>OZ038520.1:48394094-48511594 GCA_964036315.1 Acanthosepion esculentum
ATAATTTTCTGCTATATAATGAAAGAGTAGTAACCCCGAAAACGCTACAAAGGCGAATCCTCAAGGATTTTCACATGGGCCACCCAGGAAAGAACAGGATGAAATCTTTAATGCGAAGTTACGTGTACTGGCCAAACATGGATCAAGATATTATACATATGGTGGACAAATGCAAGGGCTGCTCCTTAGCAGCCAAGGTAACTCCGATCACTCATAAGCCATGGCCTAAGACAGATCGACCGTGGTCGAGAATCCATGTAGATTTCGCAGGTCCATTAGAGGGTTTCTACTACTTGATTGTAGTAGACAGTTACAGCAAATGGCCAGAAGTATTTCGTTGTAGAAAACCTACTTCTGAGACTACAATAAATTGCCTTCACGAGCTGTTTGCTCGTTTCGGAGTGGTTGATTGTTTAATCACCGATAATGGGACACAATTTACATCTACGGATTTTCAAGAATTTTGTGAAACTTTTCAGGTGAAACACATCAAATCCCCGCCATATCACCCAAGATCAAACGGGAAAGCGGAGAGGTTTGTAGATACATTAAAAAGAGCACTAAGGAAAGCTTATGACGTACCAACAGAAAAGGCTTTACAACAATTCTTGCAAGTGTATAGAATTACACTGAACAGTACTACGCCATCAGCATTATTGCCGGCGGAAGTAATGTTCGCCCGAAAAATTAGATCGGTATTGGACAAATTACTGCCAAAACAGACAAAGCAATCACCAACGTCGTTTGTACGAAAAAGAAAATTTAACCCAGGGGAGAAAGTTTTTTTTTTAAATGTTCAAAAACAACACATCCTATTGGGAACCAGGTACAACAGAGAAACGAATCGGGAACGTGATTTACATAATTCAGGGTCCGATGTTCTCGCATAAAAGGCAGTTAAATCAGATCAGAAAGAGGCTGTTAGAGGATTCTAACGGTCTACCCCAGGAAGAGGAGGAAGTAATGGACACAATATTTGACACATTCAATATGCAAAGGCCTCAAGCAATTTCAGAACCGGGGAATTCAAGCAGAAAAAGAAACTTTACAGAGCCTTTGATGATTAATCCGATGAGGAAAAAATATTAAAGACCCCTGCGAGGTAAAAGCTTGGGAGGGGGGTGTTATGGGTCCTTACCTATAACTACAGAATGAAATCTTCCTAACACTATGTATACTACGCCTCTCAAGAGAGAGGGACGAATCGAGCTGATAGTAGTTCACTCCAAACCAGACTGACAGTCATACTAACACCTTCCACATATTGTATTATTATTCCGTGTAATATATCTTCGTTATTTCTACTCTTGTGTTCATGTTGCTCTTCCTTGGCCCAACCCTGGACCATAACATCCATCAAATGAGCGTCTTATAAAATTTTGAATCCCCAGTAAATGACAACATTTCGCTACCATGTAACAAAATATCACCACTTGCCTTAATAAAGTCAGATGACGAATCGTGTCGGCAAAAAGTAAGTATTGTTTTCCTATTGTCTATTTTATTCATTTTGTCTTTTCTTCAGATACATTTTGAGAACTTTCATACACACATACAAAACTAAAGCCACTATAAGAAGCTTAGAACGGCTGATGATCAAGCATAATAGATATTCGTTGTCTGTTATATTTAACAATATATGTTTGAATATATATATATATATATATATATATATATATATATATATATATATATATATATATATATATATATGTCATCCACAGACAGACGGTTTCGCTGTTTCACAGCTCATCAGTGTGGCTAGACGTCCGGTTGCCTCTAGCTAGGATCGAAACCCGACTGAATTGGCGTCAGTCGGAACTTCTACCACAAAGCCGTCGGCTCACAGCAGGGATGAAGGTGAATTTTAGCGTGTTTATTTTTTTAGATTTAGATAAACACACAGTGACTGACAGTGACTCAATTCTGCCGAAGAGTCATGCTATATTAGCTTAAATAGTCACTGTTTACAAAAAATCACACCTCAAACCAAAGAGCTCAACCGAAATTAATTTTTCAGGAGCCAATATTTTTGTCATCCACAGACAGACTGTTTCGCTGTTTCACAGCTCATCAGTGTGGCTAGACGTCCGGTTGCCTCTAGCTAGGATCGAAACCCGACTGAATGGCGTCAGTCGGAACTTCTACCACTAAGCCGTCGGCTTATATATATATATGTATGTACATATATATTCAACACCATCAATTGATAAGACACCAGAAGTGTTAAAACAAAATGGCTATTTTTGTAGTGATTTTATAACTTATTTATGTTATAGTTTTCGAATAAATAATAATAATAATAATAATATATATATATATATATATATATATATATATATATATATATATATATATATATATATATATATATATATATATAATTAGAAGATCAGCCGATCATGCTACCTTGGTTTCAACCTTCCGGTATCTTCAGACGATTTTTCTTTGGGGTAAAATGATTTTAAAAAATAAAATTAACTTATATAAACCTAACTGTTACGTACATACTACCTACTTAAAGCTTTACGTGGAACGACAGAAAAAGAAACGTCCATCAGTCAATCCCGAATGTTAAATGGCAATCCCAAATAGCGCTATGGCTGTCAATCCTTACGTGTTCACATTTCTCCTTTTCCGCTAATGGACTTATCGGAAATTACCAAAGATATTTAAAAAATAATATTATCAAATATATTACAGTATTTGCCGCATAAATCACAGGTGAGAACTTGGACAGTCGCATATGCTGTATGAGTAAGCTGTTGTGGTATGGTGGAGATATAATAGATAATTTTGTCTCCTTTTTGTAGCACCATATTTTCGTCTGTATACTTCGGATAATTTTGAACGAAATTAAGACCGGTCGTATTATACACAAGAACACGTTTTCAGAAATTTTTACTCCGTTTAAAAAATCTCTTATTTGAAACAGTAAGATCGCAAATACACTTAGCACAAAAGACAATAAAACACAAAGTGGGTAGGCTTTGATAACAATCGTTTGCACAAAAAAGGGTATCTGATATGTCGGCAATATTTGTTCTTTGGGAATCAGCATAATTGAACGTCTTTTGTCTCAAAGACAGGAAATTCACCGAAATTGATTGAAAAAATGAATAAAGGGAATAATACACAAGATCTATCATGTTTTGATAACATTAAAAATGTTACAACAAAGCACCTTTCCGCGAAAATTCGAAAATAATTTTTTAAAACAGAAATTAGAAGAAGCACACAATAGCTAAACATACAGTTCATTTCTAATCTTTAATATCATGAAAGATTAAATATTTTCGTGTAATATGTGTACGACATTGAGATATTAACATCAGGGCCGGTGTGAACTATCCAGCCTTGGGAGGGAACCTGGTTAAAGGCCCCGGAGAGTGCTTTGTGAGCCTCGCTATCTTATCAACATTTGCTTTTTTCTACCTACATTTATGTACATTACAGATTAAACTAAGTACAACTGGCAGAAGATGACAATTTTTCGGGAATTTTGACATCATTCTGGGATCTTTTTTGCGTCCAAACCTGTGAATTTGTTTTGCTCATGCTAAATCTTGAAAAAGCACTATATATGTTATGGAAACTTACCCATAATAATAATGGACTATTCCGGACATCATAGATACTGCGCCACAAGAGGGAACAGCAGTCACAGTCATAGTACAGAGTCAGAGTTCAGAGTTAGTCAGAGACAGAGTCAAGAGTCAGACGATTTCTGTAAGACACTGGAATAGTGATACTTGTCGAGACAACATAGTTCACTCTAACCAAATCTGATAGTCATTACTAATACTTCTACTTCTCTGTATATATTTCTGTTTGTAATATATCTGTGTTATTCCATACCTGTGTTCGAGTTATTCTTCATTGGTTCTATCTTGGACCATCACCGTGGTACAAGGAACTTGGACCATAACAAGTGGCGACGAGGTAACCCCAAGAAAAAACGAACTCTCTACACGCAGGACATACTTTTTTTGCTATCCGTCGCACATAACAAGTGGCGACCTGGAAACCCCCAAAAGAAAAACGAACTCTCTACGCGGAGGACATACCTTTTTTGCTATCCGTCGCACATAACAGTGGTCGACGAGTAAACTCTAAAAAAACAAAGTTCGACGTGAACACATAAAAAAAAAAGAATTTTCTTTTTGGATATCAAATTTCACTGGCAACAAAGGAATTCTTTTTTGCGTACACAGGTTTCAGAATATCAGGTTACACTAAAGTTAAAATACGTACACAAAATTACGTTAACATGGAAGATTTTAAGTCAACCATTGTGGAACTTATCAAAATCCAATTTGAACAGCAACAAAAGTACGAACAGAAATATCTTGAATTACAAGAATTATTGCTACGTGTAATGTCAAATAAAGAGCAAAAATGCGAGAACGAAACAGTTCTCTCACAAGACGCTATTTGGAGTACTATCGAAGATTTCACGTACACTCCCGATGAAGACAAAACTTTTGCAAATTACTTTCGAAGGTACGAATATCTATATGAATTTGATTGCAAAGATTGGTCAGACGCATGAAAAGTACGTCTATTACTAAGAAAATTAGGCACACACGAATATACCAAATTCGTAGATTATATCCTTCCAAGAAAAACAAATGAGCTAACTTTCAAAGAAGCTATAAAACTGCTAACAGAACTTTTCAGCCATAATACCTCACTATTCCACAAAAGATGGAAATGTCTGAACCTTACAAAAAAGGACAGCGAAGATTACATAACTTTCGCGTCTATTGTTAATAAATATTGTGATGACTTCTAATTATCGGAACTCAGCGCGGACAATTTCAAATGCTTAATTACGTCCAAGGCCTGGTTTCAACCAAAGACGCGGAAATGAGACGCAGAATCCTTACTAAATTGGAGAGTGAACAAGATTTGACACTTCAAAATCTAGCCGGAGACTGCCAGAGATGCATCAGTGTGAATAAAGACTCAAAAGACATAGAGAAGCTGGCATCGCGCACATACATAAAGTACGAAGACAAACCAACTTTCCCTCCTCAGAAACAAACCAAACCAATCCCCCCCCTCAAAAACAGGTAAAACAAAATTTTCTAACTCTAAAAATCAATATAAAAAAACTACCACCCAGTCCATGCTATCGCTGTGGTACATGGCATTGGTTTAAAGACTGTACATACCGTTTTAAAACTTGTCTAACATGCAAAAAAATAGGACACAAAAGTTCTCATTGTTGGTCTAGAAGAGAAAGCAATAGCAGAATAAGAATCACGAGGACTGACCAAGCTGATGAGACTAACATAAGAAAATACGTACAAGTTGAAATGCAAAACAGAAAAGTCAGGCTACAGCTGGATTCTGACTCAGACTTAACTATTATAAACCTACAAACATGGAGAAAATTGAACAAACCTGCCATGTTAAAAACGGATAAAATTGCTAGATCAGTTACGGAGAGAAAGATAAAATTTGAGGGTGAAGTAATTACAAATGTAACATTTAATGGAATGACGAAAAAACTAAAAATGTACGTCTTAAGAAATACAGAAAACCTATTCGGAACGGACTGGATGCAAAAATTCGAATTGTGGGACTTACCAATAAGTACGTACTGCCAAAATGTAAAAAGCTTACCAACCGAGGCAGACAAATTAAAAGAGAAACTAAAAACGAGTTTCCCCGAAGTATTTTCAGCAGGTCTCGGAAGATGTAAGAAAATGGCAGCGAATATCGAAATAAAAGAAAACGTTCAACCTAACTTCAAGAAAAAAAGGAGCGTACCGTTTGCGTCAATAGAAAAAATTGATCAAGAATTGGCTAGACTTGAAAACACTGGCATATTGACAAAAGTAGAATACAGTAAATGGGCCGCACCGACGGTCTACGTCAAAAAGAAATCAGGAGAAATTCGAGTTTGCGCTGATTTTTCTACAGGTTTGAACGCAGCAATAAAGGACTACCACTATCCTCTACCCAGCCCAGAAGAAGTATTCACTAAATTAAATGGCGGAATTTTTTTTTCAAAAAGTGATTTAAGTGAAGCGTACTTGCAAATTCCAGTCGATGAGGAAAGTTCAAAATTACTGTGCATCAACACACACAAAGGATTGTACAAATACCAAAGACTACCAATTGGAATTAAGGTCGCGCCGGCTATATTCGAACAGACAATGGATACGATGCTTGCCGGTCTAGAGTACACGATTGCATACCTGGATGACGTATTGATAAATAGCGAAAGCGTTGAACAACACTGGCAACATGTACAGGAGGTGTTTAAGAGAATACAAAGCTATGGACTCAAAGTAAAAGAAAACAAATGTGATTTTTTCATGAAAGAAATTAAATACCTTGGCCATATCATAGATCAAGAAGGTAGACGACCAGACCCTGAAAGGTCAACAGCAATACAAAAAAAATGCCAGTTCCTAAGAACATAACAGAATTACAAAGTTTTCTAGGCTTAGTGAGTTACTACCAGGAATTCATTCCTCAAATGCATAAACTACGCGCACCACTGAATGAGCTGCTAAAGAAAGAAAAAGTTTGGCAGTGGACAGATCAATGTCAGGAAACATTTGAAAAATAATTAAGACGTTAACTTCAGATTTATTTTTGGCACACTACGATCCTAGACTAGAAATTATTGTAGCAAGTGACGCGAGCGTCTTCGGAGTCGGAGAGTGTATATTGCATAAAATGCCAGATGGGACAATAAAACCCATCGCACATGATTCTCGAACCTTACTACCAGCGGAGAAAAATTACTCACAAATAGAGAAAGAAGTTCTGGGAATTATTTTCGCAGTCACAAGGTTTCATAGGTATATCTATGGCAGATTTTTTTACTTTTCAGACGGATCACAAACCTTTACTAACAATTTTTGGTTCGAAAAAAGGTCTACCGGTTTACACTGCAAATAGGTTACTTAGATGGGGAACAATTCTTCTGAACTACAATTTCAGATTGGAATATTTACCAACGAAAACGATCGGGCATGCGGATGGTCTGTCGAGACTTATACCAACAAAGACAGAGCCATTGGAAGATACGGTAATCGCAGCCCTAAGAAATTAAGAAGATACCAGGACAGTACTATGTTGTACAGTTAGAAACCTCACAGTCACACTACAAGACATAAAAATGAAGCCAAAAATGACGAATTTATAAAAGAAACAAAAGCAAAAATAGCAGAAAAAAATGAGCAAATATCGGACAGCTTTTCTCTATGCGATAATGTGCTACTTTACAACGAAAGGGTTGTAATTCCCAAAACACTACAAAAGGATTTCCAAAGAGGCTATCCTGGTAAAAATTGAATGAAGTCGCTAATGCGAAGCTATGTATATTGGAAAAATATGGACCAGGATATTACTCAGATGGTGGAAATGTGCAAGGGTTGTAACTTAGCAGCCAAAGCACCGCCAATCACCCATAAGCCATGGCCAGAGACTGATCGTCCGTAGTCAAGAATACACGCAGATTATGCAGGACCAAATGACGGATTCTACTATTTAATCATAGTGGATATTTATAGTAAATGGCCAGAGGTGTTTCGTTGCAAAAACCCTACTTCAGAAACGACCATAAATTGCCTCCACGAACTATTCGCTTGGTTTGGAGTAGTGGATTGCCTAGTCACAGATAATGGAACGCAATTCACATCAGCAGACTTCCAAGAGCTTTGCGAAATTTATCAAGTAAAGCATATAAAATCCCCGCTTTATCACCCAAGATCAAATGGGCAAGCGGAGAGATTTGTTGATACACTCAAAAGAGCGTTACGAAAAGCGTATAATGTGCCTACGGAAAAAGCATTACAGCAATTTCTTCAGGTATATCGAATTACGCCAAATAATGCTACACCATCGACATTATCAACAGCAGAAGTGATGTTCGCTAGAAAAATCAGATCTGCATTTGATAAATTCCAACCAAGTAAAACGAAACAAGTAACACAGCCCTGCGCACCAAAAAGAAAATTCCTCCCAGTTTTATTTAAAGCAAATAAAAATAATACATCTTACTGGGAGCAAGGGACGATTGAGAAAAGAATCAGCAATATGGTTTACATAGTACAGGGACAAACATTCTCACATAGAAGACACGTAAACCAAATAAGGAAGAGACCGTTACAGGATGCTAACGGTCCACCTTAAGAAGAGGTGATGGACACGATTTTCGATACATTTGATATAAAAAGACCGCAAACAATGCCAGAACCAAGAAAATCGTCCAGAAAAAGAAAGTTCACAGAACCTTTGGAAATAGATCCAAACAAAAAAAGATATTAAAAACCCCTGCTACGCAAAAGCTTCGGAAGGGGAGGTGTTATGGAAACTTACCCATAATAATAATGGACTATTCCGGACATCATAGATACTGCGCCTCAAGAGGGAGCAGCAGTCACAGTCATAGTACAGAGTCAGAGTTCAGAGTTAGTCAGAGACAGAGTCAAGAGTCAGACGATTACTGTAAGACACTGGAATAGTGATACTTGTCGAGACAACATAGTTCACTCTAACCAAATCTGATATTCATTACTAATACTTCTACTTCTCTGTATATATTTCTGTTTGTAATATATCTGTGTTATTCCATACCTGTGTTCGAGTTATTCTTCATTGGTTCTACCTTGGACCATCACCGTGGTACAAGGAACTTGGACCATAACAATATAAAATTCACTATTTTTATCCATAATGTTGAATGTGTTAAATTATTCAACTTTAACAAGAAAAAAAAATTAAAGTTGATGTTAAAAAATTGCTGCAAAACATTAATTTAAGATGGAATCTTCTATTATGACATATCTCTAATTTGTATTTAGATACATTGGATTTATTTCCAATTTTTCTAGTTGAATTGTTCACGTATATACTGAATGTTAATTAAAATTTATGCAAGCATTTTTTAAAAGTACACCTACACAAAAAAATGAAGTTTGTAAATTATTCCCCATTTTTAACTTCAGATACATGGGGTCGAATTATACTCAAGTCGTTATGAAAGTTAAAAGTTGTGTTTGTACATATTTTATGTGGATGCGTGTTCATATGTAAACAATTAAGAAAAAACATACAAAAACTCGAGGTTTCTACCACGGACCGTTTGTTCTCTTTTTATATAAACGGTAGCGAAACATGGCTCTTAATGTCTCTTGGGCATGTCTGTTTTCTTTTGTAAGTATAAGCATCATATTAATGGCCGATTTACTCCAAGAGGACCAGGAGTGTTTCTATGCACAGAAATCATATCTTCTGAATCTGTGAAAGGTTGCATTGTAAGGACATTATCCATACATATATAAAGACCAGGTGGGCACCTCGAGGCGGTGTAATGGTTAGCAATCTTGTCTCGCTAAAACAATTACGACTGAGTAGTGAGTTCGATCCTCACTGGGTGCCCCTACTTTCGGCCTTGTGCTACATCTAAGCTATGCTTGGAAAATCACTATATAAAGGACAGGTGTGTGTGTGTGTGTGTGTGTGTGTGTGTGTGTGTGTCCGGGTAAAAGTAAAAACCTACAATAGTTCATGACAAAGTAAATATGTACAGAGACTCATTATCACCCAAGCCAGCTTTTTGTAAAAAAAAAATTATTATCGTATGATTTGTATTTACAAAGAGATTTTAAAATTAAAATGCATTAGAATGCGTTCGAAATTCTCAGAATTAAAAAGTAAAAACGAACGGTAATAATTCCAATTCCAAATTAGGATTACCATTCTTTTTTACTTTTTTATTCTACTAAACGCTGTACATGCATGTATTTTTAAAATTTCTATTCTCTTGAATTTATTTTCATATCTATAGTAAATAAAAGCGTAACTTAAAAAATTAATATGAAAACAACGAAGTAAATTTTAAAAAAAAGAATATTAAATACAATTATTTGACAAAAATTTCAATATTTATTTACTCAAATGTGTGTGTGTGTGTGAGATTGAATAAAAATTTATTTTCCATAAGATGGCTGAAAAATATCAATAAATTGTCAATAATAAATTATTATTCAGAGATCTTCTGGGCAACACCGGATATCCCTGCTACTTATTAATATATAAAAATATAAAATTATAATAATAAATATCAAAAATAAAATAAAATAAAACAAATAACATTAAAATTTTGCTTAAAATAAAATAAATAAATCCAAAATAATAAAAGTTCTCCCAGCATACAACAGAAAACTTTCCTGTGTGAAAACGTAAACATCGCGCCAAAAAAATAAAAAATAAATAAAAAACAAAAAACGCCGAACTCTCTTCGCAATAGACCCTCAAAGAATCAAGAAGTTCATTTCCCGGCCTCGGCACCTTGCGTGTCATAAGACGAAATGACTTTCTTCCTCTATTACATTCAAACTCAAAATACATATAACTAAAATACACACACACCAGTACACAAATAAATAAAATTATATGATTTTAATTTACAATTTAACATGCTTTTAGTGTTATTTCTTTGTATGTTTTTATTCCTGTGAACACGAGGCTATCCCTGCTGGTATGACGCGAGTAACCCCACAGCCTAACAAAGAACCCGTCAATACTTTAGTTACTATTAATGTACGATTCCCAAGAAGGTCACAGTAGCGCAAGATTCCAAAACCGGGTAAGAAAAAGGAAATTTGTGACATCCCACCACCCCACTCACAGCAATCCGTTTCGTCTTACTCGGAAAAAGTCGACCAAACAGCCACAAAATCCCTTCTTACACATGCCAATGTCGATTAAAAAGGTCTCGTAAGCAATTTCAGATACTGACTGCCATTCGTAGCATACATTCTTCTGACGTCATATACTAAATAGTGCTCGTGACTCCCGATGACATTATCTTTAACCTACCTCTAACTATTGCTTCTTGACAGCGCACGCAAACTGATTGTTCCAAACCCGACGTTATCACCACTTGGGACAGCCTATCTTCGTATCCTGCTTCTGTTTGTGCTCCCTTGAAAGTGAATTGTTTGGAATATTTGAACGGAAAATTTTTTTTTTTTTTAAGTTCAACCTACCATCTATTTAATGATATCGTTGCCACTAATAATCTCTGGATGCGTTTTATCAGCTCTTGCCGGAAGTCGCACCTGTCCAGCAAGGATTTATTTAACTTTTTAGTAGCCATTTTATAACTCATATATCCTAATCAGTGAGGCGGTGAGTATTTTGCTAGATCTAAATCGACTTCATTAGTTGACGTCATCAGTAAAGGGGTAATTATTCGCCCAAGTCGACATCCCAGTATTTGGATAATCAAACCGATATATAAAAAAAAGTGAAAGCTTATTAATTAGATCAACAATGTTTTGATCGAACTCAAAAGTCTACCCTCTTTCTACGCGGAGACCTTACTTGAAACAGGTTTCTAATGTTCATAATAGCGATGGTAGGGTTTCCGAGGTTAAGACGCCGACGACCAGCTTAGTTCGGACATCATTCCATTTGTAGCGACAGTCAAGATGACGTCTGTAGTTTTATGAACTTATATATAATGGGAAAGTTTTCTCTTGCGTTTCTGTCAGTGTCAAGTGTGATAAAGCTTTTTTTAATCATTTCGACCCAAGCAAGGCAATAAAGCCATTAAGACACAAAGGATTACTGATTACTACTATTAAGTAGAGAGGACAATAGAAGAACAGAAATTAACAAGACAAAAATAACGATTGACATTTCATATAAATTTTTGAAGATCAAAGGCAATAAAGCCACTAGGACGCAAGGGGTTACTGAGTGTTAGAGAATATGAGAACAATTATTAAGGAGAGAGAACAATAAAAGAACAATAATTAAAAAGACAAAAGATAACGATTGGCATTGCATTTAAATTTTTGAAGGTCAAAGGCAATAAAGCCACTAAGACGCAAGGGGTTACTGAGTGTTAGAGAATATGAGAAAAACTTCTATTAAGGAGAGAGAATCATAAAAGAACAGGAATTAAGAAGACAAAAAATAACGATGGACATTGCATTTAAATTTTTGAAGATCAAGCTTAACTGGGAAGCAAGAGACCGGAAGAGAGTTCCCTAAGCGAGAAGAGCAAGAGAAGAAACTGTTAACATAGCTTACGATTATATTTAGCCATTTAAACGTCAAAATGATGAGAGCTAACTGCCAGTCTAGTACTGCGCTTACATTCATATAGTTGATATACCAAAGAAGAAAGCTCATCAGAACAATTGCCATGAAAATATTTAAAGAAAAGGCACAGGGAAGCCACGTTATGGTAGTGAGGAAGTGACTAAAGCCTAAATGCTTTTCTTTAATTGCTTTTAGCATCTCCTACACCACTCGTATTTTGTGACACTTTTATGGTCCAGAACCTCAGAAAAATTCAATATCTCTATGATGAGTGATTTGGAATTTATACAGATTTTAGAGATTATTTAAAATCGTGTAGACTTGTCTTATTTTAATCGTGTAGACTTGTTTTTTGGGGGTTTTTCTTTTTGTTTTTTTGCACCACTTTATCTAAACTGCTAGAAATTCTTTTCTTTTCGGGGTTTCTACACTTTTCATTTTCTTTTCCTGAAAGGGGAGATCTAGACTGATAAGGGACATTGAGTTACACTTTTGCTGTAACCACCCCCAATGCCAGCCTTTGATAATGATAGGAAATATTTCCACTAATGATTTGAGGAGATTACCATTAGCCGTCTCTTTGAATAATTATGTGATTTTCAAAGATCTGTTGACTTGTTATTTTATAACTGCTAATATTCTGCTTACTTCTAGGGTTGCCTGTCCCAGTTGTTTGAATCAGCTTCAACTCTTCAATTTAGGTTACTGGGATTGTGATTCTAGTGTCTTCTTCCTGAGTTCCTGTTTACTCGGTAAAAACAGGTTATTTCTTCCTTAGCGTCCTAGGAAGTTTCACTTCAGACTATGACGGCAGCTTTTCGCTACACTCCTTTGTAACTGTTCTTCAGAGGCGGTGGGACATCTTACACTTGACAACTCTCTGCATGATGTTAGTTTTGTTTGTGTCAGAGCTGTTCCTTGGTGACCATTTTGTTTTTCATTTTAACGACTGTATTTTAAAGTACAGCCACAAGTTGAGTGAACGGTCGTTGAGCAATATTTACATGTGTCTCTCCAAGCGGATCAGACAACTTTTTCTTTTTTTTAAAAAATCATTTCACTCCAAGCAAGGCAATAAAATCCACTAGGAAGCAAAGTGTTACTGAAACTTAGAGAATATGAGAAAAATACTTTTAAGGAAAGAGAACAATAAAAGTGCAAGAATTAAATCAAAAGATAACGAGTGACATTGCATTTAAATTTTTGAAGATCAAAGGCAATAAAGCCACTAGGATGCAAGGGGTTACTGAGTGGTAGAGAATATGAGAAAAACTACTATTAAGGAGAGAGAAGAATAAAAGAACAAGAATTAAGAAGACAAAAGATAACGAGTGACATTGCATTTAAATTTTTGAAGATCAAAGGCAATAAAGCCACTAGGATGCAATGGGTTACTGAGTGTTAGAGAATATGAGAAAAACTACTATTAAGGAGAGAGAAGAATAATAGAATAAAAATTAAGAAGATAGAAGATAACGATTGACATTGCATTTAAATTTTTGAAGATCAAAGTTTAACTGGAAAAGAAGAAGCTAGTAGCGAGTTCCACAAGCGAGAAGCGCAAAAGAAGAAACCGTTAGCTTAGAACTTGCGGTTATATCTAGCCATTTCTGCTGTAAAATGATGAAACCTTGCTGCCAATCTAATATTGCATTTAAATTCATAGTCTAAATATCATATCGGGAGTTCATCAGAACAATTACCATCAAAATATTCATAGAAGACACACAGGGAAGCTACGTTACGATGAAGGGAAAGAGAAAGAATTCAAGATGCCAGGTTAGGACCAATATCATTGCAGATTCTTCTTTGGATTTTATCAAGAAAGAGCAAGAACACAAAACCAGATGTAGCAGTCATAATCAGAGTAAGGATAATTTTTTTTTAAATCTTGTACTGTGTAAGCCTCTATCAATACAGCTCAGTCTACCAACAATAATCAGCAGCTGGTTCGACATGGTCATGGTCAAAAATTTCTACTCTGTGTTAGTTTTGTTTTATTATTCACAAATACCCTAGATCGACTTGAGGAAGAGTGTTACAGAGTAACATATGTGGGGAAGGTAACGATTAATTTGAACAGGTGATTGGGGAAGCATCCTCTTGGGAGTCATTTCTACAAAGCAGTGGTTCGTAGGAAGAAGCTGCGCGAGTGGAACTTACATATCACCAATGGAACACGAATGAAATGAGGGTGATTCGCTACTATGGGCGTGGCATGACAAGTCTTAATGCTCAAGGTTAGTACTGGCGAAACTAAGGAATGTACACTATTTACATTATTCGAACTATTGTCCTCATCTTTGTTGCCATATTTATCACAACGTTTCAGCCGTTGTATGCTCCGGCCTTCTTCAGGTGGCTGGAATGTCGAACTGAACCCTTTATTTCACTCGCTGGGGTAGACTGTTCTAGTTCCACGTGCCATGTCTAATGGATGTCAGTTATCAGTTATCCCCTGTTAATTCACCTCTCCTGAGCCAACCAAGCATAGAAATGAATACAATATGGGAACCAGTAATAAAAGTTCCAGAGAAAAGCAATAATATCAACGAAAATTGCAATGTGAGCTCTGGTGAAAAAAAACATGCAATGATAACAGCAAAAATTGCAATATGAGCAGTGGTTAAAAAATAATGCTGAAGACATTAAGTTTATAAGTACCAGAAATTTATACACAGATGTCCTTACGGACACATGGGACAGTGGATAAAGGCGTTGGTTAGATCCAGTGACAGGACAATATTCCGAATAATGTAAATAGTGTACATAATACCTCATCTCAGAAATATAGACAGACACTAAAGGGCCGAAACGTTGTAATAAATATGGCAACAAAGATGAGGACGATAGTCCGAATAATGTAAATAGTGTACATAATACCTCATCTCAGAAATATAGACAGAAACTAAAGGGCCGAAACGTTGTAATAAATATGGCAACAAAGATGAGGACAATAGTCCGAATAATGTAAATAGTGTACATAATATCTCATCTCAGAAATATAGACAGATACTGAAAGGCCGAAACGTTGTAATAAATATGGCAACAAAGATGAGGACAATAGTCCGAATAATGTAAATAGTGTACATAATACCTCATCTCAGAAATATAATCAGATTATACTAAGGAATGTAGTTTGTCTGAACATTTTCAAAGAAAATAGCGATAGAGTAGCCAGTTATCATCCGCTAGACAGGTAAGCATTCTTCACTACGATTGCTCTTCTTTAAGAATATAACATCGCTTCAGTTATTTTAATTCCTGATTCAATTAGTAGTTGATCATAATTGTTATCAATCAAACACGACCAGCTAAATCGCCACGATCATGGACTCGGCACCTACATTAAGAACGGGTTTTCCTGTGGCAGAGTCACAAGAAGACCCTGATTTCCCATAAATATGCTTCCGCGTGGCACATCTTTAGTACCACATTCGTTTTCACTCTCTATCGTCCCCGGGACGATGGGACACTGATTTTTGATCGAATATCTGAGAGGATTGATAATATACTCATCGAATTTCCCTCAGCTAGTTTTTCTGTGATGACTTCAATATCCACCCCAAACAGTGGTTAGTCAACTCGAAAAAAACGAAAAAGACGACAGATATAGCAGGGACTTCTCCATCGCCATAACCCAGATAATCGAAGAAAACCATACTCGTCCCTAACGGCGGGACATCAGGTGAACTTCCTTGATCTTTTCCTCATATCCTGCGCTGAAAAATACTTTTTTTACACTGGTCTGGACACGTCAGACCATTCCCTAGTATCCAAGTTGATGATAAACCAAAGACACCTCCTGATTTGTGGTTCCATAGAACGATTTTTCGCTATACAAAGGCAGACTAGAAAAGCTTTAGGGCTTATATGGCGAAAACTCTCCCCCCCCCCCACACACACACACCCAACGTTCTTCAAGCATACTGCCTCTCCAGAACTGCTGACCGCATCTCAAAATGGATCATTTTTATAATGGAGAGTTTTATAACCCCCCAAAATTTAAACAAAAAACAAATGGCCAGCTCTGGTTCACCCCCTGAATGCGCTGCAGCTATAACTCCCCATAACTACTTCTTCAATATCTATCGCAAGAACAGTGCAGTTTGTCTATAACTGCATTCAAAACCGCACATAATCTATGCAAGAAAGTTCTGGAACATGTAAAGTATAGCTATGCACAGTCGGTGTAGGCCAAAGTTGAAAACAAACAAATTGGATCCCGAGTTCTGGAATTATAAATAGAGGAATAGCAGTTGTGAACCACTATTATAAATAACCCTGAGGGGATATCGAATTCAACTTTAGATGACAAAAGTCATACCTTTCCGAACTTCCACATCTCAACAATATTTTCATGACAGTCCGAGAAGTTTCAAGACTTATCAAAAGCCTTGCCCCAAAGAAAGCCTCTGACCCTGACAAAATCCCAATTGTCGTACTTAAGAATATCAACTCGGTACTATCTCCGGTCCTATCGAAATTATTTAGCTGCTGCTTGAATGAGAAATCCTTCCCAATCTGTGGAAAGTTTCAAGTGTATGCCCGGTTTTCAAGAACGCGAGTAAGAGTTCACCCCCTATCGGTCTCCTCAGTATCATTAGCAATCTTTTTGAGGCTATAACCAACAAGAAGTTTATCGAGCACCTAGATAAGAACAGACTCTTGAGTGACAATATCCACTGCTAATGTTCTAACTACCGTGTCTCACAGAATCAGCGAGGCACTAGATAACAAATACATCCAAGAACTATAGCATTAGATATTTCGAAAGCCGCACAAACTCTTAAGTTATGGAATCACTGAAAGAGTCTTCTCAATAATAAAGTCCTTCCGAGCTCAATCTGAACCTCAAGTGCAACTTGTACATATGATCTCTACCTAAGAGTATACTCCGATCATTTGTGAATATCTACACTGATGATGTAACAGTATATCTGGATGATCAGAGATTGGCAGCTGATCTCTCCTCTGACCTAGCTCTAACAGCTCGGTGGGGTAAGAACTGGTTGGTTACATTCAATGCCTTGAAAACTAAACTAGTTACATACATTCATCACAGATCGGACCGCGAAATGCGATCAGTCACGATGACTGGATGTCACCTCGAGGAGGTCCCGTGCCTTGAGCGTCTACTACGCCTTAAACTCGCCACAAACCTCAATTGGGACTCGTACGTATGATATCTCGCTAAGGATGCAGGAAAAGTCCGATTCCCTGTACCGCTCCGGTAAGCACCTGACTCATCGTGCTATCCTCTATTGTACAAGAGCCAGGTCAGGCCGAAAGTGGAATGCTGTTGTCATATTTGAGCAGTAAAACTGACAAGTCCTCATTTTTCCGTCTCGATAGAATCCAAAAGTGTCTCCACGTGTTTGTGGGTGAAAAATTAACTTCCACTCTTCACCCACCCACCCTCTCTCTCTCTCTCTCTCTCTCTCTCTCTCTCTCTCTCTCTCTCTCTCTCTCTCTCTTGTCGGGATGTGACAAATCTCTCACTGTTCTATCGCTACTTCCGTGGAAAGTGGAGAGACGAACTGAATTCCTTGGTTCCACCAGTTTTAACCTTCCTGATTATGACCTGTCATGCCACTCAGTTTGTAGCAAATAATCTCAATTCCCTCTGTATTTAATTGACGATAAGTAAGTTTTCCCCGAGTAGATTCTTCTTGTGAACCTCTGCTCTGTGGAACCGACTCCCAAGAGGATGTTTCCCCAATCACTACAATCTTAACCTGTTCAAGTCTAGAGTTAACCGTTATTTTACCCTCCTATCCATATAGACTACCCATTAGTGAGAAGTAAGTTCCACTCGAACAGCTTCTTCCCGCCAACCATTGCCCATTGGAACTGACTCCCAAGAGAATGTTTCCCCAATCACTACAATCTTAATCTGTTCCAGTCTATAGTTAACCGTTATCTTTCCCACTTTCTCGCATAAAATGTTTTTTTAATCTGTAACCCTCTACATCAAGTGACCCTCGGGTCTTGTACAAAAAAGAAACAAACATGTGCGCCCGCTTTAGATAAAAATTATAGGATAGATCTGATCCTGGCGAGTGAGTAGCTTTCCAAAATTTCGTCTTCTGTAATCGGTCCTTTGCCGCTATCTGTTTCCCACGACACCAGTCTAAAGAAGTTAGCAAAATAATTGCAAATTTTCTGCCATTATACTCAAGATGTACGGCTGGTTTGATGGATAACGGGCTAGAATGAGAAATCGGAGATCCGAGTGCAAATTCCATTCGAGTTCGTTACGTTCACTTATGCGAAAATACCCTTTGGAAAGACCTGAATTCATCTCTTCTTTCCCAGCTATGGGTTAAATAGCAGGACAGACTGGGTCGTATAGCCTTGGTTAGCAATCTACCGCAGAAAGTAACGGAAGCCTACTGCTAGAATTCTTCTGCCAAGTTAATCAGGAATCGAAAAGCGAGCATCACGCATGTCACCTAAGGAAGGATAGTAATATATAGTAAAAATAGGGAAATCAATTTAGTACTAAATGACAATTGGAAACCGATCCCCCACATTATGTCCAGCAGAATCTTATATAAGTCAATCATGAATTAAAAAGATTAATGATTGCCCGAGTGTGAATCATACATGGCACCTAAAGAAAGATAATAATATGTAGTATTTCTAGGGGGATCAATTTAGTACTTAATGACTATTGGAAACCGATCCTCCACATTATGTCCACTAGGATCTTATATAAATAAGTCAATCATGAATGAAAAAGAGACATGATTGCCCAACTGGGAAACATACATGGCACCTAAGGAAAGATAATAATATGTAGTAATTCTGGGGTTGGGGATCAATTTAGTACTTAATGACAATTGGAAACCGATCCTCCACATTATGTCCACTAGTATTTCATATGAATAAGTCAATCATGAATTGAAAAGAGACATGATTGCCCAAGTGGGAATCAGACATGGCAACTAAGGAAAGATAATATGTAGTAAATCTAGGGGGATCAATTTAGTACTTAATGACAATTGGGAACCGATTCTCCACATTATGTCCACTAGGATCTTATATAAATAAGTCAATCATGAATCGAAAAGAGACATGATTGCCCAAGTGGGAATCCTACATGGCACCTAAGGAAAAATAATACAGTGTAACCCGGATATAAGAGAAACCCGGATATAAGAGAAACCCGGATATAAGAGCAACTCGTATATAAGAGAGATTTTCTCTGGTCCCAAATTAGAGCCTGTGTTAATGTATATGTAATAGACCAAACCCGGATATAAGATAAACCCGGATATAAGAGAGCTTTTCTCTGGTCCCAAATTAGAGCCTGTGTTAATGTATATATAATAGACCAAACCCGAATATAAGAGAAATCCGGATATAAGAGATTTTCTCTGGTCCCAAATTAGAGCCTGTGTTAATGTATATATAATTGACCAAACCCGGATATAAGATAAACCCGAGTATAAGAGACTTCTCCAGTCCCGACAACTCTCTTATATCCGGGTTACACTGTATGTAGTAAATCTAGGGGGATCAATTTAGTACTTAATGACTATTGGAAACCGACCCACCACATTATGTCCACTAGGATATATTATATAAATAAGTCAATCATGAATCAAAAAGAGAGTTGATTATGCAAGTGTGAATCATACATGGCACCGAAGGAAAGATAATAATATGTAGTAATTCTGGGGTGGGGGATCAATTTAGTACTTAATGACAATTGGAAACCGATCCTCCACATTATGTCTACTAGAATCTTATATGAATAAGTCAATCATGAATCGAAAAGTGACATGATTGCCCAAGTGGGAATCATACATGGCACCTAAAGAAAGATAATAATATGTAGTAATTCTGGGGTGGGGGTCAATTTAGTACTTTAGTGCATCTAAGGAATGAAGGAAAGAAGGTATTCTAGATTTCTTGGCAAAGGGATTCCTAAAATACTTCTGGTAACAAAGATATTGTAACAGAGAGAGAGAGAGTCTGGGAAACACACACACACACACACACACACACACACACACACACACACACGTATATTTTTTTATTGAAATTGGAGTAGATCTGAGTAGCAAAATTAGATCAGAGCATTTTGTTTACTGATGGGAAATCTGATCTAGGGCAGAAGTTGTAACCAATGGAATCTGTGTTATTAGAAAACAATGGAAATGGTCGAAATAATTTTTATCAGTTAAAACTTGGAATAAAGCTTAGTAAGCAAGAAGGACCTTTAGAATTCACATGATTTGGGTTGAAGCAGCCAGAACCTCGTGATGATCACGTACGTGGTGGTAGAGCCGAGTGTCGGTTATAAACGCGTAGTTATACTGGAAAAGTGACAGACGGAAGAGAGAGACGGGAGAGACCGCGATCGGTCGGCGCGTCGTCGTCGCATGCGTGCCGTCACGCGCATGGGCACCCACGTCGACCGTTACGGGTCACGGCGCTATATGAGAGACGGGAGAAAATTCTTGGTGAGACTGGAGAAGAGAATTAGCCCGAGCAAGAGTTGGGCTAGAGACAGTGGAGAGTCGAGTTGGAGACTCGAGGAGGAGAGGAAGTGACGTCAGAGATTGGAACGAGGCGTCCGCTAACATGTACTCTTGATATAAATACCGCTGCTTCTGCTACCATGAATATTACTACTACTGTTACTACTGCTGAGGAGGAGCGCCACTATAAACTTTAAGCCCCGCACAAAAATCTTAAACCTCTATCGCAGGAGTCGTATATCGTTCTGAGACGATTTAACAACAAGTTAATCACAATACACACAGAGACACACACACACACTCTCTCTCTCTCTCTCTTTCTCTCTCTCTCTCTCTCTCTCTCTCTCTCTCTCTCTCTCTCGAATCCAGTGTATGAGTTTTTACGTCAAATACTTTTCTTTTCTGTAACCCGTTTCTTTTCTATACTATTCTTTTCTGCTATATAAAAAACGCTAACAATTCAACCATTGAATAGTTGGTTGTCCAGCTTCCTGCAGATATCAATTCTTTTTTTTCTTTTTTTTTTTTTTGCTGCATTCTAAATTTCTTAGCACAGACTCTCCAGTCGTGTCTACATCTTCAGTCGACCGTGAATGGATGAATATCACTTCTGCTTTCTGGATCAAACAAATCACAACGTGGGCAGGAAGCAGGATTAAACCAGTGAATCGGTCGAATAATCTACGGATGCTCAGGGGACCTATAGCCATTCCCTTACGTTCGGTTAGGACCGAGTAGACACCTCAACCCAGAGAGTAAGACGTCGAAGGTTGAGGAACTGGGGCGAAAGTGTTAGACAATGTTAACTGGAAATTACATTATTCAAGCGTGTTAATATACACACTGGAATTCCAACGAAATTGTCCGTTGCACATGTCAACGCTAATATTCCTGACATCAAAGGACATCTTTAACTGAGATATAATTACTTGAATTTGGTAACGCTCTCTAGCCAACAGCTCTAGTATTGGAATACTTACTGTCACAAATTTGGTGGTATGTAAGGGTGTGGTTGAGTTTGTGAAATGTCGCAATAAAATCACTGAATGGAACATGTAGTTCAACTAATTTCAGCGATGTTCTTAGTTGTGATTTTTCGTTTTTTGTTTTGTTTTAATGCACAGTGGAAAATGTCATGACGCAATTTCTGACCTTAGATCTACGGTTAGGACCCGGAAAGAAATTTTATACACAAAAAATCGAAAGAAATTAAATAATATTAATAATAATAAAGGATAAAAGACAGAAAATAAAGAAACAATATGCATCATCTGAGATATTGCAAGTACCGAAGATAGTAGAATAATCGACAAAGAATAAGAAACAACAGGAAAACTATAATAGTTTAAAATGGGAATTATACAAACTGTGGTCAATGAAGGAAGTGGAAACCACCTCCATTGTTGTCGGCGGTCTGCTCACCATAAGTACTGAACTCCCGAAGTGGCTGGAAATGATTTCGGACATTGTCAAGATTAAACAGTTGAAGAAGACTACCTTCTCTGAGATTGCTCGCTAAAGTTCTCGAACCATGATGATGTGCAACCTATGTCCACAGTTGTGGACTGCTATACTTTATACTTCAGTATAATTTGCTGCTTGTTTTTTTGTTTTTGTTTTTTTGTGTGTGTGTGTGTGTGTGCTAGAGGAAGCACGGTGGAGTAATAGATAGCGATTCGGATTGAGGAATCGGAGAGCCGAGTTCGAATTCCAATCGAATCCATTACATTCACTTACCTGCTAACACTCTTGGTATCAGTTATATGCCATGCGTGATACACGCTTAAACGATCATGCATGTATCTTTCGATACATGACTGACGAAGCAGATTTTTTCCCGCAGTATGTTGCCATTTCTTTCTGCGGTAGACCAGTTGTCATCAAAGGCTATAGAACCCTGTATATCCTGCTATTTACCCATAGCTGGAGGGAGAATAGGTTTCATACCTTTCCCAAGGGTATTAGCATGTAAGTGAATGTAATGGACTTGACTGGAATTCGAACTCGGCTCTCCGATTTCTCAATCCTAGCCGTTATTTAGGAATATTATTTATAAATAAAAGATAACAGAAAATGGCAACATTTCTTACCTCCCTTGACTGATGTTAGTCAGTTATGTGCCATACGTGATACACGCGTAGGCGATCATGTATCTTTCGATACATGACGGACGAGGCAGATTTTTTCCCGTAGTAAGTTGCCATTTCTTTCTGCGGTAGACCAGTTGCCATCCAAGGCTATAGAACCCGGTCTGTCCTGCTATTTACCCATAGCTGGGGAGATAACAAGAGGATTCATACCTTTCCCAAGGGTATTAGTGCGTAAGTGAATGTAATGGATTCGACTGCTCGCTAAAGAGTTCTCGAACCATGATGATAATGTGCAACCATGATACAGTGCCGGATTTACCTATAGGGTTAGCAGACCGAAGCCTAGGCTCACAAAATCTAGGGGGCCTCTAGTAAAGGTGTTATTATAATAAGCGTTTGATTTCCCAAGGAAAGGAATAACGAGGATTATTTTTTTGAACAAAGTGTATTTGTTTTATACATTACAGTGTCTTACACAGTTGTCGGAAAATCAGTGAAATATCAATTTCTGTTTCTAATTGTCGGGATGGCAATTAGGTTTTAGGGTAGCGCTGGGAGTTGACCTATTTCTTGTGTTGGTCATAAGATATGGTTGCTTGCACGTGTTGGTCGATCGAAGTCACGGTGGTAGGTCGATTTGTTAGTAGTCAAAGTAACGTTGGATTGGCATGGCTGGTAGGCCTGTTCTATAAAACGGGGCCGCGGTAGCAACTGCAAGGGGAAAGACTGTAGCGAGACAGGTATACCAAGATGACGGCGATGGGTTACCGAGAAGACAAGGTTGGTGTAGCTGTTGGTAGGCTGAGTGGATTGCATGCCTGCGGAGTCGCTTTCTTGCAGAGTCGAAGTCGCTGCTTGCGGAGTCGCTTGCTTGTAGATTTGGATTTGCCGAGGTGACGGCGTAGACGACGAGGTAGTCTTGTAACTGGGTAGTGTCAACGTTGAGATGTTATCAACCGTGACGATTGGCGTCTTGGGCCTTGTGGTGTCAAGATTGGATAGTCTGCTGTAGTGAACCGGGTTTGCTGAGGTGACGGCGTTGGCGACGATGAAGGCTTGCAGCTGGGTGGTGAGATAATATTCTGGATTCCGTGTGAAGAGTCGGGTGTTTAGTCAAGCCTGGAAGTGGTAACGGTCGTTGAGAGGAGCAGTCATATCAGTGGCAGCAGCGCCCTGCGTGTCGGCAGATGGTGTGCCGGCCTGCAACTGCTCGTGGTCGTTATCGGAGACCTGGTTTTATAAAATCTGGTAGTTCCTAGTGACATCTCCTTTGTGGCGGGAACGTTCGCAATTGGTCTGTGTCGCTTTCATTGTGGGGCTGGTTTCATTAAACAGAGCCGATGCCCGGAGCCTATATGCAGAGAACGATTTTTTATTGTTATTTTATTCTCTGCTTTCATGACGTTGAAAATGAATCAGAAAGAGATCTAATTGCAACGGAGTATAACAGTGTATAGGCCTTTCTTACACATGCTGTCATAACGCATTGCAGAATCTAAACACTCCTATAGTAATTTTCCTTCCATTTAATTTCAGAATAATTCTGTTTTAAGCCGATAACTTCATACTAACATTGATTTTTTATCGATTTTTTTAAATTTTAACATTCATGCATTTTTTTTCAATCATATACTGTATTTAACAATAATATGCCTTTTAGAGGAGGAATTGTCAACTGTAGAATTTTAAACACCCGTCATCATCCTCGATTTTACTCAAATTTTTTAATTTAACACTCTTCCATTTTCTTCTACTCGGAGCGGATTTGGAGCGGCCTCCCAAGGGGAATAGCCTAGGGAATCTCTTTATCTAAATCCGACCCGAGAATAGAGGTGGGAACATACAAGATAGATTGCACAAAATGCCCAATGATGAAAATCCAGAAACTTAAAAAAAAAACAAAGATTATATGAACATCGCAGAGATAAGCTGCATAACAACACTAAAAACACACTGGTGGTAATTATTGTAATACATCTGACAACAATTTCGACTTAAAAACTCCAGTTTGATCAGAAAAGAACAGGATTCACTAAAAAGAAAAGGCATTGAAAGAGTATTAATCTCGCAGTTCTCAACAATAAATTTGATAGAATCATCCGTATTTGCTACTCACCCCTGTGGAAGAATGGACTCTTCTCCCAAACCAATTTTAACCAATCAGCACTTCACTTTTTCAATCTTGACTTCTCATTCGTCAAAACAGCACAAAAAGTGTAGCAAGTTGCGACAAATCTGTTTTTCCCGCTCACCGATCTGGAACCGGTTTGAAACCCAGGAAATAAATAAATAGATCGTTTGATGCGATTCAAACAGTCAGTAACATAATCTTTGAGAGATGCCAACTATCTCCATGCGTGTCATTACACTGACCCAATGAACTTTTCGCGCGTCAACCTGCTGACTCAATAATCACCATTTCTCTCTCAAGAACTCAACTTACAATTTACTAAAAAAAAAACCTTCACTACCAAGTAGTAATTGTATACCTCAGTCAATTAATATCAATCCACTCCAAGGTGCATAACTCCTTAAGACTTTAAGCAAATGTTTACTACTATAGCACACATACAAACTAACATCTAAACACACACAAGTGACATTTTTACCCTGCTAAATATAATTTGTTTAAATTTATGGACAAATCTGAACTGTAAACTCTTAAACATCAAATCTTTGCATGGCCATTCCTTAAATGTTTCTCTAACACATTACACTTGATAACGTATCACTAATTCACTCTGTGTATGGCAAACGTATATAAATACATGTTATTTGTTGAAATCTTTAAATCTATTATTTCTCCTTGATTCCTTCCAATTCATTTGCCTTTAAATGGTTACTTGTATTATTTGTTGTGGATGAATGTTAAACGAACACGCCCATTTCTAAGACTTCATAAAATTAAACCTTCTGATACATCCAACTCATCACAAATCCGCAACAAATTTAAGACAGGGACCATAAATAATATTACAGATCAAACACAATACTAACTAACACAATGCGGCATACGAGCTAATCTACTTGGAGCCGTTGGTGTCTGTTGGTTTTTTAAATCAGCCGGCTCCAAGTAGATTAGCTCGTATGCCGCATTGTGTTAGTTAGTATTGTATGACAAATATATATATATATATATATATATATATATATATATATACATATATATTTGTCATCCACAGACAGACTGTTTCGCAGCTCATCAGTGTGGCTAGACGTCCGGTTGCCTCTAGCTAGGATCGAAACCCGATTGAATTTGCGTCAGTCGGAACTTCTCCCACTAAGCCGTCAGTGCACGGTACGGGATGAAGGTGAATTTTAGCGTGTTTATTTTTAGATTTATATAAACACAGTGACTGAGAGTGACTCAATTCATATATATATATATATATATATATATATATATATATATATATATATATATATATATATATATATATAATACTTTGAGATACGAGCGTACCAACATACTAGTTTTTTGAGATACGAGCCGGAGAGTGACTCAATTCATATATATATATATATATAATAATACTTTGAGATACGAGCGTACCAACATACTAGATTTTGAGATACGAGCCGGAGAGTGACTCAATTCATATATATATATATATAATAATACTTTGAGATACGAGCGTACCAACATACTAGTTTTTTGAGATACGAGCCGGAGTTTGGCCGATTTTTGCCATAACGTATCTCAAGTGTCTTTCAAGCACCCGCAGTACACGTGTTCACCTCTGCTGTCGAAGGATCTCTGTTGTGCTGTGTTGGGTTTGTTTTTGTTTTTTTTGGCGTTACTTTACAAAACGTATTTAGTGACGCCATAGGTCTAAAAAGAAAGTAAGTGTAAAGAGCAGTAGTGAATTTTTAGAGTTCCGAACGGATCAGAAATATTACCATTAATTTCAATCGGGAATATAATTTGAGATAAGAAGAGTCTTTTGATTTACGAGCTTGTTCTTGGAATGAACTAAACTCGTACCTCAAGGCATTACGATATATATAGTGCTGCGCAAAATAAGTGGACCCCTAAAATTATATTCTTAAAAATTTCTCTTTTTTCCAGATAGTCAACAAATCTTAATTAAACTATATATTCATTAAGAAAAACCTATATTAAACGAATTACAACCACTTTCAAATTTGTATATCTAGCTAGAATAATATATTAATAAAAAAAAAATTAGGATGTGCAAAAATAAGTGAACCCTTACACTTAATATTTGGTGACTAATTTTTTGAACTCACGACGTCGAACAGTCTTTTCCTATATTTCTTAAGAAGTTTCTAGCAGTAATGATATTTAGCCCCCCCCCCCCCGGGGGGTTACATGTGGCACAAGGCCGGGTTTAACGTGGGTTTTCCGAGCCCGTAGGCTCGGCCAAAAATATTCCCTATTGGAACCCGTAAAAACGGGTTCAGGGACAGTCTACCACCCCGAACGAGACTCTACCACTCGGCGGAGCCTCGTCCGGGTTCCTCTCTGCCCGAAGGCAGAGAGTTCGACTGTTCGAAGGCTGGCAGTGTTTCTAGCAGTAGTGTGGGGGAAACTTCTTGGTAAAACTCCTACAATTGCTCGATATTACCTAGGTTTCTGGTATGTACTGACTTCTTTGACTTGATCACAGATTTTCAATTAGGCTTAGATTGTTATATACATCGAGTTACTTCCCCTTGATTGTGAGTACTCCCACTATCACCATTGCCTGCAACCTCCCATCACATAATCACGTGATCTACTGTAGTAGTAAAAACTATTTCTTGTAACAGTGTTTAATAAAAGCTTGTTGAGTTCAGACCTATGTCTCTCTTCTCCTTATGTTGTCACTAACTTGTTACTAATATTATCCTTCAACAGCATACACCTGTATCAGCACAAAATAACATGGTGTCAGGAAAGAACTTCGAACCTTCAACACTCACATACGTCAACTGAAAAAAAAATAAATAAAAAATTATGGAATTTCTGCCGCACCCCAAAGAACTCAATTTTTCATCAGACAATCTTGGACAAGAATGGGAAATTTGGAAAAACCAATTCCAGCTATTTCTACAAGCAACAGAGTCAGATAAAAAACCGGAGAAGGTAAAAACCTCAATTTTATTGACCTGTATAGGAAACGAAGGAAGAAAAATATACTATACCTTCAATTTCGAGAACGAAGAGCAGAAATTCAATTTAGAAAAAGTAATTGAAAAATTTGACTCACACTGCCAACCGTGAAAAAACTTAACTTTTCTCACATATCAATTTCTGACTTGCAAACAAAAGGAAACACAGAGATTTGATGAATATGTCACTGAATTGCGGCAAAAAGCAAACAAGTGTGAATTTGGACAACTAAATGAGAGGCTAATAAAAGACATTCTTATCTGTGGTATTAATGATAATATGCTTCGAGAAAGAATGTTGAGAGAACCGTCGTTGGATTTGGAAAAAGCAATCCAAGCAGGTCTCAGTGCCGAAGAAACAAAGAGACATTCAAAAATAATGGCCACAGACACAGAAAACATATCTTTAATTCGCGACGTAAAGAAAAATAAAGTAACAAGAAACAAGATGTCTTCCAATGCCATGTATAAGCAAGAAGACAAAAATCCCGCCAAAACTCAACATTGGATTGAAAAATGTACATACTGTTCTGGTTCGCATCAGAAAAATAACTGTCCAGCATACTATAAAAACTGTACAAATTGTGGAAAAAGAGGACATTTCGCTCGTATGTGTCGAACAAAAAAGAAAAAATTGTACAATGTCGGACAATCCTATGATTCAGACCACGTGGAGTCAGTCCAGTTCAAAATGGACGCCATATTGAAAAAAAATATACACGTGCTTCAAACTGACAAGTGGAGGATAAAACTCCAAGGTAACGAAACCTTAATCAACTTTAAAATCGATACAGGTGCTGATGTGAACGTAATACCAGTGAAGATATACAACACCATTAAACCCAAGCCAAAATTAGCGAAAACATCTATAACACTAACTGCGTATAATCGTACAGAAATTCCCATAATAGGTAGCTGTACTATACGGTTACAATATAAAAACATACAAACAAACTCGCATTTCATTGTGGCGGACACCAGTGCAAACGCAGTAATTAGCGCGAATACAGCGGAAAATCTAGAGTTAATAAAAAGAATATACGAAATAGACAAGACGGACACAGAAGCCTTAATAGAAAAATATAAAGATTGCTTTGGTGAAATCGGAAAATTACCAGTCACTCATCACATAACTGTAAATCCGGACATAAAACCCGTTGTAAATCCCCCAAGAAATATACCATTTGGTATGAAACCAAAATTAAAAAAGGAATTAGAAAAAATGACAAAAATGGGAATAATAAAACCAACCGAAGAACCGACAGACTGGGTAAATTCTCTCGTAATAGTAGAAAAACAGAATGGCAGATTAAGATTATGTTTAGACCCAAGAGATCTAAACAAAGCCATAAAAAGAGAACACTACAAGTTACCTACTGCCGAAGAAATATTCGCAGAAATTAAAAACCCGAAATATTTCACGAAACTAGATGCATCAAATGGATATTGGCAGATACCTGTTGACGAAGAAAGTTCTAAACTATTAACTTTCAATTCGCCATTTGGTCGTTATTCTTTCACTCGCTTACCGTATGGAATACACAGTGCCTCTGAAATTTTTCAAGCACAAGTAGCGAAGATAATAGAAGGAATAAAAGGAACAAAGAACTCCCAGGACGACATAATAATATGGTCAGAAACCCTAGAAGAACACATGAAAATACTAGATAAAGTATTCAGTCAGCTACGCAAAGCCGGATTAAAATTAAATAAAACAAAATGTGAATTCGCAACAAAGCAACTAACGTACCTAGGTCACCTAATCACTCATGAAGGAATAAAGCCGGACCCTTCCAAAATTAAGGCTATAACACACATGCCTCTCCCCGAAAATAAAAAAGATATTCAACGATTTTTGGGAATGACGAACTACCTGTGTAAGTTCATACCGGAATACTCAGAGGTAACTACACCGTTAAGAAAGCTTTTACACAATGACATACTCTGGTCGTTTGATAAACCTCAGATAGAGGCTGTAGAGAAATTGAAACAAACAATAACTAGCTTACCAATTTTAAAATTTTATGATCCAAGTAAAGAAATAAAAATCACAACTGATGCTAGCAAACACGGTTTAGGTGCAGTTTTACAACAAAAACATAACGAAACATGGCTACCCGTATCATACGCATCACGTTCGACAACTCCTGCAGAACAGAATTATTGCCCGATTGAATTGGAAACACTTAGCATAGTGTTCGCTTGTAGTAAATTTCATCAATTCATCTATGGAAGAAAATTCCTTATAGAGAATGATCATAAGCCATTAAAGCAGATTTTTAAAAAATCAATTACAAAAAGCCCCCCAAGAATACAAAGATTCTTACTGGCACTGCAGAAATATGATTTTGAAGTGATATATATCCCAGGTCGAGAATCCGTAATTGCTGATGCATTATCATGTGCATATATATCGGACAATACACAAGAGATACCAGATACGGAGATGGACAAATATATCCATACCATTTTAAGACAATATCCTATGAGCGATCAAAAACTCGACGTCTACCGAAAAGAAACTGGGAAAGATCCAACACTACAAATGCTGATGAAGTATGCAACATCAACTTGGCCAGAAAATAAAGATGTACCACCTACAATAGCGCCATACATGCCAAGTCGTGATGAGATATCGGTTGTGAAGGGACTAGTATTGAAAGGTACACGGATAGTGGTCCCAACATCTCTAAGAAAAGAAGCCCTACAAAAGATCCATACTGGACATTTAGGGATAGAAAAGTGCATTGCAAGGGCGAAGGAAGTCATATATTGGCCCAACATAAATAATCAGATAAAAGAAATGGTTAGCACATGCACACAGTGTCTAGATCATAGAAACCGACAACCGTCAGAACCAATAATGCACCATAAAATACCAGTAACACCATGGACGAAAGTTGCGACAGACATTTTTTATTTATATAATAATGCGTACGTAGTAATAATAGACTACACAACGAGATATTTCGATATCCATAAACTTGATGACTGCAAATCTCGCACAGTCATCAATAAAATAAAAAACACTTTCGCAAAGTTTGGTATTCCACAGATAGTGATCAGTGACAATGGACCGGAGTACGGATCATTAGAATTTAGACAATTCGCAAAAGATTGGGATTTTAAGCACATCACGACGAGTCCGAACTACCCACAATCCAATGGACTAGTGGAAAGAAATATTCAAACCATCAAAAGAACACTAAAAAAGTCTTTTGAAAGCGAACAAGACCCATATCTAGCGATGTTAGCATTACGGACCTCCCCATTAAAAGATAAATTGCCGTCACCAGCTCAACAACTAATGAAAAGAACGCTTAGGACAAACCTTCCTAACATCCTGCATAATAAATCCATGAAAAGGCATGAAGTAGACAAAACGTTCAAAGAACTACCATCATTAAACAAAAACGATACCGTTCGCATTCGTTCCCAAGGAAATTGGATCCTGAAAGGTAAAATTATTAAAAAGCTAAAAGAGCCTCGTTCGTATCTAATAAAAACAGAACAAGGAAAGTATTTACGACATAACAGGCGCCACCTCTTAAAAACAAATGAAAATCTTACGCGCAAAGTTACATACGACTATGAAAATATATTCAACCAAGAAAATACTCAAAGACAAGTCGTATCACAAACGGGCACGGAAAATAGAACAATAACAAACTTCACAAAGAGAGGAAGAACAATCAGGCTTCCAGCCAGATACAGACAATAATTAAATGCACATAAACAAAAATAAAATTGTTTTTACTTTTCAGTAATAAACCGAAGATGTTATATACATCGAGTTACTTCCCCTTGATTCTGAGTACTCCCACTATCACCATTGAATGCAACCTCCCATCACATAATCACGTGATCTACTGTAGTAGTAAAAACTATTTCTTGTAACAGTGTTTAATAAAAGCTTGTTGAGTTCAGACCTATGTCTCTCTTCTCCTTATGTTGTCACTAACTTGTTACTAATATTATCCTTCAACAGCATACACCTGCATCAGCACAAAATAACATAGATCAGTATGTATTTATAAACAGTGGAGGAAAATATCATTAAGTTTTCAAACGCATTTGAAATTTATGAATACTTAAAAATATTTTTAAAGCTAACTGCGCAAATAAATATAAATTACGTCACTTAGCGTCCCCCCACAGTTTTTACATTTACCTTGATAAAGTCCCTCAGGGGACAAAACGCACTAGTAAAAAAAGTTTTCCTTTTTTCTTTATTCATACACACCCACACACACACATATATATATATATATATATATATATATATATATATATATATATATATATATATATATATATATATATATATATGTGTGTGTGTAATTTGGCAGCAACTTTTCTTTCAAACATGTAGTGTTGAATGTTAAAGACAACATAGTCTTACATATTTTCTTTTGAAATATATATATATATATATATATATATATATATATATATATAAAGTGCGTGTGTGTGTGTGAGAGAGAGAAAGTTAAAGATCAAATGTAGATCAAATATGGATCGGAATCCGACTGAATAAAAGGAAGGACAAATGGGAAACGTTTTAGCAATTTAATATGGTTTACTTTTATTAGACGAAGCCTTAATAAAAGTGAAACATGTTAAATTGTATTTGTAGTGGACCGTGGGGTGAAGATGTGAAGAGATATCAGAACGTTAAAATTTCCTGATGGCCGGTCCAGCTACATGAGAATGTTTGACTTTAATTAAGTCCAAAGAAAACAAACAAGACCGATATACAGTAGCGGCCATAATATAAGGAACGGAAACAGCAAAGACATAAATATGTGTATTACTTAAAAAGTAATGCATGATTAGCAATGACATTTTTACCGAATAAATATTAGGGTGTAATGCATAAATATTATACAAAGTTACAAAAATTTACATAATAGTTTTTTTTTAAATAAAGATTGAATGGAACAACTATATCATGGCCGCTACTGTATATGGGTAAACAAATATATATTAATAACAAGTTACACAAAGACATGAACAGTTACCTAGTGTTTGTATGGAGAAAATATGTGTGTGTTGTGAGTATTCGTACGTACGTGTATTGTTCTTAGCGTGTTCCCAGAATTTGGGAAACGCTGTATCAGTGAGAGGTCACATATTGGAGTTCGTTGAAAAGAGAGATTTTACCTCGCCTCCGCGCGAGGTAGCGGCCCAAGGCCTAAGTCGAAAAAGAGAGCGAGAGAGAAGTGTCAGCCAGTATTTATAGCCAGGGGAGAGAGACCCCTGTTGAAGGATTAAGGAACTGAGGAGGAGCTAACTCCGACAGATTGATAAATGTTTCCTATTTGTTCTTTATATAAATATATATGTGTGTGTAAAGATCCAGCATTAATAAAATTCTTTTTGGCAGCAATGCATAGATTATTTAAAATGTCGATATTTGAAAATATTTCATTAAAGTTCCGTTCATAGGAAAAATACTAAAATGTTGATTGTACCAGAGACAAATTATGACAATATTCAAAATTTCGATTCCTAATTTTCATTATTAAAAAAATATTTTCTTTATTAGATTAAATTTTCAAGAAGATATGTAACTAACGGTGTATGCATTGAATGTAAAAAAGATAAAGTCTCACAAACGAAATTGAATGTGGAGTAATTAAGACGCTGATTGGTTCCCAGTCGCATGCACATAGTAATAAACGCATAATTTAGTACAATTTTTAATCGACAAAATTAAATATTTACTTTAAAATTTTAAATTGGTTAATTTAATTACGCAATCACTATACTTCAAATTTTACAGAAACTTGTTTTTATCAACTTGAAAGTTTATGCTTTTTATAAATAATTTTGAAATCATACAAAATCAAAGTTATTAATAAAAATGTAAGAAAATTATGACTAAAAAAAATAAAATACTATTCACTTCACAAGGACATATGTTGCCACTATAATTATTACACCAAATGTTTTATTCATTTGTTGTCCCCCTTAAGCAATATTTCAATTTGCAAATTGATGCTTCTAAACATGATACATGCATGTTTCAGCACTGTTTCAAAACACTATAAATACAATACGGTAATTTAAAACCAAAAACGATAATTTTGCCTTTCACGGTATAATAATTTGAACCTAGGAATTTGGGAACGCTGTTGCTTTTGTTGACATCCACTCATTGCAAATGGCTGAAAGCAGCTGAAGTTTTTTAGTATTGCTTTCACGTTTCTAGGATCATTTTTTTTTAATTCTAGATATGTTAATAAAAATGTTTCTTAAAAAAAACACAGTCGTTCAATGACATACCGTAAGGCCTACTGGTTTATTCATTTTGTTACAAAACAAAATACAGGGTGTCCTCCCAAGATTTACATCATTTAAAATGTGAATATCCGAGTAATTACATGTCCCAGGCAAACAAAATTAAATAAGCTTCATGTTGAACAATAAAATATTTATTTATCGAAATTCGAACAAGATATTCAGATAGATTCAGATTTTATAATCGATTTCATAAATCTTCACAAATGTTTAATATGCTCACCACCTGTGACATCACACACGTCAATCGGGAGTCCAGATCCTGCCAAACATGCCGTAGCATGTCTTGCGTAACATTCTTCAACACCGCAGTGGTTCTCTGCTTAAGTTTCTCTGGGCTTGTAGGAAGAAAAGAGCTATAGATCTGTCCTTTCATATAGTCACAACGAGTCAAGTCAGGTGAACTTGGTGGCAATTTCAACAGCACATTGTCATTATCACTAGCACGACCGATCCATCTTCCTGGTACATTCTTATTGCGATAAGGCCTTTTTGTACTGAAATCTAAAATGTATCAATGTGTAACATTGAATGTTTTATTGTGAGTTCCCGATCACTAGAAATGGTGGCCAATTCTTCTTATTATTCTTCATATAACTGAAGTCCAATATTAGAAGGAACATTTATGAAGAGATCTTGAATTCAATCATACTTTTCTGTGCCCAATGACAGAAAATAATAGTCGATGTTTTCGTTGAGCGATTTCAGATTGGTAACCATTAATGCAGGTAGTATGCATCAAAGAATATTGAAAAGAATTATTTGAATAAAAGTTTAATACTTATTCATTTATTCAAATGCTAACGTTGTGCCATTAGTACTTTCACACACACATATAAGAGGATCACTAATCTGCCGCTGTACGACGGTTAAGAATCAGTGCTCTAAACACAAATCAGACTAACTTTAAATAGGAATAGATTTTTAGATTTCCAATACTATATAGCTATATTAATTATGTTTTCTTGACAATTATAGTATTTAAAAGATTGTATGTTTGGTGTGTATTTTAGGTGACGGTGCGTGTCCGCATAGGATGAACAAACAAGAAACATACAAAAACTTGGCTTATATTACTGACCGTTTATTCTCCTTTTATATAAACTGTAGTGAAACAAAGTTCTTAATGTCTCTTAGGTATGTCTGTTTTCTTTTGGGTCCAGGAGTGAGGGTAAGTATAACCACTGTATTAATGGTCAAACCCAAGTCAGCCAGTCGCAGAGTTGGAACAACCAAAGGAATGTTTGTACTTAATTTACTACTGGGAGATTTAAACATGGTTATAGGATGTTCGATTTATTTTTCTTGGTCCAGAAGTTAGTATAAGCACAATGGTCGAATTCGTCAGCCTTGCTCTGAGTTGGAACAACCAGAAAAAAAAAAGCTTGATTTACGTCATAGGTTGAGGTTTTGGAAGACATATACAAGCGCCATGCGTTGGAAAGTGAAAAGACAGTTCAGTTGTCAGTGGATCGGGGAAACTAACATTTCCCAGTGGGAACGTAATTACCACGTGATTCTCCATACTGGACTAAAGAGGAAAAAGATAGTGAGTTAGGAAATGTTTGCCTTTTTATAGACTTCAACTGCGCCATCTAACGACGTTTGACAAAACCAAGTGGAGTAATCATTTCCGTTTTCTTTATTCCTACTTATTATTCATTATTATTATTTTATTTATCAGGACATAAGTCAGATATTTTATATTATGCATTTAGAAATTCTTGACAAAATCCAAAGAAGAATCTGTAAATGTAATGTTATCTGGCATCTTGGCTTCAGTCACTTTCCCACCGCCGTAACGTAGCTTCCCTGTTGTAAATGACCAACGGTCTCAAGGATAAAAGCCTACGCTTCATACTGATGTTATCCTTTTATTCAGGAAATGCACAATGAAAACTAAAAACAAATAACAAATATATCTCTCGAAAGGGGAAATGGACAAACAAAATACATTTAAAAGAAATACACAAAGAATGAAAACACTTTTCAAACAGAAATAAGTTGAAACAAACTCAAAATAATGAAAAGGGATGCACGGAGTATTCGATGAGAATTTCAGACTTAATAGAAAGAAGCATGCAATTACCACGTTGCCCTTTTGACCGGCAGTACTTAAAAAAACATGTGGTAATTTCCTTACCCTTAAGGAGTTACGTGGTAGCAGACACGCATAAATTACCCTAAACGCAAGCCATCAATCTGCCACTGGGTGGCATGTCACTAGCGTTTACCCGCTGTCGGACCGCCAGCGTGTTCGTCTCATCAGTGTTACTACTGGCGGACCATTAGACCCCCACCGTTGGCTGCCACCAGAGGACTGCAAGCGTTGCTATCGGCGGACCGCCAATGGGCCACTAGTGGCTTGCGTGTAGGTGACAGCTAAGCACATGTATGTATATATGTAATAAGCGTTTATTTTTATATTTTTACGGAACATTAAAAGTTATTGTCATAAATTTAACCCTATTATTACTTACACTACTAATGCTACTGCTATCATGCGACTACTAAGCAGCGAAGTCTCTAAGTTTGGGAATGCATGTACCGGTCTCTTCGACGAGCGTTACATCTGCGCCTTTTCTATAAATATTTTCATGGTAATTGTTCTGATGAGCTTTCCTCTTTGGCACCCTGACTTGACAAAGTTAAGAACAGTATTAGATTGGCAGCTAAGTATAATAATTTTACAATCTAAATCGATAGATGTAACCGTAACTTCTATGCTAACATGCTAACATACATGAAAGCTAAGTATTTCAAACTATCTCTCTTCGTCTACTTTTGAACTTATGTAAACCATATATCTCTTCGGTGAGAAACGAACTCTCTTGTAGGTTACTCAATTACTTTCCTAAAAAACCGCCGCTAGGGGACGCTCCTTGAGCCTATAAATAGGAAATGACGTGCTCTGTCATCTTGTTTTTCTTTTTCCACTAAGGGATGATAAGTTGTAGGTCGAACGAAGAAAATGCTTTTCTATTGGGGAACGCACGTACGCACCTTTCACTTCATCTTCTCTGGGACACACACACACACACAGTGAGAGAGAGAGAGTTCACTAGATTAAATATTTTCTTCTTTCATGCTCATGGTTTTGCAACACGCATCAATATTCTATTGTCTATGTATTTTTTTTAATATTTTTTTTTAAGCTTATCACCCTTATTGTATGAAATTTTCCTCTTCGTGGCAATACGTTGAAACTATGCACTTTAAGAATTCTGATTTATTTTCCTGAAATGAGCTACTGACACTAATTTAATTACGTAAATTCGTGAATAAATTCCTCTTTTTTTGTTAAAATTAACCGTGTGTTTCCTCGCCATTATCATCTTTCATTAATCTTCTTGGCGTAGGTAAATCAATTTTTCATTTTAACCCCAAGGCCTCACGCCACTATAATCTAGCGAACCTTGACGTGCGAGGAAACACATACCTATACTTACTGCATTCACCACAAGTGGGCATGTCTGACAACGAACAGGAGATGAACCAAGCATCCACGGAGGTCGGATAATCGATAGAAACAGTGTCCATTAAACCACCCGTGTTCATTGAATCAAATTCGATTGCACGGTTCTCAATTATGGAGGCATGGTTCAACATTATGAGGATAAGGACACACATACAACAATTTTATTACGTGTAGGCTGCTTTACCGGCGGAGATAGTATGCAAGCTACAATCTAATATTTTACAGTCGGGAGATTATAGCAAACTTAAAGAAGCAGCCGTAACGTTACATGAGAAATAGAAGCCAGGCATGCTTCACAAATTAATGTATTCTTCCACTCTCACAAGCGGACCATCCGTTGTATTTAACATGACTACATATTTACTTCGAGTTAAAATAATTTAAAAAAAAGAGGTCTAACACTGTCGCCCTAGTCCGTCAACCTCCAGCGTCTTACTCTCTGGGTTGAGGGGTCTACTCGGTCCTAACCGAACGTAAGGCAGTGGCTATAGGTCCCCTGAGCATCCGTAGATTATTCGGCCGGTCCACTGGTTTAATCCTGCTTCTTGTCCACGTTGTGTTTGGTTTGATCCAGAAAGCAGAAGTGATGTTCATCCATTCACGGTCGACTGAAGATGTAGACACGGCTGGAGAGTCTGTGCTAAGAAATTTAGAATGCAGCAAAAAAAAAAAAAGAATTGATATCTGCAGAAAGCCGGACAACCAACTATTCAATGGTTGAATTGTTAGCGTTTTTTATATAGCAGAAAAGAATAATATAGAAAAGAAACGGGTTACAGAAAAGAAAAGTATTTGACGTAAAAACTCATACACTGGATTCTAGACACAGAGAGAGAGAGAGTGAGTGTGTGTGTGTATTGTGATTAACTTGTTGTTAAATCGTCTCAGAACGATATACGACACTTGCTATAGAGGGATAAGATTTCTGTGCGGGGCTTAAAGTTTATTGTGGCGTTCCTCCTCAGCAGTAGTAACAGTAGTAGTAATATTCGTGGTAGCAGAAGCAACGGTACTTATATCAAGAGTACATGTTCCAATCTTTGACGTCACTTCCTCTCCTCCTCGAGTCTCCAACTCGACTCTCCACTGTCTCTAGCCCAACTCTTGCCCGGGCTAATTCTCTTCTCCAGTCTCACCAAGAATTTTCTCCCGTCTCTCATGTAGCGCCGTGAGCCGTAACGGTCGACGCGGGTGCCCATGCGCGTGACGGCACGCATGCCACGACGACGCGCTGATCGATCGCAGCCTCTCGTGTCACTCTATTGCGTCTGTCACTTTTCCAGCATAACTACGCGTTTATATAGAAAAACCCGGCTGGTCATAACCGACCCTCGGCCCTACCACCTCGCACGTGATCATCACGAGGTTCTGGCTGCTTCAACCCAAATCATGTGAATTATAAAGGTCCTTCTTGCTTACTCAGCTTTATTCCAAGTTTTAACCGATAAAAATTATTTCGACCCTTTCCATTGTTTTCTAATGACATTGTTTTCCATTGGGTACAACTTTTGCCCTAGATCAGATTTCCCATCAGTAAACAAAATGCTCTGATCTAATTTCGCTACTCAGATCTACTCGAATTTCAATAAAAAAAATATACGCGTGTGTGTGTTTCCCAGACTCTCTCTCTCTCTCTCTCTCTCTCTCTCTCTCTCTCTCTCTCTCTCACACACACACACACAGAGGTACTAAATTTAAGATAATGAATATTTTGTATATTTTTTATATATTTAGTAAGAGAAAAACGGTTTATTATTGTCATAAATTTAATGACAAGACGTACCGATTTTATTATTTGTAAGCAACAACGTTTAAATTAATCTGATATTAACCAAACTTAAGAAAATTTGTAGAGAAATCATGCAGAGTATGGCAGCTTTGTATAAAATATAATTGCATGTATTAACCCCTTCCTCGCAATTATTTTGGGAAAAATATTTAATTTTCAGACGAATTTTTTTACTTATTTTTAATATAGTAACTAAGACACCTTGAAGAACCTGAGCGATGGCTAACACCTCTACCAGACGTATGGGTTGACAATTGAACTCGTTTCAAGCTCACAAGGTTATAAAAAGAATCAAGATCGATTAAGAAACTGATACACCTTAAAGTACACGAGCGATGGCTAACACATCTACCAGCCATATGAATTGACAATTGGACTCGTTTCAATCTCAGAAGGGCATAAAAAGAATTACGATCAATTAAGAAACTGTGGCACCATGAAGTACCCGAGCGATGGCTAACATATCTACCAGACGTATGAGTTGACAACTGGACTCATTTCAAGCTCAGAAAAGCATTAAAAAGACCAATATCGACGTATAAACACGTCAATAGCTGGGTTTTCTACACTATTTTCGGACGTGTTTATTTGTCCGTGCCTGCAAATGGCACTTTTCAGTAAAACTGTATATACACGTCGACGGCGCGGGAGGGATTAAAGGTGTCAGGTTACTTCCTCCTAGTTTTCGAAACTGCTTCTAGGAGACACTCTCTGGACTATAAATACTTGGCGATATTTTTTCTCACTCTCTTCTTTCCTTTTTCTCTAACACGTCAACATGTAAATCTCTCGCGGAGAACGCGTTCTCTTTTGGGAAACGTATGAACTTAATCACACATGCAGAACACACGTACGTACGCACATTCACTTACTACGCATAATTGGACCAAAAAGTTTTTCACATTCATTTGACGCACACATATCTTTGTCTACGTCACTTGTATACCTTTGTTGCTAATACATTATCATTTGTTTGTATATATATATATATATATATATATATATATATATATATATATATATATATATATATATATATATATATATCGGTTCTAGTCATTTCTCTCATTTCTTTACGTGGACTCACATCCCGAATCTGCCATCTTTGTTGTGGGAATTTCAGGAGACACACGTGTTTATCTCTTAACGCATACACCACACTGCAACAAAGGTAAAGTTAAACATTTATGAAAGTTAAATGCATATCATTTCTAATTGAGAAAACTTTTAGGGCCTGACGATGCCTTTTAAATGCAGAAGATCTCATGAAAATCTGTTTTTGAAATATTGCTATTTCAAAATAATGATATTTAATATATAAAATTCGCTATGAACTTTTAGAATTCACAAAAATGTTTCTTTCATTTTTAAATAACCTTAAAATTATTCTTAATATAGTTCGCTTAGGTACCTTCATGAGATCGCTAAAAACAGAACATAGCTTGATGAAAATGACGCCAAACTTGACGAAAGCAAAATTTTAGCGTCTAAATGTTTATGTTATTATTAAGAGGAAAGATCAAAGTATTTTTAATTATTTTTTAAAATTTTTACTTCTTTTTAGAACATTCTAAATTTTGATTAGAAAAACATTGTTTCTCTTTGTATCACCGGAACTAGTAAAATAAAATTTTAGCGCGTTTTTTTCTTCTGTATGACATTAATTTTGAAAATCTTGCAAAAATAAAAATAATTGTCGGATTTTAATGAAACTTTCAGAAACTATTCACAAATGATGTAACTTATTATAAATATGTTTTCCTTTTTTAAAGTCATGGCAAAAAATTTTTTTTCATATGTATTTCCCCCTCCCTATAACTAATTGTACGAAAACTCTATAATTTCAATTTTGGGAAGATTAATGATTATATTAGTTAAAAGCACAAGGCTTTGAGGAAACCAAATCATTTTTTTTTTTAGTTGGACCACTACCTGAAAATCATTTCTGAATTGTAACATACAAAACTCAATAAAACAAAAATATTATTTAATTTCAAAAGCTTTTAATTGCTTTTATTTATTTTAATGAACCTGGACAATATTATCAGAAAGCAAAAAGATATTTCGGTGAAAAATGAATTTTTAAAACAATTATATTTGTTATTTCTGAAATATTTTATTATTTTTACATTGTTGTTAATTTTTCTAAAATTAGAGAAAAGTTTGTAGAATTTAACGAATGTTGTTAAGTAGATATATATTTACAGATTATAATTTCCAAAGCTTCTTACAAACTAACGAACAACAGTATATAAAAAAATATATAATTTGTGTCAATAATAACACTGTAAATGAAATCTACGGAAGACCGGAAGTATCATGCGTGCAATAGAAAAAACGTCACGTGGATTGAGTTTCTGTCTAGTATTAACTTAAATACTGAATTTTTAATACAATTATTTGTTATTTCTTTAATTATAATAGATTTTTACATTTAAGTTGTTAAAATATTATAAAATTAGTTAAAAACCGCATTCAGTTTCGTAAATGTCCTTTTGAGATAGATTTATTTTCGCGAAACACGTGTTCAACTGAGAAGGGTACCTACAAGTATCAGTATCATCTTATGAAATTTAAATTTGTATTTTATGTACACTTCTGACGAAATTTAATAAGAAAGGTACCTATAAATTAATTAGATACCTTTCCTATGAAATTTAATCTCACTCTCAACAGTCTTATTTTAATTTCTTTATAATATATTTTCCATAAAGCATCGCAAACGTAAAGGTGAAAGCTAAGTACAAAAATAAAAATAAAAAAATTAGAGCGATTAAAGATTTCCTTAAAATTAACGAGGTAAATAATTTGTTCACTTAAATCTAAATAACTTCACTTCTCTCCTTCCGTAGAAGAAATTATCCTCACGTAAGCTATCAAAACGTCATAAATGTCTTTCGTCACCTGTCAAGTGACGCGAAAGGTTATGACCTGCTTTTGTTTTATTTTCAAACTACATCTTTTCGGCGCAGAAACTAAGTTAAGCTTGGTTCAAAATATTTTAAATAAACATTATAATTTCTGATTTTCTTAAAATAAGTTTTGAAAAAATTATAATTGATTTTTAAAAGAATTTCAAATAGAGATTTTCATTTTTTTTTTAGAAATTGGAAAAAATGGCTGGTATGATCGATTATCTGTCAATTTTGCTGACTAAAAAAACAATATTTTTAACAAAAATTTTGGACGTGTTAGGAACGAAAAAATTTTTTTTAAAAATATACCCCAAAAATACTTTGATCTTTCCTCTTAATAATAACATAAACATTTAGATGATAAAGTTTTGTTTTCGTCAAGTTTGGCATCTTTTTTGTCATGCTATACTCTTTTTAGCGATCTCATGAAGGTACCTAAGTTCACTCAACAGAAAACCCCAAGAGCCACTCAACGTTAAAGGTTACTAAATAACGTATGTTATATGACCATAATACAAAGAAGTGAAGATTATGAGAATGTAGAAGATAGATAACGATTAATACTAGACTTGAAATGGTTACGATTGTAGTGTTTGAGAAAACATCCACGCGGGAGTCAGTTCCACAGAGTAGCATTTCTTGGGAAGGAAATATCTGACTTGAATTTCCTTCTTACCAATGGAATACAAGGGAAATGAGGGCGATTCAACCTTATGTGGACAGTAAAGCGAATCTTAGATGTAAAGGTCTGAACTGGTGGCACTAAAAAATGAAGCTCATGTGAATACTTCCCATGAAAGTTACGAGAGAATACTGACAGGCATGCCATGTTACACTTGTGAGTCTGCAGGGTGAGAAATAAGTCACCGGAATCCCCACCACGAGGCTGTATAAACAACCTTACAAAATTAGTATAGGAGATAAGGAGGTTTATAGGAAATTCAGTCATCTAGGTTTTTTATATTAAAAATCCAAATGTCCGAATTCAAACAACAATAAAATGACAGTAATGAGAACATGCCTGTTAAATAAATCATTTGTATTTACAAACACATGAACATGAATTCATACATAAAAATAAATATATCACATTTTAGATCTATCCAGGTAAATGGTGTAAATGCTGGTTGTGTTTAAAAGATTGATGTGGCTGCATGTTGAATAGCATTTAACAATTATACATTTTTGAATTAAGGAAAAACAATGGAAAACCGATTTTTGTTTCAACGATAAAATATATATTAAAATCAACAAATACAAAACATTTTTTGTAATGTGTGAAATCATAAGAAAGAAGAAGTAGTTCCCCTTTATCTGTTAGCTGAAATATTAAATGTAATAAAACAAGTTTTCTGAATAAGAATGTTCAAAGTTCTGTATTAGATAGGATGAAGTTTTCAGAAGAACATGTAGTAATTCAGTTGTGGATTATATATAACTAACAGGGCTGTTGCAACTTAGCTTGTTACATAGAACTGATGGTGAATGATATTTAAGTTCTGTGTGCGTGTGCGCGCAGTGAGTAGAATGAATATTCTGTGTAGACGTGTGTGAGTTGCTGAGTTCTACTGAGTTCTGCTTCTACTGTCTATTTTTTGAACGAATCCAGGTTTATATTACTATCGGTAGGCTCCCAGGACAACAGCGGGAGAAATTTCGAAAGAACACAAAAAATATCTGATTGGATGAAAAATTACCCAATCGGTGATTTTATAACAAAAGCATGTTTGTGAATTAACAGTAGGAAAAATTCAGTGTGGTGAATGCGATCATTAAATTGTCCTGTGATAGTTAGTATTTATTATTTGACCAATCACAGTTGAGAAAAATGTAGGCGTGGCAAACATAGTAGTGATCACTACAATGGTATATAATTTAGCTTTGTAACAACTGAGATATTAATATTTAAACTTTGTTACTATTTTCCAAAATTCACCTTATTGACAAAAGTCAAAGTATCATTTGTCAGTTAACCTTTGACCTCAAAATGTAAAATAGGAACCATCCCATTCGTATCATGAAGTGTACCAAATTTTTTAAAAAAATCCGTGTCAGTGATGGTCAGACCCTTGTAGATTTGAGACGGAATGACTGATGTACATGAATTTAAAAGAATTGAAAGGGAATAAAAATACTCTTCAGTTGAGTTAAAGTCTTTGATTCACAAAAAAGGTGTGGTTTAAAAAAGACTTTTAGGAGTCGCGGGTAAGAGTCTGCAGTAAAAATCTGTGGGTTGAGAAAAGACACTGATTGTCATTAAATATTCACTGACCTTCACTGATGTTGTTGGAGATGATTAGATTGAATCGGCCGTAACTACATTTTTACATGTGTTTGAAGTGCTTGATGGCAGTTGCACTTCTGGGACTGAAAGTCGAAATCTATGGATTTTATTAAAAAAATTTCTCGAACGTACGCTTAAGAAAAACAAGGATTTAACTTCTGTTTGAAAAGAAACACCTTACATAATGATGTTAATATCAAACCAATAGACACTTTCATTTCACCGGTGTGTTTGTATTGTGAAATCTTTTACCATGTTTATAAGCAGTGTTAGTTACAGGGTATAAAACAAAATTTGAGTTTGTTTTAATATGGGATATGATATCATGCTAGCAATAGGTATTGATTGAATATATAATAGCTTGAGCAAGAAGTTCATTGCACCCAACTCATTCAGAGATGTCTAAACTATCATCTCTATAGAACCAATTCAAGTTGTATTCTTAAATAGCCTCATCAGATCAAGACTCTCATATGGATGTCATGTATAGCACCAAACCCATTCAGAGATGTCTAAACTATCATCTCTATAGAACAAATTCAAGTTGTATTCTTAAATAGCCTCATCAGATCAAGACTCTCATATGGATGTCATGCATAGCACCAAACCCATTCAGAGATGTCTAAACTATCATCTCTATAGAACCAATTCAAGTTGTATTCTTAAATAGCCTCATCAGATCAAGACTCTCATATGGATGTCATGCATAGCACCAAAACCATTCAGAGATGTCTAAACTATCATCTCTATAGAACCAATTCAAGTTGTATTCTTAAATAGCCTCATCAGATCAAGACTCTCATATGGATGTCATGCAAAGCACCAAACACATTCAGAGAATTCTAAACTATCATCTCTATAGAACCAATTCAAGTTGTATTCTGAAACAGCCTCATCAGATCAAGACTTTCATATGGATGTCATGCATGGCATCCAATTCATTCAGAGATATCTAAACTATCATCTCTATAGAAACTATTCAAGTTGTATTGTTAGATGGCCTCATCAGATCAAGACTCACATATGGACGTTGTCATGAATGGCATCCAACTCATTAAGAGATGTCTAAACTATCATATCATTAGAACCCGTTCAAGTTGTAATCTTAAAGAGCGTCATCATATCAAGACTCTCATATGGATGTCATGCATGGCATCCAACTCATTCAGAGATGTCTAAACTATCATCTCTATAGAACTAATTCAAGTTGTATTCTTAAATAGCCTCATCATATCAAGACTCTCATATGGATGTCATGCATAGAACCAAACCCATTCAGAGATGTCTAAACTATCATCTCTATAGAACCAATTCAAGTTGTATTCTTAAATAGCCTCATCAGATCAAGACTCTCATATAGATGTCATGCATAGCACCAAACCCATTCAGAGATGTCTAAACTATCATCTCTTTAGAACCAATTCAAGTTGTATTCTTAAATACCCCTCATCATATCAAGACTATCATATGGATGTCATGCATGGCATCCAACTCATTCAGAGATGTCTAAACTATCATCTCTATAGAAGCAATTCAAGTTGTATTCTTAAATAGCCTCATCAGATCAAGACTCTCATATGGATGTCACGCATAGCACCAAACCCATTCAGAGACGTCTAAACTATCATCTCTATAGAAACAATTCAAGTTGTATTCTGAAATAGCCTCATCATATCAAGACTCACATATGGATGTCATGCATGGCATCCAACTCATTCCGAGATGTCTAAACTATCATCTCTATAGAACCAAATCAAGTTGTATTCTTAAATAGCCTCATCATATCTAGACTCTCATATGGATGTCAGGCATAGCACCAAACCCATTCAGGGATGTCTAAACTATCATCTCTATAGAAACATTTCAAGTTGTATTCTTAAATAGCCTCATCATATCAAGACTCTCATATAGATGTCATGCATGGCATCCAACACATTCAGAGATGTCTAAACTATCATCTCTATCAAACTAATTCAAGTTGTATTCTTAAATAGCCTCATCAGATCAAGACTCTCATATGGATGTCATGCTTAGCATCAAACCCATTCAGAGATTTCTAAACTAACATCTCTATAGAACCAATTCAAGTTGTATTCTTAAATAGCCTCATCAGATCAAGACTCTCATATGGATGTCATGCATGGCATCCAACTCATTCAGAGATGTCTAAACTATCATCTCATTAGAACCAATTCAAGTTGTATTCTTAAATACCCCTCATCATATCAAGACTCTCATATGGATGTCATGCATGGCATCTAACTCATTCAGAGATGTCTGAACTATCATCTCTATAGAACTAATTCAAGTTGTATTCTTAAACAGCCTCATCAGATCAAGACTCCCATATGGATGTCATGCATGTCATCCAACTCATTCAGAGATGTCTAAACTATCATCTCTATAGAACCAATTCAAGCTGTATTCTTAAATAGCCTCATCAGATCAAGACTCTCATATGGATGTCATGCATAGCACCAAACCCATTTAGAGATGTCTAAACTATCATCTCTATAGAACCAATTCAAGTTGTATTCTTAAATAGCCTCATCAGATCAAGACTCACATATGGATGTAATGCATGGAACCCAACTCATTCAGAGATGTCTAAACTATCATCTCTATAGAACCAATTCAATTTGTATTCTTAAATAGCCTAATCATATCTAGACTCTCATATGGATGTCATGCATGGCATCAAACTCATTCAGAGATGTCTAAACTATCATCTCTATAGAACTAATTCAAGTTGTATTCTTAAATAGCCTCATCAGATCAAGACTCTCATATGGATGTCATGCATAGCACCAAACCTATTCAGAGATGTCTAAACTATCATCTCTATAGAACCAATACAAGTTTCATTCTTAAATAGCCTCATCAGATCAAGACTCTCATATGGATGTCATGCATAGCACCAAACCCATTCAGAAATGTCTAAACTATCATCGCTATAAAACCAATTCAAGTTGTATTCTTAAACAGCCTCCTCAGATCCAGACTCTCATATGGATGTCATGCATAGCACCAAACCCAATCAGAGATGTCTAAACTATCATAGCTACAGAACCAATTCAAGTTGTATTCTTAAATAGACTCATCAGATCATGACTCTCATATGGATGTCATGCATAGCATTCAACTCATTCAGAGATGTCTAAAGTATCATCTCTATAGAACCAATTAAAGTTGTATACTTAAATAGCCTCATCAGATCACGACTCTCAAATGGATGTCATGCATGGCATCCAACTCATTCGGAGATGTCTAAACTATCATTTCTATAGAACCAATTCAATTGGTTTTCTTAAATAGCCTCATCATATCAAGACTCTCATATGGATGTCATGCATAGCATCCAACTCATTCAGAGATGTCTAAACTATCATCTCTATCGAACTAATTGAAGTAGTATTTTTAAATAGCCTCATGAGATCAAGACTCTCATATGGATGTCATGCATAGCACCAAACCCATTCAGAGATGTCTAAACTATCATCTCTATAGAAACAATTCAAGTTGTAGTCTTAAATAGCCTCAACGGATCAAGACTCTCATATGGATGTCATGTATGGCATCCAACTCATTCAGAGATGTCTAAACTATCATCTGTGTAGAACCAATTCAAGTTGTATTCTTAAACAGCCTCATCAGATCAAGACTCTCATATGGATGTAATGCATGGCATCCAACTCATTCAGAGATGTCTAAACTATCATCTCTATAGAACCAATTCAAGTTGTATTCTTAAATAGCCTAATCAGATCAAGACTCTCATATGGATGTCATGCATAGCATCCAACTCATTCAGAGATGTCTAAACTATCATCTCTATAGAACCAATTAAAGTTGTATTCTTAAATAGCCTCCTCAGATCAAGACTCTCATATGGATGTCATGCATAGCACTAAACCCATTCAGAGATGTCTAAACTATCATCTCTATAGAACCAATTCAAGTTGTATTCTTAAATAGCCTAATCAGATCAAGGCTCTCATATGGATGTCATGCATAGCACCAAACCCATTCAGAGATGTCTCTAAACTATCATCTCTATAGAACCAATTCAAGTTGTATTCTTAAACAGCCTCATCAGATCATGACTCCCTTATGGATGTCATGCATAGCACCAAACCCATTCAGAAATCTATAAACTATCATCTCTATAGACCCAATTCAATTTGTATTCTTAAATAGCCTCATCAGATCAAGACTCTCATATGGATGTCATGGATGGCATCCAACTCATTCAGATGTGTCTAAACTATCATCTCTATAGAACCAATTCAAGTTGTATTCTTAAATAGCCTCATCAGATCAAGACTCTCATATGGATGTCATGCATGGCATCCAACTCATTCAGAGATGTCTAACCTATCATCTGTATAGAACCAATTCAAGTTATATTCTTAAATAGCCTCATCATATCAAGACTCTCATATGGATGTCATGCATGGCATCCAACTCATTCGGAGATGTCTAAACTATCATCTCTACAACCCATTCAAGTTGTATTCTTAAATAGCCTCTTCAGATCAAGACTCTCATATGGATGTCATGCATTGCATCCAACTCATTCAGAGATGTCTAAACTATCATCTGTATAGAACCAATTCAAGTTGTATTCTTAAATACCCCTCATCATATCATGACTCTCAGATGGATGTCATGCAATGCATCCAACTCATTCAGAGATGTCTAAACTGTCATCTCAATAGAACCAATTCAAGTTGTATTCTTAAATAGCCTCATCAGATCAAGACTCTCATATGGATGTCATGCATAGCACCAAACCCATTCAGATATGTCTAAACTATCATCTCTATAGAACTAATTCAAGTTGTATTCTTAAATTTCCTCAACAGATCAAGACTCTCATATGGATGTCATACATGTCATCCAATTCATTCAGAGATGTCTAAATAAATCATCTCTATAGAACCAATTCAAGTTGTATTCTTAAATAGCCTCATCAGATCAAGACTCTCATATGGATGTCATGCATAGCACCAAACCCATTCAGAGATGTCTAAACTGTCATCTCTATAGAACCAATTCAAGTTGTATTCTTAAATAGCCTCATCAGATCAAGACTTTCATCTGGATGTCATGCATAGCACCAAACACATTCAGAGATGTCTAAACTATCATCTCTATAGAACCAATTCAAGTTGTATTCTTAAATAGCCTCATCAGATCAAGACTTTCATATGGATGTCATGCATAGCACCAAACCCATTTAGAGATGTCTAAACTATCATCTCTATAGAACCAATTCAAGTTGTATTCTTAAATAGCCTCATCATATCAAGACTCTCATATGGATGTCATGCATAGCACCAAACCCATTCAGAGATGTTTAAACTATCATCTCTATAGAACCAATTCAAGTTGTATTCTTAAATAGCCTCATCATATCAAGACTCTCATATAGATGTCATGCATGGCATCCAACTCATTCGGAGATTTCTAAACTATCATCTGTATAGAACCAATTCAATTTGCATTCTTAAATAGCCTCATCAGATCAAGACTCTCATATGGATGTCATGCATGATCATCCAACTCATTCAGAGATGTGTAATCTATCATCTGTATAGAACCAATTCAAGTTGTATTTTTAAATAGCCTCATCATATCAAGACTCTCATATGGATGTCATACATGTCATTCAACTCATTCAGAGATGTCTAAACTATCATCTCTATCGAACTAATTGAAATAGTATTTTTAAATAGCCTCATCAGATCAAGACTCTCATATGGATGTCATGCATAGCACCAAACCCATTCAGAGATGTCTAAACTATCATCTCTATAGAACCAATTCTAGTTGTATTCTTCAATAGCCTCATCAGATCAAGACTCTCATATGGATGTCATGCATGGCATCCAACTCATTCAGAGCTGTCTAAACTATCATCTCTATAGAACCAATAAAGTTGTATTCTTAAGTAGCCTCCACAGATCAAGACTCTCATATTGATGTCATGAATGGCATCCAAATCATTCTGACATGTCTAAACTATCATCTCTATGGAACCAATAAAAGTTGTATTCTTAAATAGCCTCATCAGATCATGACACTCATATGGATGTCATACATGGCATCCAACTCATTAAAAGATTTCTAAACTATCATCTCTATAGAACCAATTAAAGTTGTATTCTTAAATAGCCTCATCAGATCAAGACTCTCATATGGATGTCATGCATAGCACCAAAACCATTCAGAGATGTCTAAACTATCATCTATATAGAACCAATTCAAGTTGTATTCTTAAATAGCCTCATCATATCCAGACTCTCATATGGATGTCATGCATGTCATCCAACTCATTCAGAGATGTCTAAACTATCATCTCTATCGAACTAATTGAAGTAGTATTTTTAAATAGCCTCATCAGATCAAGAATCTCATACGGATGTCATGCATGGCATCCAACTCATTAAAAAATGTCTAAACTATCATCTCTTTACAACCAATTAATGTTGTATTCTTAAATAGCCTCATCAGATCATGACACTCATATGGATGTCATGCATGGCATCCAACTCATTAAAAGATGTCTAAACTATCATCTCTATGGAACCAATTAAAGTTGTATTCTTAAATAGCCTCCTCAGATCAAGACTCTCATATGGATGTCATGCATAGCACCACACCGATTCAGAGATTTCTAAACTATCATCTCTATAGAACCAATTAAAGTTGTAATCTTAAATAGCCTCATCAGATCATGACTTTCATATGGATGTCATGCATGGCATCCAACTCATTAAAAGATGTCTAAACTATCATCTCTATAGAACCAATTAAAGTTGTATTCTTAAATAGCCTCCTCAGATCAAGACTCTCATATGGATGTCATGCATGGCATCCAACTCATTCGGAGATGTCTAAACTATCATCTCTATTGCACTAATTGAAGTAGTATTTTTAAATAGCCTCATCAGATCAAGACTCTCATATGGATGTCATGCATAGCACCAAACCCATTCAGAGATGTCTAAACTATCATCTCTATAGAAACAATTCAAGTTGTAGTCTTAAATAGCCTCAACGGATCAAGACTCTCATATGGATGTCATGCATGGCATCCAACTCATTCGGAGATGTCTAAACTATCATCTGTATTGAACTAATTGAAGTAGTATTTTTAAATAGCCTCATCAGATCAAGACTCTCATATGGATGTCATGCATAGCATCAAACCCATTCAGAGATGTCTAAACTATCATCTTTATAGAACCAATTCAAGTTGTATTCTTAAATTGCCTCATCATATCAAGACTCACATATGGATGTCATGCATGGCATCCAACTCATTCAGAGATGTCTAAACTATCATCTCTATCGAACTAATTCAATTTGTTTTCTTAAATAGCCTCCTCAGATCAAGACTCTCATATGGATGTCATGCATAGCACCAAACCCATTCAGAGATGTCTAAACTATCATCTCTATAGAACCAATTCAAGTTGTATTCTTCAATAGCCTCATCAGATCATGACACTCATATGGATGTCATGCATGGCTTCCAACTCATTCAGATATGTCTAAACTATCATCTGTATAGAACCAATTAAAGTTGTTTTCTTAAATAGCCTCCTCAGATCAAGACTCATATTGATGTCATGAATGGCATCCAAATCATTCAGAGATGTCTAAACTATCATCTCTATAGAACCAATTCAAGTTGTATTCTTAAATAGCCTCATCATATCAAGACTCTCATATAGATGTCATGCATGGCATCCAACTCATTCGGAGATCTCTAAACTATCATCTGTATAGAACCAATTCAATTTGTATACTGAAATAGCCTCATCATATCAAGACTCTCATATGGATGTCATGCATGGCATCCAACTCATTCAGAGATGTCTAAACTGTCATCTCTATCGAACTAATTGTAGTAGTATTTTTAAATAGCCTCATCATATCAAGACTCACATATGGATGTCATGCATGGCATCCAACTCATTCAGAGATGTCTAAACTATCATCTCTATCGAACTAATTCAATTTGTATTCTTAAATAGCCTCATCAGATCAAGACTCTCATATGGATGTCATGCATAGCACCAAACCCATTTCAAGATATCTAAACTATCATCTCTATAGAACCAATTCAAGTTGTATTCTTCAATAGCCTCATCAGATCATGACACTCATATGGATGTCATGCATGGCTTCCAACTCATTCAGATATGTCTAAACTATCATCTCTATAGAACCAATTAAAGTTGTATTCTTAAATAGTCTCCTCAGATCAAGACTCTCATATTGATGTCATGAATGGCATCCAAATCATTCTGACATGTCTAAACTATCATCTCTATGGAACCAATTAAAATTGTATTCTTAAATAGCCTCATCAGATAATGACTCTCATATGGATGTCATGCATGACATCCAACTCATTAAAAGATGTCTAAACTATCATCTCTATAGAACCAATTAATGTTGTATTCTTAAATAGCCTCCTCAAATCAAGACTCTCATATTGATGTCAGGAATGGCATCCAAATCATTCAGATATGACTAAACTATCACCTCTCTGGAACCAATAAAAGTTGTATTCTTAAATTGCCTCATCAGATCAAGACTCTCATATGGATGTCATGCATAGCACCAAACCCATTCAGAGATTTCTAAACTATCATCTCTATAGAACCAATTAAAGTTCTAATCTTAAATAGCCTCCTCAGATCAAGACTCTCATATGGATGTCATGCATGGCATCCAACTCATTCAGAGATGTCTAAACTATCATCTCTATGGAACCAATTAAATTTGTATTCTTAAATAGCCTCATCAGATCATGACTCTCATATGGATGTCATGCATAGCACCAAACCCATTCAGAGATGTCTAAACTATCATCTGTATAGAACCAATTCAAATTGTATTCTTAAATAGCCTCCTCAGATCAAGACTCTCATATGGATGTCATGCATGGCATCCAACTCATTCAGAGATGTCTAAACTATCATCTCTATGGAACCAATTAAATTTGTATTCTTAAATAGCCTCATCAGATCATGACTCTCATATGGATGTCATGCATAGCACCAAACCCATTCAGAGATGTCTAAACTATCATCTGTATAGAACCAATTCAAAGTGTATTTTTAAATAGCCTCATCAGATCAAGACTCTCATATGGATGTCATGCATGGCATCCAACTCATTCAGAGATGTCTAAACTATCATCTCTATCGAACTAATTCAATTTGTATTCTTAAATAGCCTCTTCAGATCAAGACTCTCATATGGATGTCATGCATAGCACCAAACCCATTCAGAGATGTCTAAACTATCATCTCTATAGAACCAATTCAAGTTGTATTCTTAAATAGCCTCATCATATCAAGACTCTCATATGGATGTCATGCATGGCATCCAACTCATTCAGAGATGTCTAAACTATCATCTCTATCGAACTAATTGAAGTAGTATTTTTAAATAGCCTCTTCAGATCAAGACTCTCATATGGATGTCATGCATAGCACCAAACCCATTCAGAGATGTCTAAACTATCATCTCTATAGAACCAATTCAAGTTGTATTCTTAAATAGCCTCATCATATCAAGACTCTCATATGGATGTCATGCATGGCATCCAACTCATTCAGAGATGTCTAAACTATCATCTGTATAGAACCAATTCAAGTTTTATTCTTAAATAGCCTCATCAGATCAAGACTCTCATATGGATGTCATGTATGGCATCCAACTCATTCAGAGATGTCTAAACTATCATCTCTATAGAACCAATTCAAGTTGTATTCTTAAATAGCCTCATCAGATCAAGACTCTCATATGGATGTCATGCATAGCACCAAACCCATTCAGAGATGTCTAAACTCTCATCTCTATAGAACCAATTCAAGTTGTATTCTTAAATAGCCTCCTCAGATCAAGACACTCATATAGATGTCATGAATGTCATCCAAATCATTCTGAGATGTTTAAACTATCATCTGTATGGAACCAGTTCAAGTTGTATTCTTAAATAGCCTCATCAGATTAAGACTCTCATATGGATGTCATGCATGGCATCCAATTCATTAAGAGATGTCTAAACTTTCCTCTCTATAAGACCATTTCAAGTTGTATTCCTCATTGTTGACCATGTTCGCCATAGTTTATGAATATAGAATCCTGCGCAGTACGTAATCTCTTCAATTAAACTACGTTAAAGATTAACACTCACCAGTCAGACACTCTACTGGATCTGACTACATTGGCAATAGCAGCAGCAGCTGTTCCGTAATTCTTGAGTCTTCGAATGTCTCGGGGGTTGGCAGTGTATATTCGGAAATAATATGGCTGCCTTTATACGCGTCAAATTGAATATTTTAAGCTTTCTGATTGATTAACTCTTCTATTGGACAACTATAAAATGAGTCAGCTCATTTTGGTTGGCTCACTAGTAGATAAGGCACCCAAAAACTTCAACATACCCCCCCATTTCGGGTACATTATGGAATTTTCTTTCAAAATATTAGTGAAGTCAATATTCATATGGAACAAATACTTTAGTATTCATAAAATATATCTTTTTTTTTTTTAAATTAATATCCACAAAAATTAGTTATATCATTTTGTCCACTGTTAAGTATTTCAGGTTAATAAACATTAATAACAATATTATAAATTTGGGTTGTGATCACAACAAAAAAGTGGGAAAAGTTGTTATTTTACCCACAGCAGGGACCCATAAACCAGGCACTATCACTCCGGGTCAGAGTGATTCTGACAGTCATTCAGTGGGAGGATTAGGCAAAAAGTAGGACTATTTACGTTTATCCCCCGAAACTAACGACTTACATTCATACCAAAAACTGACGTCCCTTAAAACAATAACTAATGGATGCAGTTTTACGTCCTACCCAGGACTATAAGACAATAACTAATGGATGCAGTTTTACCATCCTACCCAGGACTATAAGGTCCTTATAGGTCAGTACCAAATATGACAGGAATGAAAGCCTGTAATTTCAATTTTGTAATTGGCTTTGTAAACAAATCCGACACGTTATTTTCCGATTGAACATATTCAATTTGTACTGTTTTCTTTTGTACCTGATCCCTAACAAATTGATATTTTATATCAATATGCTTTGATCTTTGATGTATTATTGCATTTTTAGCCAAAGCAATACTGGCCTGATTATCACAGTAAATAGTTATAGGCTCACTTATTATTTGTGTTGTAATTGTTCTTATTAGTAATTTAAGAAAAATAGCCTCTTGTGTTGCTTGCGACAATGCAACGTATTCTGCCTCACAGGTTGAAAGTGAAATCATTTCCTGTTTCTTAGATTTCCAGCTAATTATTAGATTATCTTTTGCCAATCTATAGCGATAGCCTGTGATACTTTTACGATCTGGTGAATTTGCCCAATCAGCATCACAAAATCCTTCCAGTTGTAGTGGGTTTTTTGATTGTCGAAATACCAGGCACTGATTCTTAGTTCCCTTTAAATAACGTAATACTTGCTTAGCTCTTGTTAAATGCACAGTCCTCGGTTTATTTACGTTTTGAGACAATTTAGTAACCGTATAGCAGATGTTTGGCCTTGTTGATGTCATGACGTAAATAAGACTTCCAATCAATATTCTGTATTCTTTCTCACACGCCGCTATACCATCTTCATTATTCATAATTGTGTTTAAATCCATTTCCCATGGAGTAGTTCGTGTTTTACAATTTTGCATGCTGAATTTAGATAAGAGTTTTTCGATGTAACTGGATTGATTCATTGTAATAGTGTTGTCCTTAAATTCGAACTGTATACCAAGAAACCATGATAGTCGACCCAAGTCGGTCATTTTAAACCTTATATTTAAGGAGTTTTTAATAGAGCAGCTTCACATTTTGAAGCAATTAACATATCGTCGACCCAAATAATCAGAATTGCTAATATTTCATTATTAAATATTCTTGTGTACAGGCATGGGTCAACTGGGGAGGGTTCAAAAAGTTGTTCAATTAAATAGGAATGTAGTAATTTATTCCACGTTCTTCCGCTTTGTTTGAGCCCATATAGTGACTTTTTGAGTTTCCATACATTATTATCACCTTTTTCAAAACCTTCTGGCAGTTCTATGTATATTTCATAGTCAATCGGAGCATTTAAATACGCTGCTTTAATATCCATATGGTGTATATCCATACCACAATGTGCGGCCATTTGCATTAAAAATCTATATTGTTGTCATGTTTGTTGTTGGACTGAATATTTCTACATAATCTTCCCCGTATATCTGCGAAAATCCCTTAGCTACAAAACGAGCCTTATACAATGGCGAGCCATCCTCAGTTCTCTTTACAGTATAAACCAAACGGCTGCAGATAATATTTTTATCATCCGGGGCCTTTTTCAATTCAAAAGTATCATTTGATACTAGGGATTCCATTTCTTTTTGCATGGCGGCTATCCATCGTTTGGAATTATCAGAATTTATGTCTTCTTGATAGTTGTTAGGGATACATTGCACCGAATAGCAACAGTCAATGTCACAGATATTACATTGACCCATTCCAAAATAGTCTGGCTTTCTTCTATTTCTGGCCGGATAACGCAGAATTTGCCCCTCCTCTTCAGTTGTATTTTCTTTTAACTCAATATAGAGTTATATATATAGTGATATAGACGATGAAAAATCAAACGCAAAGTCTGATTTTTCCTCGTCTATATTATCTGGTATAGTACCTTCCTTTAATTGTGGATTTTGAACTGGTTTTCTATTTATAGGCCCTATCTGATAATTAGGCCATACTAGTTCGTGTTGGACCAGTTCCTCGCAGTTAATGTTCTTTTCTTCGGGATCCTCTACTTGCTCAAAGGAATCTGTAAATCTGACGCATCTGATCTTCCTTATTATTTTACTTTGTGGGAAATAAATCATATAGGCCGGATTTGTTTTGTCATAGCCAATGAATATGCCTCTTTCACTTTTTGGATCTAGCTTTACCCTGTGGTTGACATATGTGTAGCAAATTGTACCAAAAATATGCATACCACTAACGTTGGGTTTGTAGTTTGTATAAGCCTCGTAAGGAGTCTTTAATGTTACTATTATAGCAACAGTTTCTTATATATACGGCTGTATTTAATGCATAGACCCACATATTTTTGGGTAACTTAGATTCTATTAGCAAACATCTAGCCATTTCGAAAAGCGTCCGCCAACTACGTTCAGCGATTCCGTTCTGGTGCGGGGAATAAGGACAGGTCTTCTCATGTTTAATGCCTTCATTTATTAGGAGGTTTTCGTAATCATCAGAAGTAAATTCTCCACCATTATCTGTTCTAATTATTTTCACTTTTCCATAAGGTGAAATATCAGATAAATACATTCTTGTAGCTTGTAGGGTATCAGATTTGTTTTTCAGAAAATATATCATAATAAGTCCTGAATATTCGTCAACAAAGTTTAATACATATGAATAGGTGCCAATACCCATTGGTGAAATTGGACCCGCTAAGTCGCAATAAACTCTGAACAAGATGTTCCCTATTTCTATATTTCGTCATTTTCCCTTTAATACATGTGTCACAATGTTGTAAGCCCTTTGCAGATGTAATTTTCATTCCAGTGACGTGTTCTTGCAATCTTTTAACATCCGGATTATTACAGTGGCCTAATATTTTATGCCAAGACGATAAGTCGTGGGTGGCTGTTTTCACAGATTTAATACTTTTCAAATAATACAAACGTCTATTTTGTTGTATATTAGATTCAGTTCCGTCTGGATATATTAACTTTGAATTGTCTCGGTGAAAATTAACTTTAACACCAGTTCTAACAGTAGACTGAACCGAGAAAATATTTTGTTTAAATTTAGGGATATATAAAGCCCTTTTTAAACATTTACAAATATTTCCTTTAGAATCGCGTAAATAAATACAGGCATCGCCTCTTTTTAAAACTAAATTATTAGTTCTGGTACCGTCAGTCAACTCAATAAAGTGATAATCTGGCTCGAAGTTGGGGTCAAAATTAATAAATTTTGTTTCATCTGTTATTACATGATTTGTCGCACCCGTGTCGACTAGGAATTATAACTATTGGGTATAGTATCCAACCCAAACGAAAAGGCATATGTTCGCTCATTCGAAAAGGCTTTTATATTTTTACAAAAATCACTCCTTGTATAAAATTGACATTTCGCACGTACATACCCGGCTTTTCCACAACGAAAGCAGATGATATTTGATTTTCTATTATTATTGTTCCTGTTGTTGTTGTTGAAGTTGTTTTTAAGCCCCTTGTTTTTAATATCATAATTCCTAGTCTGGTAGGTTTGAGGGAGTGGTTTTCTGAATTTCTTAAATGACGTTCTCACTTGCATTACGTTATTTCCTTGATTTGGGGGAGTACACATTTTTTTCTGTTTCTTCATAACTATGTAACGTAATTTTAAACTCTGTGAAAGTTAATTTTTTATCTTTTGGAGTTATGACTGTCGTGAATGGTTTGAATGTCGCTAGTAATCCCTTTAAAACCATGGCTATTAGCAGCCCATCTGAGATAGTCTCACCTGCCATTTTTAAGGCATTTGTGACATTCTCAGCTCGTATAATATAATCTGTTACAGATTCATTTTCTCGTCTCCTTAACGCGGTTAGTTCAGTATATAAAGCAATAATTTTAGGCTTACCTTTTGACAAGTAATGTTCACGCAATATTCTGAGGGCTTGACATCCGTCGTCCTTGGCTTCTCTCACTATTAAAGACAAACTCCTGTCATCCAGGCATTGTATTACTTCGGCGAACACGGTCGCATTTCTTTCCATAAAATCATCATCTTCTTTCTGGTCATCTTGGCAAAGAATGATGTCATGAAGTTTTTGTATTCTAAGGTAGCCTAGGAATTTCATTTCCCACAATTCGTATTTTAACTCGTCTCCGTCAAAATACAGTCGTAACCAGGGCTCGTAACCTTTGTTGGCCATGTTCGTCATAGTCTATGAATATAGGATCCAGCGCAGTACGTAATCTGTTCAACGTTAAAGATTATCACTCACGAGTCAGACACTCTACTGAATCTGACTATATTGCCAATAGCAGCAGCAGCTGTTCCGTAATTCTTCAGTCTTCGAAGGTCGCGGTGGTTGGCAGTGAATATTCGGAAAAAACATGACTGCCTTTATACACATCGAATTGAATATTTTAAGCTTTCTGATTGGTTAACTCTTCTATTTGTCAACTATAAAATGAGTCAGCTCATTTTGGTTGGCTCACTAGTATATAAGGCACCCAAAAACTCCAACACTCATCAGATCAAAACTCTCCTATGGATGTCATGCATGGCATCCAATTCATTCAAAGATGTCTAAACTATCATCTCTATAGAACCAATTCAAGTTGTATTCTTAAATAGCCTCAACAGATCAAGACTCACATATTGATGTCATGCATGGCATCCAATTCATCCAGAGATGTCTAAACCATCATATCTATGCATGGCATCCAATTCATTCAAAAATGTCTAAACTAATATCTCTATAGAACCAATTAAAGTTGTATTCTTAAATAGCCTCATCAGATCAAGACTCTCATATGGATGTCATGCATAGCACCAAACCCATTCAGAGATGTCTAAACTATCATCTCTATAGAAACAATTCAAGTTGTATTCTTAAATAGCCTCATGAGATCAAGACTTTCATATGGATGTCATGCATGGCATCCAACTCATTGAAAAATACCTAAACTGTCAATCGGAAGGTAACGAAAATTTCAAAGACACATGTGGAGGCATGAAAATTCGATCTGAAGGCATAATAAAAAGATTCCAGAAGGAAAAGATTAGTTGGCTGTCACTTGTGGATTGGCTAGGCTGTTTCTCAAAGTGGGCGCAAACAAAAAAAGAAGTGAATCAGATGAAACCTGTGAATAGAATTGTGTTCCAAAAACAATAAAACAAAACGTTAAAAAAAAGTCCTAAAGACACAAATGAATTTGTCAACACAGCCAAAGCCACAATCTGTTTTTTTTTTGTTTTTTGTTTTTCTTTTCATCAGTCAAATACTCATGTTTTAAGAGTATCTTCAACTTTATTTAAATTTTTGTATTACCGTCCCAAGATTTTTTCCATTATTTGAAGACTGTATTGCGGAAAAAAATCTGCCTCATCAGTCATGTATCGAAAGTTACATGATCGCCTCAGCGTGTATCACGCACGGCACATAACTGACTGAATGTGTTGTACAGTGTAACCCGGATATAAGAGAGTTGTTGTGACCGGAGACGAAGTCTCTTATATCCAGGTTTCTCTTATATACGGGTTTTGTCTATACATTAACACAGGCTCTAATTTGGGACCAGATAGAAATCTCTCTTATATCCGGGTTTCTCTTATATCAGGGTTTCTCTTATATCCGGGTTACACTGTATGACTTTTTAAGTGCCTTTATTTTAAATCTGTTACCTTTCCTTGCTATGAAAAAGGCGCACAAAAAATGGAAATTATTATGCAAGCTTTTTGTAAAATTTGTATTTTCTTATAATATTGTTTTTTTTTTGTCTAAAAATGTTTGTTCCTTTCAATAATAGTTTTTTTTTTGTATGTGTTTGTTTTTGTATGTGCTTTTTTTTTTTTTTTCACAATCGGCATAAGACAGATGACGATCTCTTTCTTCTCCCATTCACTCCCAGGGAAACATCCCTAATCTCCCTCTAGTTGTTTTCAATTCACGGACCAATGAAAAGACCTTGCCATATCCTGTTTCTTTTCCTTCTTTTAATTTTTTATTTTTTTATTTTTTTTATTTGTGGAACATATGACCGTCAACTGACTCTGTCAACAAATATCATATATCAGAGACACAATATATTCCAACAACCTGTGTGTGGCTGTTTATTAGTTAGGATTTTTTTTCTTAATCCTTACCTTAACCGTTAAAATATTTTTCTTTATTCTACACCAATAATGTTTGTTACATTTCATTTATTTGTTCTTTTCGCTAAGAGCGCAGGGAGCCTCAAAGCGCAGCTTACTGAGCCTGACATTCCCTATCTTTTTAAGTGTTGCTATATAAAAGATCGTGATGGGTTTATTAATATCATTGCTAATTCCAGAATAATTTTGCCTCGGATTGCTGATGAAAAGGGGCGTTTTTATGGGCTATTCTTAATGTTTCTTCAGAACAAAACTTTGCGACACCAATTTTCTATTTGGCAAATAAGTAACTATATTTGCCGATCAGTTATGACTCCAGGACCATAAATAAATACTTTATATTTTTCTAGATGTCTAGTGTTAATTCCCTTGCTGGAACTCCCATAACATTAGTGTAAATAAATGCAATTTCAATTCATCCATTATTCTATTCTTTAACCCACTGTGTACGCTGCCATTGAAGTGTTAAAAGTTAAAAACTAAGTTAGTTACTAAATTTAAGGCTTTTCTTAAACTATAATCTTGGAAATGACAGTGTGAGGCATATGAATGTATGAATGGGTAGAAGGAAATTAAGATTATGAAGGGGCGATAGATAACGATTGATCCTTTAAAGGTGGTAATATTGTGGTGTTAAATGTAAAAATCCACACAGAAGTCTGTTATAGTTAGGCGCCTCCGCTGTTATCGCGGGAAAACAGATAGCGTAATGAAAAATGCCACAAACTTAACAAAAATAATTTTTTATCGTCAAAATGCTTATGTTATTATTAAGATGAAAGATCAAAGTATTTTTTAATTATTTTTTAATATTTTCTAACACGTTCGAAATTTTGGTTAAAGTCTTCCTTTGTTTACGTCATCGCGATGTCAGAGACAATAACAGTTTTTTTTGCGCTTTTTTTCCGTTGAAAACACATTGATTTGGAAATTCTTGTAAAAATCAAGTAATTGTCCGATTTTAATGAAATTTTCAGGACTTATTCACAAATGAATGAAATTATTTTTGAAACATTTTTTTTTATAAAATTTTTTTTTTTAAATATGTTACCCCCCACTTACTTAATTTCATGAAATTTCGCCCAAAACCTTTCGGTTTCCTGAAATTTTTTTTTTTTTTTTTTTAAAGAAGTCTTTGGAGATGATAAATCACCTACTTTTTTTTTTCAAGATTGAGATATCTGACTGAAAATCTGCTCTGAATTGAAAAATAATGAATCCAAAACTATGATATTACTTAATTAGAAAAGCTTTTAATTGCTTTTATAAATAAGTAATATTAAGGACATTATTGTATGAAGAAATATAAATTTTTCTGATGAATAATTAAGTTTTAGAGTTCATGAGGAACAAAAAAAAGCTGACTGAGTAGAACTTTCTCTTTACAAGTTGAATACGAAGGAGATGTGGGTGATTTGATTATGGACCTAGCATGACAAGACTTAGCTAAAAGGTCTGTTCACTGTTCACTTACTAAAAAGATGGAATACGTGAAAACATTGCATCGATTAGTTTTCACTTTTCAGTCATGTCTTACATGTCAATCATTTCACTTTATGTCACTTCTCTTCATTTGTGTTTTTTTTTTGTAGTGAGTTCTGTTAACACACAAAGCAAAGTTTATGTTTAGCTTCATTCATTTGATGGCAGTTTCTTTTATTTATTTATGAAAATTAACATATAAAATAGTATATACATAAAGATTGAACGAGAACCTTTTTTTACGATCATTACAGTTAAAACAAAAATAACTCAAAAGATAGCAGAATACAACACCTTAAAAATGCTGAATTAAACAAGGGAGTTAACTTAGAATATGTTTATTAGATTATTTCCCTTGATTAATATATTTTTTTTAGACTTAAATACTAAAATCATGTCTGACTTCAGTCATGATCTGATGAAAGCTTTATTGGAAGACGGCTACTGCTTTTTTAGCTGGAGCTGTATAGACTTTCAATATTTCCTAGGGTTAAGAATAAAGTTCCTTGGCATTGTTTGATAACTGGACATAATAGTGAGTCTATAAGGGTAAAATGAAATATTAAAAATCAAGTCAGGTTGGCTCATTTTTAGCTTACTATTACTTTAAAGCAAGCACCCAAAGAATGTTTCTGTGTATATTTTAATTATTATATGTCAATTATAATATTGACTTTTTCATAAATTTTTCATAAGTATTCAGGAGAAGTGTTTTTTGTCATCTCTGAAATTAATAATATAATAAATAGTAATAAAGATTAATTTATCATTTTCACATATACAACCAGTTAATTTCCAAATAGATTTAAATCTTTCATGTTATTGGAATATCTTTATCTTCGTCATGAACATAATCTTGAAAACTAATTCTTTTTTTGTTTTTTTACTGGAATCTCAGTGTATACTTTTATATTTTCTAAGAGAATGTTGAAAAATATTCAAACATATTTTAGCATGCATTCATTAAATCTTTGATTAAATTCACTTGGGATTGTTTTAAAAGCAGCATCTAATCATTCAAATATAGTAGAACTTGTCGGAGTTAGCTCCTCCTTAATTCCCAAATTGTCACTAAGGGTCTCTCTCTCCCCATGCTATAAATACTGGGTGACTTCTTGTCTCGATCCTTTTTTCCCTCGTGCCACATCCCACCTCGCGTGGAGGTGAGGTAATTCTTTCTCTTCTTTCTTCATTTCAGCGAACACCGCTACTATGTGAGCTCTCACAAAAGACAGCATTTCCCATTTCTGGGAAGATGCTATTGTTGGGGATGTGTGGTGTGTTAGAAGGTATCAGAAGGTTAAATTGCTTGAAGATTCAGAAATGGGTGTGTTCGATAATTTTTCATCCACAACAAATAAACAATGAGCATTTAAAGGCAATCAATTGCAAAGAAAATTCAAGGAGAAACAATGGAATTCGAGGTTTCAACAATAACAGGCATTCATATATGAATAACATACATAGAGTGAATTTATGATTGATGTTTGAGTGTGACGTGATAGGAGAAAATGTATGGAATGACCATGTAATGATTTGGCGTCTAAGAGTTTACAGTTCAGGTTTGTTGATGAAATTAAACAAGTTAAATTCTGTAGGGTGAAAATTGTCACATATGTAAGTTCAAAAGTTAATGTGTATGCATGTTTTAGTAGTAATTGTTTGTTTAAAGTCTCAAGGAGTTATGCGCCTTTAACTGTATTAATAATAGTTAGTGATGAATACAATTTCTACTTGGTAGTGAATATTACCACTCTTTTTAGTAAATTGTAGATAGAGTTCTTGAGAGAGAAATGGTGATTATTGAGTCAGCAAGTTGACGTGCGAAAAGTTTGTTGGGTCAGTGTAATGACACGTGTGGAGTTGTTTAGCATCTCATGAAGATTATGTTACTGACTGTATGTTAGGAAATGTGAATTGGAAACGTTGGTAGAAATCAGAAGAGTTTAGAGTTCGTACTTGCGTGAATGTCAGTAATTTCTTTAACGTCTGACCGCAAGGTTAAGATGAGAGTTCTTGAAGGTCACATTTTGGCAGCAAGGAATGAGACGCAAGAGAGAATGGCAAGAGAGTGGAGAGAAAGTGGAGAGCTTACTCATGTTTTGTTTATATAAGATGGTATATCACATGATTGGCTCCTAGAATGGTGAGCGAGAAAACAAATTTGTCACATGCAGGTGATTTGATTGGTCAGAATTGACCAATCAGCCAGCTAGTTTTGATGAGATTAGCCAATGATTGCTTGTTGTATGATCTGTATACATGTATGTGTGTGATGGTGATGATAATCGCCACAGGAGAAGAGTGCATTTTTCTGCAGGGGGTAAGTGGCAAATATGGATGATTCCATCACTATGAACATTACAAACATATACATACGTATGAACATTCACCAAAATATGAACATTCACCAAAGAACATACACAAATGTTCACACACAAACACAATGTTAACTGTCTATGTGCTTTGTAATTTGTTGTTAATACATATATTTGTTTATATATATATATATCAGTCTTGTTCGTCTTCTTTATCTTCAGTTGGACTTAATTCAAGTCCGACATGTTCTTGTAGGTGGACCTTCTTCTAGCAAGAAATTTAAATGCACATGTTTTCTTTTCATCTTCAACCCCTGTTCTTCTACAAATTTGTAGGATTCTTGAATAAAATTCAAATAATGTTTGTCTTTTGTTTGAATTTAGAAAGTTTTATGATTAAGACTACTTATTTAATTCAATAGGAATAAACCAACTCAGCTCCATATCTGCTTTTTGAATATTACGTACATTTGTTTCTCCTAGTAACATTGGATTTTAACTTTACTTACTATTTTTCTGTGATTTTAAATATACTATTTGTATTTTTTGAAATTGTATAGCTCTATGATTCTTTTTTCTTGTAACAGATTATTAACTATTTCATTTAACTCCTTTTAATATATAGTGGGTTATCAGTTATAGTGAAGTGTATGAGTGTTGAAACAGATTAGTTTGATTTGGCCTTTTTAGTTAGATAGCCCACCATAAGAGGGGCATAAAACAAGAAAATTAAATTCTAAAGTGAAACAACAAATTTATATACATATAAATCAATTAAGGTCTCTACAAATAAAATCAATGTATTTTGGTTGATACAAGGTTGTCAAAATGTTTGTAGTAGTCCTTGCAAGAATGAGTTTATGTGTACATAGGCAGGAACGTATGTGTGGATGTATGTATGTATGTATGAGCATTATCGTAGGGTAGGAATGTCTTTGAAGTAATCGCTCAGTCTTAAAATGTTCTGTTCATTTATCAAGTATAAAAGGGGTGAGGGAGAAAGGTAGAGATAATAATAACGATCACTTGACGTTTGTCAAGGGACGTGTTAATACACTCATCTCCTTCTCTCTGGTGACAGGCGAACTTGCCCATCTTTTACTTCGTTTGTGGGGCTTGAAAAGGTCATTTGAGAATTCACTCCCGGATATGATTCGGGCCTTTCCATTGGACGACAAACAAACTTTGCGTTGGCTCGCAAAAATGTCCATAAAAGAATTTGTTTCTGAGCATTGAAGATTATTTGAATTTTGTTTTTGTTTCCTAGTTTTCTATTGGCTGAAAAACATTTCACATCAAGGTGTGAAATTTCATGAATTTTGTTTTGGATTCGCTTTTGTATGTTAAGCAAAGTTTGTAAATTCGAGTCTTTTTAATTTCTAACAAAATCAATGAGTCAGTGCTTAGCATTTGAATTTTAAATCTAGATCTTTTGTTCACTACAAATAAAATGATTAGGAGGAAAGATTAATCATCAATTGTAGGAAAATAGAATGTATAGTTGTCAATAGGAGGAACATCCTTTAGTGATTAGCTACCTCAATAATTAAATGTGTAAGGTTTCTTATGGGAATATTTTATAGTATATGAAATAGTGGTGGTGAAAAAGAGTACATACACAAAATAACTGACCAATTGATTTGCAATAAAAAGATAACATTTATTAAAACAAAATTAACAAAAAGAAAGTTTAAAGCAAGTGTTTCTTTTGTTAGAAGTAAATTGCATACACAACAAAATGTTCACGAATATGTTATGGTATGTCTTATATGTTAGTGTGTTTTAGTGTGAAATGTTCACAGCCCTTTTAGCTTCAGCATGGAAAGTTCATGTCACCAGTTTGAAAGAGGAAAACCCGGAAGAGAGAGTTACTTTAGGGTTCACATGTTTTTATATTCAAGAGCTGCTGCTGATACAACATTTATTAAAGGCTGCAATTGCTACTATGTTTACAGTCACTACAAGACCAATGTGTGAGTTACAATTTGGAGATGTCAAAATCAAGCAAGTGCAGAAATTTAACAATCTGGGAAATGTTTTAACAGACAATGGAAAATGTTACATTGAAAACTGAAGGTCCATTTGAATAGCAAAAGATGCCTTCCAAAAGTTAAACAAAGTATTAAGAAACAGGAAAATTTCATAAGAAACAAAGAAATGAGTGTTGAACTGTTATGCCCTATCAGTATTCTTATATGGCAGTGAATGCTGGTCATTTTCCTCACAGATAAAGAGGCAACAGAAATGGGGTTCTACAGAAGGATACTGAGAATACTATGGAATAATAAGTGAGTTTTAAGGAAAATTAAAACAAAAAAGCATAGTTATAATCATAAAAACAGTTGAGATTTCTGACATACATGTAGTAATAAAGTAAACATATCACATCTCTGAGTTAGTTCTGGGTATGACAATAAACTACATCTGGCAGTAAGGCCTCTGATTGGGAGGCTTTAAGAAGCATGGAACCACCTCTTAGTTGTTGATGTTCCCAGGTCCACTCTGATCTGGGGTGGTAGCACCTCTTAGAGTCCTAGATATAGGCAAATAGTTAACTCCCAAACTGGAGCCAAAACACTATAAAAGTACAAAAATAGATTTTCAGAGTAAAAATACCAGCAATACATTTTTGAAAAAAATAATAATACATATTCTATACATACAGACCTATCCTAAAAAAGCTTGTCAACATTAAATAACACATTGAGGTTGATATGCCATAAAACAAAATAAACCAAACAAAACCCACCTCTCGTCTTGCTTGTAACCATCCATCACAATAAAATTAATATTTTTCAGCACTAAAACTGAATTAGTGAAACAAAGGCCCATAAGTTTCTACTAAGTAAGTTAGTAAGTAAGTTATTACTACGAGGGTCATTCAATAAATAAGGTGAATTTTTCAGTATAAGGACTTCTAATACAGATAGAAGCTTACTTTTTAAAAATTTTTCAACGTAGTCTCCCAGCACTGTCACACACTTTTCCCATCTGTGCACAAGCTTCCGTATTCCCTCAGCATAAAAATCTTTGGACTGATGTCTCAGCCAGTCGTTCACAACACTTTTGACTTCATCGTCACTTTTAAACTTTGTGCCTCTCGTGAACGCTTTCAAGGGACCAAACAGGTGAAAGTCTGAAGGGGCAAAGTCTGGGCTGTAAGGGGGATGAGGGAGCAGTTCCCAGCCCAGCTCGTTGATGGTCTGCACTGTTTGGGCTGCTGTGTGAGGCCTTGCATTGTCATGATGCAAGATGACTCCTTCTGACTGATGACCCCTGCGTTTGTCCCAACAGATAAGCTCAAAGTCCTTGCAATGTCATCCACTGTCACCCTTCTGTCAGACTGAATGAGGTCATTGACTGATTCGATTACCTCAGGAGACCTCACTTCTGTAGGCCTCCCAGGCCTGTCTTCATCCTCAACACTGCTCCATCCTTCTTTAAACAATTTAGCACACTTGTAGACATTTTTTTGGCTGAAACATGTGGCACCATACACAGTTGACATTCTCCTATGAATTTCAACTGGTTTGCACCCTTCAGCAACCAAAAACTTGATGACTGACCGCTGTTCAATCCTGGAGCATGCTTCTTGGTCGGCCATCTTTGTTAATCACCAAAACTCTCAAAGTTTTTTTTTAATCTGCAAAAGAAATTAAATCCATATGAAAAAGAAGTAAAACAAAAAAAATAAAAAAGAGTAAGCTTCTATCTGTATTAGAAGTCCTTATACCAAAAAATTCACCTTATTTATTGAATGACCCTTGTATATTACAATATATAATGAATAAAGAAGGCTTGGAGAATTTGACACTTACAGTACATATTGGAGGCAAGGGGGACAAAGGGAAGTGGTGAGTAACCTATCTAACGAGTGTGTGTAAATGGATGGCAGAACAAGGAAGTGGAGGATGAGAAAAGAGACAGATATTGCTTAGAGTTACAAAGGATAGGAAGTAATGGAGAGCCATGATCACTCATATCCTGAAAGGACATGACACATAGAAGAATAATACAGTGATCTTATTACTTAAGACTAAATTTTATGCTATCATTCATTTTGCAATTTTAAATATATGAATTCATTCTTTTGATTAAATCTCTGCCTAACTTATTAGTAAACTCTTTTTCCAATTCTTTTCAGGTATTATTCATTGATTTTTAAAATTTATTTTTAATCCGTTCTAGCATTTTAGTGTTTCATCCTACCATTAATATTAGATTTGTTTATTTTAACTACTCTTACTGCACCATAAGTTGATTATTTTGTTTATACTAATAACATTATCATTATTATTTCAGTTTTATTAGAAACATTATTGAAATTGTGATTATTTCCCAATTATTATAGGAATGTTGTTATCTTTATCAACATTATAATTTTTGCTACATCTATCATCACCACCACCACCATCATCATCATCATCATCATCATCATCATTATTATTATTATTATTATTATTATTATTATTATTATTATTATTTGTGTATGTTATGTTTTTTGCTTTGTATCCTGTAGGGCTGGGTCCAAACCAGGGTCCTTAGGCCATACAGGAGAATTGTCATTTAATTAATAGCACTTTTCTTAGTATATTCGATGTTCGTTGTAAGGTGATAATCTGGGCAACTTCTAGGTTGATATTACCTGAGAAACTGTTAGTAAAAATGTCCATTCCTTTTCTCATGAGGCCCAGAGCTCTGATTACTATTGATCCAATCTCAGTTTTCATTCTTTCTGTGATTTTTCATCTTTCAATTAAGTGTAACTGTAAGTTATATGCTAGCAGCTTCTTTTCTCGCACATTTTCGCTTGTGAAACAGTCTCCTGGCTTCTTGCTTTCCTGTCAAGTTTCACCTTCAAAAATTTAAAGGCAATGTGAATCATTATCTTCTGTCCCCTTGTTCTTTTATTGTCTTCTCTCTTTAGTAATAGTTTTTCATCTTTTGATTAAGTGTAATTGTAAGTTCTATGCTAACAGCTTCTTTTCTTGCACATCTCGCTTGTGGAACAGTCTTTTGGCTTAATACTTTCCAGTCAAGTTTCATCAGCAAAAATTTAAACGCAATATCAATCATTATCTTCTGTCTTCTTGATGTTTTTTGTCCCCTCTCCTTAATAGAATAGTAGTTTTTCTCATATTCTCAGTAGCCCGATTATATCTTAGTAGTTTTATTGCCTTACTTGAGGTGAAGTCATTAAAAAAAAGTGGGTGCATCTTTTCTTTAAAGAGTTTTTTTTTTGTTTTATTAAAGATTTGTTGTGGTATAATGAATATTGGCTTGGAATGATAACTTGGAGAAATGAGTTCAAATTCCAGTTGAGTTCATTATATTCACTTATGCACAAATACCCTTGGGAAAGGTATGAATCCATCACTTCTCCCCACTGCAGCTATGGATAAAATAGCAGCACAGACTAGGTTCTGTAGCCTTGGTTGACAACCAATCTACTGCAGAAAGAAATGGCAACCTACTGCAGGAGAAATCTTCTAACTTGCTAGTCATGTATCAAAATATACATGATCACCCAAGCATGTATCATATATGGCACTTAACTGAATGACTACCTTCTCAAACTTTTTTCTATTTTTCAAGAATTATTTTGTAAACCTTTTTAAGATCATTTATATATTTTGCACTGTTATCTGCCTGACCAGGAGATGCCATCTGGAAATTTTGGTGCAAGGCCATTCTGTAAAAAATTGCTTTTTGTTTTAATGTTTTATAATAAGATTTCATGTCATATTTTCATGTAGTAGTTTTAAGCCTTATTTGTGTTTTTATTCACCTTGTTTAATATTAGGGATATTCTTTCTTCTCTCATTCCATTGCAAGAAAAAAAATCCTTTTACTTGAATTGAAACTTTTGGACATTTGTTCTTGGACTGCAAAAACAGGAAAAAAAGTTACATCAACATATATACTTAATACTTTTATGCCATGCATGATACATGCTTAGGCAATCATGTATTTTTTGATACATGACTGACGAGGCAGATTTTTTTTTCCTGCAGTAGGTTACCATTTCTTTCTGTTGTAGACCAGTTGCCATCCAAGTCTATAAAACCCAAACTGTTCTGCTATTGACCAGTAGCTGGCGGGAGAACAAGAGGATTCATACCTTTCCCAAGGGTATTAACATGTAAGTGAATGTAATGGATTTGAGTGGAATTTGAACTCGGCTCTCCGATTCCTCAATCTGAGCCACTATCCGTTACTCCACCATGCCTCCACATCAACATATAACAAATAACAAATTCATTTATCTACCTATATTATGTTCTGTAGCTTTTATAAACAGTTGAAATAAAGAGAAATTTATAAAAGTTTCTTTGTTAATGTTCCTTTCATTTTTATGTAATAAAGAAAATTTATTTTTGTATTAATTTGCTTTATAAGTTTAAAGTCCCTGGAATCAGATATATTTCAAAGTAGGTTGACTTGATTTGAAAGTAATGAAAAGAAGAAAGGTACAATAAAAGTTGAATTGAAAAAAGTTCTTTCTTACTGCACGCAGTTATGATTTAGAGCAGCTTCCTTTGAAGTCTGTAGTGAAAACAAAATGCAGAATGAGCTGCCTGCCACCACTGATAATGGTATCCACATCCATTTACCAAAGAGAAACCGTTAGCATAGATTTTTTTTTTATAGATCAACTGTAAATTGAGAAGATCTTGATGCCATTCTAGTGCTGTGTTTAAATTAATAAGCTCTAGGTACCATAGCAAAGAGCTCATTTGAACATGAAAGTATTTATAGAAAAGGCACAGAGAGGCAACCTTAAGGTTGTGGGAAAGTGACTGGAGCCGAGCTGCCAGATCAGGACCAATAATATGTTATGTCTCTGTAAAAAGAAAGAAAATGGCTGTCTAGCCAGAACAGAGCTGGTACGAAACCCAGGACATCTGGGTATGAAAAAAATATAAAATATTCAACAGCTCCCCCTCCGTGAACAGTGAGATGAGCAGTATTAGTTATGCAAGTAATTTGTTATGCTAGCCAACCACTAATCCTCTGAGCTCAATAAAAGCAGGCACATTCTTTGAAAAAGAGCAGCAGGCAATGGGCCATGCTGATTGTATGACGTATTTGCTGTGCAATACTGAGGATTTCAGTTCAAGTTGTGAGATGCCTATTCATCGCAGATATCCAACCAATAAGAAGAAAAACCATCACCAGTTTTTCATTGTCATGCTGATAAAATGAGCATCTAGGCTCAGATAAAATAGCTATAGAATCTAGCTAACTTTACACTGTCTATACTTGAAGTGTTCTTATAGAAATTGGTTTCCATAAAAATGATTCATATAGATAAGCATATTTATTTTTTCTTTAAAGCTTTAGATTGGCTGAAAAACTTTTGGTTTCCATAAAAATGACTCATATAGATAAGCATATTTATTTTTTCTTTAAAGCTTTAGATTGGCTGAAAAACGTTTTTTTTAAATTTAATGTTAAAATTGATTTTGAATATAATGTTTTGAGCTGGAAATAATTTCATAGCAATCTGATTGCAGGTAAAGAACCTTGTTGTTGTCAACACCTGCTTGCTTCCACACATCGTGGTCATCATCCTCTCTCCCTATTCCTTTTTTCTCTCCTGGTGGTAGTGGTGAAGAGATGATTGTGAACCAGAGACTTTGACAAGTTTATTAACATCAATTTAATTTTGGTGGACATGCTGATAAAAATTTAGTTGTAAAAACACAAAAAGAAAAATATTTTATATTACCTTTTTGTTGTTGTGGGTTGATCCAAATCCGCAACAGATTTTCCCTGCAATATTTTAATAACATAACAAATTTGTTCTTATGAACCCTACATACAAATAGGGGTTAGTAATAAAGAATTATTTTCTATACTACTTAAACGATATTACCAACAGTCTTAATTTATGTGATCTAATTTTTCAATTAATAAATTTTATAATTATCCTAAGACTACATTCCTAAAATAACTGAAATTACTTTATTCAATTTTTTAAGTCAGAATTTTTTTTAATCAGAATCACCCCAAGCAAGGCAGTAATGCCAGAAAAGGATAAGGGGTTATGGGGTGTGAAATAATTAGGAACAGAAACATTAATAATGATCAGGAAGAGAAAAGAGTAATCAGGTGGACAGTAGATAGTAATTGACATTGCATTTAAATATTTGAAGATTAAAGTTGGCTAGAAAACATGGAGCTGGAAGGGAGATAATCCTAATTTAGCCTTTAAAACCTTTCTTTTCATTTCAATATTTTCTACTTCTGTAATATCTTAAAAAATTAATTATAGAATTTTTTAAAAAATTATAATTATTAAATAATTAATAATGTAGAATTTTTAAAAATTATGAGAGAAGTGTGAGAGAAGAAACCGTTAGCATAGCTTTTTTGGCTACATCCAGCCAGATCAACTGTAAATTGAGAAGATCTTGATGCCATTCTAGTGCTGTGTTTAAATTAATAAGCTCTAGGTACCATAGCAAAGAGCTCATTTGAACATGAAAATATTTATAGAGAAGGCACAGAGAGGCAACCTTAAGGTTGTGGGAAAGTGACTGGAGCCGAGCTGCCAGATCAGGACCAATAATATTGCAGATTCTTTTTTGGATTTTATCAAGAAGCTCAAGGTAAATAGCAGGAAAACCAGACCATAAGTGGCAATATTCTAAACATGGATGAATGGTAGGATTATAGATTTGTAAGATAGATTCTAGAGAGAAAAATTGTCTTAACTTACATAGTGAACTGAATTTCTTAGCAGCTGACCTAGCAATAGATTCAATATAGTCTTTCTACTTTCTTCAACATGTGAATCCAAGAAAGCACAACAAGTCACTTTCCTGGAGGATAGCATCAGCCATGCTGATGGAAGGCAGCAAGGGGTCTCTCAGATGATTAATTATATTAATATGATGACAGTATTGCATGATTTTCTAAAGATTACTGACCTGAGATATATTTTTATTTAGTTCCCAGAAAAATAATCATAATTTTTTTAGATTCTACAATTACTAATTATTTAATAATTATAATCATAATTTTTTTTAAATTCTATAATTAACTTTTTAAGATATTATATAACAGAAGTAGAAAATGTTTAAATGAAAAGAAAGGTTTTAAAGGCTAAATTAGGATTATCTCCCTTCGTTTCAGTATGCAACTGTTTGTTTTGTTTGAGGAAAAGGAAATAAAATAAATATATAAAATAATAATAATGAATAATTAAAAAATAAATAGATTTTCCCATGATGCTAAGAGTAAAGGAACCAGAAATATGATTTGTATTTACTTGGTCCCCTACTAAGTCACAAGGCTGGTTTTTAACATGGGGACCCGAGTGTCTTCACTTGGGCCTCTGGTCTTAGCTGGTCAAAGCTGGTCAAAGCTAGTCATAGCTGGTCTTAGCTGGTCATAGCTTGTACAGCTGGTCAGATCTGGTCCATGCTAGTCATAGCCGTGATGCTACATGCGCATGGACGTATCCCTGTACCTGGTAAGTATCAATGTGTTATAAACCACTCGAGAGCAATTTACACTCAGGAACCAGAAATATGATTACCTTACTTGGCTTTGTAAAATGCAGTTAGGTAACACTGTTGGAGTCTACAAAAGGACAAACATTTTCATCCCCTTTCTTCCCCTTGCTCCAACATGTAGCACCGTGTAGAAATTACATTCCTGCTGGAGGAACATCTCATTTTCCCAGTCGTCTGATGACTGAACACTCTTTTCAATTTCCAAGATATGGTGTTTGCACATGTTTTCCAAAACATCCACCTATAAAGTAAATTAAACTTTTCTTTGGTCGTTCCAATTCTAAGGCTAACTTGAACGCAGCCTTTAAAACCATATTGACATTCCATTGATGAAATAAGTTTTCTTTGGTTGTTCCAACACAGTGGTGACTTGAGCTTGACCATTATAATGATGCTTATCCTTACTTACCCTAATTTCTGGACTAAGAGAAAAAAATACCATAACCATATTTAAATCTTTCAACGATAAAGTAAGTACAAACTTTTCTTTGGTTGTTCCAACTCTGCACAAGGCTGACCTAAGTCACTTGTTCGAAGGAAAATTTTGACTGCAAAGTCAGAAAGGAAGAGGCCATGCTCAGAAAAAGGAAGAAGAATCTTTTAAATTTGATATACAGGGTGTGATAGGTAAATTGTCATCATTTTATATTTTTAATTTCACATATGCACATTGTTTGTTTTTGATTTTGTTGACTGCACAGTATAGTAGGGTCAGCTGGGCACCATCTGTCAGAAAAAAAAAACACCATGACACAATTTATGCCATCAGAAATTTAGAAATGGCATGCTGTTCTGCTTGGCATTTGCACCGGAAGCTCCAATACAAACTTTTCAGAGTGTTTGGGTGTCAATCTGAGGACAGTGCAGAGGATTCAGAAAGAGTTCTAAACCTGTGAAAGCTTACCTCATATTTGAGAATGCCTGTTCTGCAATCCTCAATATTTTGTCTAAACAACTTTGCCAAAGGTAGGTCACCTATCTGACCCCCTCTTTGATCCTTGATATTTTGGATTGTGAACTGTTGTTCTAAAAGAAATTAACTAAAATTCATTTTTTGTTAAGGAAAATATTTGTTTTTCATGAATCTAATAGGAAACAGCTTTGTATTTTGCAATGGTTATTCCATGTTCTAATAGCTTGTATCAGATGATACCTTTCATATTTTACCAAAGACAAAGCAAAGAATTCTGTGGATAGTCCTGGTTTTGGTTTTAGCATTGTTTTCTTATTTTGTGATAACCACCGTGTTTCATTTTTTGATGACATGCAAAACCCATTTGTCATCACCTCTAACAATGTGATGCAAAAATGAAAGGTTGGTGCCATTCCTGGTTAAAATATTGCTGTGGGAATTTTGTGTTCATTTCTCAAGTAAAATCACATGAAAAACCCAAATTTCCTCTGCAGGTTTTCATAATTAAACTGATAATCTGACAGATATAAGAGATGATAAACTAATTCTAGATACAGTTTCCTGCCATTTAATTTTGCTTCTACCTTCATTGATTGACTCAATTCATAGTGATGAAATATGTAATTACTTTCCAAATGCATATAAGAAATATATCCTATTTCCAACACAATTGTATACCCACATTCACCTTAAACAATTACATATTGAAACAAGTTCAAACTATTTTCTGCCAGATAACAGACAATATTACAACCATGCCAAAAATATCCCACAATACAAAAGATACAAAATTTTAAAAAAAAACTTCTTTTAAAAACTCACAGATTCCAATTTTCAGTGAGTAGAAATGCAGCTGTTTCCAAGTTGTTCAAACACAAGAGAGGACATATCTACATAGATTTTCCCTTGAAAAATCGTGTCAGCAACTTGAAAAAAATCATCTCAAATAACAACAGCATAGACGGTCAGTGAATCTTCACTGATGATCATGTGTTGGTGACTTCAAATGAATCATCTTCAACACAAAAGCAGAGACAGTAGTGAATTTTTGCTGATGATCAAAGTCTTTTCTAAACTATAGTTTTTTCTGTATACCAACTTCCCTTTAACTCAACTAAATACTATTTTTATTCCTTTTTAACTCTTTTAAATTCAGGTACATATGTTTGTAAATACAAATCATTTATTTAACAGGCATACACATGTTTAGTTTATTGTAATTTTATTATTGTTTAGAATTTGGATGTTCAAATTTTTAATAGAAAAAATGTGAACAACAGAAATTGCTACTTGCATTAATAGTTTAAAAATAGGACATATGGATGCACATGTGACCAATATTTTTAATCACAATTTTGATATCTGTCTATATTTCTGAGATGAGGTATTATGTACATTTTTACATTGTTTGGACTATCATCCTCATCTTTGTTGCCATATTTATCACAATGTTTCAGCCGTTGTACGCTCTGGCCTTCTTCAGGTGGTTGGAATGTTGAACTGAACTGTTTATTTTGCTCACTGGGGTAGACTGTTCTAGTTCCACGTGCCATGTCTAATGGATGTCAGTTATCAGTTATCTCCTGGTAATTCCCCTCTCCAAGAACACTCAGAAAACAGTCTGCTTGCCTTATGCGAAGGAGTTATTGGAGAAAATACAAAGGATCTGTGGTTCATATAACATCAGGATAACCCTCAAAAGCTGGACAACACTTCGCAGATACCTCTCCTGAGTAAGACCCCCCATAGAGGAGAACATGACTAAAGACTGTGTACGCCATCCCGTCCTGTTGCGGAAAGAAATATAAAGTGGAAATAGGCCGCCCCCTTAAGGTAAGGCTTCAAGAACACCAAAAAGATGTAACATGAGGAGAAGTGGAAAAATCAGGCATGGCAGACCACATATGGAGAGAAAAAAGAAATCACTGCCCTCTGTAGGATCAGGTTGAAATTATAGGCAAAGAACATCATTGGAAAATTTGTAAACTTAAGGAATCAGCACATGTGCTAGGCCAAAGAAATCTCTTGAACCGACCAAGCATAGAAATGAAGACAATATGGGAACCAGTATTAAGGAGAGCCAGAGAAAAGCAATAATAATAATGAAAATTGCAATAAGAGTTCCGTTAAAAACATGCAATGATAACAGCAAAAATTGTAATATGAGCACTGGTAAAAAATGGTGCTGAAGACATTAGGTTTATAATACCCAGAAATTTTTACACAGATATCCTCAAGGCACAATGGATAAAGGCATTAGTTAAATCCAGTGACAAGACCCAAAGAGTGTGAATTCAATACCGGGTTAAGGTGGTGGAGAACTTGAAGAGGGGAATTAACAGGAGATAACCGATATCTGACGTCCATTAGACATGGCATATGGAACTACTCCAGCAAGCGAAATAAAGGGTTCAGTTCAACATTCCAACCACCTGAAGAAGGCTGGAGCATACAATGACTTAACCATTGTGATAAATATGGCAACAAAGATGAGGATGATAGTCCAAACAATGTAAATAGTACACAATTACAGTATATTTTTTTTGTGAATAACCTTGTTCTCATGAAAGTAAGAACTTTCAAATTTTTAAATTGCTGAATATTAACAACTCTATGTCAAAGCATAGAGGTTGTGTAATCAGGGCTGGTGCAATGGTTTTGTGTCCCCTCCCCAAATCTATGATACAGCCCCCCCACCCCTGACCCGAATCTGTGACACACCCAACCACTCTACTACATCCTTATTTTTACAAGGTAATATTCATATAAAATACAAATTTTATTGTAACCTAATTATTTACAATAGTGGATCATATGCAATATAGGTGAACAATTCAACTATAAAAATTGAAAATAGATGCAATGTATCTAAATACAAAATTAGAAACATGTCATAATAGATCATTCCTTCTTAAATAAATTAACAATGTTTTGCAGCAATTTTTAACATCAACTTGAGATTTCTTTTGTTAAAAAGTTGAATAATTTTAACACATTATGGTTAAAAAAAATAGTGAATTTTATAAATTATAAATTTTTCCTTTAATAGTCAATTGTACTTAGTTCAATTTGTAATGTACATAAATGTTGGTAGAAAAAAGTAAATGTTGATACAATAGTGAGGGTCACAAAGCATTGCCCCAGGGCACCCATGCTCATCCCTATTGGGGGAGGCAAGAATGGTATGCACCGGCCGTCTGTAATTAATTTGTATAAGTGATTTAAGATTTTAAAAGAAACTAGATCCTTTTTACTGATTAAAAAATCATGCAAGATATGTTCTGTTACTGCCCATCCCACACACACACGCACACACACACGCGCACGCACACACACACACGCGCACGCACACAGACACACAGACACACAGACACACACACACACACACACACACAAAGAAAAAATATAACATTACCTCAGTATAAATTCTAATTAGTGTAAGATTTTAACAGCTTATGTTCAATAAGTAATGAATTATTTGGACAATAGCATATTAATTAAGCATCTCAAGATGACTAAACAAAAATGATTTAGGATTTTAAAAATTTTACTGATATAACTTACAATTTATAAATTGATTTGCCTGTAAAATTTTATATAAAAATTGTTTGTAACTGTGGGCATAAAATTAAAAAATCATTGCTCAACTACATACAGTAATAAAAAAAGGTTAACTGAATATCTTCAGTAATTTAATTAGGAATTCAGAAAACGTTCATAAAAACTAGAATTATTAGCTTAGAATTTAAAAAAAATAATGAATGTAAATTGTAAAATAAATCAATTAATTTATTATTTTTTACTTTATTTTCCAATCTATTTTTTTAAAAAAAGTTGAAATATTTTCTTTAATTGGCAGATTTTGTTTGATTAACCTGTTAGTGTTATTGGGTACATAAATGGTAACAAATTTATTATATACACAAATAACCAGAATTCAAATTCAAATAAATAGACAACTTAAATTTGAACTTCAAAGCTATCAGTTCCTCCCACCACAATAAAAAACTATTGACGTTATCAAAGTTCTACCGGGTTTATTTATTTACTCTAGAAAAATTTTGATCGCTGTCTTTTCAATGATGTTACATATTTTTATTTATTTTTTATTTTTTTAATACTGATTTAAAAAACATAAAATTAGAACTATTATATTTTTTGTAGATAGTTAGCAGCAAAAAAAATCGTTTCAACTTTTTATTTTATTTATATATTTGTACTGTAGCGGATATAGCGTTTGCAAATTTAACGATACCTTTTTAGTTTAGAATGCAATAAATACTGTCCAGCGTATACTTACTTGATTCTTTTTCTAAAAGTATATTAATTTATTTTTGTATTTGATATTCCTTTCGTTAAAAAAGCTATTTAAAATGTACATATACTCAATTTTATAAATATGTTTAATTTGACCTCTCAGGTTATGACCTTTTACCTCTGTTACCTCTAACTTCTCTCTAAGCACATGCGCACATGATATTAATTAATTATGAAAAATTCTTGCCTTACTTCCGACAAGATGGCTCCATCGGCGTTAATGCGTGGTTGTTGTGATGTGCTAAGATGGGCCCCTGTTGTGTTCATAACGGCTGTAGCTGCTTGGTCCTATTACGCATACGTTATTCAAATGTGTTTATGTAAGTTCAAATAATAATTTATGCTTTGATCTCTAACACGCTTAACTTTGCAGTTATTTCAATTCTATCATTTCACAAAAATGTTTTCAATTTACAATACATTTTCACGTTAGGCTTCTTTTATTGTTGTTCTCTTAAAATAAATGTGTGGATGTATACTTTCTAGCTTTTTTTTTTCTTACATTAAAATTTTCAGCAAAATGCTTTATTTTCATGTTTTGCGCCCTCAATATAATTTCTCTGATTTCTCCCACTTTGCGAGATGTACTTTTCATCTACTAGTGCTTGTCAATTACTTTTTTTTTTTTTAACTATCTTATTTTTCTAGCAGCCAAAAAAAATATAATCTACCTCTTACTTATAAAAACAAAGGTTGTTTTTTTATTTACATAAGCTTGCTCTATTTTACAAATGCACAGGTTATTACCAACAAAAATAATTCAAGATGAGTAGGAAAAAAAATAGCTTCCCCCCCCTCTTCACTTTCAATATATATATATAGCAACAACAATTACTCAGCTGATATACTTACTGAAAGCATTATTAAATAAATTTAAATAGCAAAGTATTTTATGCACATCTGTTTTAGTGATAGTATTTTCTCACCATTTTTTTTTATTTTATAAATTGAGTAGTAATTACCCAGAGTAAGTTTCGAATTAATATTTATTTATTTGTTATATATACTAAAAACATTTACTTCTTTCTAAACTGAAATAGTTGCTTAATGTTTGAATAATAACTTGACGTCATCATTAATATAACAACATTTTTCAATAAATTCAAAAACAGTTTTTATGGTTGTTAAGCAAATTATTTTTCCTCAGATGCATAGTTATTTCAATTCATGAAAACAAAAATAAATGAGATAAAGAAAGGATATATTTTCTTATCTAATAAATTTATTAGGTCACTGTAAAAAGAATATTGTTTGTTTATATATTTGACGATACCGTACAAGTGACAATGTTAACTGAAAATAAATTTGACAGGTGCTATATGGCCAAAAATTGTAAACTGTTATTCACACTTAAACTACGCTTCTTACAACTATAAATAAAAACGAGGTGTTGAAATTATGTAAAAACTCTGCTTAAAACAAGATGAATTTATCCCGAGAGAAAAACTTTTAAATTTTGCGTAAAAATATTTTTTGTGTTTAGTGTACTACTGCTTGTGTTGGAGCTATGACATTTATTCTGAAAGTTTTTTGCTTTGGCTTTATTAAGGATTTCAAGGTAATGAACACTTGTTTGTTCAGTATTTTTAACTACCTACCTGGGGTGTGATAAGACCCATGATTATTTTAACTTAGGAGCCCACACACTTCTTGCGGATGGACAAGGAAAATAAATTGTCCAGTCCGTGCTACTGTCACGAAAGCGTCAGAATACTCCGACCCTCTCTTGTACAATGAGGAGGTACTGCCGTGGGAAGGAAGTCCACCTTGTTTTTTTTTTATTTTTAAGTTTCGTTAATTTTTTTTTTTTTTTTTTTTTTTTTTTTAACACTTCAAATTCATAATTTCGAATGTCGCTTTTTTAAAATCACATTACGCAAACGTAAATTATTCATGTCTTTGTTTTCAGTCATATGTTGGTTTGTGTGTGTGTGTGTGTTGTTTTGTTGATTTTGTTTAAGGGTTCTTCTTTTTTTATTTTTTTTACATAACTCCACTAAATTATTGTTCCAAATATCTCTAATTAAATAACACCCGGAAATATTAAACAAGCAGTTTATAATCCAAATGTCAAGTTAAAAAGGGCGTTTAGAAAATTTCAGGCGCAAAGAAAAAAAACAAACAATCTTGAAAGCAAATAAAACAAAACAAAGAAAATATGTTGCGCATAAGGTTCTGGCTCAGTTTTCATTTTTAATTATGCTTAATTAGAGTCAGATAAGTTACTTTTTTCCATCGTTATGTATTTTACAGATTTGTAAATGTGACTCAGTTCGGTCAGAAACCGCACCTGTTTTCTACAGCCTACAGACAGGTTATTCAGACCTACGAAAGAAGCATTTTGAATAGTTTCGTTGGTTAGTGGATATGCAGAACGGGATGTTATTTTTGGTTCAGGTCAGATGGCTTTCAAAGTTTGCATGATTTAACATTACTTTAACGAAATAAACTTTCAGATTTTCATGAAATATCTCTGTAAAAATAAGAACTGTTAAAATAAATTCATATTGGGCATTTAAAAATCTTTCTTCAACTGCATAAAGTTCGATCAAACTTTATTTGCTCATTTTATTTGAGTTTTTTTTTTCCAAATTTCTTGACATATTTAGCAGCTCTTGTATGCATAAATAAATCACCTGTTAATTTTCACTTAATCCAATTGTTTTTTGTTTTTTACTTTTATTTTTAGTTACTGTGAAAAGCGTACCTGAGAAAGGTGAGTATGTTAATTCTAAAAGTAAATCTACAGGAAAATATTAACAAAGTTATTATTTTTTTTTTGTCCATGTTTTTTGAAAGGTTTATACAAAGTACATGTTCAAATGTTACTTTTCTTCCACTGAATATTTAAACAGATAAATGAATTGTACCTATTTTTAAGGAGGAGTAATAGCGGCTCAGATTGAGGAATTGGAGAGCCGAGTTCGAATCCCAGTCGAATCCATTACCTTCACTTACGTGCTAATACCTTTGGGAAAGGTATGGATCCTCTTCTCCCCGCAGCTATGTGTAAATAGCAGGGCAGACCGGGTTCTGTAGCCTTGGATGGTAACTGGTCTACCGCAAAAAGAAATGACAACCTACTGCGGGGGGGAAAAATCTTCCTCGTCAGTCATGTATTGAAAGATACATGATCACCTAAGCGTGTATCAAGCATGACACACAACTGACTGAACTATTTTTAACTTTAACCAAACAGTGCTCTGCTATTGTAATGAAGATAATTGGTCAATGAACCAGCAATTTCTACTGTTAATCTATGGTATAATTTAGACACTTGATAACACTTGATATTAATTGGTAATTTAATCTAAGAAACTGGTGCACTTTAAGCAGAAAAGCTAAAGAAACGTTTTACAGCTTTAGAATAGAAGAAATAAATCAGCTGATAGTGGTATTTGTAAAAGTTTGATAAATTTCATTGTACTTGCTTTGTATTTTCTTCACAATGTTATGACTTTATTAAAATGGTTTGATAAGAGAGCATGCTTGTTGAAGAGTTGTTTTGTTTTTTGTATTTTTTTTTTCGTTATTGAGCTTTTTAACTTAAAATCTGCTTCATATCTGTAATTCATCCAAAAGAAAAAGAAATTTGAACTTCAGTTCCCAAACCTGAAATATAAGATTTGATCTCCATATTTTTATCTGGCAAGAATTCAGAATCTTTGAATCATTTTCATAGTATTATTTGATGAAAATTGTACATATTCAGTTTTAGCAATCTTTAATATAGTTTCCTTTGTTCTATACTGAGGGAAAGTCAGCATATAATGACGCTATTTGATTGGTGTAACATATTGATAAATTCAGTCATGTGATTCTGTATCAAGAACAATGGCAATATACAATCTTTACAATTTATGTGGGTGTTTATATATATATATATTATTGAAATTGTGACTTGTAAATGAAACTACTTTGAATAATAATAAAATTCTTATTTTGTTATTTTATTAGTTGATGTAGACATTTAAAACAAGGTTTTAGTTACTTAAATTTTTAGTGAGTTTTTATTTATTATAATCGCATTTCAGTCTGAGTTTGTGCATGCATTGCAGAACTAAAACACCTTACTTTTAAAATATTAAGTTTTTAAATGTTTTTCTAAACTTATTAATTCATAATAAAGCATTTTTTTTTCTCTTAAAATGTTTGCCTCAACATTTCAACCATTAAAATTCGTCCATGACTATTAACAATGTTATAAATTGACTTTAAATGATTTTGGTTGTTATCTATCAGTAAGCTTTTTAATATATAAATTTTTAAAATAAAAGCTTGAAAATTTCAAAGTATTATATATGATAGGAGAAAGAAAAAGTACTACTTGTGACAATAGCCATTAAAAGCATTTTTGTTATAAAAACAATACAACCATAACTGCTTTATTTACATTGGATAAAATTCACATATTTTCATATCTCAAAAGGTTTGATAAATATTATTTACTGACAATAAAACAGGTTGATTTTGAGTTTTTCATATGATGATTACATATATTTCATATTAATATATCAAAGGATTATGCTAGTACAGAAATGTTAAAATATCTAAAAGAAATTAAGAAACTATTACTAGTATATTATTTACCCTCATTAAATCAACTAACTTAATAATAATCTTTTTTTTATATATTCTTTATTCAAAGAACAACATACCAATATTAAGGAAAATATATTTAGTGAGATTTTGAACTAACTTGTATACAAAACTATAGAATAAAACATGAAAAAAAAGGATTTTTTACAGATCACATCTGTCAGAGATATTTAAATTTTTATTATTGCATTATTCAAAACTTAACACATCAGCAGATAGCCATTAATGTCAATAACTGAGCACAAGTAGTTATTAATAAAATTAGTAATTAACATATATTATTCATGACTACATGTACAAGAATGTTGCTTTTGATAAGTTAAAAAATTTTTAACTTATCAAAAGCAACATTCTTGTACATAAACCATAAATACATAAAAATGCCTATATTGTTGAAAATTTCTTTTCCCACAATATAGCTATTTGTGCTATGTTATACTGCTTATTGCCTAAACAATAATAATACTGAATAAATCTTTTTAAACATTATTGTATATTTAATCACATCAACCTAATAGCTGTCGTGATCTCTTAAACTACTTTATTATTTTGACATTATATACTTAATCCTTACATTTTGAAGAGAAAGATGTAACTTTTTCTTTTCTTTTTTTCCCCCCCAAATGAATCCATATAATGTATTTTTATTATATAGTATAATTTCATAAAAAATATACATGTTATCTATTTTATGACATTAAAGTTTTTTTATGGATATCATTAATAAATTTATTGTAAAGTACAAAACAAGAATATATCATCTGATAAATAGAAATATTATAGGAAGTATGCTACTACAAGAAATATACATTGCCTAACAAAAAATACTATATACCTTATGTTCCCTTAGATAGACCTGCCTATCATCTGGTTCGCACTCCTCACTGGTCTTTTGAACAGGAGTAGAGGTACATCTCTTGTTTCCTGTTTAGGATTGAGTTTCTGGTTCCTTCTAAAGTCTACTTCAACTCTATACTTTTAATGTCTCTACCTTAACTCTGAAATATTTACTATTTAATTAATTTTTTTTTTTGTCCTCAGTAAGAGTAGAAAGGCTTGCCTATTGTCCAGTTCACACTCCTCCCCAGTTTTTTTGAATGGGGGTAGAGGTTTATCCTATGTTTCTTGTTTAGGATTGGGTTTCTGGTTCCTTCTAAAGTCATTCCTTTCTCTTTCACTTTCAGTAGACCCTTGGGTCTTAGTAACATTATTGCCTTGCTTGTTTGTTTTTTTTGCAAATTAATACTCCATATTTTAAAATGACTAACATTTTGTAAGCAAAAGAAATCTCATCCAATTATTCTTTTTGTTTTCATAGACATAGACATTTGAGTCCTTACCATAAGTTCATAACTTTTTCTTTTTTATCATTATTTTTTTAATTTTTTTAAAATATATAAACCTTAACTAAAAACACTTCTATGCAAGGTATGACAATTTAATTCCTGAAATGACCCTATGAAAGAAAATCTTGTTTAGCTGGTCACTATTGACCATCAAAGTATTCTTCCTCATGAAGCAATGCACTTTTCTCAAATACTTTTCAGTAATATAGTCACATGTTACTGAATATCAGTTATGTATGTAAATCATTTTTCTTTCAAGGCATTTTTCAATTTAGGAAACAGACAAAATTCATAGTTAGTGGGTCCATTTTTTTTAGTGCACTCGTTAACACCCAATATGCTATTTTTCCCCTTCTCATATGTTCTAACTACGATACGTACATGATATACGCGCACACGCGACACGTACATGATATACGCGCACACGCGACACGTACATGATACACACACACACTATATATATATATATATATATATATATATATATATGATGAAAAATATGGAAAAAACAAAGCAAAATCTGAATATGCAAGTTTACTGTTTTAATTTTGTTTTACTGTCGACATCAGACGTTTCAGTCTAGTAGACCATCTTCAGGATATGGTTATTGGAAACATATTTATATTTAAGTCAACATAAAGAGACGATAGACACAAGACTAGTCAGAAACAGAAATACTGAAATTTTAAAGTCAGCGTTCCCTTTTTTGGATTCGGTCACATTGGCGTTGCGCGGAAAACGCGCTCCCAAGAAAGAGACTTTATCTTAAGTGGAAAAGAGGAATTCTATTTGAATCTAGAGCTTATCAGTACGTTTGTCCAGCATTAATCTTGCCAGGAACGGGGAGATGTTAAAGAAGCCGGGTCTAGCATTTACTGTACGTGAAGTGGATATTATGCCTGCCTCATAAATCCGTCTAAGGTTTTTATTATGGATATATTTTAAAATCTTCACAGAGTCGAAATCGAAATTATGATCAGATTTAGCTAAGTGTACAAACAAAGCACTACTTAAATTACCTAAATTATCTCAGAACATAATCTTTCAAACCAGTTCTGTAGAATGTTCTTATATGGCTAATAGAACTTTTACATGAAGCAGCTGTTTATTACAACAAATACTTAATCTTTCTGAAACAATTTTCACACTTTGGATAAATTACTTTGAAATACAAATTTGATTGTAAAATTAAAAATTAATAGCTAAAATTTTTGTAAGTGTTCTTCAATGTACTGTCCCTTCAAGATGTTGGCAATCATGGCTCTCCACAATTTTCTGTACTTTGTAGCTCTTAATAAATTTTGTCTGTTTGATATCTCTCTTAAACCTTCTTCTACCATCCATTTACTCAAGCTTGTCAGATAGATTATATGTTGATTTCCTCTGTCTTTCTTGCCTTCAATCAGTCCTGTGAGTATTAAATTTTCCAAGCCGTCATTCCTTATGCACCCTAGAAATTTAATTTCTCTCTTCCTGATAAATTGTTCTTAAGTAAGCATACCATTTACAGTTAGACAGCAACTGGATGAAAACAGATAACTAAAATATTAATGCAATCTCATCTCAATATTTTGACAAGTACAATTTTGGCCTCACTGAACAATTGAATGATAAAATAATAACAATAGTTCAATTATTATCTACCATTAATTTTAATTAGATTGAATATAATTGCTTATTGAAGGTGGATCTCGTGCAATAAGAAGCAAACTTCATTAATTTTAATGTTTTGAATATTAAAATACTTCTTATATTCATTCAGTATTGATTACTTACCCAGAAAAATGACACAAGTAAATAGATGTTATTAGTTTTACTCAGAGTGGATATTTAAAAGATTAAATTATTATAAAAATTATGCATTTCAAAATACTTTAAGCCAGTATTAAATAGCATTGAAATAGGAAATTCTAGATTTGAATTGTGAACCAAATTTATAAAAACTTTATTCCTTACTAAATCTAAGTTCTTGTGTCAAATATAAAAACTTAACTAGTAGGCATAGCAAGTCATAATAGGTGCAAAATAAAAAATAAGACCCAACTACTGCATAAAATTTTAAAGAAAAAACATTTATTACAAAAGTACGAAAAAGGTACAAATACAAAGTTTTTACAAAAATTTAATTTTCTGCGCCTATTAAGGCAGGATTAAAATTTTTGATAAAAGGGGTTACCATTGAAAAATGAAAAAAAAATACAGTTTGGGAAAAGATAATGATTTTGAAAATGCTGAAATGGTAAGCAAGACAAGAAGGCAGGAGGTTTGCAACCACCTTTCAGAAAAAACAAAAACACCTACTTTTACTTAACCAATGTGCATCTCTGGAACATATGGTAATTTTTGAAAAGTCCCTTTTAAATTCACAGTTCGTGCTTGGTAAAATTTTTTAGAATTCATTTTATTCTTTGTACAACTGCAGGAGAATTTTCATTTGTGAATTAGGCTTTCTGCAGCTGGCTGGTAACTAGTGCCTTCTTGATGTCAAATGCCTTCTGCTCCTTAGTGTTGATTTGTCTTGTCTTGTTGCTATCAAAATGACTTCCCCATTTGCTGACCTGCAGGCCTTGTGAGCCTGTTTTACAAAATAAATAATTTTGTAAAATAGGCTCACATTCAGATTCTTGCAAGGCCTTGAGATCATGTCTCTCACTGATCAGCATAGATGAAAATATAATTTTCCATAAAATTGAAATGGATGCTTCCAATTTTGGCAGCTTTTAACCGCTGTACTGTAAAAGGTAGACAAGTGTAACAATTTTTTTACATAAACCATCTAGCCTTCATAAAAATACACTTTTCTCAAAAGAACATATACTAAAAAAACAACCTAAATTATTAAACATTTATTCAAGGCTAATATTTTAAAATTAGTAAAAATAAAATTTTATAAAAGATCATATAATTCAATAATAAATTAATGAAAATCACAGCATCTCATTAAAATCCACTTTGACCATCAGTAAATAGAAAAATAATCCCCGTTGCAATTTGTTTGAAAATAGTACTAAAGTCTTAGTCTATTATGTTCCAAAACAGTACTAAAGTTTTAATTAGTTTATTATAAAAGAGCAGTTAGGAGAAATCCACTTTTTGGCTCAGTCAACATCCAGCAGGGAAAAAAAATAAGCAATTGAGATTGTGAATACTTGGAATTTCCCTGCATTATCTTTTCAGGATTTTTTTTTATTTTTTGCTCATTTTTGTGCTACTAGGCAAATATTTGAACATTGCCTAGCCAAGAATATTGTTTAATTGCATGTAGTGTAGCTATATTGTCAAATGTAGCAGATTTCATCTATAGTGTTGGTACCAGTGAATGCTAAAAGAATCTAGAAAACACATGTTCATTCTCCCAGTATTTACTTAGTCATCTGGAACATTTTTTATAATGGATAGAATTATGTAACATAAAGATTCAAGAATTGTAACTCTCATGGCTAATTCAGTCTTCTCACATGATTCCTAATATATCAATTATTTTAGATTGTGAAATAAGGAAAATAAAATTTTCTACAATTCAGTGGAACATAATTGGGGGTTCTTTTGTAGAAGATGCAATCTCAAAAATACAATTCCTGAAAGAATAAAGACTTTCAAATCTTTTGACGACAAGTCCACTAAACTTTAAATTAAAATCTGAAATGTTTAGGTCAGTGAATTCATCTCAATATAGGTGTCTTAGTAACCAACTAAAGTAACAAAATATATAGGATAATGATATATAATTTTTTAAAGTGCTGCACAAATTTTTTTTTTTTTAGTTTTTCCATTATTCTTATAGTTTTCTGTTTGTTGGGAGTACAAAACTGTCCATTGTCCCAAGTGTTTTTGGCCACCTCCCTTGCCATTTTCAATGTTTTGCTTTGGTGTTGTTAGTTTCTCTTCATGTTTTTACTGTCTGAGAGGTATCTTTTGTGTTTTGAATACTAGTAGGAGTGTTTATGTCCAAGCCTTCATGTATTGAGCCTGGTTGGAATTTGGTTGATTGTCATCTTATTTTTTTTTAAAAAAACTTTCAGCATGTCACTCCATTGTTAAACAATGTGAGGTTGATAGTGGGAGAGATGTGTTTAATATATAGGGCCTCTCTTATAGTGAGACATTTCGGTAGCAACTATAGATTAAAAACACTGTTAGTCTGTTTAATTTTAAATTTTCTTTTATTATATTTTTCTATTTTTTGAATAAGGTGTTTTATAAGGAGTATTGTGTTTGAGGTTGTGGATAATATTTTGTTATTGCTTGTTCAGGTACTTTCAACCATTGCAGTCATCATCAAGAACCAATATGCTTTCTATGTAGTAGCTAGAATTCCTTTGTTTACATCCTGGTATTCTTTGAAAAGCTGGAAGTTCGAAAAAGTCTAGCATGACATCACGTGTAACGTTTATTGGAAATGAGACCACACAAAATAAATATCAGTTCTTGTTAATCAAATATGTTTGGAATTGTATATAAATATAAATAAAATGGTAAAAGTATAGTTTTAAGGTATCCTACATTTGTGGGTCGAAGAGGTCAATATCAGGGATATAGTGTATGTATATATAAAAGTGGGCATTCAAGTCAGCATGCAGTGGTAACAGTCTGTTTCATGCTTAAATGCAATCATTAGGTCATATAAGTGACAAATTTTTTACTTATCCATTTTTGGGCATGAAAATGAAATTTTTATTTGCACTAAGTTTTGGGTCATTTCATGTCACTTCAACCAAAAAAATGAAAAATGTAATCCAAAAATATTTGAGAAAAACTATAAAGAGTTCTAGAATTGGTAACTTTTAAAGACAAGTAATGAAGCTTATATAAATTTATTCTCCAAATACTACAGTTTTCAAATATTGTGCCACCTTTTGCTACCTGTAGGAGCTGAAGATGATATTTCTCCTCTTTTTTTTTTTTTTTTTTTTTTTTTTTTTCCTACCCGAAAACTGCTAATATCTACGTTTTGGTTACTCCCTGTAAAATTCTAATATATAGGGATATTTAGATTCCTTCACTAAAAATCTATAAGGGTATCAAATTTCATTAATTTCTGAACAGTGGATGAGAAGATATAAGGTTTTTTGTGAGATTGTTGAGTTTGAAAATGGAAATGTCCTTTGACAAAAAATTCCAACTTGCGATATCTTGAGAGCAGTTAGGAATTTTCACTTAAAATGTTTAAGATTTTCTAATGACTATAAGATCTACAACATCTATTGAAATAAATCTTTCTCATTTTGATATGTTCTAGATCACATGACAATGCTGTTAAAATAACATGCAAGAATTTGAGCACTCATTTAAAGAAAAAAAAAAAAAATTATTTTCATGCTTATAGTCTTATTTTAAGTCATGCTTAAGAAAATCAATATTTATCCAAAACTATTATCTCTGATTCACTGTTGGTCATTAAATTGGAATCTTTGTTTTAGGAATAATTAGGGGGGAAAAATATTCAAAACTATTTGAAAGTTTTTTCAAGGAACTTTTCTTTTGGAATGATTTTAATATCGATAATGTTCTTTTAATAGGTAAAAAAATATTTTTAACAACCTGACAGCTTTTATGCTCATAAATTGCCTGTTATTTTGATAAGTGGAATATTTCAATTGTTAAAAATCCTCTGTATTAATTACTGTGTTAACAGCAGGGAGAAAATTATTCCTAGCAGGTTAGACAATTATTAGAGTCCTACATCTTGAAAGAAATATGAAAAACTGAGCAAAATCAAAATCGTAAATATACATTGATAAAAATGATTTGTATGAAATATCCAAAATCTGTAAGATAGAATATTCAAAAACCAGTTAGATGTTTAAAATATTTTGTTAATGTTTCATTAAGAACATCATCAGAAAAACTAAAAAAAATGAGGGAAAAATTGTTACCCTGACAACCTTACTAACCATAAACATCGTGGTTAATTTTAATTTTTTTTTTTTTTTTTTAATTTAAGAGTTAAATTAAAAATAAATTTGAATAAATCAAAGGTCTGTACATAGGAAAATATTTAAAAAGGAAAATAAAGAATTATGGTAAGGAAAATAAACTGTATCTAAAGAAAATAGTGAATACGTAATATTATTTAGGTGTGTGTGTTGTTTTTTTTGTTTTTGTGTTTTTATCGGTATCACCCCATGCAAGGCAGTAAATCAGCTAAGACACAAGGGGTTACAGGGCATGGAAAAATTAGGAACAGAAAGAAAAGTAATTGAGAGGAAAATAGCGAATGATGTTGCCTTTAATTTTTTGCTGATTAAAGTTGGCTGAAAAACATGGGGCCAGAAGGGAGTTCCACAAGCGAGAAGTATGAGAAAAGAAACTGTTAGCATAGGACTTATGGCTACATCTGGCTAGCTCAACTGTAAATATGCTAGTTTATTACTGCACTTAAATTCATGAAGTTTAGTTACCATAGTGAAGAGCTCATTCGAATAATTACCATGGACGTGTTTATTAAAAAAAAAAGCATAGAGAGGTAAAATTATGGTAGCGGGTAAGTGACTGAAGCGGAGCTGTTAAGAAATACATAGAATTAGGCACATTTGTGTTTATTCAACACCCGCAGAGCCCACTTACTGTGGTTTATACTGCAACAATGCTGAGCAGACCGTAGTTACAGTTTCTGGGAAAGAGCGTGTTATCAAATGTGATCAACAATTTGAACAAGGCCAGCGCACTCAATCCCTCGGCCATGATGACTTGTGAGTTTGTGCTAGCACAGCTATCGACGTGTGTGTGTGTCCCAGGTTCTGTCTATCCAATTTAACTCACAAGGCTTGGGTTAGCCTGTGGTATGGTTTTCAGGCACTTTTCAAAGGTGCCACATGCTGGGATTGACCCTCCAGTCTGATAACATCAGGAAATTTCCTTCTTGACAAATCAACAGTGATGACCCAGGGTCTCATGGTCAGAATGTGAACATTCTAACCACTCAGCCACATGCCCATTTCTATTTGTGTGTGTGTGTGTGTGTGTGTGTGTATATATATATATATATATATATATATTTAATGGTTTCGGCGTATGAGGATCTGACAGTTTAGTTGATTCAGTTATGCAATTTTGTGCGATAATCTTATGTGGCATTTAAGACCCGCTAGTGATTTACAAAGGAGGCCACATATGGAGCAAGTGAGATCACTGTTGGATTGGCTGACCTTTTAGATCTTGCTCTTGCTTCTTGAAGATTATTCAGACGAGCAGATTGAAAATTGCTGAGTCCACTAAAACATGTTGTTCTCCATTCTACCTGCTCCAAGGCGAAGCGCTCAAGGGTGTTATGTGGTATACTGTCTGCTGACAAGTTGCTTTTCAGCTTGTCTTTGTATCTTAGCCATGGGTGTCCTACATTCCTGTAGCTCTGATCTAACTGGCTGAACATTAGGAACTTGGGTATCCTGTCATCGGACATTCTCAAGACATGACCAGTCCACTGTAACTGAGACTGTATGAGAAAAGTCTTGATTCCTCCAATATTAAACCTGTTAAACAGGTCTACGTTAGATGTCCTATCTTGAAGGTTAACTCCACAGATTGCACGCAGACAGCTTTTATGGAAAACATCTAGTTGGCGTATATGGTACCTGTAGTCCACGATATTAAGCCATACAAAAAGATGGCAAGTACAACAGCTCTGTAAACCCGAATTTTCGTATCGTTGAATTCCCCCGCTCATTCCACAAGTGATGACGAAGCTTGCCAAAAGCACTGGTAGCCTTAGCGATATATATATATATGTATAAACAAACAAAGCAGGAAATAGAATCATATTTATTAAATCCTTATTTTCTGATTTGCTAATTATCTTTTATGGTTGATAAAAAATGTGATTGAACCAAGTCCATCCTGCTATTTACCCATAGTGGGGGGAGAAGAGGATTCATACCTTTCCCAAAGGTATTAGCACATAAGTGAATGTAATGGATTTGACTGGAATTCAAATTTGGCTCTCCAATTCCTCAATCCGAGCCACAAGTTGGGTGTTACATATTCTCAATGTTCAGATAAAAAAAAACTATTTTGTCTTGATGTGAGTAAAAAAATATATACAGTTGTTCTTATTTGTTGATTTTTAATGTACTTGGAATTCTAATTGATTATTGAATCTAATAAATAAATTGTCTGCAAAGGTAGTTATTTTCTTTATCAGGTGTAATTTCAATATTTCAATCTGGTTGAGTGTGTTAACAATATATTTTATATCAATGTTTTTTTGGATAAATGATTGACATTTAAGATATAGGTCCTTTTGGAATGGTGTGCTGAAACTGGCCAGATTCTAAAACTTCTAGAAAGAAGCATACTAAACAACTACTAAAGGGATTGCCCATAAGGAGTGTTCATGTTTTTGTTTGTAATAGTTGTTACTATAATTGAAATACAGAGCAACCTTGGTTCTCAATTTTCGCACATGTCGGTTATCAAACAACATTGCTGAACTGAGTTAATCCAAACAGAATAATTTCTTAGTTGATTATCATGTGGTATACATTCGTGTGTTGTGCCGTGCTTTCTTTTTCCTAATTTTATTGTACTCTGCCTTATTTTATCTTCACTAGTCTTCAGTCATGGTCACAAAGAAAGCTAGCAGTGATATTGGTAAAGGAAAAAGAAGTTAAGAGAAAAACAATTGTTGATGATATTGTCCCTTCCTACTCTGTTTCATATGGCAAAATCAACGATCTATACTATCCTTATAAATAGACGATCATGTCTTTCTTTTCCCCTTTCCAAACAATAACATTTTTCCTTCCACTTCCATTTACGCCATCAACTCTCCTACTTACATGTATGCTAAAAATTGAAGTGTTTGTCTATATTTTATCTGTTTAATATTAGGCTAATTTATTCTTTTTTTTTAGATTTAAAGATTCTCATTAGTTTTGTATATAAACTTATGCACAAAGTACTCTTAAAGTTTAAATAAGCAATCATCTTGGGAACAGATTAATCCATTTTACAGTTTTTCCTATTGGAAAAATAGTTTTGGTTTATGAACTGACTTCAGGAACGAATTAAATTTGTGAACTGAAGTTCCACTGTATTTTATCCATTTTTTTTTTTTTTTTTTTTTTTTTTTTAGACCATATAATGTGGCATGGTGGAATATTCTATATAGATGACTATATTGTTTTTTTGTTTTTTTTTTACATAATTTTGTAAATAGTTCAATATCTTTGTTTATAGCTATGTTTGCTTTTTATAGCTTTTATTTTTTGTATCTGCTAGTAATATAGCCAGTTTTTTTAACTTCTGATGTTATTATTGAATAAAATGTTGATAGAATAAAATTTTAAACCTTCAACTTATTTTCATATATTACTCCTTATAGAGTGTAAATTGTGTGATGGAAGTATCTCTGGAAACTAACTTCATGCACAGTTTTATAAATTTTTCAACTCTAATGAAATATCTTTAGTCTTTGTATAAATAAGATATTACATATAAGTCTACCATTCATCCATACCTCAAATATTGCTGCCAAAGTTGGTCTGGTGCTCCTGCTATATATTTAGAGATTCTTAATAAAATCCAAAGAATCTGCAATGTTATTTGTCCTGACCTGGCATCTCAGCTTCAGTCCCTTTCCCACCACCCTAATGCAACTCCATTGTGCCTTTTGTATAAATACTTTCATGGTAATTGTTTTGATGAACGTTCCTCTTTGGTACTTGGACTTTTATTAATTTAAGTGTAGTACTAGATTGGTAGCTAGGTCTCATCATTTTACAGTTGAAATGGCTAGATGTAACTGTAAGTTAAGTTCTATGCTAACAGTTTCGTCTATCACACTTCTCAGTGGTGGAAATCTCTGCTGGTTTCTTACTTTCCAGTCAACTTTGATCTTCAAAAATTTAAATTCAATGTAAATTGTTATCTTCCATCTTACTTCCTGTTCTTTTATTGTTCTCTCTCCTTAATGTTCCCCACCCACCTCATAATCTCTTACACTCAATAACCCCTTGTGTATTCGTGGCTTTATTGCCTTGCTTGGAGTGAGATGATTAAATAAAAATAAGTGGGGGGGAAAAGCAACTTTAAAAAACATTTTCAAAATATTGTCATCTCCAAAAAATCTTAAGTCTGTTAATTTTCATTGTATGCACATTCTTTTTTATGTATGATTTATTTTACTGAGTTTAAATACGTAGTAAATATTATTATATATTATGATGTTATTTTAATACATAATAAATGTTATTTATATGAAAAGAATTGGTAGATTTAAATGGTTTGTTCAGTGTCATTTCTTTTTCTATGATTCTGATTTTGTTGGTTTATAGAATACACATAAGTAGGAATCAACATAAATATTTGTATTTCAACATAACATAAATATTTGTATTTCAACAAACATTGACCTATGTTCAGATATTTGGTAAATGGAAAACAATGATTTTGTAGATCTTTTTTTTTTTTTCTTTTTTTTAATATTGCGGAATGTTGAATATTTTAACTTGCTTCTACAATATTTTTTGTATTTTTAACCTTGAAAACATTAACCACCTAATTTAAAAACCAAGTCTCATTGAACTCAGATTTTAATACTCCAGCCTAACTTAAAAATAACAAATTGGCTAAATATTTTTGGAAATACCAGAAATAACATTTTTAAAATTAGTATATATTCATTCAACTAAGAAAAAATTTTAGATATACATATTTTCAAATGTATTTGTTCATATAATGAATATTAAATTTGAACTTTTGTATTTGAATACAGCATATTTCATTTAAATAGAAATTCTAGAATTATAAAATAACTTGAAAAAAATATATTTTTCTTTGCACCTGATGTTGTTTTTTTCTTCTTTTTTTTTCAAAAGCTACTATCAATCAGTTTACAATTTGAATCTTTTTTTATGTCATATAAAACTGTAAAACCTTAGCAAGCAATGATTTATATACAAAAAAAAGGGAAAATTTATGCATTTTGCATTCAAATACTTCAGCCTCTGAAATTGTTACATACTTTAAACATTAAATAATCTCTTTATGCTACTGATCTTGACAGTGCAGTCAGCCAGTTTATTAACTACAGTTAATTTGAAATAAGAACATTTGAACAAGTTCACTATTTTATAACTTAATTGTTTAAACTAATTATATTCCTATATATATATACACGTCCTGGGTATAACAATAAACTACGTCCGGCAGCAAGGCCTCTAATCAGGAGGTTTTGAGGAACATGGAACCACCTCTTAATTGCTGGTGTTCTCAGATCCGCCCTGACCTGGGTGGTAGTACCTGTTAGGGTCCCAGCTATGGGCAAACAGTTAACCCCCAAAACTGGGGTAAAAACACAATGAAAATGTAAAAATAGGTTTTAATAACAGAAATATTTTGTAAAAAAAAAAAAATTATTACCAGCAATAAATTTTTGAAAAAAAAAAGATATATCCAACAATGTTTTTAAAAAATAAATATTACTAGCAATACATTTTTGAAGGAAGAGTATTATCAGAAAGATTTTTGAAAGAAAATTATTACCAGAAATAGGTTTTTGACAAAACAAAATATTACCAGCAATAAAAATTGTTGGCATTAAATAACCCACTGAGGTTGATATGCCATAAACCAAACATATATATATATATATATATATATAGTGCTTATTTTCTTATTTTATCTTTAGAGAATAACTTGCTACAAAATATGAAATGTGATTCTGAATTTCTGGAATGAGAAATTATCATTATTTATATAATCTACATGCAAACAATTATCCTCATCTTTGTTGTTGTTGTTATCATTACACCCTGACTATCATCAGGTTTTTATGTTGGTCTGGGTAACCTACAAGGGAATTCCAAACTGAACCCTTTTGAATCTACCAGGGTAAACTGTTCTTGTTCTACTGCCTGTGTCTAGGGTTACTTCATCTAGTTCTTAATTTTAGCTGATAATGGGTTTATCTCGTATCCAAGAATTTAATTTCTTCTTTGCTGATTGCTTCCTTTATGATGATTGCATTGATGACTAAATTTACCACCAACAAACAGGTTCAGGACTAGAAGCTTCCAGTTTCACCAAAACCTGCTCTTGTCATCCATTCCCTATCACCATTTGGCTTTGCAAGAGTTGGTTGGTGATGAAAGAAAATCAAGAGTAGCAGAAAGGTGTCAATGACATGAATTTTAACATGGACCTCAATTTGCCAGAAACTGACCCACACACTTGATTTCATAACCTTCCTTTGCAGCGCATATGGAATGAGACATGCAGAATCCAGCTATGAAACTGCAACAGACTGTCATTGATTCTGTTATAATTTTGGGTGGCACCTTCTGTAGTATGTCCATCATGCATAGTCCTCTTTTATCTGCTGGTTCAACTATTGAGATCTGTTGTAATTGTCATCCACTTGTTCTACTGTTGGTATCATAGTGGTTGATCACGCTTAGTCCAGGTCCTCATCTTTGACCTTGCTGCCAAGGGTGGCCCTGCTACAAGTTTAGAACTCCCAGCAGCATCACTCTCAGAATTATTGGACCATGCAAGCCTCTCCATATATATATATATATATATATATATTTTTAGTACTTTTTTTTATTGCTTGCCCACTGTGTCCAAGTACGCCTTGCCCGACCCAGAGATTGAACTTACAATTACTATGTAACCAAATTCATAAAGCAATGCTTTAATCCACATGTAGAGCACAGTGGTTGAAATGTAATAACAACAAAGATGAGGACAATAGTCTGAACGTAAGTAGTGATTCCTAGTTTTAAATTAAGTCTGCCGCTCTATGTAAAAGTTTGAAATTATCATTATGCAAATAGATGACAAAAGTAGAAATTTTATCTAGCCAAACCATTTGCAAAAATATTACAATATTATCATTAAATGCTTTAACATGGGACAATTGCAATTAGTGTACAGATACTTAATGTTCTCTTTCAGTATCTATTTCTATATAAACTGGTTCTACTTTGTGAAAAATGTGATCTTATCAATATTGCCTCTTTCATTTCTGTTAAGTCTATACATTTTCTTTTAAAGAGTGGTTTATCTATTATATTCACACTCACAATAAATACTTATATTAATGAAATTAATAAGAGTGGTAGATAAAACTTCTGATGATAGCACTTTCATGTCTCATATATTATCACTTTTGATGAAATAACATGTTTTAATACAGGACTTTGCAAATTGAATATCCCATTTATTTACAGAATATATTAAATTTTTGTTACTGTATCATTTGATTTCAAAAACAGTAATGTCACTGAGATTTACATTTTTGTGTCTAATTGTTTTCGGAAATGGAAAAGTGATTTAATCTAATTTGTTCAACTCTTTACACTTACCAACAAGTTGTTCTTTATACTTATCAGATACAATATTTCTATATCAATGCATATTGAATATGTCAGAATTGTAAATAATTTTAATGTTTAATGTCCTGAAGATGTGAATAAGCATAAGTAATAGAACTAACTAACATTTTTGTTTTGAATATTACTTAACTGACAAGCATTTTCCCAAATTACTTTCATCTTACGTTCTGTATTTGTACATACTGCACCAATTTGAAATTAACATAATCCTTTTTGCTTATGGAAATTAGATGAATAAGCAATTCATTAAAAATTCAAAATTATTTTAATTTCATTTTTACTTGAAATACTAAAAGGATGAATACAGATTTCATAAATTAGATTGTCCCATAATTTATTTAAATGTTGACAATTATAAAAATGCTGCAAATATTAAAAGCTTTTATTGATTTTGGAACATTAAAGTTCATGAACTGAAATTTCAAAACCCAGATGTCCAAAGGAATGCAAATGCTTGATATTTTTTTATCAGTAGAAATAACAATAATTGCTTATAGTATCACTTGAGTTTTAATACATCCAAGAATGGACTTCACCAAGATATTAATGATTATGGTCTGAATGTAGCTTATTTTGGAAAAGTCATTTTTACTTTAAACTCAATAGAATTGACTTTCCTGATTAAAACTAATAATGTTCCACAGTGTACTAAAATTTATGTTCAAAGTGAGAAGGTATTTATTACTAATACAAAACAATGATATGTATGGCTCTTATACTAAATACTTTAACCACTGATTTTGTATAATACCAACACTATAATACTAAAAAGTATTAAAGTAAAAATTAAAATATTTTGTATTACTATCATACTGAAACTACTAAAATCAATTCTCTGCTTAGTGTTAATTGTTGGTTTGAATTGCATACTTAAATTTGTACACTTTCAAGTAGAATGAGTGTGGTACACCCATGGACATAGGGTGAACTTTGACCTTTGGGGCAATTAAAACTATTGCACCTCCTCTTTAGTCATGAGCTGTTATAAATTCTAGCTTCATATTTATTTTCTCAACCTAATTAATATTTTTGTCTCTAAAAATTTAGTGTCCAAGTCAATTGCCCCTCTGGTGCTGCCCATGTTACACCACTGGGTACATTTGGTATGAGTGGACTTTAATAAATATAAATATTTTCTTGAGTTTTTCGAGCAGTAAACTTTTTCTTTTTTTTTTTTTTTTTTTTTAATTCATTTGAATTGTGAATTCATAAAATTGGTTGTTATTTATATAAACACTGAGTGCCTAACATGCTTTAAATTTTATTGGCATCTATTAATATTTGCTTGTAAATACCATCTGATTTTCTTTAACTATTTTTATTAATAACTTTTTACAAGAATTTTTTTTTTTCTTTTCAGTTCTGTATATCATTTTTTACCATCCATTATTGTTCATATTCCTTTGGTCATATTGGCAAACAATATTCACACCAACTGGAAAAGTTCCTAAAGATGTAAGTAATTCTTTTAACCATTATTGGATAGTTATTATATTACCATATTGTAAATAATAAAAAAATATGAGTAAATCTTTTTTTCTTTTATTAGCATATATTTTTGGGATTTTTTTTTTCATTTTTTTGTGTGTAATTTAGATGACAATTTATCCATCGCCCCCTGTATACTATGCTGATTTGAGTTTGTTTTTGTCAAATTAATTTCGTTTTTTATTAAATATATTTAGCAAAGATAATTTTAATTTTTCCTTTTCTTTCTCCTTAGCCCTAAAGAACTTCAAAAACTCATTTAATCCATGATAAAGTAGTTCTCATAAATTAACCAACAACAGTGTTGGAAATGAGGTGGTTTTATATGCACGTTAAATCTAACTAAATTAAGCATTTAAAGGTTACTACCAAAGGCATGTCTTTAAATTTAATGAGTTAGTTCAGTTGTATAATTAACCAACATGGCTGACAAATTTTAGTTAAGTGTTTAAGATGCTGAGTAAGCTTTCCTAATACTCTGTAAATTTGTTAGCTGTTTCTTTCCAAACTTTTTCATTTTAAAAATCATTTTCTTTTGTGTTGAATATAAGGAGTGTTGAAAGTTCTCTATCCAACTGATTTTCTTAAATCAGTATTTTAATGATCAAATATCCAAATACTAAACCTCTTAATTGTTGTTCACAGGTCCATCCTGGGTCAGGATGGAAGTACCTGTTAGGGTCACGGCTATGGGCAAATAGTTAACCCTCAAACTTGGGTCAAAACACTGAGAGTATAAAAATAGATTTTTATAATAAAAATACCAGCAATACATGGGGGGGGGGTACCAGCAATACATTTGACTCCCAAAAAACCCATCTTTACAAAAATACATCAATGAATCCTGATCTACAAACTGATTTACAAAGAATACAGATTCTACATTGGAAAGATTTAACTGGAAGATCATTTAAACAAATTTAGTTGTAAATATAAATAGCGATGCTTGGATGTAAACTAGCATTTTTTTATGTAGTTCTACATAATTTTCCCCCTTATCACCATATGTAATAAAATAAGGTCTTTAAAATCCCATAAACTTTGTAAGTGCAACAATGCAAATATCTTATGTTTTTTTTATCTTAGTTCAGATGTCAGATGTGTGGATTATTCTATGTTTGGAATAACTATTGTTTTCTTTCAAGTATATTAAAAACTTCCAACAGCAGCTACAATTAAAATGGATAATACATGACTAGAAGAGAAAATGATGCAATCAAGATTTTAACTTTTCTCACTACTTTAAAAGAAATATGAAGAAGGAAGCCCCATCATTACTAGAAAAAAGCAATATCAGTAGACTTGGAAAACCTAATTTTTAGAAAAACTTAAAAGAAAGATTTTAGAAATTTCAATTGAGAGTAATGTTATCTTTTCAGTCAATGAATGTTAAATGATTCCTTATTAATGTCATTACAATATTGATTGCTCGGTAAGACCAAAGATTTTGGATAATGATCTGCTTAAAGCAATTGTATCTCGAAAGTACTAGATGATGTTTTACAGGGCAATACATCAGTTTCTGCTATTCAAGAAAACATTTATCAGAAAAATAATTTGAAAGTTGATGCCTGTGATTCTGTGATTATTTACAGGGCAATAATACTAGAAACAAAAAAAAAAAAAAAATGTGGGTAACAACTCGATAGTGTATTATCAAGAAATTCCTCCCATTCAGGAACAAGCGACAACCACTTTATGAAAGTTAACAATGTAGACAAGACAGTGAAGGAAGAAAACTAAAAAAAGATCACTATTTATAGAAATAAGAAAGAGAAACTTTATTATTTACAATATGAACAACAGTAAGTAGACATAAATGAAAAGTACTTGAATTGCACTAATAATAGGTTTAAGTGCTATGGGATTATTCCCAGCCATTTAACATCAAACATTTAAATAAAATGATTTTTGTATATACTAGCAGAATAAAAAAAGGTATCTCAGCTATTTTCATCTGAGTTGTATTTTTTTATAAAAAGTTTCATATGACCACTAAAGGTCTTAATAACAGCTTTTAAAATTAACCCTTTAAAATCTCGACTTAATTTGCCAGATATTTGAAAATGTAAAATTTTGGTTCCCAAAACCGCTTCCTTTGTAAAGATATCTTTCGCTCTGTTCTGTGGTTGTTCGTTGTCATGTAGATGTTGATCACTCGTCCTCCTTGAGTTGAAGTAGGAAGGGATGATGGCGTCAGTCTCACTTCTGCCTGAAGAAGCTGACCAAGGCCCCCTGGCTTATGCCAAAAAAATAAAAAACACTGTATGTAAGGCACTACTTGCTCTTTTATGGGCATCTTCAAAGCATGGCTAAACTCAAATGAGTCAATTTGCATATGACAAGAAGATCCTATATGGGATAAAATAAACAAATCAATTACCTTTTCCTGCTAGTATACAAAAAATCAACATTAAAACAGACCATATGTACGTCTCCATTTTTAAAATTTTTTTTTTAATTTAAAATAAAATACAGCATATCTACAAAAAAGTGTACATACAAAAAAGAAACCCAATGTTTTCTTTTTTATTTTAATTTCCAACACATTAAGTAAATTAACTGAAAATGGAGTTTTTAATTTAACAATTTAAAATGCTTTCCTGCGTAGTAATGAAATCTAGTACTGATTATTTTTTTCTACTTAGCAAGTGAAATTTTGGTTTGAAGATAGGTTTCCAATTTAACATTTTTAACTGATATTTTTGATTTCCAAAATGTAGCATTACTATATGAACATGGTAATGTACTTTCATTGAATATTTGTTTTGATCAACCATAAGTTTCTCTATAAATGTAAAGGACTTTGTTTCTACAATCTATTTTATTAAATTTAATTTGCATTAATGTTTTGAACTAATTGAACTTTTCAGATGGTGAAAATTCTTAAAAATATTTAGTTTTACATGAACAAAAGTGTATGTATGTATGTATGTATGTATGAGATATATATATATATATATATATATATATATATATATATATGAAAAGATTACTTAACTTTTAATTATCAATTTTAACCAGACTTCAAAGTTTATTAATATTAACACTTTTAATATTAAGCACTAATCTAAAAATATCTGCCGTTTCTTAAATCTTATCTAAATAAATTAAATATGGGCTGAGAGTATACTGACTACATTATTTGTGTGTTTTTTTTGGTATATTACAAAAATAACTGGTATTATTTGTTAATAGAAAATGAAAACCAATGAGAAAAGTTGTCTGAATGGCTATTACAGTTATTGGAAACTAGTCATTTTTATTTATAGTTTTGCTAAAGCAGCTGATTTGACAATGTTAGTTTAAAAACAAATCAAACAAATGCAGTAGAGCTAGTAATAAAATTATAAATAAAAATACTTAATCTTTATCACTCTGTACATCATTTGCTGTATAAAAAGTTTATCCTGCTACTGAAGGTGAATCTGATCCATGAACCATAGTGTGTTTGAATTTCATAGTTGTGTCATCATATCCTGCTATGGCAACAGAAAACAACTTTGAGTGAAATTAACAATAAGGTTACTGCAATTGAGAAGCCTTGAAAAAGAATGCAGTGAAAAGAGAAGTAATATCAGTAATGCAGAGTGATAAAAGTTAATCCAAGCATGGACATTTTTAAGAATTTTTTTTTTTTCTTTTTTAAATAGTAGTTTTAGGATGTCTTCTCTTTTAAACAAATTTTTCTTAAGATATGCCATATAAATTTTTTTTAAATTTTTTTTATGAAAATGTTATAATAATTTCAGAAATTAAGGATAATCATCATCATCAATACTTTTAAATCATCATCATTAATCTCTTAACTCATTGTTTTTCAGTTTTATTTAAGCAAACAAGAATTGGAAATTTTTGAAAGAGAAACAAATGAAGAACGACAGAGAGAAATGCTGTTACAATATGCTAAACAACTTCCCCTCCAAAACAGAACCATGTCTGGTGGTTAGTATGATTTTTATGTACTACTACTTTAAAGTTTTTTTTCATCTACTTATATTTACTTATACCTTTTCTTAGTAATACTGTTACATGTTGATAATTGTAACAAAAGGAAAAAGAATGATTTGCCAAAACACAGAGCTAAATCACAAACAATATTTAATTTACTAAGAAACACAAAATAAAATATATACAAGATATACAGTTGGCTATACAAAACTGAAAACACAGTTACTGGCGAAGTGTTACAAGAGAGAAAGGTAGAAGAATCAAGTGTCTTAACTACATTAGTGTTAGCGAAGTAATCTAGTTGCTATTACTGGAAATCCACAAATGTGTGTAAATAAAGATAAATTCCTAGTTTGGTCAATGAAAATAGTCAAAAGTCTATTTACCAGATTTGTTCCATGAAATGCTCTTTTGGGTTTTTGTTGGTCGGCAAATTTTTATAGAGATTCGTTCGGCTGGATATAATAATCCTTGAATCAAAAGCCGGAGTTGATACTAGCAGCAATTCCTTTTACAACTGACAACCCTTTACCCAAAAACCTATTTTATAGGGGCTAACACCTAATTTGCATATTTCTAGATGTTTCTCAAATCATCTAGATTCTTCTTGAATATACTGGAATGATCTAGAATCTCCCAAACGTTCTATTTGAAATTTCTCTATTTTACCACTACTTCATGAAAAAACTTTTTGGTATTAACAGGTAGGACTTGGTAGAATCCCTAACTGTAAATTTTAACCTTATTGCGACTTTCTTACATCCTCGTAGCAATACTAAGAATGTGAAAATACAAGTCTGCAGAATGATATTGAAAAGTTTACAAAATCTGAGAAACAAATGTCAAAAATTTTAGCTTTTGGCAAGAAAAATGTTAATAGTATTTTAAATTGAAAGTAAATCATTTATATTTGATAATGTTTTGTTTGTATCTATTTCAAATTAAGATTGTGAAAGGCCGGCTGTAGAATGTACGCAGTTATATAAATTACAATAGTAAAAAGAAAATTAGATGCAGATTTTGTTCCATTAGATTAAAAAGATTTCACATGATATATATGTGGTCAAAGAAAAACCAGTTTACTATGGTTCTATTCTTGATACAATATATTTTAATGTCTTGCTTTTCTTAGTTTTTTTAACTGAAACATTTTGAAGATTTATAATTGGATTAACTAAAAATTAATCATTAATATTTGATATTCAACTTAGGTCATATTTTTAATTTTTTTTTACCTCAAGCAAGCCACTAAGACGAGGCATTACTGAGAGTGAAAAATTAGAGAAAAGCATCAAGGAAAGAGGACAATGAATGAATTAGAAGATGATAATTAACATTGCATTTAAATTTTTAAAGATCAAAGATACTTGAATATAAGATGATTCTGTAGTGGACACCTTAAACTGTAAAAGAGTATATAAACTAGTTTAAAAAACATCAAATAACATCTTCAAAATATCTTTTCTGTTACACGTTTAGAATTTTTTTGAATAATCATCTCAAAATACTGCTTCGGCTTCATTTTGATCTGTCATGTTGTTTAATTATCAGAAAAATGTTCTATTTGAAAACAGATTTCAAATACAGTTTGTCTTTGTGAATTATAATCATTTCTTGTTAATAGGCTCTTGTATAACAACTATTTACATTGTATAATTTTATATAACTTACACACACACACACACACACACACACACACACACACACACACACATAAATTATAGTTTGTGTGTAGAGGGTGGATATAGGTTGATGGTTACCCAGTTCATAACTCAGATGCTATTCAAACCATAGTCTATTTCCTGGGTGACCAAACTTGCTTAATGTAACAGCCACATATGATAAAGATCAGATGTTTGAGAGCCACAAGACATGAACAATATTTATATACATGTTGAAAATCCTAATCTGTTGTTCCAATGTTCGAACTATTAACCTTCTAACACTTTTAATTACTAAAGGCCCCTAATCAATTCTGAATTGGTTAAGCATCTCACATTGCTTGGCCTTCTTTCAGACAAAAAATACAGCTCTCGTTTCTGTAGGTCAGGGATGGACAAACTTGCTTAATGTAAGAGCCACATACGATATAAAGTTTACATGTTTGAGAGACACAAAACATGAACCAATTGTATGTTGGAAATCTTAATTTTTTTGTTCCAGTTTTTAAGAGCTCTGGGGAACCATGTGACCCTTCCAACTATTGGCCTAGCCTCCTACCTCTTTTTTTCTATAAACTACTAGAAGCCCTAATCAATGCTGAATTAGTTAAGCTTCTCGCATCGCATGGCCTTGTTTCACACCAAAAATACATCTCTCGTTTCTCTAGGACAGGGGTGGCCAAACTTGCTTAATGTAAGGACCGCATATGATAGCGTTCAGATGCTTGAGAGCTGCAAGACTTGGGCAAAATTTACACATACGTTTTTGTTACATACGCATTAATATTAAACTTGTGTTTCAATCCAGCAGTCTCAATTCGTGCCCAGTAAATAATTATGAAACCTGAAATTTTTCTTATTTACCTTTTTTTTATATTAACTGTGATGAAAAAACCAGTTCAGTTAACATATTTCCATGATTTACATGTTGAAGTTCAAAGTGTCACAAATGGGTTGCTAGCCACTCCCTGGTCTAAATCTATAAGCACACATGCATAAATATAGAAAATTTTAAACGACAATATGTAACATTTTTTTTATTTATTATTTGCTCATTAACAGATTATTTTACAGACAACAATTTTCAAATTCAACATTTGTTTTCCTTTGATACACCAGAGCTCTGCAGTTCTTTTACACATTTTTCAAAGGAATGTCTCTGCATGCCAATTTTTTTTTTATCCTGATTCATTCTTTTTGAAAAATGTGGACAAGACCTGTAGAGCTTACCAATTTTGAAATAGTACAGCATGAAAAGGTCTATTAATGAGTAAGCAATCAAAAATTTATGTTTGTGGGGAAAAAAAGCTCTTTTAAAAGTATTTAAAATAGAGCAAACATACACACACACACACATATATATATATATATATATATAAAAGTGAACATTGAAGTCAACACTGAGAGGCAACAGGTTGTTTTATGCTAGATGCACACCTTAAAACTATATTTCTTGTATATATATATAATATATATATATATATATATATATATATGTGTGTACAGCATATTTTCATTCAAACAGGTTGATTAAATAATTTAGACATATGTCAATTATTTTTTGGTGTGTTCCTTTCAAGTTCGCAGATTAATTTCTTGGTGGCCTTAGAAAATTAAGAAAAATACAAAAATTTACTTTCAAGGAGAATGAAGATGGTATAAGATGAGATAAAACTATTTTTAATTTAGGATGACCACAAGGGGTTATATTATCTGGAAGAACTAGGAACAGAAACATTAATGATGGGTAGAAAGTGAAGTAATCAGGTGGACAGTAGATAGTGATTGACATTGCATTTAAATTTTTGCAGGTTAAAGTTGGCTGGAAAGCATGGAAGCAAGAAGAGCAAGAGAAGAAACTGTTAGCATAGAATTTAGTTACATCTAGTTAGCTCAACTGTAAATTGATGAGATCTCGACACGAGTCTAGTGCTGCACTTAAATTCATAAGCTCTAGGTACCATAGCAATGAGCTCATTTGAACAATTACTATGAAAGTATTTATAGAAAAGACATAGAGAGGCAACATTATAATGGTGGGAAAGTGACAGGAGCTGAACTGCCAGATCAGGACCTATAATATTGCTGATTCTTTGGATCTGCTCAAGGTAAATAGCAGGGGTATCAGACCATATGTGACAGCAATATTCTAAACATGGGTGAATGGTAGACTTATAGATATGTAAGATAGATATATACTAGTGTCAATAATAAGTGCTGGTTATGTTGGATGGGTCCTTTTGATCATGGATAATCACATATGAACATAGGGTGTTTTTAAAGGCAACGGCACAAGATGAAAGCATGTAAAGATTCAAAAGTCATTCATAGCTTTGAAAATAAATCACATTAAATGGGGGAAATGATTTTAAAATGTGGGAAAGATATTTAGAAAGAAGCAAAGCTCTTTGAAGAAAATTGGTGTACTCACACAATGTTGAAAATGGCTACAAGTAGGGAACAGCCAGTGAATGATGACAATACACTTTTTATGTTGTATTGGTATTCATACTAGTACCTCCAAATTACCACACGCAACTAATTTCTCTATTCTTGCCCAGAATAATTTTTAATAAAGCATTTAGAAATAGGTCTGGATTAGCTAAACATCTAAAATATCCCAATATCAATTTACAATATTATCATAATAAAGAGATTTTGTGTCTTTGTGACAAAGTATAAATCCTTTACAGGGCTTAAGTCATTGTAGATCATACTATTTTTAGGTCACTTGTACATAATTCACTGATCATATTTACTTTATTCAATCTTTAATTCTGTAACATAAAATTAAAAATAAATATAAATTATTTTAATTTTATAGCATAAAATATGGTACATAAAAACGATAAAACTGAAAGTGTAATGAGATCAGCTAGACGCTATATTCAGACATGTCTGATGGAGAAAAAAATTTTAAATTCAGTTTTCCCACATTTTCAACATTTTTTCTTTTAATTTTATATACCTGGATCCTTTGTAGTTCTGTCATGTATTGTTGTCATTAAAATTTTATTTTGATTGCCAAAGAAGAAATAATGTTATTTCAGGATAACATTATGTTGAGGTTATTCTAGTCTCTGTTTCTATATTTTAATTTTATAAACTGATGATTTTTTTTTTTTTTTTTTTCACTTCATATTTAATAAATTTTAAACAAAAAAATTACTTTAACTAAAAAACATATTTTAAAAATGGGTGCTTAGAATATGAAGCCCTTAAAAAACATTAAAATAAAAATGGGAATTTTCTCCTACTTCGTACTCAAAACTGAGGGACTTTTTTATGAGGAAGTTTTTTCCATTGGATTTTTTTGTCTGATTGAAATAAAACTTCTGGTAACATTTTGTTTGAAATATTTAAATAATATGAATTAAATATGACTCTTTTTTTCTAAAATTTACTTTAAACATTCTTTCATTACTATAAATTAAATGACTTATTGCTTATACATTGAAAGTTTTATGTAAAATATTAACTTATTTGAAGTGAAAATATTTTTTCCTACTCACAAGCCAAAGTTATGAAATTTTACATTTTTTTTTTTATTATTACCAAAGTAAACTACCTTTTCTGACATTTTACTCATTACTTTTTCCTTGTGTCTGTTTTATTAGTAATAACTGTATTTTAAAAGTAAATGCCATAAATAGGTCAATCTGACCTATTTTAAAATTGTAATAACATTTTGCAGTTTAGGTAACTTTTCAAAGTTTTTTAATTTTTCTCTACTTTTTAAAAATTTCTTTTTCTTTTCTTTTTTTTTTTTCATCTCTGAATGTAAGGGATCATTATTAATGCTGCTAAAAGGTCTATTAAGCTTAGTTTTAAATGGTTTTGTCAATATTTTAGATGACAACTTTGCTCAGTTTTAGGAAAAGTTAACAATATATTATATTATAATTTCAACTAAAATAATTTTTAAAAATGTTTTTAATTTATATTTTGTTAGAGAATCAATAAATGCATAGTCTATTTACCTGGTCTCATATTCTAATAATTATAAAGTATAACATTTTTTTTCTTTTTGTTTTGAATCTGTAAATTAAAAAAAATTTTTCCATAAATGAAATCTAACCCAACAGTTATAAATGTTGTTTGAAGGATTTTCCCGCATATTCTTCAAAATATATATTTTTTTCCTTTTTCTTTTATTTATAGTGCAATGGGAATTAAACATTTTTTTTCATCTGTGGTGGTGGGGGCAATGGAACTCCAATAACTTTGTCTTCATTATAAAATATACCTCAAAATATTTATTTTTCTTAATCAAAATAAACTATGTAATAATTCTAATGGCAAAAATGTTTTTAAATGATGGAATCCAGGAAGAGAAAACTGAAAGAATTCATTTAAAGAAAACCATTCAGTAAACTGGTTTAGTTCATCTAAAGACCAATATAAATTGTGAATCTTTAAAAAAGAAAAGAAAAATTTATGAACAAAAAATTAAACATAAGAGAAAAATTAATTAGCATAACTTGCATTTTATTTCTATTTCAAAAAATAATTCTTTAAATTGTGGTTATTTTCCTTTTTATTTTTTCTTACTAATATGTAATAATTATTAAAATTTACTAGAACATGAAATGTGAAAAAAAAAAAAGAAAATTCAAATTTACAGTATTTACTCTACACACAAGCCACTGGTGACCGCCAGTGCCGGCAGTCTGACAATGGGCCATCAGTGATAAACGCTAGTGGCATGCCATCGAGTGACAGATTTGTGGCTTGTGTGTAGGGTAAAAAGAAATAAAATAAATTTAAAATAAATTTATTAATTCTATAGTTAATAAAATAACCAGAAAATGTGTGGAATAGCATGAAAAAATATTTTATGACTATAGAGTATTGGTTCATGTTTTTTCTTTCTTTTTTTTTTTCAATAATTTCATCGCAAGTAAGGCAACAAAGACACTAAGACCTAGATTACTGAGTGAAAGAATATAAGAAAAAGAAAAACATTAAGGAACAAGAACAATAAAAACTGGAATTAAGACAGATAACTATTGGCATTACATTTAAATTTTTGACGATCAAAGTTGGCTGGAAAGCAAGAAGTGAGGGAGAAGAAACTGTTAACATAGAACCTCGAATTTGAAATTGTGATAAGGAATTGGGGAAATTAGCCTGACTGTATATTAAATAACGGCATATATAATTCTTCTTTATGCCATGTCCCTTTAGGACATTGCTGATCATGGCTCTCCACAATTTCCTGTCCTTTGTAGCTCTTAATAAATTTTGTCTTTTTGCTATCTCTCCTAGACCCTGATCTACCATCCATTTACACAAGCTCGCTAAGTAGGTCATGCATTTTTTTTTTCCTCTGTCCTTCTTACCTTCAACTAGTTCTGTGAGTATGGAATTTTCCAAACCCTCTCTCCTCATTTTGTTACCTAGAATTTTTTACTCTCTCTATTTCTAATCTTATGTATAAGTGTCCTTTTGTTTCCATTTTTCTAAAACATTGTCCTTGGTCACATGTTCAGTCCATTGTATTCTCAGCATCCTTCTGTAGAGCCACATTTCTGTTGCTTCAAGTCTCTTCATCTCAGTCACTGCTACATAGTTGAACCGATATTGTGTAACAGTTCAGTACTCTTTTCTTTGTTCCTAACAAAATTTTCCTGTTAATTTGTTTAGCTTTTGAAAAGCATCTTTTGCTATCCCAATATGCCTTCAGATTTCAGTGTCGCACTTTCTGTCCTCTGTTAAAACACTTCCCAGATATTTAAATTGTTGTACGTGTTTGATTTTGGTATCTCCAATTTGTAAATTGTATATTGGGCTGTTGATAACAACCATGCATTCCGTTTTCATGTAATTGATGTTTAGTCCTTTCTTCTTGCTTTCCTTCACTACCTTCTTTAGGAGTTAATGTAGTTTCCTTTTGCTGTCTGCTATCAACACTGAGTCATCTGAAAATATGTTAAGATTGTGGCTGCCAATAATGAATCCTGGTAGAACATCTAATTCTCTCAGAATAGCTTCACTGTATAGGTTGAATAAGTTTGGTAAGAAGACACATCCTTGTCTTACATTTCCTTTCTATTTTTATATATTTACTGAATTCATTTTCTATCCATATGCAGGTGGTTTGTTGCTAGTATAGATTCTGGATTATTCTAATATCCTTCTCAAATATATCAAGCTTATCTAGCAGTTCTGTGGCGTGCTAATTAGATTTGGTTTAGAATTGTTAAGAAGGCTTTGGTGAAGGTTGTGTTTTTGGTTAGTACATCACATTTAAATTTGCAAAAGACACCAGGAAGAAATAACAAGAGATTATGTAGTAATCAACAATAAAATGTATTGAAAATAGATGAGTACAACAATCGTGCTTAATGAAATAAAATTAAGAAAAAGGAAGTAGTTTCCCTTGTACTGATGCAAGATTGAAAATATGTATTAAAGAACTTTCTTGTTTAAATGTTCAGAGTTCAGTGATAAATGATAACTGAGTTCAAGTATGAAAAAGCTTGTACAAAAGGATAATAGAATTTTGAGTTTGTTAATTGGCTTTTGGACAGACAGTTCACAACATAGTGCAATTGTAGTTTTGTGTCTGTGTGAGTAGAAGAATGTAGGTACACGTATGTAGTTGAGCTCTGTTGATTTATTTGTTCTACTACTGTTCTATTGTTTTATTTTCGTGGTATTTATACTTTTTGAGTAGGCTCCAGAGAGGAGTGGGAAAAAATATCGAAAGGAATGTTTAAATTATATGATTGGTCAAAAATCAACCAATCACTGATTTTTTTTACTAAACCAAGTTTGGCGAAGTCAATGGCAGAAAATTTGGTGTGGCTAGTGTGATGGATAAATTGTTCTGTAGTAAATAGTACTTATTTTCTAGCCAATAATTATTAAGTATTTTGTGGGCGTTGTGTATCAGAGTAGTCACTACAGTTCGAACAGTTTTTTTTATGACATATTTTATCAAATGCTTTTGCATAATCTATAAAACATAGATATACATCCTTTTGCATTTGTATTGCTCTTTCTATATACTTCCTATAAATTAAATAATCCTAATTTTTTTAATTTTTTTTTTTTTTCAATATATAGACAAACTGATGGCATTATTATGTAATCTCAGCATCTCTTGTTTCCATTATAAGACTTAGCTTAAAAGTAAATTTTAACACAGTGTATACCTTTATATATATGTTTTGTACATTCAGCAGATAAACTAAAGCAAACAATTGAAAGCAATTCCATACTTTCTTACATATGAACTCCATATCAATGAAGAAAGTAAAAAGCCCTTTTCTCAATGTCCTCTAGTAATTTTTTTTTTTTTTTGCCAGCACCACGTTATTGTGAAAAATGCAAATGTCTGAAACCAGATAGATGCCATCATTGTTCAGTTTGTTCAGCGTAAGTGTTTTTTGTTAATTTTTTATTTAACAGTTTTATACCAGTGTTGTATTTTAAAAAATATTTATAAGGTGCATTTTGACTTTTAACGGGCCAAAAATGCAGAATTCTTATTAGAATGTCATTTTTAGACAAAACTCAGTAGATTTAGCAAAATAATGTATTAAAGCAAAGAACATTTTCAGCAAATTTCTTTACTGCAATTTACAAGTTAACAAAAACTATTTTTTTTATGTCAAAAACGCCTTTCTTTTAATAACTTTTACATTGAGGCAGAGAAATCATATAAAGATAGGTCAGTCAGTTATGTGCCATACGTGATACACACTTAGGCGATCATGTATCTTTTGATACATGACTGACGAGGCAGATTTTTCCTGCAGTAGGTTGCCATTTCTTTCTGCTGTAGACCAGTTGCCATCCAAGGCTATAGAACCCGGTCTGTCCTGCTATTTACCCATATCAGGAGGGAGAAGAAAAGGATTCATACCTTTCCCAACAGTCAGTCAGTTATGTGCCATGCATGATACACACTTAGACAATCATGTATCTTTTGATACATGACTGATGAGGCAGATTTTTCCTGCAGTAGGTTGCCATTTCTTTCTACTGTAGACCAGTTGCCATCCAAGGCTATAGAACCTGGTCTGTCCTGCTATTTACCCATAGCTGGAGGGAGAAGAAGAGGATTCATACCTGTCCATATATCTTACTTATAAAAGCAATTAAAATCTTTTTTAATTAAACAATGTCATAATTTTATTGCATTTTTTATTTTACAATTCAGAGCAGATTTTTGGTAAATGGTGTTTCTGTATGACAAAAACAAATTGATGATTTAAATTCTCAAAATATAAATACAAAGACTCTGAAATTTTAATTTCCCAAAATTTCATAAAGTTATGTGTGGATAACAGAAGTTTATATATATATATACATAGATATATATATATATATATATATATATATATATATATATATATGTGTGTGTGTGTTTTTATTTAAATTCGTAGCTCTGATTTACATTGAGCTCTCTGGATTTTATCCTCCTTGGGTATACCCATACGGATTACCTAGTTTTTCGTAAACTAACTATTATATATATATATATATATATATATATATATATATATATATATATATATATATATTTCTAGAAACATATTTAAAAAAGTAATTTCATTTGTTAATAAGTCCTGAAAATTTAATTAAAATCTAACAATTATTAGGTTTTTGCAAGAATTTACATAACAATGTGTATTTTTTACTGCAAAAAAAGACACTAAATTTCCCATACTAATCTTTGGCCCACTGCTGATCAAAAAAAAATTGTAATTTATCCCTGAAGATGATCTTAGAAAAGATCAAAAGTAGTTGGGTTAACAGGAACTATGGTGCCTTCCTTGATGAAAATCATCTTAACATCAAGAAACTGATTACACAACTGGAAAGTATAAATATAAATAGACATAATATGTCTGTATTATTCACTTAAACATGTTTATATTATTCACTTAAACATGTTTATATTATTCATTTGTTTCAATGAAAATATGCTGCCTAATATATATAAAAATACAGGCACATGTAAATTATTTCTCATATCTCAGCAGCCTATATACTTTTGACAATTCTTAAGATATATCTCAATGCAGGTAGTAGTTATATAGTTGGTATTACCACCATTAAGAAAGCTTATATATCCTCCTTGGGAATCCTCCATGATTCAATTTCATATCTCTGAGATTCTCCTTTTAACCCTGCAGATTTATTTACTTGTCTCATACTTCCAAGTTTGCTTTCTTAGATAACTTTACTCACATCATATGGTCTGATTTGGTTGGCTAATTAGTTTAATTCCTTAGATCAGTATAATCCAACTCTTAAAATATTTTTATTTTTGAGTATTTTGCATTCTAGAGACAAATTCTGTATTCAAATTGACTAATTTTAATCAATTCAAAATTCAGGTATTTTCTTTCTCAGATATTTGAAGTTAATAGTCACTTTAGGCGTTACCAAAAATTTCTTTTTAATTTGATCAATGACATTAGTTTGAAAGATCTTTCTTCCAGCCCAGCAAAAATTGTCAGTGAATATGATAGTGTGAACCTTTGCTCTTAATCTGAATAGATAAGAACCACTAGAAACACTTGCAATTGTTTTAATATTCATCTAGCGTTGATCCTTTAGCATTCAACACGTCCAATGTATAATCTACCAAAATATATGGCAACATCATCGCAAATGATGCAGGAACTCCTGCAGAGAACTTATATTTATAGGGAAGATTTGACCATGTTGAATGCTAAAGGGTTATAACGCCATACACTGTGGATCTTCCGCAGTTTTGACAATACATCTATATATGATAAAAATACATTAACAGGTGTTATTGCTTTTAGATTCCACTGTATTAAGTATATCAGGTAATTTGTTTTTTTTTTCATTTATCAACAAATTAATGCCCAACTCATGGTGGCACTTGACAGAAGGCAGTATGCTCAAAAATTTAACTCCTACCCTCACCAAATATGCTATTATAATAAATGCAAAAGTTACAATAGAACAGTAAATTCATTTTTTTTATTGCTGATTTATATTTTCTTAATTTATAGTCTAATATTCTTTTCATGTTTTTTTTTTGTTTTTTCAGTTGTGTTCTAAAGATGGATCATCATTGTCCTTGGTATGTTGACAATATGTTTTTAATACTAACATTTTTTTTTATTTTTTTATAAATATATAAATCAAATCCATGATCATTTTTTTTTTAATTATAAGTGTTTACTAGAGATAAAAAAGCATGAAAAATTTTATCCATTTTATTAAATTAAGTTAAAGATTTACTTTAATAAGGTTGTTAGATACAAACTAAATTCATGAGAATTTACATTTATTTTATATACATAATTTGAAATTTAAGATTGCATAATTAACTTGTTTAAAAAGACAAATTTGATGATTAAATATTATTCCAAACAAAATTATTAAAAAGTAGCAAAAAAAAAAAGTCATTACCATTTTCATTATTTTAAAATAAGATTAAACTAAAAGCCAAAAAGTTAACCAAATTATTTTTTTACTGGAAATGTAACATTGGTTTTCTTGAGTAGTATCTTACATTTTGATTTGAAAAAAAAAATTTTTTTTTTTTCATTTACTGACATTTTGTTTTATTTTTATTTTAGGGTAAACAATTGTGTTGGATTTACAAATTACAAATATTTTGTGCTGTTTCTAGGCTATTCTCTTTTATACTGTTTATATGTGGCTGCAACATCACTGCAATACTTTATTGAATTTTGGACAGTGAGTATTTCACTTTTACTTAAATATGTGATAATTTTTCTTATGATCACTTTTTCTTTTTTTTTTTTCTTTCTTAAAATGATATTTGAACGATTACCTTTTTACTTTCAGTAAATTTAATTTGAACTTCCTTAGTTGTATATTGTATCTAGTATGTAAAAATGACTTCATACTCCACAATCTTACATTGGAATATCAAACAGAATCATGTGACAAGTTTTTAATGTGTTTAGAATAAGAACTGAATTGGAGAAATTCTCTAGTTTAGAATGCACTAAGGATGATTTTCATACCAAGATTTTATATGAAGTCATTTTTTAATGGCTTTATATAAAATCTAGGTATGGTGAGTCTTAACTGGTGAAATTTGGATACTTAAGTTTCCATATAATGTTAAA
>OZ038520.1:48519094-48524094 GCA_964036315.1 Acanthosepion esculentum
CATTTGTGTCTAGTCTGTCTTTAACATATGTAGTAGTGAGTTAACCGAGAAGTGTTCTGTTTAACAATGGCAGGACAGTCATATCATGAGCAGTCAGATATAATTTTTACATATGGCTGCGAGGCTGCACTGCTGTATCAAACTGCATTTCTAGACCAAAGGCAGCCAAGTCATGCAACCTTTGCTGCTGTTTATCCTCGCATTGCTGAGACAGGATCCATGGCACCACAAACTATGGATCAAGAAAGACCGAGATCCACTTGTATGCCTGACTACAAAGAACACATTCTACAGGCAGATGGAGATGAACTAGCTATCAGCACACATCAAGTCGCCCTAGCATGTCATACATTTCATAGTACTGCATGGAGGGTACTTCAAGTGCAGCTCCTGTATCCATATCATTTGCAACATGTGCAGGGTCTTTCACCCTCTGATCACTCACCACAAGAACTTTTGACGATGATTTATTGCACAAACTGCCAATCTGTTGTTTGTCTCTTCAGTCTTGAGGCAACATTTGGAAGAGATGGAATAACAAATTTTCACAACCAACATTTGTGGGCAGATCAGAATCTCTATGATGCAATACAGACTAGACAAATGCATCAATTTACGATTAATGTATGGGCTTGAATTGTAGGTGACTGTCTGGTAGGTCCATATGTTCTACCAGCACATCTTACAGGAGCTGTCTACAGGGACTTTATTTCAAACACACTTCCAGACCTGCTCGATTTTAGTTACATTGTTTGCGATGCTCTAGCTGACCTTTACCATGAAAGATGGTTACATAGGGGAGGACTGATGTCTTGGCCTGCATGTTTTCCACCTCCATCCTTTGGACTTTCATCTGTGGGACCCCACCTAAAACAATTGGTTTATGCTGCTGACAGAAACGCTTGTGAAACCATTCAACATTATGTGCGAGTATTTGAAAGAGTCCACCAATCATTGGACTGATGGGTGCATGCATGTGTAGAAGCGAGCAGGGGATAATTTTAACATTTGTTACGAGTTGCTGTGTTGTGGTACAATGGTGGCTTTTTGGACATATGCTTATATGGACATTTTACCTTGTTTTGGCATCAGAAACTAGCCCCTAAAACTTTGTAAAAATATTTTGGGATTGTATCTTGGATTGTACATTTAACAGCATCTATCGTAAACTTTAAACTTAATAACAAAGGATTTGTGGATATATGCTTATATGGACTTTGTCCTTGTTTGGGTATGAGGAACCTGTCCCCAAAACTTGTAAAAGTATTTTTGATACACCTAGTATAATTTACTATATTCAATTTTATAATAAGGTAAAATCAATCAGTTTTTATAAATATTTGAATTTTGAAAATGAGATGGCATTTTCATTATAAAATCATCTTTTCAGTCTTATGTTCTCATATTTTTATTTTGTTTTGAATACTTAAACCCTTTGATCTTCCACCAGTATCCAGTAGCATTTAAATGATGTTGAAGAGGAAATTTGTAAGAGTTGGAAATTTTTAAAATAAACAATACGATGATATAAATCCAAAAAACATATTCTATGACACTGACGCTGCCAATTTACAAGACTCTATTCTAACAACATTGATTGGTTTGTACTTTTAATGTGCAGCATATTATTAATAAAATACATACCTACTGAAACAAAAAAATAAAACTTGCAATTTTTCTTTCTTTTTTAGCTGCTTGTGTTTATCCAATTATTTAGAAATTATCCACCTGTGTAGAATGATAAACTACATCCAGCAGCAAGGCCTCTGATAAGATTTTGAGGAGCATGGGACCACCTCTTAATTGCTGTTGTTCCCAGGTCCACCGTAACCCAGCTAGTAGCATCTGTTAGGGTCCCAACTATGGGTAAATAATGAACCACAAAACTTGGGCTAAAACACTATGAAAGTGTAGAAATACATTTTTATAGTGAAGGTGCTAGCAATACATTTTCATAGTAAAAGATATTACCAGCAACACATTTTTGTGAAAGAAATTACTAATGTGCCCAAGAAAATTAAATTTTGGCATTAAATGACCCATATAGACTTGATATGCCATTAAACAAACTAAGCCAAAGCTAGAAATTATCAGTATGACCTTAGTTTGTAATTCTTTTACTGTTAAATTTTCTAAAATCTTGTCTGGGATTTGTCTTCATATATTATTGAAGGCATCCTCTTGTACAGGCTGTGGCAGAAATACCTCACACATGTAGATAAGATATTAGCTAGATGAAGACCTCATTGTAGCCAGTTATCCATGGTAACTTGAAAATAATGAAATGGTGAAAATTAAGTCAGAATAATTCTTTTGCCAATACTATTTACATAATGATCACCTTTATAACCTCCAACTGCAAATTTAGTAATATACACTTGCACATTGGTTTTCAATTTTTTTTCTTCTCCATTTCCTTATATAAATTTACATGCACAATAATTATTACTTAAATAGTTAAAACTTTTTTTTTTCCCCTTTCTATTTATGATTTTTGTTGTCTAGTTAATATTTTCTCTTTTGATTATGCATTAGCCAACTAGCACCATAATTTATCTAATAAAATTATTCTATTGGTGCTGTTGATAATGAATTTTGAAATTATCCCTTAACACATTACCATCAATCCTTTTTTTCTACCTTTTTTTTTTGTAATATTATTTCTGCCTTTTTGAAAGCATTTTTGTTGATTTAAAAAAATGTTGTTCTAAAGAATGTAAATGCTTAGACAAAAAAAAATGACCTCAGTTGATTATTTTTTTTTTTTTTTTTTTTTTTTTTTTTTAAACATTTACTATATATTTTTGGCAAACTTGAACCTTTGTGCCCACAAAAAATAGTGTCAAAATGACAGTTTTTTTCCCATTGACACTGCTATTATTCTAACTACCTTCCATCCTCAGCAATGTTTATTCTCTTAAAAAGTGATTATTAGAATTGTAATAAAACCTAAACATATGATAAAGTGAATTTATACAATTTTTTTTCTTTTTGTTGAGAATTTACAAAAAAATATTAAATTTACATATAATTATTAGATTATTTATTAGATTGCTCATTTATGGGAATAATTTTATATTTACAACATTCTTAGAATTAATACAATGCAATATTTATCATTTACCAATTTATAAACAAAGAAATATGAAAAGAATTTTATTTATAAATTTATAAACATTTACTAAATTATTAAAAATGTGAACCGACTATAAGGAATTCCTTATTTACCATTTTATAAAGTTCAAATCAATTGACAATTAGCTAATGTTTTGCTAATCACTCCAATATAATAGTTTTTATTTGAATTGTCAATTCTCAAGAACAAAGAAAATCTATAAATTCACTTAGATTTTATTAAAATTCTTTTTAAAAGAATAAACATTGGCAAGGAGTGAAGGTAGTTAAAATAATGGTGTCAAGGGAAAAAAAATGTTCTTTTGACACTCCATTTATTTTACAGACACGAAGGTCCATGTTTTTTTGTTTAAGTTATTGCTTTAAAGTTTAGTCTTCAACAAACTGTTTAAATCTTATAAGTAACTCTATTAGATTTGATTAAACCAAAACATTAAACTAAAAACTTGTCATATTCTTAAATAACCTTACCAAATCAAGACTTTGATGCTATGCATGGTATTGATATGAAACTCATTCAGAAATATGTAAACTATCAGTTGTATACAACTGCATTCTAAGATTAATGGTTAAGAATAGAATTGAGCAAATGGAACCGGTAGGTCTTAGTGAGGACCATCTTGCTTCAAGCCTTGTGGACTGGCACTACAGAATCACAAAGAACTTTACCAAATAACAAAAACATCATTGCTTGAGGACTTTCAACAGCAGCAACAACTAAAATGGATAGTACATGTAACTCAGAGAAAATGACATAAACAAGATGTTGACATTCCATGCTACTTCAAACAAAATGCTAGGAAGGAAATCCTTATCAGTACTGTAAACAGTGGACTTGAGAAACCTGTTTTTCTGAAACATTTTTTAAAATAAAGATTTTATAAATTTCAACCAAAAGTAGCACTGGCTGCTCAGTCAATAAATGCCAAATATTTCCTGATAAGGGAATGGCTAATAAATACTACTATGTATTTATGTCACAATTGTTTCACTTGGTTCATTGGTTCTTAGTAAGATACAAATGACTTCTACTGATAGCAAAGTAATTGAATATATTTATATCTACATTGGTTGTATTGTAGAATAGAACACATTGATTATAAATGGTATGTAGATAACACCTTACTCTGGCCTTGTTAAAGTGCTGTTGATCTGTACAAATTCTATAAAATCCTCAATACAGTTCACTAGAGAAACAAGAAATTAAATGTCCTGGGTATAAACTAATTCAACCATCCATTCAATATACAAACAAACAAAAAAAGATTCATTGCTTATAACACTGAGCAAAACATACACAATGAGTTGGACAAATACAAATAACATGTGATTAGTATAAATGATAACTTTCAAAAGAAATAATTACAAACATACCAGCAACATCCACCAGTAGATGTATAAACTTAGAAAAAAATAAATAATTAACTACAACCACTCTACTATACATCAGAAGTATGGCAGAGATGTTCAATAGAAAATTTGGTTCAAAAACAGCCACATGCTATGCAGGTATCTCACCAAAATAAAACCCTTCATTAAAGGTGAAAGATCAGCTTCTCCATAAAACTAAAGGTTAAAAAGGCATGGGAACATTTTAAAAATCTGGTATGATAGACAGTGTATGAATGGAGAACTGAATGTACACCAATGTTTATGAAATTGAAATGAATAAGGTTGAAAAAAATTGATTTACAAACTATGCTTAGATAACATGACAGGCTAAGCATAGATATAAATAACATGTAAAAACTATTAATCGATGGGAAATTGGAAATTCTGTGCAAAACAAATCTACAACAAAGGATGGGCATGCTTTTTCAGAATGGTACCTAGAAAGATTGGGAGGTGCACTACCAAAATATTGG
>OZ038520.1:48536594-48539094 GCA_964036315.1 Acanthosepion esculentum
TATATATATATATATATATAATATATTAGTGGTCTATATATATATATATATATAATATATATGGTCTATTATATATATATATATATATAATATATTAGTGGTCTATATATATATATATAATATATTAGTGTTCTATATATATATATATATATAATATATTAGTGGTCTATATATATATATATATATAATATATTAGTGGTCTATATATATATATATATATATATATATTAGTGGTCAATATATATTATATATATATATAATATATTATGGTCATATATATATATATATATATATAATATATTAGTGGTCAATATATATATATATATATATATATATATAGTGGTCAATATATATATATATATATATATATAATATATTAGTGGTCAATATATATATATATATATATATATATAATATATTAGTGGTCAATATATATATATATATATATATATATAATATATTAGTGGTCAATATATATATATATAATATATTAGTGGTCAATATATATATATATATATATATATTAATATATTAGTGGTCAATATATATATATATATATATATATAATATATTAGTGGTCAATATATATATATATATATATATATATATATAATATATTAGTGGTCAATATATATATATATATATATATATAATATATTAGTGGTCAATATATATATATATATATATATATAATATATTAGTGGTCAATATTTATATATATATATATATAATATATTAGTGTCAATATATATATATATATATATATATATAATATATTAGTGGTCAATATATATATATATATATATATATATATATTAGTGGTCAATATATATATATATATATATATAATATATTAGTGGTCAATATATATATATATATATATATATATAATATATTAGTGGTCAATATATATATATATATATATATATAATATATTAGTGGTCAATATATATATATATATATATATATATATATTAGTGGTCAATATATATATATATATATATATATATATAATATATTAGTGGTCATATATATATATAAATATATATATATATAATATATTAGTGGTCAATATATATATATATATATATATATATAATATATTAGTGGTCAATATATATATATATATATATATATAATATATTAGTGGTCAATATTATATATATATATATATAATATATTAGTGGTCAATATATATATATATATATATATATAATATATTAGTGGTCAATATATATATATATATATATATAATATATTAGTGGTCAATATATATATAATATATATAATATATATAGTGGTCAATATATATATATATATATATATATATATTAGTGGTCAATATATATATATATATATAATATATTAGTGGTCAATATATATATATATATATATATAATATATTAGTGGTCTATATATATATATATATATAATATATTAGTGGTCTATATATATATATATATTAATATATTAGTGGTCTTATATATATATGTAATATATTAGTGTATATATATATATATATATATAATATATTAGTGGTCTATATATATATATATATATATATAATATATTAGTGGTCTATATATATAATATATATATAATATATTAGTGGTCTATATATATATATATATATATAATATATTAGTGGTCTATATATATATATATAATATATTAGTGGTCTATATATATATATATATATAATATATTAGTGGTCTATATATATATATATATATAATATATTAGTGGTCTATATATATATATATATATAATATATTAGTGGTCTATATATATATATATATATAATATATTAGTGTCTATATATATATATATATATAATATATTAGTGGTCTATATATATATATATATATAATATATTAGTGGTCTATATATATATATATATATAATATATTAGTGGTCTATATATATATATATATATAATATATTAGTGGTCTATATATATATATATATATAATATATTAGTGGTCTATATATATATATATATATAATATATTAGTGGTCTATATATATATATATATATAATATATTAGTGGTCTATATATATATATATATATAATATATTAGTGGTCTATATATATATATATATATAATATATTAGTGGTCTATATATATATATATATATATAATATATTAGTGGTCTATATATATATATATAATATATTAGTGGTCTATATATATATATATATATATAATATATTAGTGGTCTATATATATATATATATAATATATTAGTGGTCTTATAATATATATATATATATATAATATATTAGTGGTCTATATATATATATATATATATAATATATTAGTGGTCTATATATATATATATATATAATATATTAGTGGTCTATATATATATATATATATAATATATTAGTGGTCTATATATATATATATATATAAATATATTAGTGGTCTATATATATATATATATATATATAATTAGTGGTCTATATATATATATATATATATATAATTAGTGGTC
>OZ038520.1:48544094-48731594 GCA_964036315.1 Acanthosepion esculentum
TATACAAATTCAAATGCAGATGTGAAGCGTTTTACATAGGACAAACCAATCCGTTCAGAAACGCGGATTATGCAACATATCCCTGTGTATTTGCATTCGGGTAGTTACAATTGTATTTTTTTAAAAAAACTACCCAAGCAGTTCACGACTCGTCAATGGGTCAGCATTTGTTGGATAATCCTGATTGTGCCACCAAGTATGAAGACACATTCTTTTCCATTCTACATAATGCTTTCTCGGTATACCATCTTAGAGTACTCGGGAGTTTGTATATCAAATTCTACCAGCCGGGCCTATACAAACAAAAGGGGCATTTTATACATTCATTATGGTTGATTAAAGGCCAAATTTGCTTGTCTCCCTGCAAGAACAACAATCAAGTGACCATCATGCAAATTTAGAAGTGACTGCTACACACCAAAAATTGAAACAACCTATGTTGATGCAGTATTGGACAATAAAACAAGGCCTATACAAACAAAAGGGGCATTTTATACATTCATTATGGTTGATTAAAGGCCAAATTTGCTTGTCTCCCTGCAAGAACATCAATCAAGTGACTATCATGCAAATTTAGAAGTGACTGCTACACACCAAAAATTGAAACAACCTATATCGACGCAGTACTGGACAATAAAACAAGACTTAAGAATTCTTCACAGTTGAAAACCACCCTGAGATTACTTGGAGATTATTAATGTCTTGATTGCGTTTGTATATTGCCAATGAATACCTTTTGAAAAAGCACATGTCAGAAGGATCCTAAAGGTAAAAAAAAAAAAAAAATGAAGTTTATTTTGTTTAAATCTAAGTTTTATTTCTGTGCGGGCCAAGTCTTTTTATATATATATATATATATATATATATATATATACCATGTTTTAGAAGCTCAAAAACATTTTTTATATATATATATATACAGCATTAGATAGAAACACTATGAATCAAAACAAGACTGATTTCAGAAGAGCCAAATAAACAAATATTTGTACAATTGATAATTTTGGAAAAATATGTAGAAAGATAAAGTAAAATATAAATCTGGATTAAAGCTTATGATACTTGGAGATTATGAAGTCATTTGTTTCTTTTATTTTTTCTAAAATTAACAAACTTTTTGATATTTGTGTTTATTTATGCACAACTATTTTGTAATTTGTCTTGCTTTTTAGTGTTTTTGTTCATCTAATGTTTTATTATATATTTAAAAAAAAAACATTAATTTTTATCAGCTGAATGTATATGTTTGGATTTATTGTAAAAAAAAAAATAGACTAGTATTTAAGAAGTTTGACACTCAATTAACAGGTGTCAGTATTTGATGAAATTCGTTTCAGTAAGTCTAAAAAGAATGACTGATTTTACTATTTCTTTTAATGATCGGTCTCGTTCTTAAAGACTGTTATGAAACTAAATTCTTTGCCTTATTAATCTACATACAAAAAACGGGTGATAAAAAAACATTTATATAGAATAACTTACAAGTACATTGATAAACTAAATCAATGTATGATTTTGAAAAATTATTTTGCTATTGCAACAACTATCAATAAATCTATTTATATTTTCATTTTTCTATCTTTTCTAAAATTAAACTTTTCAATCTGTGTTTGTTTATGTCCGACTATTTCATAATTTATCTTGTTTTCTACTGTTTTTGTTTACTTAACATTTTATTTTTTTAAACTTCTAAAATGTATAATGTTTATATATGTACCAAAGATTGTCATTGCTAGGGGAGATAGGTGGGGATAAACTCCTACCCTATATGAAAATGTTCCATGGCGGGTCTCAAATGGCCTCTGACAACTAAGTCCAACTCCAAGTCAGAGAATAGGTAAAGGTAGAAAAGTGACACTTTATGACCAGCTGCTTTGGGTAGATGGACTTTAACAGCCCAGAAAAGCAGTCAATCTAGGGGAAGGAAAACACTGATATTATTTTTTTTTTTTTTTTTTTTTTTTTTAACCTCCACTACCTTGGGGTTATATCCAAACATGGAAAAGGCCAATGGATGTACATCTGGACGGAGGATAATCCAGAGTAGATCTCAGACCACTCAACACTGACCACTTTTTAGCAGCTAAGCTTGACCCCAAATGTAATTCCCTGTATTTTTTTTGGATCTTGTTGAGAGCAACCACATAGTCTGGGCAATGCATGGCCTCCATATACCATCATCCAGGTCTGCACCTTGGAGAGGTCACTGCAGTTTCACCACTAAAGGTCTGAATTTTGACCAAACAGTACTACCTTTATCTCCTGAGATAAACAGATGTTTACTATGAAGTTATTATTTATAATATAAAAATAATCTATGCTATATTTTTAACATTATTATCCTAATAATAAATAAATATATGTTAAATACAAATAAGGGTAATAATCAGAACATAAATGAAATAAAAATTCCAAATTGTTAAATTATTTCCTTTAAGCACATGATTGATTTTTATGATTACTCACAAATGCCATTTGAGTGATTTCATATGCACTCATTCTCTTCACTCTCCTTACTTCTTATCTGATAATGTTCTGTTATGTAGTAAAGTTGATTTCCATCTGCCATCCAAAAAGCATTATTGCAACCACATCTATTCCAAAGAAACTAAATTGTGAGTATGACAATAGGCTATATCCAGCAGCAAGGACTCTGATCGGGAGCTTTTGAGGAGTGTGAAACCACCTCTTAATTGATGTTGTTCTCAGGTCCACCCTGACCTGAGGTGGTAGCACCTGTTAGGGTCCCAGCTATGGGCAAATAGTTAACCCCCAACCTGGGGTCAAAACACTATGATAATATAAAAATAAATTTTTATAGTAAAAATACCAGCAATAGGTTTTGTGTGTGTGTGTGGGGGGGGGGGTGTTACCAGCAATACATATTTGAAGAAAAAAAGATATTAATACATATTCTATTCATACGAACCTATCCTAAAAATCTTGTCAATATTAAATAACCCATTGAGGTTTTGGTATGCCATAAAAGAAAATAAACTAAACCAAAGAAACTGAATGTTTTATCTTTAGAATCTGTTTAGAACATCGATAAACTCTCTAAGCTTGGTTCTACTATCAAAAACTATTAATTCTGGTGATGTAGAAGCAACATGGGAATTTCTTTAGGAATGTAACTTTCTATGGAAGCACCAAAATTGGTCGTCTTGTGCACGAGTGATGAAAAGGCAATGAAAATCCCCGTGTTACAGTCAATTGCATGATGGTTCTCAGAAAACAGGATAAACTCTTATGGTAAAAGTATAAACTTAAGGAAAAAAAACCTAAATTCTATTAACTTCCCAGTTATCTTTTTGGGGAAGTGGTTTCTAATCATATCAAGTGGATGAGAGTGTGAATAAAATACATTGCAATTTGTGAGTGGTTGCACATTGCACATCTATGTATTGCAAGACAGAACACTAGACATTGTTCTAACATTCCTCCAGCCTTCCCAGGGGTGCTGTCCTTTGTCCTATATGGAATGTTGTGTGGGTCTCAAGCTGGCCACTAGACAGACACAAGTAGGGTATCAAGGATGGAACAGGCTACTGAACCCTCAAACGTAAATGACAGGAAAGTCCATCATATATAATTAAAAGATAAAGAAAAATTAAAGATTTATCTTTCCAAATTCAAATTTCACAGATACTCAGCTCATCAGCATCAACTAAAATCACTGATTTTAAATTTTTTTATTTTTTTGTAGATTTGAAATTTGTTTTGTGTCAATAATTAGTGTTTATGTAGAATATATAAATATGTTAATGAATTCAATAATTTTATATGATCCTGACAAAAGGTATATCTGTGAAACTTGAAGTCAGAAAGATGTGTCTTTTGAACGTTTCTCTGTCTATTAACTATTGTTGCTCTATTAATATTGAGCACTTTACAAAAATCTCCTTGCCTTTTAATGTGTCAAACTTTAGTAATTTACTGAAATACATGTTTTGTTAAGCATTAGTGATCTGTTACATAATTTTAAGATGTTGGGAGTATGGAATGTTGTAAATATTAACTATGAAATTTATTTCCTTACTTTAGGACATTTGTAAATAGGTTTTCTACATCTAATGAAGCTAGTATTTTATTATTAACCTTATTTTTGTTTATATATAGCTCACCTAGAAATTGGTGGTTTTGATGAGATACCTGAATCAGATATATAAAGTTTCATTAAACGCTACTGACATGGTACTGCAATTAGCTTTTTATTCAGTTTTTCTTGTGTTTGTATAAGTGTTTTCTTTTCTGGGCAATAATCTGTGTAAAAACTGCCCAAATGTTCTATATATAATGTGCTTTCATCTATTCTATTAGCCATTATTAGGGTTTTTTTTTTTGTTCTTTTACATATGTACCTATAAAAAGCAAATAGAAATTATAAGAATGAATTTTCCCTTAGAAACATTATAAAGTACACGGCTGCAGTTGACCAGAACAAAAAAAAAAAAAATTATCTACTATAAAAAACTTTTAAAATGGTTAACCTTATCATTAAATACAACAACTCGCCTGCAAGATCCAAATTACAGAGAACCAATATTATTTAAGAATTCACATATCCCTTAAGAAACTGTGTTCCTGATCAATCTATATTCATAAATAATTATATTGGACATACCACTACATGCCTATCATGCAGACTCACATTAAATCTCTTTGACCATTTAAACACACAAGGCAATTTACAAAACCTCATCTTCAAAATACTCATAGAAAATAAGAGTATAATAAACACATGCACATGTAAGAAAAGGCTAAAAATAATGGAAGCATTAATGATAAAAATTAAAAAGCCCAAACTCAATAACATCAAATATGAACAAAACATTCTCATCACTATAGATACACATATATAAAAAATTCAAATATAATAACCTCATCCACATGTAAGAAAAGGCTAAATATAATGGAAGCATTAATAATAAAAAAGAAAAAGCCCAAACTCAATAACATCAATTATGAATATGGTCATAATGTGATAAGTATGTGTGTAAACCAAAAAGCAAAACATTTCATATATCTAGATTTATATATATATATATAAAATATTTACACATTCACTTAAAAATAAAAAAAATCTTTAAAATCCTTGATAGTGGCTAATAGAATAGCCAAAAGTGCTTGGATATTTAGAATATTCATGCAGTTTTGACATAAAATTTGAGCTTAATCATAGTACATTGTCAGTCGTCTTTAATGAAATTTGTATAAAAGTGGAATTGCAGCCCAAATACACAATTTATTTATATATATATATATATATATATGCTGCTAACAAGCAGAAATTTTTTTTTTTCCTGATGATGGCCATGCTGGCTGAAACTAATGAAGGAATCTAATTGAAATAATAAAACAAAAATATTAATATACAACCCAGTGTGTCTGAAAATTTTAATTTCTCAATATTTTTTTATGTAACTTAGATGTGGAGGGGAATGCAACCATATAAAATAAAAAACATGTAAGAAACATGTCTTTAATCTGACATGTTTCACCTTTATTGGGGCTTCGTCTGTGACCGAGATAGAAATGACAAAAGCAAAGAGACAGACTAGTGGAATGTTATGATTTTTGGTTAGTTCTCATTGGTCAGACACAGATTGTATGTGATAGCATAAGAGTGTGTAAGTAAAGAAACACTTATATGTCTAGGTGTATGTTGGGCAATAATGTTAATTCATATAAGTGTGTATGAGAGAGGGGAATGTCTATAGATGTCACTCTCATATATGTTGGTGAAATGTAACAATATGTTGCAATAATTTTGTATTTAGCTGGATTTTTATATTTTCGTGTAAGTGTGTGTGTGGTGAATATCTGAGGTCGTCAACTCTGTGTGGGTTGGTGAAATGAAGTAAGATACTGTAATAATCTAGTTTTGGTTGGATTTATTATTAAAACATTTCCCATTCATATTTCTTAGAAGGATTTGTAAATTTTCATTATTTTATATAATAGAAGTTAGATTCATGAATAATAGGTCTGTAGAGAGATGGTGACATGACATTTTAAGCAAGTGTTTATAGTTAGTAATGCTATAAATATCAACATATTGCCACATTTCACTGACATATACGAGGGTGACATCTATAGCCATTCCTCACGCACACTTATATATTTATATAGTGATTTTCCAAGCATAGCTTGGATGTGGTGCCAGACCGAAAGTAAGGGACACCCAGTGAAGATCAAACTCACTACTCAGTCGTAATTGTTCTAGTGAGACAAGCTGGCTAACCATTACACCACCTCAAAGTGCCTACACTTATGTATTTATATGAATTAACGTTACCATCCAACGTACACATGGACACGCAGGTGTTTCTTTACTTACACACTCTTACATTATCAAACATTTTAACATCTTAAATCCTGTTTCTCTGACAAATATAATCTCCAACTATTTAAGTGTAATGTCAATCGACATCTGTTGCCTTGACCTATCCACTTCCCTTCTCCACATCCTTTCACCTTTCATTCCTATCTGCTCTCGCTCCTAATCTTCTGTAACCCCCTTGCCTTGATTGATCCACTATCTTTCTCCACATCCTCTCCTTTACCACTCCTATCTGCTCTTCCTCCAAACCTTCTGTAACCCCTTGCGTGCTAGTGGCTTCCAGCCTTGCTTGGGGTGATAAGCTTAAAAAAAAAAAAAAAAAAATTCCTTGCACATATTTATATATTATCTATTGCATTTATACACGTGATGTGTGTCTGACCAATGAGAACTACCAAAAATCATAACATTCCACTAGTCTGTCTCTTTGCTTTTGTCATTTCTGTCTCGGTCACTGACGAAGCTTTAATAAAGGTGAAACATGTTATATTGAGATTCATTTCCTACTTTTCTTCATTTTATTTCATATATAAGAGACATTGACAGTTCTTATTTTGGCAAATGTAAGAAATGTTAAAAAAAATACCAAAATATTTGGACAAAAATTTTGTTAACATTATTTGCTTGATATCCTTATAAATCTTTTACATATATTTTTTATGATAGTTTGCAAATATCTTTAATCTGCCAGTATTAACTCTGTGTTAGTCACTTCAGAGATTTCCAGAAATGGATAGTTCCCTGTTGTTTACCTCCCATGACAACTTAGCTACACTGCATGCTACATACCCTCACTGTCAGGAGAATAGTGGGAGGAAGGAAAACTAAGAATTACCAACTAAGAATTATAAGTACTTTAAAAATTTGCTGAGTAACTAAATGCAACATGTGACTAATGCAGGGTTAAAGATGTCAAAGTAAATCAAAGATTTTGGACAATTGGGCTCCCTTTGAATTCAATTTTCCAAAAATCTCTGATAATGACTCCTCTTAAAATTATAATGTCAAAGTAATACACATTTTTATTTTTTTCAGGCCAATGAAACAGGTCACACAGCTAGCCGATTACATATTTTATTTTTATTTTTTGCATCTGTGATGTTTGGTTTGAGTTTAATCTCTTTGTTTGGGTATCATATATTCCTCATTTTACATAACAGAACAACTCTAGGTAAGTAATCTATTTCTCTTCATGGTATACAATTTATATAAGCAATTTTTCGTGTTTGAATTTGAATTCAAAAGTAACTCACACTTGACTTTTCAAATTATTTTGAATGCAGTTTTTCTGGGTGGGTTAATATTTATTTTACCCAAAATTAAAGCATTTACTCAAACTGACTGATAATAATTATATTTTTAGTAAGGTTTTATTTCACTAAATTGAATTTTTTGAAGACTTATCTCAGAAATTGTACCAATTGATTATGTGCTTTTCTTATTTTATTTTTTTACACAGATACAATTTGATTAAATGTTATATACCATTTTCAGAAATTCTTTGAACATTTATTTTAATTTTTTCTTTTTTTCTATGCTACATTTTTGTTGGTTTTGTCAGCTTTGTACCTATATATAGAAACGTTAAATATTAAAGCATTTCTTTTTTAATAATGTATACTTATTAGTTAACTTAATATTCAACCATTTAATTTTTTTTTTAACATTCTCTTATCTCACTAAGTTGGTTAAGGTGTACCAAGCATAATAACTTTCTCTGCCTATAGAACACTGGTTCAAATCCTACAAGAGTACAAATTTCTCTTTAATAAGATTTCTCAAATATTCAGGTCGGAAAATGAAAATAAATATACTGTTTTATAAATAAATGGAGTGCCTACTCAAATATGAGTATCCATTAAAAATAACTAATAAAAATATATATTTTATTATAAGAAAATTCATCTTTTTTATTTCATGACTTCAGAAACTATTTTTAGACATTTAACAACAATACTTTTATTTTGTTATCTTCATTTGCCTAAATAAATACTAGAATTATTCAGTTTATTTTATGGTGAAAAAGAATTAAATTTATCAAGCTATACTTCAGAAACTAATAAGGTTCAATATTTTAATTATTTTCTCAAAGCTGTCTACAGTTTTTTACTATTGGATTGCAATGCTATGAAAGAAATAAAATATTCTGTTTGATATGCATTATTTACATATTTTATTGAATGTTGTTTACAGACTTCTATTCATTTCATCAGCCAAAGATTTACATTATTCTAATGTAAATCTTTGGCTGATGAAGGTTATATAAGTCCTGAAACACATACCAAGTTACATAAAAAAAAAATTTAATAATGTATGTACAAAAATTATTAGTTCCTTCTACCACTCCAAGAAGACTCGTCCTGCTAAGATGTGTCTTTACAATAAATCAGACCAAAATAAAAGTGCAACTGCCATATTTAGCTTCTCAGTATTCACTTTCTGGTCTTGATAGTTCAGAAGCATCTTAATAGCCATGCAGGTGATGAATTATTCTCCACACTACAACCCTTTTCTCATAGATAAACCTACAAGCCTCTCATTACTCTATCACTGTTTTAATGGCAAATGTTCTGTTGAGCTACATTCCTTAGTTTCACCAGTACTGACAGCTAGGTACCACTATGCCACTGCACTAAAATGAAACATCCTCATTTCCTTTGTGCAAAAAATGTTCCCTTTGAACAGCTTATTCCTAAGAATATTTATGGAACAAACAACCAAGAGGATGCTTCCCTGTTCACCACAATCTTAACCTCTTTAAGACTAGGATCAACAATTATTTTTCCTATCTATCCTTGTGAACTTTACTTCTCCAAGAACCTCATTTAGTAATCCTCTACCTTCAGTGGCTCTTTGACCTTGTATTGGTGTAACAATTCATAAAATAAATAAAAATATCTTTATTATTAGCTTTTCTGATTACTCAATATTTTCATAGTTCTTTTTTTTCTCTTTTTTTTTCTTTTTTTTTATTCTTGCAACTTTTGTTGCTTTACACTTTCCCCTCTCAATTCAATTTTTAGTAATCAGACGTGGAAAAATTCTAACTACAATCAACATTTACTCATATTTTTAAAATCTTTCTCTTTTATTAGAGGCCTTTCGAGCTCCAATATTCCAAACAGGACCAGATAAAGATGGATTTAGTTTAGGCAAATATAGCAACTTTATACAAGTATTTGGAGAAGAGAAATTTAAAGGAGTTCTTCCCTTATTCACAAGGTAAGCATATTTTTATAAACCTTACAAGAACATATACTGTGTGTGTTGTGAAATATTAGTATAATTTTAAAATGCATCTAAGCTAGAATTGTTTCTTCACTATTTTCAAAATACATCCAGTCTATGGAATTAATCCTATTTTTGTTATTGGTAGAGTAAATATATACAAGGTGCTACCCAGAAATATGAGAAATAGATAAGAAAATACTTCTTTTTTTTCTTCTCCTGCCTACATTAAATTAGTCACTTTGGTATGTTTAGTGAAATGTGGTTTTCCAAGTCTCTATGCCAGAAAGTTCTCAAGTGTGACTGTTTCAAACATTTATGATTTAGCCTAAATCTTCATGATCCTATTTCAAGTTATGCCATTTTAGCCAGAATTTAATTTTAGAACCAAAGAGGAAGAAATAGGCAATGGTTTTGGAAGCCCAATACTTGTTCTTTCAGTTTTTGTTCTGTCCATCTTTGCAACCTTACAGTAAAAAAAAAAAAAAAAATGAACCAGAAGGAATGAATTCTTTTTCAATATTTGTATGTTTTTCTGCATGTGTGATTTTGATGACTACTTTGTTTTACTCCTCCTTATGCCTTTGATGGGGGAGGCACATTTGGATAATAAATATGGCTTGAATTGAGGAATTGGAGAGACAAGTTTGAATTTCAATCTAGTTCATTGCATTCACTTATATGCTAATACCCTTGGGAAAGGTAAGAATTTATCTTTCCACTCCTCCCACCAAGTTATGGGTAAATAGTAGAACAAACTGGGCCCTATAGATTTGGTTGCCAATCAGTCTAGGAGAAGGAAAACTCTGAATTCAAACCACCTGCTGCTTTGTAGGTCCTACCTCTTTAGCAAAGGCTTAGAAGGTAACTTTTAAAAAAATCCAACTCTCATGTCATTTCAAAAGAAGGAACTGACCCCCTCCTCCCAATTACACATACATTTTGAGCTGCAACAGAAAATAATGGACTCCTCAGACTTAGTACAATGGTTCAAATGAACACAAAACTGGGACACGGCACTGTGGATCACTCTGATTTTGGGCTATTTGCCCTTGTGTACGGCACTTTAGATAATGACTTTGATGCCACTGGGATGCAATTTCTTCTTGGTTTGTTTTATGAGATTCTTAGCAGTCTTGCATAAATCTTGCAGTAATGCATTTTGATTTCAAAATACCTGCCAACCTCATATGACTCTTCTACAATGAATATGGATAATTTGCTTGCAATTTGTATGGTTAGTCTTTTACAGATTTGCTATATTTTTTGCTGTTGTGTTAATCAGAATGCTCTTTATATTTGTAATGTTTGTACTAAAAATAATTTTGCTTATAACATTACCAGCAAACACCTTTTGCCTATAACATTGTCAGCAAACACCTTTTGCCTATAACATTGCCAGCAAACATCTTTTTGCCTATAACATTGCCAGCAAACACCTTTTTGCCTATAACATTGCCAGCAAACACCTTTTTGCCTATAACATTGCCAGCAAACACCTTTTTGCCTATAACATTGCCAGCAAACACCTTTTTGCCTATAACATTGCCAGCAAACACCTTTTTGCCTATAACATTGCCAGCAAACACCTTTTTGCCTATAACATTGCCAGCAAACACCTTTTTGCCTATACCATTGCCAGCAAACACCTTTTTGCCTATACCATTGCCAGCAAACACCTTTTTGCCTATACCATTGCCAGCAAACACCTTTTTGCCTATACCATTGCCAGCAAACACCTTTTTGCCTATACCATTGCCAGCAAACACCTTTTTGCCTATACCATTGCCAGCAAGCACCTTTTTGCCTATACCATTGCCAGCAAGCACTTTTTTGCCTATAACATTGCCAGCAAGCACTTTTTGCTTATAACATTTAGTGCATTTATACAGTAGGTTTTTGTTTTTAAGGTTAAAGCAAATTCTAGATTTGAAAATTGCTGAAACCTTACAAAGGTGCCTGTGACCAAGAACAGGACTTAAGGTTTCCTGTTCAATCTCACAATCAGTATGGCTCTAAAAGGAAAAGAGAAAAGGTCTGTACCACATTCAGTTTATTAGCACTATTCAAATTCTTTAAATTTTGGGATAGCACCTTGTTTATAGACTCCCTAATATGGCTGATTTTTTTCTTTAATACATTTTATGAAAAAATGTTGCTGATATTAAAGACTTATAATGCATTCTCTAATTATGTTGATTAATAAATAAAATTAACATTAAAAGAAAAATTTAATATATATAACAAAATATAGTAAACCTATTTATTGCATCTAGATGTATGAGATTTAAAAATAAGATAGCTATTAAGCACATTATACATGGGTACATATTTCCTGTTTAACATGGTAAATATATAAGATTAGAAATTTATTACAAAAAATAAAAATATTTTATTTCAAGACTGATAATGCTTGTCTTCTAAAAGCTAATATTAAACATTCTCTTGTATGAATTCTCTTGTCCTTTACAAGACTCTCTCCTCTAATTCACAAACATCAAATTCACATGTTGGACATACAGCTACTACACTATCCTATATATTAATTTGCCATTTGTGCTAAACACTGAATGCTAGGCAATGACATTTCTTCTAGTAGATGGCAAACACTCAAACAGTACATATTGTTATGGACAATTACCAGAGCACAAAGTTTAAAAAGAAAAGATAAAAAAACAACTCGCCATCTAGAAGATGCCAGCTTTACCATTCCATAGTGGTCAGATTCTTCTCAGTCAAATAAACAAATTCGGAATGATAACCAATAAAAAACAAATGACAAAACGCCAATATACAAATTAACAACATTTAATTATAACTAGAATGAAAAACATTTAAGCAAGAAAATGCATGGAATGATGTATGCTATACATTTCTGTGTGAAAAGATGCATGTGTTATTTTGTGAGGATAAGAGTTGAAACAAAAACTTGTCTTCATTTCTTCTTTTGAAATAAAATAAGATTTTCTCTTTTCCCTTTTCTCTCTCCTTTTATTATGTTTCTCTTTGTCCTTTTTACTTTCAAATTAGTTTGTTTGCTCAAGTAGCAGTGTCCTTTATCCAATGTTTGTTCAAATAGTGGTCTTCTCTCTTCAATGTTGCCTTTGTTAGTCGGTTGTGAAGATTTATTCGGTTATGGAGATTTGGTGCTATATGAGTCATATGTGCAGAATTCATAGTTCAAATCCTTTGTTCACTTGAGTATATCACATATGCCTTTCTTAGGTGACTCATATTTTGCCATTCACCTACGCCTTTAATGCAAGCAGCATAGTGTTGAGTTGAATTGGAGTTTGTCTTTTATCATTTGATCACTCTTCTTGACTGTAACAAGTAGAAGTCTTATTTGCAGAAGACTCGTTCTGCCTGATTTTGTACTTGGAGTTTATGTGAGTTGGGGACAGCATTCCTTCTCTTCAGTTTGGAAAATCAATTCACATGAGAATTTAATAGATGATCCATCTCCTTTGAGCTTCATTACCCTAACTGGTTTCTGCCTATCTTTTCTCATTTGATCATTTGTATTTGGTCATGCAATTCGTCATGTGTATGAGAATTTATTTTTAGCTTCAGTTGCTGTGGCCGTCAGTCCCTTTTGACTTAATTGTCTTTGTATTCAGTGACTGTTATTATATGTCCAAAGAGAGAGGGATTACATTATTACAGAGATGGATCATTAAGTATAGATTGTGTATGGGTATGAGTTGTGAGTCGCAGAAAACCATAACAGTATATATTATACAATATTAATTGTAAAAATTTATAAAAAGTCAAATTCTTGCAGCCTTTACCATGAAATCAAGAAACTCAATCATAAGATCTTCACTTTGGGAACTGTGGTTTTAAATGTAATTAAATGATTTAGCTCTGTGTAAAATTACACTTTAATCTTCTTCTGTGCATGATGTCATTATAATGCATAAATAGCAAATGCCATGTTTTAAAATTATCCATTAAACACATTTTACGAAGTGCTCAATGAAAAAATAGCTATGTATCCATCTTCCACTAAAATTTTGTCTCTCAAAACCCATTCTTCTTTTCTTAGTTTCTATGGGCTTGTTTTTGTTCAGATGTCTTTTCAAAAGTCTTTTTTGACTTCTGGAAAGGAAAAAAAAAGTATAGTAATTGAGTTGAGTTATGGTTAAGTTGGCAGGTCAGACTAAAATCCTTTGACAGCCAGACATAGCAGACCCATGATTAAATGTATAACAACCAGTTTTCTTTGGTTTTGATAATGGTTTGGTTGAAAGTACCAGATCACAAATGTTTGGATAGTATTGACATTTATTGGATCCAGACATATAGTCTCTTATACATAAACAGGAAAAAAATAACTAAATGAAAAATTTTAAAATTTGTATTGATGAAAGGCTGTTACTTTATATGAATATAAACAAAATAAATACTTTTTAAAAGAAAATAGAGCATCTACTCAAATACAGGTATCCACTAAAAATAACATTTGAAGTAACAAAAATCTTTGATTTAAAAATTAAAATCCATTAATATTATATCCCAGGTTGTTGGGATGAACAAAAACAAATGAAAAAAGACAAGTGTATTTTAACACATAATAAAACAACTTTTATTCATTTACTGCATGAGAACAGCAAGGATTAGTTTGGATTTAAACCATGAATTCCATGTGTGTATCAGCTTGTCACCATGTTGAATTCAGAAGTGCCATGCTCCAACTATTGGGTAAGGGAAGTAACTCAGTTGTATTTTGAGTTATCATCCTTTATAAGTGAAATAAATTAGCATCCCCTAACAATTAATGTGTGTATGTATATGTGTGCACACACCCATACTATTATACTGAAGGATAGACTTTAATTAACAGTGATGTTAAACTTATCTTGGATTTTCAAAGTTGGAGCAGTGCAAGTTTTTTAAAATTTGAATTGAAGAAATTTTATTCCCATGTCAGTTTCAAAAGTAAAAAGTTCTCTAATCAGCAGGTGGGTGAGGTTCATGCTGAAAAGATAGATACACATTTACACAGGACACATAAAGTATCTATGTGAACTACGTGTGTCTAAATTATTGCCAAAAGTAAGGAGTTTGAGGATCAAATTTGACTCAAAGAAAATATAGATGGGAAAGATGATAGAACAGAAAATGTGCCTTGGGATAGAAAATGCATCTTTAAAAAAAAAATAATGATGTTATTTTTAAAGTTTACATGACCTGTATCTCTAGCTTTTGTAATTGAAAAAATGATGGAATATATTAAAACATATTTGGTTTTTATTGCTTGACTTTAAAAGTTCGATCTGACAACCCTGTCCCTTTACATTTGTATTTCTGCCATAGGTGGCTAGAAGATGTACAAGCATGTGAACGACTTCTAGACATTTGGCCAGATGTTATCAAATTTGTGAACTTAATTAAAAACAGGAAAACTTCCCCAGACCACGTCCTTTTCTGTGGTGTTGTCAAATGTGAATGACATTTTATTTCCAGGGAAAATGCAGATTTTTGGTCTGTTTTGAAAGACATTGAACCATTTCTAATAAAATATCAGAGCGTTAAATTGTTGCTTTCTTTCCTTGCAGATGATCTTTTTAAAAGTATGATCATGAAACTCTTAAAAAAGTTTGTAAAGGAAGAGCAGACTAAAAAGATTATTACATTTTCCAAACTGAATTGTAAGAATTTTGTCAAACTCAAACATGCATAAAAGATGCTGCAAAGATCAAGTGTGGATTTCTGGCAAATTGGGATATGCAAAATTAATCCAGAAAAGCAAATGTGTCAACAAATGATGTGTTTGCATGCAGATTTGCAACAATGTTCATCACATCATTGAGAAACTTTTGGCAAAATCTCCCCATAGATACCCTCTTGTAAGTTCATTTGCATGACTGAACCCTAGATTCATTTGTGAAAAAAAATTTGCCACAGAAGACAGTCTAAAAAGATGTCTTTCCCACATGATGGACAGAAAACAACAGCAAGTCTGATTGTGAGGACATCATCAGTCAGTACAAAAAGGTCAAGGAAGAGGAGGCTGCTGGAAATATTGCTTTCAAGAATTTCAGCAAGCATGAAGACCATCTGGACATTTTGTTTTACTCTTTGTCAGGCAACAAAGAGTATCAAAAACTGTGGAAATTTGTTTGAATTTTTATGTTTCAAACAAAATCTATGAAAAAAGTTTCTTTTCTATTAAGAAAATATGAAAACTTTAGTGAAACAACTTCCCCATTTGAACAACTTTTGAGTTCTTGATGGTCACGCTATAACAGATGTCTGCATCTATTTTTTCTTGTTCTGCCTTTGTTTTATCAGAGAATATCTTACACTGTATATATAAATATCATAATTAGCTTTGCTATTGGGAACAAATTAGTTCAGTTAAACGATTCCAGAAGAGAATTAAATTTGATTTATAATTTATTTCACTACTGAAAACTTTTATCTCAGAATGATTTTGACTCCGGTAAGGAATTATGACGAAAATGAAATACTTCCAACTTCTATAGAAAATAGAGCTTGAATTTTGAACCATACAAATGCTCCCAAACCATACAGTTTGAGATATTTTGTAATATCTTGAACTGTACAACTTGTGACGTTTTGGAAACACTTTTAAAACCTCACAACCACTTGAAATGTTTTGAAGCATACCTGAATAAAAATCCAGTTTCATCATTAAATGACTCATAGGGGTTGATATGCTGGTAAAACAAATAAACAATCTACCAATAGATAAGGAATTAAAATATCTTCCAGGAAAACTGTTCATTTTTTTTATTGCCTGATACAAAATGGAAAAGGGCTGATGGTTTTCTTTGAACACTGAGTATCATAGACACTGCAAAAACTATTTGCATTCATTCTGAATACTCACTGATTTCTGCCCACATCACCATTTTGTCTTTTACACTTATTGGTATTGAGGAAGTATTCACTCGCTTATATTGTGAGTTCAAACAAAGAATCATAAATTTCTTTACAATTTCTTTCCTCTAACATTTGGCTTTAGCTCAATCAATTTGATGAATATCAGACAAATTACTTTATGAGCATTGGAGTATTCTTCTGAATGGGATCACCCCAACTCTTTGTATGAGTTAACCACCCTATTTTCAACATCTGTCTAATATCATTGCTTTCTCACTCTACTTATCTTTCTCTCCTCTTTCTTTCTCTCTGTTTCCTTTTTAATATTTTTTTTTGCCCAATCTCTATATTGCTGGGTTTTTTTTGCCCAATCTCTATATTGCTTTTCTTTTTCTTTTTTTTTTTTTTTGCCCAATCTCTATATAGAAGGGGTTTTTTTCCCAATCTCTATATTGCTGTTTTTTTGTTGTTGTTTTTTTCCCAATCTGTATATTGTTGTTTTCTTTTTTGCCCAATCTCTATATTGCTGTTTTTTTTTTTTTTGCCCAATCTGTATGGGGTGGGGGCGGAGTCCCAATCTCAATATTGATGTTTATTTTTTTTACCCAATCGCTATGTTGCCTTCATCTTTTTTTTTTGCGCAATCTTTATATTGCTGCTTTTTTTTTTTTTTTTTTTTTTTTTTTTTTTTTTTGGTACAATCTCCATATTGCTGTTTTTTGGGGTTTTTTTGCCAAATCTCTATATTGCTAGGGTTTTTTTTTTCCCAATCTCTATATAAATGTTTTTTTTTTTTTGTTTTTTTTGCCCAATCTCTATATTGCTGTCTTTTGGGGGGTGGGGGGAGGTTGCCCAATCTCTATATTGATGTTTTATTTTTTTGCTCAATCTCTATATTGCTGTTTTTGTTTTGCCCAATCTGTATATTGCTGGGGGTGTCCCCAATCTCATTATTGATTAATTTTTTTTGCCCAATCTCTATGTTGCTGTTTTTTGTTTTTTTTCCCCAATCTCCATATTGCTGGGATTTTTTTTTGTTGACCAATCTCTATATTGCTGTTTTTTTTTTTTTTTTTTTTTTTTTTTTTTTTGCCCAATATCTATATTGATGTTTTTTTTTTGTTTTTTTGCCCAATATCTATATTGATGTTTTTTTTTGTTTTTTTTGCCCAATCTTTTTATTGCTGCTTTTTTTCCCCCCAATCTCTATATTGAGTTTTTTTGGGGGGGAGGTGGGCAATTTCTATATTGATGGGGTTTTTTTTTTTGCCCAAACCTTTTTTTTTTCTGCTCAATCTCTATATTGCTGTTTCTTTGGGTTTTTTTGCCAAATCTCTATATTGATTTTTTTTTTTTTTTGCCCAATATCTATATAGATGTTATTTTTTTGCTGAATCTCCATTCTGCTGTTTTTTTTTTTTTTTTTGCCCATCTCTATATTGCTGGGTTTTTTTTTTGCCTAGTCTGTATATTGCTTTTTTTTTTCTTTTTTGCCCAATCTCTATATTGCTTGGGGGGGGGGGGGGTCTGCTCAATCTCTATGTTGCTGTTTTTTTGCCAAATCTCTATATCGATGTTTTTTTGTTTCTTTTTGGCCATAATCTCTATATTGCTTCTTTTGTTTTTGTTTTTTTTGCCCAATCTCTATATTGCTGGGGTTTTTTTTGTGGGGGGTGCCCAATCTCTAATTGATTTTTTTTTTTTGCACAATCTCTATATTGCTGGGTTTTTTTGTCTTTTTTTTTTTTGCCCAATCTCTATAATGCTGTTTTTTTTCCCCAATCTCTGTATTGCTGTTTTTTTTTTGTTTTGGGGGTTTTTTTTTTTTTTTTACCCAATTTCTATAATGCTGTTTTTTTTGTTTTGTTTTTTACCCAATCTCTATATTGATGTTTTTTTTTTTTTTAGTTTTTTTTTCCCCAATTTCTATAATGCTGTTTTTTTTTTTGTTTTTTTTTTGTTGCCCAAACTGTACATTTCAGGGGTGGGGGCTACCCAATCTCTATATTGATGTTTTTTTTTTTTTTGTGCTTTTTTTACCAGTCACCTTCTCGATAAGCCTTTTTATATAACACTATACTCCTCCCCAGATACTTGAGATTAGATCATTGGCAGTGTGGAGAAACAAAGTTGAGATTTATGCTGAATAGCTCTAAACTACATGTTAATCACTGAACTAAGCTGACTTTGAGGTTGCAAACACTAGCTTTTAAGATCCAATACCCTAAAGAGTTGAGTATGTGTTGTAATGGAATGTTCCACACTCCCTATGTGGATGGACTATATCAGTAGCTATATATATAGTGAGCATAGAATATACCTGGGGGCTTTCTTCGGGAATTATTAGCCTGCCGCTCGATTCCCTATCTTTCAGTAGTGTATTCTCTTTTACAATAAGCCTCTCTTTCATATACACACATGTTGCTGTTACTTCACTCTAGTACCACCTTTGTCTGTAACCTCTTTAAGGATTACAAAAGTATGATCAATCATATCACACTTCATTCTGTATTCATATTAAGTTATATATTGTGTGTCTGTGAGAGAACAAGCTCTCAGTCATTCTAAATAGCTGCAATTAGAGAAGAAAAGGAATACAGAGTAAACTGTACTTTGTTGATTTAATTAGAAATTTAATGAAACTAGATAAGTTAAGAATCCTATCCCTGTCTTTTTACTGCACAAATTTACTTGTTCATAACAGAAATGTGTAGCACTGAGCATCACTTACCAAACTAGCTTCTAACTTTTATTAGCTACAATAAATAAAGCAAAAGGAAGATAGAATGGGATTAGATCATATGAGAAACTTACATACAGAAACTTTGTAACACGGTCTCGTAGAAATTATCTAGTTCAGGTGATTGATATTATCATTTGTCATAATATAAAGTAAGTGACATACCGTAGAACATACTAATGTACAGAATGACTAATTTTGATCTTCACTTTCTTTTATTATTATTATTGTCTATTCATATACTGATTAGCCAAATGACTTATGCTTAATATTATGGAATATTAGAAAAGAAAATTTCTAAAAAAAAAAAAAAAAATAATAACCCTTTCTAGTTTTATGTATAACTTGTAAACCTATTTGCACAAAGCAAAGATGTACACAAACCACAGTAATCAAAAAGTTTAGCCAGGATTGTACAAAATGCCAACATATAAACTTTAGTCTTAAATTTTTAATTTTTTAATTAGAGGAATAGATATATTATTTTTAATTATACACAGAAGCTATGCATTATTTTATCAAAATAATTATTGTCGGTTGTAAATTTTGTATTATGTGGGGGGGAGTATATACATTTTTTTATATATTGAGAACAATTTTAGAGAAATCTATGACAAAATAGAAAAAATGTTCATGGACTTCATCATATTAAAGTGATGTTTATGTTGGTGCGACTACATATCCCCCTCCTTTATGAGCATATGTAAACATCACTTTAGTCTGGTGAAGCCCTAAAGGACAAAACATGTCACATAAATATTTTTCCCTTTTATCATGGATTTCCCTGAAATTTTGTATTATGTAAATCAATCTTTAAATGTTTTTGTTTTAAAGTTTTATCTATAGTTGTTAGTATGTTGGTTTCATGAAGAATTAAGATATACAAGAGTTGCCTTTGTTCTTTAAGATTTTTATGTCTTTTCATATCAATATGAAATTATGAGAATGTACTTTTTAATGAGTTTTTCCTAGTTCTGAAAATATCTAACTTCAAATATAAAATCTCCTACAAGATGCATATCCAAATTTTGTATGTACCTGTCCTCTTCCTGTAGAATTATTCCAAAATGTCATATCACCATTTCTTCATATCAGAATCATTTACAGTTGAATTCAATGTCATTATAATCTGATGTCACTAAAATGTCATTTTTAACACAAAATTAAAATTAATGCTATGATTCCTCTTTGCTATACTTTTCTATTTTACTTTGTGTTTATAAGTTAAAATTATGGCAAAAATAAATCTGAATCTTTAACCCATTGTCTATTGCAGAAATTTCCATTTACAGTTCATTTGAGTCAAAAACTATGTTAGTTACATTCAGGGGAGGATTATCACCTTCTGTGGCCTCTAGGCTAATGAAATTATGGAGCCACTCTCTAAGTTGCCCACACCAATCTTAAATATTTATTACTCGTGATATATTTCAGTGACATTTATATAACTTGGTAAACTTATTGAAAATTCTTTAAATAAACTAGAATACCTATCTTTTGTTTGTCAATAAAAATATTCTTTAAAGCATACTACTATTTTACTATTTATTGCAAACTAAATTAGCAAATATCCCAACACTACCGTATTAAAAAAAAAATTTTTTTCTGTAAACAGCATTATAACAATCAAAATAAATATGAGTTTGTCATATTGATATCATTTTAGTTTATGAAACTATTTAGAAGTTCTAGCATCTAGAAAATTAAAATCACTTCTTTATAAAAGCTTGAAGAGCCCTAGGCTGTAACTTATGTTAGCCTAAAAGATAATTTGGTCCTAGTGACATTACATTGATATTAAATTCAATTTTTTTTCCAGGGCATATATACTGGTATTAGTAAGATTAAAGATACTTAAACCATAAAAAGTTTTATCGTCACTCTATTGATGAGCTTTACAAAAATTTATAAAACAAGAATATTAATACTGTTCGCTACTGAGCAATATATATGATTTAATTAAGTTTTTGAATTTAAAGTTTTAACTTTTTCTAGAAAACAATTTTTATTCTAGATTTTTACAAGTTTTTTCTTGTTTTCCCACATTTTTATATGAAATATTATTGCTACTTGTTGGTCCTTTTCATTTGCTATCGTGATTTTACTGTTTTTCTTAGTAAATTTGAATATGAAACTTTAATATTTCAACCCCTACTTAGCGATGAATGCACTGAGGATTCATATCAGAACACCACCACTGAGTTTAGAGCATAAAAGATTTGTCTATCTTGTTGCAAATTATATAAAGATTATTTGGAAGCCCCATAATGTGGAGAGATTTTTAACTGCAGAAATATTATAAATATTGTTGTTTACATTTTGAATTTACTTAAAAAGATAATGCTTTGCTTTATCTTTTGTGTGAATTTTAGAGATGATCAAGAATTATGTTGCTTTGTTCAGACATTTGGTCTTTATCTTGGTTACTATCAACTTTCAGTTATTGTAATTTCCAGCCTTTTTCCAATTATCCATAACTTCTTTATGATAACCCTTGTCTCTTCCATTGAACCAGAGTATATAACCTTTTCCCCTCAACCCTAGACACAGGAATTGGACTCAATCATGGGTAACTAATGACTGGGTTTGGTAGTGCAAAAAAAATCTCATACTCTACTTCAGTGGAAAAGAGACATCACAAAGATTAATTAAAATAGAATTTATACAGGACAGGAACATGAAAATAATGCTTAGCACTGATTGAATAAAAGATATGAAATTCCAAGATAAGGACTCAGGCTCAAGCAAATAACAGTACAATATGCATTCCTGTGTTACTTTTCAACTTTATCACAGTGAAATGAATCTAAATTTTTTAAAGTTGAACTTAAGTTAATGCTTTATATATTTTATTTCTTTGTTTTCATTTTGCTTTGACTTCCAAATAATTTTTCTTCGGTAGCATAAAGGAACCAATAAGTAGCAAATGTCTCAAGAATTTTAATTTTGAATATTTGTTAATTTATGACCAATTAACTAGTATTTTCTCCTTTTATCCCAGAAATATATTTAAGAAAAAAATTGTCCATGATTAATTTGGGGGAGAAACTGATACCCCAAATACATATACACAACTTATATTTACTTTTTCTATTTTTCCTTATATATACTTTTTCAAACTAAAAAAATGTTATTTTAGCACAAAAGATGTGAGCTGTTATTAAATAATATATCAATTCACCAACAATTTCAGCATCGGAGATGGGGTGTCTTACCCAACACGCACTGCTCCTGCCAATACCTATCAAACTATGGGCACAACCCCCAGGTTAGAAGCTACATACTAACATCTTTTCTATGTATAAGATTATTTTCTCTAAAATCTTTTGCTGGTAATACTGACTTTTAATGTCTTGATATGCAATAAATGAAAGCCTTTAGTTTATTAAAAGTTTACAATAAAAAGTACATAACATCTTTTTTTGCAGTCACTAATATCTAATATAGAATTTTAAAAATGTATTTTATATGACTTATCTTCCTGTATAATTTAAAAAGCTCAGACTATTCAAGTATGCACACACACACACACATATATGCGCATTTCATTAAAAACGACTGACAAGGTGCTTTTATTTAGTTTTTTATATAATTTCTCGTGTGACCTAATGTTTTTCTTTTCAGATGATAAATTATATAAAAACTGAATAAAAGCACCTTGTCAGTCGTTTTTAATGAAATGTGCATGGATGAAGGATTGCTGCCTAAATACACAAATATTATATATATATATATATATATATATATATATATATATATATATATATAAGGAGACCAGTGGGGGAAGTATTCTTATCCTAAAAACTATTCTTAGGATAAGAATAATTTTTTCCTCTTGTCTCTTTTTATTCACTCTATCTGAAAATTAATATATATATATATATATATATCAAATATGTGGTGCAGTTCAATTTATATTACAATGAATCATTGATACAAAAAGTAGATTAGTAAAGTTAATGATATAAAATGGCAAAATCCCTTTGCAAACAAAATTTTAAAGGTGCATTAATCTACAAATCACTCGATGAATGTTATGATCCTTGTTTTTAAAATAGAAAATATGCATCTTCTAACAGAAATCAAACCGGTATCCTATACGAAACTGTCATAAAGCCTGACATGCTTTACTGATTTAGCTACAGAGGAGCGTTTCGGTTAGCAAGGTCGATTTTACTGCTTTTAAACTACAATCTTCCATGATTTTCTCTCGTACATTCATATCTGCTCGATGCATATCCAAATGTAAACAAATGACGTCACACATTATGAAATGGACAAAGTCCGACAATTATTTAAAGACATTTTTATGTTTATATGTTCTTTTTAAAACAGTAAAATCGACCTTGCTAACTAAAATCTTCCTCTGTAGGTAAATTGGTAAAGCACATCAGGCTATATAACAGTTCTGTATAGGATACAGGTTTGATTCCTGTCAGAGGATGCATATTTTCTATGAAAATGTTTCAGACATTTAGGCCAGTAAATGTTGTTAATACTGTTTATTATAAACAAAACATTTACTTAAATATTTGTATCTATAAAAAGAACGTATAAACATAAAAAAATGTCTTTAAGAAAAATGGTCGGACTTTGTCCATTTCATTATATATATATATATATATATATATATATATATATATATATATATATAGTTTTTTATTTAAGTTTCATCAGATATGAAATGTTAAATTTATGAATGTCTCTTATTTGTTCCTATCCTATCATTCTGTTCGAATTCTAATCTATATTTGATCCCATTTCTCTCTCTCTCACACACACACACACACACACACACGCACACACACACACACACATATCAGCTAATATTTGGGTGTTGTTAGAGAAGCAAGGCACCGTTGAAGGTGGACATAGGAGAGGACGCCAATGCAAAAACTGGTTGGACAATGTCAAACAAGGGACAACAATGACTATACCAGAATTGCAGATGGCTGCCATTGATAGATCATTCTGGAGGAAATTCAGTGTGGCTTCTGCATTCAGATCACCCCTATGATTACAAAAATCAAAGGGATGATGATAATGATGAGAGAAGCAATAAATTCACTCAGTCCTATCCATTGTTTGAGATGTGTGTGTGTGTGTGTGTGTGTGTGTGTGTGTGAACACTATTTAACCAATGCTTTTAGTTCATGATACTATCTGCATTAGTATTGTCTCCTTTTTTTAACTGCAGTGAATTAGTAAGATACTATGAAACAAGCAAATCTGCATACAACTAATTAAAGTACAGAAATTAGTCAAGGAACTGCTTCAAAATTTTCTTGTCTGATTTAATGAGTTAATAAAATTATAGAAGTTAAATAAGTTTTGCAGTTAGAGGAATTTATTTAAAACTTAAGTTATTTAATCAGTAAGTTTATGAAAATTGCATAAGTTTTTTTTTAACTTAACAAAATGAAAATAGTATTGGGATTTGAGCCTATACTATATAATTCCCTACTTTTATCACAACACATTTTATTTTATATTATACAAGATGAATATTATACAATGGGAATTTTTTCCTCCTCCTCACTGTATCATTCTGATTTTGTAGTTATGTATCTCGAGGTTTTTGCTCATAATCATATTGAATCCAAATTCAAAAGAAAGAATCTAAAAGTTGTTAAAAACAAATTAATGTTGATTGAAAGACAACATTTAAAACAAAGAACTAAGCCCACATCATACACACTTTGTAGAGAATGTGCTGTCACAATCCTTGCAGTGACCACTTCATATGCAGAACTCTTCAGATGCCAATATTAGTAAATCAAATGATTTTGTTTTACATTTTAATAAAGAAAAAAATAACAAATGAAAAGATAACATCATAGTTCAAAAATAAAGAGGCACTTTTGTTGGAAGCATGCAAATTTAAAAGTTATCAAAGACAAATTGAATGCAGTTTAATTGATCTTTATTTATATTTCTTTTTGTTAGCTATGAATTCTGACAAATATAGTAAAGATGTTAAATAATATATATAAATGATATTGGTTCAGAATAGTTAAAAGGAAATATTGCAGTTAAAAGCATGTCTGCATTAGATGATACAAAGTGCATTAACAGAAAATTCTAAATACCTTTTATGTTATTTAAATCTGTTTATGTTTTCGAAAAGGAAAATTTCTCATTACAAAATAAAGAATAAATATTGTCACAAAATTATTCACCTGAGAATTACAAAACAACTATTTTGAAATTTATTTAAACTTAACACATTAAGTTTTATCACATTTTCAGTTCAACCGTATGTTATGTATAGTCAAAATTATAAATATAGAAATAATCAAAAACTTAGGTTCTTTTTTCTTTTCTTTATTTTCTTCATCCTGACATGTTTCAAGTACATTAGTGACCAGTTTATAATTTCTTTATAAAACACTAAAGTGACTAGAATTCAAGAATAATACATAAACCTAACAGGACAACTTTTATGTCATTTTTTTAATTGATTTAATTAAAATAATTTTATTTTGCTGTTTAAATACAAAAATTAATTTACGATCCTAAAATCCTATATAACTTCTTATATTGTTGATCTATCCTTTGTCTTACAAAGCCTTGTTCATTAATGTAAACATTTATTGACAGATTTCTAAAATCTAGATTTGTATCTCTTTGTTATAGAAGTCTATTTTAATTTCTTTAAAATATACAATTAATTTTAAAAGAATAGACATCATAAAGTCAGTATTATCACATCAGGTGAAGGAATACAATCTTGGTTTGCTTAAAACTTTGCTTAGCATGTTGTGAATTTGTTGTAATTTGAATTTTTATAAAATGCATTTGCTTCTTGGTTTTGTATTTGGTGTATTTTATTAGTTACTAATCATAGCACCTACACACATTTTTGCACAAAACTAAGTTTAAATTTTAAATTTTACATGGATGATTAAAAACTGTAGGTCTTCAGTTTTGGATGCTTTGAATATTTCAAAATGTTGTTCAGGAACATTCAGTAAACTAAAAATTGTTTAGTTTCTACACCAATTTTCAATATTCAAAAGAAAAATTAGTTTTTTTTTTTTTATTTGTTTTTACAATTGTAATATTTCTTAAAATCAGGTACACATTTGAATTTGTGTCCAATCAAAAGTACAAGTATCTTAACTTTATATTCAACTATTAAGGGACTTTTTCCTTTAATAGCCCTTCCAATTCTACTTGAATATTTTCCAATTTCATTGTTATTTATAAATATATTCTGACCCACTTTTATGTAAAGAACTAAGAGACACAGATATAAGTATATTTGCAAGGTTTATATGTAATAAGATAAATATTTGGTAAGAATACTGTGGATAATGATACCAAAATATAAAACATAAATTCCTTGCACATTTTAAAATATTAGCTTTCATAATGAACAACAGGTGATTAATAATCATGATCAATGTTTTTACTGAAATATGAAGTAAATGTGAAAATTTCAAATTTGTATAAAGTCACAAACTTTATTATATATATGTTTTGTATACAAAAATAAATCTTAAATGGATCCTGTAAATTTAAGCTGATTTATGAATCTTGCACAAGGTATAAATAAATTTCACCTAAAATGAAAAAAAAAAAAAAAGCTAGCAAATTAATATATCAGTGTCATCAGAAATAGCTTAGACATTCATTATTGCACAAACATATGCACCTTTACAAAACATTTCTGCATGTTTTGTTTTCTGGTTTTATAAAATTAATTTAAAATTTTCAAAATATTTTCATATCTACCTATATATTTTTCTATGTTATTGTTTGATATATTGTTATATAAACTTTTGATGATATCAACATGAAAAACATTCTTAAAATGTGAATATATAATAAAGATTTAAATCTTTTGTCTTTGTGTAAAATTTTTTTTTTTTTATATATATATACATTTTAAAAATTTCTGTATTATTATAAATATGTTTTAAAAAACTTTGCTTACATTCATTGTATTATTATAAAATGTAAGAAAATGTAACTTTCTAAAATGTTTACTATTTGTTTCATAAGTTTTGACTAATAATTTTACAAAGCCATTTCTACCTTCGCTCTATTTTTCTTTTTTCTACAATTGTATCAAATTAATCCCTTATCAAATGAAGTTCTATTCATATTTTTTATGCCTGTCTACAGAAGTATATAATCTGTAAGGAGTTAAATTTAAGTATATATGGTGTGTGTTTGTTTTCCACCTGCCTTTCTCTTTTCAAAATCATTTTTTAATGTTAAGTTAAAAAAAAAAAAATGTTTTTTTGGAACATAACATAAAAAATTGAATTGTTGAACCAAATTCAAATCCAGTTGAGATATTTTAATTTTGCACAAAAATGCTGTTGGAAAAAAGTATGAATCCATTTTTGTCTTCACTCCCACCAAGCTTATGAACGGACTATTCTCTCTAGCCTTGGTTGGCAACCAGTTTAAGAGAACAACTTTGGATTTAAACCAGAAGTTAAGCCTCTTGAAGCAACTGGATGTCATCTTACTGGCATTTCCTGTAGCCAAGTTGATACATTAGTTCCCAAAATATGTGTCTTCTCAGTAGCTTCTGAAGCTTAAGCAAGCTGAAGGGAAATTAAGTTAAAATTTGTCAAAACATAAGAAACCTATCAGGAACAATCAATAATCTGTAACATTAAAAAACATTTAATGCTAATTTACAGGATTTTTTTAATCCTGAAAGGTAATATTTTAGACTGTTTTCTGAAATTAAAATTGCTTAATTTTTATCTTGCTTTCTACTTGTTAAAAATATCACCATTTCTTTTAGTTACATTAAATGTTGAATTTAATGAACAAATTCTTGTAAATATATATCAATATTAGTTTTCTATAGTTGTTTAAAATAAAAAAAATATGAAAGAAGAGGATTAGTTAATATAATTTGATAGATGAGAACATATGACTATTTATAAATATTAATTTTAGATATGATTTTTATATTTTCTCATGAAATAATTTAGTTTCTGTATTAAAGGTAAATATTACAACTTATCCTCTAATTGACACTTATCTGGAAATTTTGTTCATTTTAAACCATTGCTATATCTACAATAAAATTTACCTTATAGTAATTTTTTATGCAAATGCTATTTTAATGAGTTCAGTCTAACTTTTAAATCTAGGTTAATATTGAAATCAAGTATTTTTCTTTCCCTAAAAATGCAATCAAATGTATAACAGAAAAGTTGGTAAATATATAAGACAATGTGGAACATTTTTAATACAACAAAAATCAAAACATCTATCACCTCCTCAGATAAAAGTGATAGTGTGATTATGAATGCTGGTGCATACAACAAAAAAAAAAAGAATTTCTGTTAAACTATGGTAGTGTAGAGTTTGTGAAAAAAAAAACTGAAGAACACTGAATAAAGAGACAAAAATTCAAACAAAAAAAATACTAATAAAAACTGAAGATAAAATATGGTTGTAATTAATAGATTATCATTGTACTAATTTTACATTTCAATTTTCATTAATACTGTGTTCACTTAATTTTTTTTTTATTTTCATTTTTGGCAAATTTTGTTTTTCAGTTTTTATTCAAAAAAAAAAATTGCAATAAAATATACTATGATTAAAACAAAAAAAATTCAAAGCTTTATTACATATTAAGAAATAACATATCTTTAAAAAAAATTAAAACAAATGAAAATAAATTCAAATTAACAATTATATATAAAAAATAAAATCTCACCTGATCAGAAGATAAAGAAATAGAATGTTGCAATGTGTAATTGTCTTTGAAGTAGAATTTTATTCAGATTCCTTCCTTAAGGACAAATATTCAGATTGTTGTGCATCTGAAAAGTAAGCTTTTTTGCTTTTTAATAAAAGGAGTAAGATTCAGTTTTTACCTATTGATTGCCAATATTGAAAAAAAAAATGTACAAAAATCAAATTTAAAGAATCAATAGCAAATAAGCGATCAACAGTAAGTATCTGTGTAAGTAAAACAAAAAATGAAGATAACAATCATTTTACCAAAGAAAGTGCATAAAAAATGTAAATGTATTAATTCAAACTCAGGTAAATAAAACAACTGATGGCAAGTGAGAAGTATCGGCACTGTTTAAATTTGTCAAAGTTATTTACTTGACACTTTGGATAACATGACCTTCCCTGCAGTGCATTTATACAAATCAAAAAAAAAAAAAATCAATGAAAGCATTCTACATCTCTTGAGACCTCACCAAAATTGTCTTCTGCTGCTGAGGTCATAGGTAATTAACTAAATTTACTCTTTTTGTCCATCTTGGCAATGTGTTTATTCTTGGCAGAAAAACAAGCGTGTTTATTCTAAGTTAAAAAAAAAAAATACTTAGTTAATATTAAGGATTATTTTTTGGTGATAGTTATGATTATTTTAAAAAATTTTAACAATTGTGAAGATGATGCAATTATATATCCATATATGGTAGTACATAAGACAATTGGTGGCTTCATAGCAGATGACCATAGTTTATTGCTAAAGTGTACATGGGAGAATAAGCAAATCAGAAAAGCGGTATTGGTACAGAAATTGGAAAAGAAATGAAAACCAAGCTTAACAAATAAGAAAATAAGGTTACAAAGTTTGTGAATGTTCTCATGAATAAGTTCTATTGTAAAGTGTTTTTATGAAAGAAAAAAAAATTCTTTTTTAATGTTGTCAGAAATATCTACCTCTTCTAATTTCTACAATACCATTATCTGATTTGTCTATCGTCACATGTCCACTTAAGCAATAAACTACAATTTTTGACTACAAAGCTGCCCAGTGTCTTTAAAAATTACAAAAATAAATATTTAAAAATAGGTCTGCATAAAAAAAATATAACTGTTTATTTTTAAATATATTGTAGAATTATTTATCACATTAAATTTGTTATAACTGGCACTGATAAATAATAGAAATTTAAACATGGAATATTTAGGCAGGTTTAATTAAATTGTACAGATAAAGAATGTCTTAAGACATTTTGGTAAATTTCTCCTACCGTCAAATGCCATTTGATGCTGAGTGAAATCTTGTAAAGGGACTTGCTGAAATTGTGTGTAGGGTTCCGAGTACTTTGTTTTTTATTTTTGCTATATAATAGAGAAATTTAATTTTGACACCCTCAAAACTAAAATTTTTAACAGAATTGATAACCTCTGACTTCAGCTCGTGTGTGTATATATATATATATATATATATATATATATATATATATATATAATCAATCCCCTTACCAGCTGTGGTCATTACATATCTGGAATTGAAAGCCAGAGAAGCGTCTTAGGTTAAACTATAGCCTGCCCTCCAACTTGAAGGCTTTCCTTGGTTACAAACATGTGGTCATTGATTCCATTGGTGGAACCATCTACCCAGACCATTTAATTTAGTCTAGGAAGCCCCTTGCCCAGTAATGCCATGGCATCACTGGACTGATTGCATATATGTTGACCCTTACAATAAGGCTCCAAATACATAAGACCAAATACAATAAAAATATATAATCCATGGATATATATATATATATATATATATATATATATATATATACACACATACACATACACACACACACACACACACATATACATAAATATATAATACAAATCTGTAATATTCTTATAATTACCACCAAATTATGATTAACAATACTGCAATACTCTGCTAATCTGACTGCATAAAAAAAGAAAAAAAAATACACTTAAAAATTTGGAAAGCTCTTCACTTCAAAACACCCACCATCAATAAAATATTTTAATCTCACCATGTCCCTGTTAAAATGCGTTTGAACCATTAAACAACTTTAGCCCTATGTCAACAAAATCCATTCCATCACCCTAGCATGTGAATCCACATCTTCTGATACATTATGACTATATCTTGATTTCTATCCTCTTTCCTTGAAAATGACCATTGATAAGCAAAAGTACTTGGAACACCACACAAAATTTTGACAAGTTCTTTATAAGTTTCTACCTGATGTTAAAAGATTTATTCAACACAGGAGAAACTCACCAAAAGGTTCAATGCAGGTTTCTTATCCATTTTATTTATAAAACATTCAAATAATAGGAATTATAGATTTCAGATGTTGAATATTAAATTAATATAGTGATCTATCTATATATAATACCCCTCTTCCAATATGAAATTAACCATACTTTTGTAGTCTGTTTTTTCTTTTATAAACCAGAAATGAATAAGTTTTGGATGCCAAAAAATGTAAGTGTTTGTATCTGAATATTTTGGAGGTTTTGGTAAAGCAGCAGTCATAAGTTCATTGTTGTTGTAGTAGTATTAATAGATATTTATATCCCCAAGTTATTTTATATATTTACAATACCTTAGTATTTTATCATTCTCCTGAGACATTGCTTTAAGACAACAGCTCATTATCACTGGCACAACCGATCGATCTTACTAGTAGATTCTCATTGAGATAAGTCCACACAGTCAACTTAGTTTTTATATATTTTGTTAAAATTTGAGATCATTTGAGCAAGAATTGGCTGTTATTAGATTTAAAAATGTCACTTTTTGTGGGGACAACCTTAATATTTAAGTGTAAAATAGATAATGTAAGTGTAAAATAGATTTTGTAATCAAACTGCATGTGTTTTTATAGTTAAACCAATATAAATTTTGGGTTAAAAGACATGCTGTTTAAAAATTATCTACTTGTTATAAATTGGAACTTGCAAAATATTTGCACTTAGAATCTATTTAAAAAAAAAAAAAAACATTTGACTCTATGTTAGTCATCTCAGATTTCTGAAAATGGATAGACCTCTGGTGTTTACCTCACAGAACAACTGAAGAACAACTGCACCACACTGCATGCATGAGAGTAGTAGGAGGGAGCAGAAGAAGCAGGAGAGTAGTAGGAGGGAGCAGAAGAAGCAGGAGAGTAGTAGGAGGGAGCAGAAGAAATAGGTTACCAACTAGGAAGTACAAGTACTTTAACAATTTTTAGGATAACAAAACATCCCATTTGACTGATGCAAGATTAAAGATAATTTTCAGTCATTTTGTATTTTAATTTGTTTACTAACTATGCCTTATTGTTAGCAAAAGGAAGATCCCAAAGTGTGAATTGCAAATTGGAGATACCAAAATCAAAAAATTACAAAAATTAAAATATTTAGGAAGTGTTCTAACAGAGGATGGAAAGTGCAACATTGAAATTCAAAGACACATTGGCATAGCCAAAGATGCATTCCAAAATCTAAGCAGAGTATTAAGAAATAGAAAAACTTCACTAGAGACAAGAAAAAGGGTACTAAACTGTTACATGATATCTGTCCTCCTGTATGGCAGTGAATGCTGGACAATCTCCTCAAAGATGAAGAAGAGACATGAAACAATAGAAATGTGGTTCTACAGAAGGATGCTGAGGATACCATGGACTGAACATGTGAACAACAAAAAAGTTTTAGAGAAAATGGAAACTAATGCTTATCAGGAAGAGCCAGTTGAGGTTTCTGGGGCACATAATGAGGAAGGAGGGCTTGGAAAATTTGATACTCACAAGACAGAGGGCAAGAGGGACAGGAAAGAAACTTATAACAACCTTAGTGAGCTTGAGTAAATGGATGCTAGAACAGCATTTAGGAGAAATAGGATACCATTTATTAAGAGCTACAAATAATAGGACATCATGGAGAGCCATGATCATCTATGCCCTGAGGCAATATGACACATAAAGAAGAAAAACTATTCGTTAAGCCTCATAGATAAGCAGTTATATTAGTCAAGTTTGAAATGTGTCAGTGATTTTCTTTCTGATTTTCAATATGTCAAAATTCTTTAGATATGTTTATTTTGAACTGAATGAAAATTAGTAACACTTCTCTCTATTTTTTTCATAATTCTGTCTTTCTTTGTTATGAAAATTATCAACAAGATAATGAAAATAGATTCATGGTTTCTTTCAAAATGTATTAAATATATTCAATGACAAGAATGTTTGTCCATTTTCTGTTATAGACTGGTGAAGCTATCAGGAATGATGCAATGTCAATAATGTTATAATTACTCATTCTCAAATCTTATCAAAGGAATCAAAAGTTATCTAATATTACTACTACAGCAATTAATGTTTTGAAACTGCACTAAGCACATAAATTGGGTATTATTTGTTTTAAGATCAAGTAATTTCTATATTAAAAGATACAAAACCTTTTTTTTCTCTTTTTACTGATTCTTTCTCTACAATCAATAAGATTCACAGAAATAACCATTTCTTTGGTAAAATGTCTTTACTTTACTTCACTATATCCTTATTTTTGCTTCTTTTTAAATATTTTCTAAGTTGATTTTACTTAATTCTTCTCTGTAACTTATTCTAGAAATACAGACTAGTGTTTTCATCCATTGCTGCAGGACTCAGAATTAATGTCATCCAAGAAACAATAACCTTAGTTTGGGGTGAATGGTTAGGTATTAGGCATTCTGGGGGTGATGTCTGGCAATACAAATTTTTTGTTAGTCATTTTCCTGTTGCCATAGTAGGATATGACAGCACTAATGCAAAATTCAACCAGACTATTGTCTGATGATCAGTGTTACATGCAGTGGCTTTATAAATATTTTGTTTGTAGAGCCACTACATACAGAGTGCTAAAGGTTAATTAAAATCCTATTATATTTATTCCAAAATAAATTTCTTTTTAAAAAAAATATCTTAATTTCTCACCAAAAGTGCCTAGTTTTTAATCAATGGAACACACACACAAAACTGAAGTGCTTCTTTTGAAACTGGTGAATAAAATGCAAATAAAAAATGTAGTTTAAATGACTTAAATTTAGATATTTGTATTATTTATCTCTAAAATTGAAAAACTATCATCTGATCATTAGAGGTAATTTTGCTTTAATAAACAAAGAACAAATTTTTCCTGTCAGTTTTTTAGCAAAATATCTCGAATTTACCATTAACAAACAATATTTGTTATGTTTTCTGCTTATCATAAAGTAAATTGAAAATACAAAGGAAAATCTTTAAAATGATAAATGAACATGGAAAATTTAGTAATGATAAGAGATAGGTAATTTTAAATTAAATTTTTTTTTCATGAAGACTTTGAAAACATTTTTGATTATGAATAATTAGAATGTATTAATATTCTTTAACCATTAACATTCTGGAGATGATATTGTTTGCAAAGCAAAAATTTTATTATTGCCGGTGAAAATGACTTAGAATAGCATGTTTGAATTTTGCAATTGTGTTGCCATATCTTGTTATGGAATAATGAATAATGCAGTGTGTTAAATAGAAAATGAATGCAAGAGAGCAAATCTTAAAGTATAAGGAAAGTTTCTCTGAACATGTGGATTGATACTAACGTTTCTGTATAAAATTAATTAAGGTAAATCACCTTGATTAATTTTATACAGAAATGTTTAAAAAGAAATACTTATAAAAATTACAGTCAAATGTAACTGATTCATCATTTTTATATTTATTTATTCTTTTTTAACTTATTATACTGCTAACAACTATTAATGATCACAAAGTTTTGTATTTTGGGGTTTTTAAAAAAAAAAAAGAAAAAGAAAACATTTTGATTTTGGTGTAGTTTAAAAGTTTTATATAGAACTTATTTTGGGGACAGTTCTGGAACAATGGTGAAGAAAATAGTCTGAAGCCCTGCATTGTCGATTCTCTTCTTTACCAATTTCAACCAATACATTCTTCAGCTTCTATCAATATTAATACGTCAACTATTATTAAAGGAAAGAGTAATGATGGCTGGTCAACAAGTAATATCAATTCTAATTTAATTTTTAAAGTATGACCTAAAATTCCTAGATGTATTTTTAGATCTAAACAGAAGTATCTAGAAGTCCAGCAGAAAAATCTTTGGAGTTAACCTTCTCTTTTTTTTCTTTTTTTTTTTTTTTTTTTTTTACCCATAATCCTCTTTCAAAATGCCACACTCTGGACACATTCAGAAAGCAAAGCTATCACAGAATTCCTCGGTATTTTAGAAGTGTAGACAAAATATTCATAGCAATATTTATAGTAAGACAGACCTGATCTAAACACTGTAAGATAGAGAGTTAATGACACTCCTAGAAAGAATGGAAAAGCTAACCTTAGTGTCAGTCTAGCTGCTTCAGTAAATGACTGATGCAGTTACATTTTGCAGAAGATTCAGCATTGCATGCCTATAAAAAGCTATGGTAGTAATTGTAGTTTAGCACAATCTCTTGGCTATTCAAAAAGTATGTGTAAAGTAGGTCCTCTTTATGAAAGAACAAGGTTAGTTACTGTCCAACAGCTTCTGGGGTTGCATATCATGTATAGCACTTTCCTAAACAGAATAATCACAAATGAGACCATGAGCCAGAGAGCAAAAGACCAATGAAATGGTGCTACCTAGAAAGAATAATCTTAAGGCCAGGAAAGTAATGATCACTATTTGAGACCTGATATGAGTTTTACTCTTATTGGTACTATCGAGAATAAAGTCTGACTCTTACATTAGCAGTGTGTCAAAACACATATAAATGTCTCTTCAATCTAGGTCACATTTGAAAAACGATATGCTTTTTGCAACCAAACAATGAAAAGCTTTAAAGCAGCTAAAATTTCAAACAAGCAGTCACAATACTGAATAAACAACCTTGCTTCATCCACCTTAGTCTTAACCTGGCACCTCCTGACTTTTATCTGTTTGGGCCATGGAAGGAATAAATTAGAGAACAGGAGCTCTCCAATGATAATGATTTGAAAGATGCAAGTATCATATGGCAAAGAAGGTATCTAAGAAGCTTCTACAAAGGGGATATATGTATATATATATATATATATATATATATATATGACCTCATTCAGAGGTAGAATACTATGATTGAGAAGGAGGGAATCTGTTGGGGGCTAGATTTAGAATCTTGAAACTTTTGTGTTCATTATATTTTATATGCTTCTTCTATGAAATCCATTGGAATTAAAGATTAGGCATTACTTTTTGACCAGTATTTTTATTATAGAAATTCTAGATTTGTATGTCAAATTCTTTAGCATTTTTTAAAATTTTGTTAAAAAGGCAGCAGTGCATTCACATTAACTTTCTCAGTTCATTCACAAGAAACTTTCTTTTATTACAGTTGTGAACAAGCCTAATGGTGCTGTTTAAGAATCTACATACTATTGAATACATAATACCTTTGTCTTTTATCAGAATCCTACCCAGCTTCTCCACACAGAAAGCAAGCTTTGAGGATACAATCTATAACTTATATTTATAGTTCATATCTCAAGTTTATAGTAACCTACACAAGATGAGAAGGAGAGCTACAAAATATGACCAATTTTCCACATCTTAACTATTCTATGCAAGCTTTTCACAAAGGTTGTGTTTCTGTAGTAGAATCTCTGACATGCAAATTATACTTTTAACATTGAAAATCCATAATCCAAGGTCATACCATTAAATTACACATAAATACAGGATGCGATGGATAAATTGTCGTCTAAATTACACAAAAATGAAAATAACATTGACATCTCATTTTAACAGATATATTTACCAAAATTACACAAAAAATATCTTGAATACTAAAGGGTAAATTTATTCAATAAAATCACCATTCGCTTCAACCACGGCCTCTAGATGACTTCAGAATCTCCTGCAACTCTTCTGGACAGTCTCCTTGTTTAAGTTGGTGAATGTTGCCATAATCCTTGCCTTCAGTTTATCTTTGGTCTTACAAGGCATTTTGTTGGTTTCACACTTAATTGCACCCCGCACATAATGATCAAGGGGGTTGCAGTCTGGGGAGTTTGACAGCCATGGCTGAGTTCTCCTGCTTGTGTGGCATGGTGCAGAATCCTGTTGCCAGACATATGGTCTTCCAGCAGCCACCCTCTTGACCCAGGGCAGCACAACCTTCTCAAGGCACTTGATGTAGGCCTCTGTGTTGAGTCTGAGGCCCTCACCAACAAATTCAGGAGTTCTTTTCTTATCAGAACGATCATACCTACATAATCGCCATTAGACTTATCTAACTCTTTCCGAATCCTCTGCACTGTCTTCAGATTGACACCCAAACACTAAATATTCATATTGGAGCTTCCAGCGTGAATGCCAAGCAGTACAGCATGCCGTTTCCAAATTTCTGGCAGAGTGAATTGTGTCATGGTGTTCTTCTCACAGATGGTGCCCAACTGACCTTACTATACTGTACAGTTGACAAAATCAAAAACAAACAATGCAAACGTGTGAAATTAAAATTATAAAATGGCAACAATTTACTCATCGCACTCTGTATATAGAAAGAAAAGCAAAGAAAATCACTCTCTTTTGAATTAAGTCCAAATGATAGGTAATCTCATTGTGGAATGCAGGTTGCAGGTATATCTAATGTTTAAATCTAGAACTACTCATATTGAATGAATTTCTAAAAATGGTTCAAAGAATATACCAACTGCAGATAAATGCTAAAAATAAGATGAAAATACTTATTCAAGTTAGTATTTCATACAATATTGTCCAATGACTTATTGTGTTGTGTTTTCCTATTTAAGGTACATTTAATTTTCTATCACTTTTCTCTTCTTCCAATCTAATAATCCTTCCTGTACTTAATATTAATTCCTAAATGTCAATTTTCTTCTTTGTAACTATTTACACTATTTGGACTGTTGTCCTCATCTTTATAGCCATATACACAACATTTTGATCATCGTACACTCCAGCCTTCTTCAGGTGATTTTTAAATAGGAAATTTTGAACTGAACCCTTTATTTAGTCTACAGAGGTAGATGGTTCTAATTCCATATGTCAGACCTTTATATATCTCAGTTCCATGTAATCCCCCTTGGTAACTCAACTCTTCAAATTTTTGTTGATCATCATACACTCCAGCCTTCTTTAGGTGATTTTGAAGTAGAAAATTTTGAACTGAATCCTTTATTTAGTCTACAGAGGTAGATGGTTCTAATTCCACATGTCAGAACTTTATATATCTCAGTTCTAATATAATTCTCCTTGGTAACTCAACTCTCCAAGTTTTTGTTCCCTCTGCTGTGGCCAGGTATTAAACTCACAACTTGGAGTGTACAACATCTGAAACATTGTGAATATGGCAATAAAGATGAGGACAACAGTCCAAACAATGTAAATAGTTACAATACCTCATCTCAGAAATATAGACAGATGTTCTTTGTAATTCTTCTTTTTTCCTTATTATTTTGTTTTTAAATTTTAAATATGTCAGTTCTTTACCATATGCACAAAACCATTTAAAATTACATTTACTAACAGTAGGTCATCGCTGAATCATTTCTACTCTGTAATTCTTTTAATATGCAATTTATTGTACAAAAAGCCTTTATTCCTTAATTTTGAACCATCTAAGCTTAAATTAATACCTTCATCTAAAACATAGATGATGTCAGTTGTTAGTATTTGCAAAAGGTTTATTTTTCCAACTTTCAAAATATATATTAAACCTATATAAAGTTTTATCTTATTTTTTAAATATGCAAGGGGTTGCTGAAAAGTTATCAATCTGACTAACAATGGTTTGGGGGGGGGGAGATCTAATATTTGGTTATTTGGTTAATTTCATATAATAGGTAAATAATTATTTCAGATTTTTTATACTAATCACATAGAGAAAGAATTCAATGGATCTCAGATACTAACTTCTAATTTATTTATTTTGTAACCATGAGATAATCTATAAACTTTTGATATTTAAGTAAATATTACAAAACACTATTTTTTCATGAACAATAAACATATCAAATCAATTTTAAATATTTTAAAATTGTGTGCCCTGGTGGCCATGTTCAGGAATTAGAAATATGCCTGGCTCTCAGCAACTTATACACTATATGTAATAGCACAACCAAAATCCTTGAATACGGCTAATAGATTAGCTGAAAGCACTCAAAGCAAATAATCATTTGGACAATTTTTACATAAACATTATATTAAAAAAAGAAATCTTTTGTGTACCAATAAAAAAAAAACAATAAAAACTTAACAAAAGTAATTTGTCAATCATCTTAATGAAACATGTATTAGAGAGGGACTGCTGCCAAAATACACAACTATTAAAGATACAAAATTGTATATATTTAACATAAATAAGTGTGCATAGTCTAAATCACAATTAAATTGTATAAAACAAAAATTTTATTTTCGCGTACTTAAAATGTTTTTAAAAAATGAATTCAGAACATTTAAATTCATCTCTTCTTCCCATCTAAAAAAAAAAAACAAGCAAAAAAAAAAAACACCCAGCTAACGGACTGGTATGTCTTTTATGGATTTGATGTGTTTTAACTTTTTTCCTCCAGAATTTTTAATTTTATATGATCTTTGTAGTTTGCTTTTTATGTACAATTTCTCTGCCCAGACAGTCACACAAGTTGTCAGCCAGGTGAGTTTTATGACTTTGTTGAGTCTGCAAAACCTTTCTGGGAAAGGCCTCAAAATGAGATATGAACTCAGCTGGCAGATAACTCCAACCACATGTATAACTGCATAACAAAACACATACAGTATACTCCACATAAGTGGCACCTTCAAGAAGAATGAAAATGTATCCCACTTAGTAAATGTCCCACTTAAGAGGAGCTTCATGTAAGAGGGAGTTGTGGGCTCAAATGAGGAAAAGTCCCACTTATAAACTTTTAGAATACATGCAAACATACCCTTAGATTTAATATATCAGAATGTTTTTAATGTTTATAACCAGTAGCTAAAAACATGTAGTGAAACCAAATGTGTTTATTTATAGCTCCTTGCAACTTTTAACTTTTCAAAGAAGGGTTAGAATGATGGAGATCTAGTTAAAGCAGTGTAGAAAATTGAAGAAAAAATAAAAGTAGACATGCAATATATTCAATAACATAAATCATACACAACAGCAACAGTTATACCTCTATATATTTCTTTTAACATTTTTTTTATTGTTTAATTTTCACTTTATCACAGATAAAGTTGCCATGATAAAAAATGATTGAATTTTTCTTACCTTTTTTTTTTTTTTTTTTCAATTCTTAAAAATTCTAAGTTTTTAAATTTTATCATTCCTGGATGTAACTTCATTTGTGGTGAAAAAAGTTTATCCTGCCACTGAAGGTGACTCTGATTGCACAATAGTGAGTTTGAATTTCATAGTTGTGTTGTCGTATCCTGTTATGGCAACAGAAAACAACTTTGAGTAAAAGTAACAATAAGGACACTGCCATTAAGAAGTCTTGGAAAAAATGCAGTGGAAAGGAAAGTAATATTAATAATGCAGAGTGCTAAAGGTTAAACAAGGCATTTGGCTTAGGATGATGTGTTTAGAGATCTAATTAACCAGAGTATAAAATTTTTTTTAAAAGTCAAACATGAATTATGTTCAGTTACCACAGATATAACTGCCCTGATGGTTTGCCATGATAAGAAATGTGATTGTTCAAAGTAGGAAACTTTATTTGTTTTTGAAACTAAAAATCCAAACCAGTAAAAGTTTCAAATGTAGAAATTTTGCAACCAATCTAAAAAAATCACCTCCCACTTAGCAAAAGTCCCACTTAAGTGACTAAACTAATAGTAAAATGATATAGGAAATTCTATGGCAATAATAAATTGTCTCTTTTAAGCAGGGTCCCACTTATGCAAAGTGTACTGTACTTTTTACTTTTTTATATGCTTTTCACATTGATGTAACCTAATGTATTTTTGTATATAGAATGCTTTATACATACAATGTACAAGTGCTCCCATATATATATATATATATATATATATATATATATATACATACATATGTATAAGCTGTTTTTACATTTCGACAAAATCTCTCAAACTTTTTAGAATTCCATGAGTGTTAATCAGTAGTCTTTATTGTACAGAAACAATTTTAAAAAAAATCAAAATACACATATTTTGTTTATAACTTTTAACCAAACTTGTATTAAAAAAGATTTTGCCTAAATACACATTTCAACAAAAAATATTTACTTTCATAAAGCATTTTTAGAATTTATTTTGGTACACATTAATATTCTGATGTTTTTCATTATAACAAAAATGTAAAGAAAATGTAAGTTATTTTGTGCAGATTCAGTCTTATATTCAACACTATTGTATAATTTTATTGATAATTTATTCAAAACTGTAATTGCTTTAAATTGACAAAAATGTTTTGTTAAATATTTTATAGAATTTGATTTGCTATTCTGTATGAGGAGGTGCTGAAAAAGTTTAGTCCTGACCAAGAAGCACTTCCCCAAAAATCTGGAATTTTGACCAAATTTTAGAAAGTGGGTGTGGCTTAGAACTTTACATCACCCACACCATAAGATAAAGATATAATTTTGTAATAGTTTTTCCTTAATGCATCAGAATAATATTAAAATTGCCTGTTAATGTGAATTGTTTTGAGATATTAAAAACATAATTTGCAGCATTTTTAAACATTTGGTTATTTTTATGACATTATTTTCTAAGACTGTTAGCCATGCACTAAAATTGTCATCAAATGTTTGCTAAATTAATTCATCATTTTAAAAATAATAAAAAGTAAATACACATTTAAATTGTTTCTCTGAAAGAATACTTTTACTAATTTTTTTTAATATAACATTACTCAGTGTTGTTCAGATATGAATGATATTAGTAAAACCATTGGTTAATCACAAAAACAGTCATCATCTAAGCTAAAATTGATCTCTCTGAACAATCCAATCCATTATTATATTATTTGAAATATTGTTATCCAAGAGAACTGAATTAGTGCTAAATAAATCTTTCTTTGTAATGTTTTATTTCCATGTTAATAGTTTATGCATGTATATCAATATATGATATATATACATTTCATATCTATAAATATGATATGATCAATATATCACCTTAAAATATATTTTAAATTTTTTTAAAGAAAAACATGATTCCATTCTATTATGAGCAAACTTTAAAACAGTAAGTCAATTAACAATATTAAAAATATTCACCTTAGGATGCACAATATTCTGAATTTGTAACTTTTAAAGTAAAGATTCCTCAATAACACATGAAGGATACTCTCTACTGTATCTTTTGTGTGACTTAAAATAAGTCACAAGATGCCTAGTACGGAGGGGGGTTCTTTTCATTGGGGGAGGGTGAGTTCTCAATATGCAATGGTGGGAGTTAGAAAATCATTTAAAAAGTCAAGTACAAAATTGATAAACACAGTAGTCTTAAGCTTGGAGTGATCAGAAAATCTCTTTAAAAAAAAATAAATGACCCCCCTTCTATTAGGCATCTAAATAATGAAAAACAAAATCTCTCTCTCTCTCTCTCTCTGTGCATAGTTATTGTCATTCAAAAATAAGAAATATGAAAAGAAGGGAGAAATTATAGACAAAATAATATAATTTGATATTGTTGTGTCTAGAGTTTCATTCATATCTGAAAATTTTATTTTCTCTTCTCTTAAACAAACTGTAAGCTATATTTTATAAAAAAATAAATAAAACAAATAAAAATTTGCCATATTTCAATCTGAGCTTATTTATTTTCATCATAACATGTTATCTATGATTTATATTTTATCCATGAATTCTTATTTTAGCAACATCTGATAAAATGATTTTTGCCAAGTAAAAATATTCAGCATTTTGTACCTTTTAACTCTAAAATGTATATAATCAATTTTCTATTTATTTGCTTATTACACAATTTACTGTTGCATATTATATATTATGAAATGAACTAAGTCTGACAATTATTTTAATATATTTTCTGTTTATATGTCATTTTTATAGATACAAATATTTAAGTAAATGCTCTGTTTATAATAAGCAATATTAACATTTACTGGCCTGAATGTCCAAGAAATTTCATAGAATATATGTGTCCTCTGACTAGAATCACTGTCATATAGCATGACTTGCTATACCATTTAGCTACAGAGGATTTATTTAAATATTTGTATCTATAAAAATAATGTATAAACAGAAAATATATTGAAATAACTGTTGGGCTTAGTCTATTTCATAATATAGGATGTCATTTGTTTACGTTAAGATATGCTTTAAGCAGATATGAGGAATTTTTAGCTTAAAAACGGTAATTTGACCTTGCTAACCAGACACTTCCTCTGTAGCTAAATGGTATAGCACATCAGGCTATATGACAGTTGTGTGTAGGATACAGGTTCAATTCCAGTTGGAAGACACACATTTTCTATGAAATTTCTCGGACATTCAGGCTGGTAAATGTTGTTAATACTGTTTATTATAAACAGAGCCTTTACTTGTATTTATTTGCGTGTATAAAAATAATGTATAAACAGAAAATATGTTGCATAATATGCAATTTACCAGGTAATTGCATATTATGTAATTGCATATAATACCATTTACTATTTGCCTATTACACAAATTAGAGTAATGACAAAAATATCAATTTGTTTCTTCATAATTCAGTTTGTATTTCTAAATATAATTTACCAGCAAAAATATCAAACTGAAAGTAAATATGAATCAATCCTGGGGTCACCAATCACAAGAATAATTTTTTTTTTTGTGTTATATAACTCTCAAGGCTACTTGACATTGATTGGAAAATAAATTCAAATCCAGCAGAGCAAGAAAATGTTCTTGAATGTATTTTTTCTTACACAATGATTATTTACTCTATATGAAGTAGTTGTAACTAAAATAGTATGCCACAAACAAAAATGTAGTCACTTAGTTGACAAGTTTACAACATTAGTACTTCTTTCAGTGAGAATCAGCATGAAGAGTTTGTTTGTTATCCTAGAACAGCTAAAATAGAGGTGACTATAGGAAAAGCATTGAGAAGGCAGGTTAAGGCCAGTGATTATGAGAGATTGTTTATTGATGGCAGGAGCATAGCTGAGCCCTAATGAGAATTGAAGTCACTTGAATTTAAGAATAAGTCCATTGTAATTATAGGAATCCTTAGAATGAACACATTCTCTTTTTTTTTTATCAATGTCAATTTGGATAGTTTTTTCCATAACATGTGCAAGAAGCCACTTGAAACTAGTTGAATTCTTTTGCTGGGATTTCTGATAATTGTAGTAGTTATTTTCCAAGTATTGCTTAGATGTAGCACAGGGCTGAAAGTAGGGGGCACCCAGTGAGGATCGAACTCACTACTCGCTTGTAATTGTTGCAGTGAGACAAGCTTGCTAACCATTACACTGCCTCGAGGTGCCCATTTCTGATAAGTGTGATAGGAAACAAAATGTTTACTTCAATCCTGTAGGCTTGTTCCATCAAAAGGCAACTTAAGAGAATTGAAGAATTGGGATCTAAACAGCCTCAGTAGTGCAATGTTGATTTGTATAACTGAACCTCTCTAGGAATGTAGGTGGGGCCATTTTTTAAAACAAGTGTTTTAAAACAGCTGAAAAAAATGAATTAAATTCTAAAATATTCAGGATTATTGTTTAAAAATGCTTTCCAGTATTAACATTATTTATATTTGGACTAATGTCCTCATCTTTGTTGTTGTTATCATAATGTTTCTACCATTGTTCCCTCCAACCTTCTTCAGATGTTTGTCACTCTAGATAACCTCTGGGAATTTTAAACTGAACCCTTTATTTAATTTAAGGGGTAGATTGTTCTCATTCTACTGTCCATGTCTAAGGATATAGCATCTTTTTCTTATTTTGTGCTACTCAGTTATTGCTTGCATTGTTTCCTTTGAGTTTAGTCAGTACTACCTGACCCAGGGATTGAACTCACAATTATTGTGTCATTATGATCAAATTTAAGAGTCTTTGATGGTTACCCAGATCAACAGACAAGGCCAAAGGGCACAGCGGCTGAAACGATATGATAATAACAACAAAGATGAGGACATTAGTCCAACTGTAAATAGTGTAAATAATAACCTCTCATCCTAGAAATTCAAACAGAAATTATATTTTTCAGTGTTGCACAACAATTTAGACAAAATCAATTTTTTTTGCCCTAAAGGTAGGTGGTATTTTAATCCAAATTTGACTTCTGTTGACCTCCAGTGATCTTAGAGGCCAACATCACTTGTCCTATTATTTTTTTTTTTTTTGCACAAGTTACAATCATGCACTAATTTACCGTCAAGAATGAAATTTTCTGGTTGCAATACAGATAATTATGGTCACAAACTAATTATGCCTGAAATGAAATTGGAATTGGAATTTGACCTGTGAGGTTAACAAGCTTTTTTGTATTTCACATGTTCAATATCTCTCCATTTTGTTAGAAATGGCATACACTGTTCTTTTATTAATTCAAATTAGTTCTGAGGTCAACTTCACCAAAATAATAAATAGATCAATTGTGAGTTTTCATGCAAAAAGTTAGATCAGTAGATCTTGTCTAGAGCATGATCATGGCATGCACGCGCACACACACACACACACAATATTAGTATAGATGCAATTGTACTTTTCTTTGAGATAAACTTGTATGATTACAGTCCTTAAAAAATGCAATTTATTAATGGCTTGGTATTAATTAAATATTTATTGAAAACACTTCACCCATATTCCTGGTAACAACTCCTGAGTTGTAATTAGTTGAAACTTGTCTTTCTGGTCATTATCTTTATCTTTCTGCAGAAGGATGCTGAGAATACCATGGACCAAGCAGGTGAACAACAACAGTTTTAAAGGAAATGAAAACAAAAAGAACACATTTATACTATTTACATTGTTCAGATTGTTGGCCTCATTGTTATTGTCATATTCACGATGTTTCAGCTGTTATAAACTCCAGCCTTCTTCAGGTGATATACGTTAGAATTTAAGACTGAATCATTTATTTCATCCCCTCGGGTAGATTGTTCTAGTTCCACATGCCATGCCTTTTCTGGATATCTCAGTTTCAGTTACGTGGCATATGGAACTAAAACAATCTACCCTGGTGGGCAAAATAAAGGGTGCAGTTTGAAATTACAACATAAATCACCTGAAGAAGGCTGGAGTGTATAACAACTGAAACGTCATGAATATGACAATAAAGATGAGGACAACAATCCAAACAATATAAATATAGTTACAATACCTCGTCTCAGAAATATAGAGGAAGAGACAGTTGAAATTTCTAGGGTTCATCCTTGAGGATTGGAAATTTTGACACTCACAGGACATATCGAAGGCAAGTGGGACAGAAGAAAACAATGCATAACCTAACTAGCGAGCTTGATTTAACGGCTAGAACAGGGTTTAGGGGAGATAACGAAAAAGGAAATTGTGGTGAGCCATGATCACCAAGGTCCTGAAGGGACACAGTACATAGATGAATGTCATCAGCAGCAATTGTGATATTACACTCTGCCAAAATCTTGCTATTGATTCTTGCCTGGTTTCTTGAAAGAGAAATATTTTTTCTTGCTAATGAATTTGATCTGAAGACAAACGAAGTTACTCCATATTATGAACTGATTTATCAATGAAGTTTTAGGCAAATATTGGCAAACATGCCCGCAATGAGACGTAGTGTCAAAGGGAATTTTTTTTAGAATTGTAATGAAACCTAAACAGATGATGAAAGTGAATTTATAAATTTTAGTTATTCTTGAGTATTGACAACAAAAATAAACATTATTTATTTATTAGATTGTTTATTTACACTTTATTTATTAGATTATTTATTGGAATGGTTGGTAAAACATTAGTTAATTGTCAATCAATTTGAACTTTATAAAAAGGTAAATAATAAGGATTTCCTTATCATTGGTTCCCATATTTTAATAATTTAGTCAATGTTTATGAATTTATGAATAAAAAATTGTTTTCACATTTTTTTTATAAATCGGTAAATGATAAATATTGCATTTCATTAGTTTTAATTGTATTAGTTTTTAGAATGTTGTAAATATAAAATTATTCTTATAAATAAACATATTAATAGTGTTTAATATTTTTGTTGTAAATTCTGAAGAACAAAAAAAATGTATAAATTCACTTTTATCATATGTTTGGGTTTTATTCCAATTCTAGTCATCACTTTTAACTCTTAGGAGACAACAGGAATGATATATTGGCCAAAAAGTCAAATGACGAAGAACATGACTGTGTTGACCTTTCAGCCCGATAATACAAGCCTCAAGGTTAGGTTGCTAGTCTTTGTACCAGCCAATCAGATTGCTTCTTGCATTTTTCTTGCATATCTGGGCCATGGTAGTTTCTATGATAATTCTGTGATTTTATATCAATTTCTTTTTATATTTGAGGTTGTAAATTGATTGGAAAAGCTAATCTCACAGTGCCTTAAGGTGACCAAAGTGATAGAAATTGTAGGAATTATGATTCAACAATATCTTCTCAGCAGGTATTGTGTACATGTGTTCATTGAAAATCTCACCGAAATTTATCACATGATTATATGGCTTCTTTATACAGTGTAACCCGGATATAAGAGAGATTTTCTCTGGTCCCAAATTAGAGCCATACTTACCTAAACAAAATAGACCAAACCTGGATATAAGAGAAACCCGGATATAAGAGACTTCTTATCCGGTCCCGACAACTCTCTTATATCCGGGTTACACTGTATCAACTGGAAGAAGTCAAATTATTTACGAGGTTTTCATATCGATTATGATTTGGAAATTATTCAGCATTTGATTATCATTAATGGAAATTATGATAGCGTTATTTAGTGTTGAAAGAATAATTTTTTTAGGCAATGACAAACTGTTCTGCATTATAAAATTGTAATACTTATGTGAAGGGTTCTTCAAGACAGGCCGGTGCAAGGGTCTCTTGACCCACTACCCATGATACAAGGTCTCCCACTCCCTACTTTTAACTATTCATAAGTTAGTACGTATTTATATACAGTGAGACCCGGATATAAGAAAACCCGGATATAAGAGAGCTTTTCTCTGGTCCCAAATTAGGGCCTGTGTTAATGTATATATAATAGACCAAACCCGGATATAAGAGAAACCCGGATATAAGAGCTTTTCTCATGTCCCAAATTAGAGCCTGTGTTAATGTATATATAATAGACCAAACCCGGATATAAGAGAGCTTTTCTCTGGTCCCAAATTAGAGCCTGTGTTAATGTATATATAATAGACCAAACCCGGATATAAGAGAAACCCTGATATAAGAGAGATTTTCTCTGGTCCCAAATTAGAGCCTGTGTTAATGTATATATAATAGACCAAACCCGGATATAAGAGAGATTTTCTCTGGTCCCAAATTAGAGCCTGTGTTAATGTATATATAATAGACCAAACCCGGATATAAGAGACTTCTTTTCCGGTCCCGACAACTCTCTTATATCCGGGTTACACTGTAGATATAAAACACAGCACATACCCTTTGCAGTTAATTTCTAGTGACAAGGTCAGGTCAGCATTGTCCAATTACCATATTTTCTTGTGTATAACGACTCCATATTTCTGAAGCTAAAAATTAGATCCTTGAGTATAATATGATGCCATAATACAGATCGCTGTGTAAATTTTTTTTTGGAAAAGTTGTACTATATTACTTATTAAAGTCTTAATATTATGTATATATTTCACTAAAATATTTAATTTTTCATGATATTAAAGAATAGAAATGGACTGGATGTTTAACCATTGCTTGTTTTCTTACAATTTCCATTTTAAAACTTTTATAAAAAATACAAAAAAGATTTTCATGGAAAGGTGCTAACTCGACCTACCTGGTAATACATTTTAAGGTGTTAATCAATCTATCATACTTTTCTGTTTGATATTATGTTATTATATTTCTATATAATATTAAACCCTAAATATAAAAAAAAAGTCTTTCATCTATATAATAAATACGAATATCGGTGTGTCACACTTATCCAACTTTACTCCTAGAGGTCATAGCCCAATATATCATACTATTTGGAATCAGGCTGATTCCGTGAGCAAATTAAAAACATTCCAGGCATTCTGCACCTGTAATCCTGAAATTTTGGATTTCCAAGTTTTCATTGCTGCAATTGTTTTTGGCAATTTTTTTTTCCTATGTGATTTTTTTTTCCTATGTGATTTTTTTTTCCTATGTGATTTTTTTTTTGTGACAAATTTTTTGTACAATAATAATTTTTATAACTTGAAAATAAATTTGGGAATAATCAAAATTAATGGCGAAATGCAGCAAATCTATGAAATAAAAATAATTATATGGAAAGTAAGGACAGATCGATTAAGTGGGAGCAGAAGAATTTATACTTTTAAAAGGTAAGCTTAAACATTAATGCAATACTTAAATGCAGTGATCAATTTTGAGTTCTTTTGTAGTTTATTTTTGCCTATCGCATATACTCCTCCCTACCTATTGTGATGAAGGTGCAATCAAGAGACCAATAGGGTGGCTTTTAAACTAGTTAATAATAAAAAGAGAAAACTTAGAAAAAAACAATAAAATACCTTTTGTAAACAATTGTTATCAACACCTGCTTATTTTGTGTTTTATTATCTATTGTGCTGAGTGTCTTTGCAATCTTGATAGGTGTTTTAAGCTGAGTAAAAATTTCTGGAATTTTCCAATAAAGTTTTATATCGTTGACACTAAAAAATGCATAACATTTTACTTTAAGAGTAAACTCTTGACTTTTGTTATTCAGGTAAACATTTTGTTTTTTTTGTTTTTTTTTGTGGATTTTTTTTTTTACAGATCTGTTTTTTCTTCTTTATGTTTATAACTCTACAGTATGAATCAATTACTATTTTGAAAAATTGTAACATAAGAACTGATAAGGAGATTTAGAATAAAAACAGTTTTGTTTCCTTCCTCTTTAGTTCCTTTTCCAAATCATTGTTTTTAATCATTTCACCCTAAGCAAGGCAATAAAACCACTAAAAGGCAAGGAGTTACTGAGTGTGAAAACAATTTATCCTTGAAAATCAACACCTTTATATTCTTCTTCTATGTGCCATGTCCCTTCAGGATGTTGGTGATCATGGCTCTCCCCAATTTCCCATCCTTTGTAGCTCTTAATAAATTTTGTCTTTTTGTTATCTCTCCTAAACCTTGTTCTGCCAACCATTTACTCAAGCTCATTCTGCTTCTTCTATGTGCCATGTGCCATCAGGACATAAGCAATCATGGCTCTCCACAATTTCCCATCCTTTGTAGCTCTTAATAAATTTTGTCTTTTTGTTATCTCTCTTAAACCTTGTTCCACCATCCATTTACTTAAACTTGCTAGTTAGGTTATGCATTGTGTTCCTCTGTCCCTCTTACCTGTCATGTGAGTATCTAAATTTCTAAGCTCTCTTTCCTCATTATATGCCTGAGAAATTTCAACTGTTTCTATCTGATATTAAGTATAAGCGTACTGTCTCTAAATCTTTGTTGTTTGACATGTTTGGTCAATGCGAGCAACAACAAAGTTTTTGAGAAAATGGAATTGCTGGTGCTAAATCAGCTCCCTAGAATACATATACAACTTTAATGGTATATTTACAAATGATTTATAAGAATACATCAGGCATCATGCAAACTACTAATGAAGTCCCAAATTTGGTGAATTTATGGGAGAGTGAAAATAAAATAATAAATAGAATAATAAATTTAATTTTCCTGTAATGCAAAAAAAGAGGAAACCAAAATTGTTTTCTGTTACATATGAATTTTATAACTCCACTTCTGGAAAGGACATGATCATTTTCTTTTCACCTCCCCGCCATTGCGTTTGGACATGTTTGGTAGCCATGCCAAGAAAGGGGAGATTTGGCCACCCTCACTCAATGTCAGACTGACTTGAGGTTGACCATTCATCTTTGTACCACACATGTGTCATCAACTCTTGTTTATTGCAGTCCACCAACATTCAAACTCCATTAGCAGCATGGAGTCAAATACGACCTTCCACAGATTACACAATTGTGGGAGAAATAATCCTATAAGTGATCACAATCTATCATGTTTGCCTTAAGTCATAACTAACATCACATTCCAGGATAATCATTAGGTGAGGTGAGTAAAAACTCTGTTCCCAAATCTGCATCAAGTGAACCTGTTGCCACCTGCTCGGCCAGTCCATTTGAATGTCCAATCCCTGCGACTGATCAATGAGTTGATCACTTTGATCCAAACTTTGCCTTATCCCCACGTTGTGTTTAGTTTTGATCATAAGCTAGCAAAAATCGAATCATCATCAGGAATTACTGTATTGGGTTGGTCCAGGCAGAATGAAGATACAAATGAGAAAAAAAAAATAACTTGAATAAAAATAAATGCTTTTATATACATTCTTTTGTACAGTGATTGGTTCATCTTGACTTTAGAATTTATCAATTCCTCATGCAGAAAATTATCAACCCAACCCATTTCTTAAGTTGAATGTGACACTTTGGCTGGTTTGGTTAATCTGACACATGGCCTATGTCGGAGGTTCTCTTCAGGCAGGCAGTCACATGATATCAGGCAACATGGCCGTCTCTTGTCTCAGCACCTGCAACAACTGACTCAGCTGCTTTGATTTCTCACATTTATTGAAATTCACCCAAAACCAGCATGGGGTATGATACAGTTAGGGGACTCTATGTTTCACCTATTTATCAACAAGAACCCTTTTTTGTCTTGCTCTGGAAAATTAATTACATCTCCAAAATCAGGGAGATCCCCTTTTCCTCTGGGTAGCGGTCACAGGTATCTATCTGCCCCAATAACTTCCTCCTCCTCTTATTGGCATCCCACACCAATACTTCCCAATTGGCGTAGGCAATTCCTTCTCCTTCTTTGGTATTTCACCTGCACCTGCCACCTTGGCTACCCCTCGGCTAATCTAACTCCCAACCATTTGGCATAGCTTAACTTATGGTCAATTTACTCCTGCCTCAAGCACAAATCCACCGAGGTGGACAAAATTAACCTGGCAGCTCATATTGAAAAGGACCTCCAATCGGTTGTGGACTGGGGAGAGAAATGGATGGTCAACTTTAATGCCTCTAAAACAAAACTGCTCTCCATTAACCACCACAAGGACCCATCCCTGCATCCCATCAGAATGTCTGAGGACCAACTTCTCGAGAGTTCCTCTCTGCGGCTGCTCGGTCTCACGCTGTCCGCTGATCTGAGATGGAACAAATACATCGAGTCAATTGCATCATCCACCGCAAGAAAAGTTGGTTCCCTGTGCCGAGCCAGGAAATTCTTCTCCTCTGAATCGATCCTCCAAGTCTATAAGTCTACCATTCGACCTTGCATGGAGTATTGCTGCCATTTATGGTCTGGGGCCCCTGCGTGTTGCCTCAGGGTTCTAGATAAGATCCAGAGACGGATCTGCAATGTGATTGGCCCTGATCTGTCATCTCGTCTGCAGTCACTCTCTCACAGACGCGATGTTGCATCACTCTGCCTTTTCTACAAGTACTTCCACGGTAATTGCTCTGAGGAGTTGCTTTCGCTTGTCCCTAAGCCTCGTGAATTTAAGCGTCCTACGAGGCTGGCATCCCGTTCCCACCCCTTCACCGTTGAAACTGTTAGGTGTAGACGTCTTTTCTACTCCAATAGCTTCATGTCTCGCACATCTCGCCTATGGAACTCCCTTCCCTATTACTGTTTCCCTGACAAATAAAATCTCCAACGGTTTAAGTGTAGCGTCAATCGTCATCTCCAATTGCCTTGATCTATCCACTTCCTGACATCTTTCATTCCTATCTGCTCTCGCTCTATATCTCCCGTAACCCCCCTACCTCGATCGACCTTCCGTCCTTCTCTTTCTCCACATCCCTTCCTTTACCACTCCTATCTGCTCTTCCTCCAACCCTTCTGTAACCCCATGCGTGATAGTGGCCACCGAAAAAAAAAAAAAATTAATTAAAAAATTATCATTTAAAATTTTGCTTATGCTTAATTTCCCATCCTGATCTTGTCCAAAATCAGATATTTACCAGATGATTCTCTGGTAGGACATTTCCTCAACCCTGTTCAGGGTCATTACACTCCAAATAACCTCTGTTACGCAAAGAACTATTCACAAATCAAATCTTATCCATCCTATTTATATTGTGTTTTCATAACTGGTATTTGAAGCTGGGTAATTAATCATCTGTCAGCTTAAAGATCACCACATGGCGTCTTGTGGCAATATCGCTTTTCCTTAAGTAATTTTTCTGATTTTAGAGAATTAAGCTTTTCCCTTTTGGAAAAGAGAAATCTTCATTCTTCTCTTGGTCTGTCCGTCGTTCTATTCATTAACACTTCTCATCTCATTCCAAGCTAATATTTTTGGATTTTAACCCCTTCCTTTCATTTACCAGCACCAAATAGTATCACAATCCTCTCTGTTCATATCCATGTAAATCTAAATTGATCCCCTCTATTTCCTAATAGGACATCTTCCAAGGCTATAAGAAATCCCTCTAGCATCCCTAAACCATTATTGGCTTGCCCAACTGCTTGAGTATACTTCAGTGCTAGAGACAGAAAAAAAGCACATGAAAAGTTTATAAGGGAATGGTATATGTCAAGAAAAAATTTGGCCCTCCTTATTATGCATGTATTACATATATATATGTACATACACACACACACACATATATATACTAGCTTAAAAACTGCCCTAATGGGCAGCATTTAAGCTAGCTCCTGTAGAGGGCTCTTGATTGGGTCTTCAGCTTGTTCAGGAGTTTGAGAGACCCTAACTCTTTGCATATTCTCAGCATTGGAAGCTCTCCTGGCTGCTGTTTGATCTGGGTTTTCATTTGCACAGGAATTTCTTTCCCTCACTGCAGCCTTTGCTCTGTTGATTGCAATCTGGTCCTCTGTTGGCAGAGATTTCTTTTTGTGAGGTATACTGCTGCCATATGAAATAGGCAACAATAAACTACAGAAGAACTTGATTGCTGCATTTAAGTATTACTTTAATATTTAAGTTTACCTTTTAAAAGTTCAGCAATAATTCTTCAGATGCCACTTAATTTAAAGACAGTTTGATGTACATAAGTCCTTACTTTCTGTATAAACAATTATTTTTATATCATGGGTGACTTTCGCACGATTGCGCAATTAATTTCCATTATTCCCAAATTTATTTTCAAGTTATAAAAATTGTTATTGTACAAAAAAATTGTTGCAAAAATAACTGAAAACAATTGCAGTAATAAAAACTTGAGAATCCAAAATTTCTGTAATTTTTTGTCTCTTTATTTGAAAAAGTGTGACAAACTGACATTCACACACAGATATACACCCACACATATATCAGGAGAGAAAAGGATTCACTAAGAAGAATGCAAAAGTAAACTAATCTCATAATGCTTGATGATAAGAACAGCTGCATTTGAAATCAAGTCTACTCCCATATTTCTGCTTTTACTCTTTCTAGAAATTTTTTTACAACCACACTTCAAAAATGAATAAAGGCAACCATGATGAATCATCCTACAGGATTTCATTTTAAACAGACAAGATTATCCCAAGGAAAATGAAACAAGAAAAAAGCAGTGGGTGACAGGTGAAATTCTCAACATGATGAAAAAGAGGCAACAAACAATGCCAAGGAATGGCATAGAATATATATCATTATGTACAAACAATAAAAAAATGCATATATTATTGATACAGCAGGTATGCATAAAAGAAATAACAGGACAAGAACATGCACGTTAAAATGATGCATTAATACTTGGTGAGGTGATCCGAAGAGAACTAGAAGTCCTACCAAGATTTATTATTGTTGGTTAAAATTTAACAACATAAGATATACAGATGTGAATCAGAGATAAACATTACCTAGAACTACAAAGAATAGGTAAGTTGTGGAAGACTGTGATTACCCATACCCTGAAGCAACACAACGCATAAAAGATAGAATAAACTATCCAAATTTAGTAACATTTTACTGACAACCTGCTTTAACATCACCAAATTTTGTCTTCTATGACCAGGCCTGAGAAGCTAGATACTTTGTATAATTAAACAAAAGTGAATAAATGTCATTGATAAATTTCATTTATTAGGCAATAAATTAAATCACTTAGCATCTTCCGTAGATGGCCTTTCATTATAAAGCTAGCTTTAAGAATATTTTAGAGCATTCTCAAATTTTAAATTTGAAAATTTAATGATATTTTGCTCCACTTCTGTGTATAAATACAAGCTGCAAAATAAAAATTTCTACATTTACCATAAATTTATTCATGGGATGAAACATTGGTAAAGAAAAAATTTCCTTGTGACTTTTATTTATATCGTCTTTACAATATATATAAATATATATAAATATATATATATATATATATATATATATATATATATTATATATATATATATATATATATATATTATATATATATATATATATATATATATATATATATATATTATATATATATATATATATATATATATATATATATATATATATATATTTTATTTATATCTGAATTTATAGATATTATTGTGTAGTCTAATAACATAGCCAATTCTCACAAAAATGACCTCAAATTTTAACAAAATGTGTAAAAAGTTGACTGTATGGACTTATCTTAATGAGAATCTTCCAGGAAAAAGGACCGGGAATGCCAGTGATAATGACAATGTACTATTGAAATGGCCATCACATTCACCTGACTTGAAACCTTGTTATTTTTTTTTCCATGAGGCTATGTGAAAAGACAGGTCTATACACCCCCACCTCTTCCTACAAACCTAAACAGAAAATCACTGAGGTGCTGGAGAATGTTACACAATACATGCTACAGCATGTTTAGCAGAAGCTGGACTACCGACTGACATGTGCAGTTTCACAATTGGTGTGCATTTTGAACATTTGTGAAGGTTTGTGAAATCAGTTATAAAATTTACATCCCTTTGAATATCTTGTTTGAATTTAATAAATAAATCTTCTGTTCAATGACAAGACTATTTAGTTTTGTTTGCCTGGGATGTGTGGTTATTCAGGTATTCACATTTTAAATGGTGTCAACATTTTTGGGACATCCTGTAATATATATATATATATATATATATATATATATATATGAGAGAGGAAAGGATTGACTAAGAAGAAAATGCATTATCAACAATAAACCTAGAACCATAATATCTCCAATTATCACAAAAGCAATAAGAGCATAATACAGTATACAAGCTAATAGAGAAAAAACAGAATTACTTAGAGTGGACTGATTTAATATCCAACATATACAAACAACTCTAATACATATATATATATATATAATTTTGTATGTGCAGTACTTAGTAGAAAGCACTCAGTATCAGTGATAGAGCTAACATATTCATTTGTATGGATATAAGTTTGTGACCCTGGGTTTCAAATTTTTGTGATCACCAGTCTGGCTTGTAGGAAAGAGCACAGCAGATGTTTTGATTGCTTCTGTACACCCAAATTAATCCAACAACTGCAGGAGAAAGTGATGGAAGACCCAGGCAAGAGAATGTGAACTTTGACATGGAGAATGGATGTTGCAATTTCCACCATGAAACTGGCCTTGAATGAGGACCTCCACTAACAATCATACAAGAGGTATAAAGGTTAACATCTTCCAAAAAAGGCTTGAGAAAGTCATCTGACAAAGGCAAAGAAACTCCTGAACAAGGTGAAACATCCTGTTGAACCAGGGACAAACTGGTTCTTTGCTGAAAAGAAAGTTTTTTTCACAACAGCTTGCTTACAATTCCCATGATGTTCCTCATGCCATGAAGACCAAGTTTCTCCAAATTCTAATCGTTTTTGGGTGTGTCTCTAGTGAGGGTGATGCTATGTGGAATTGCTGAACACCATGGTTAAGCCTTGTTTGGAGAGGGTGACTGCTGGCTCCCTAACTCCCCTGATTGTAATCCCATGGATTATTATGTGTGGGGTACGGTTGAGATAGATACCAAGTGCACTGCCTGTAACACCAAAGCCCACCTAATTGACAAGATTAAGGAGACATTTGAGGCTCTCCCTAGAGACATAAAGGCCACATGTACCAGATTCCAGAGTTGGATCAAGGTTATGGTAGATGCTGAGTGTTGGCTTCTTTGAGTGAATTGTCTTTTGATTATTATAACCTGTATGCCTCTGATCTATTTTCCCAATAAATTCATTTTTGACTGAGATATTTACTTTACTTACCCTAAAAAAACTGCCAATTTTAACAAGAAAACCTTGTATATATTGTTAGGAAAAATTAACTTGAAAACAAGTGCTTTTGGTGTCTTTTGATTCATTTTTTATCAAATATAAATTTGAAAAGATGGATATTAATGCTAATCCAAAAACACAGTATCTAATGAATAGAGTATATATGTAAAAATTCCCCAGCCAAGTTGTAACAATTTTGTATGATCTTCAAAGAAACATTTAATCTAATAACATCCTGATAGAATATTATGCACTTATTCTTAACTAATTTTGGTTATTTGTTTTTTCAATACTACCTTCTAGTTCTACAGCATTATCCTTTTTTGAATGATTTTTAATATGTTTAGTGATGGTTTATTTCACTTTCCACTTGATCTGTTATATTTCATGTTGTAAATTACCCACTTTTCATTGGCAGTTATAAATATTTAAATATTGTTTTTTGTTTAACTTATGTGAACATTTCATATTAAAACAAGTTCATTTTCTGTATTTATTTGCATATTTTGAGTGTGATGGTTATTTTTCATATCAATTATTCCTATGTAATGCCTTCATCTAATCGTCATCAAATATCCAGTAGAAAAGTTCACAGACTACTTTTTGCATATAGTACCTTCATAAACTATATAATTTTATGTAAATTTTAGAATTTATATACAAAAAATACACTAAACTTATAGACAATATAAAAATTAAATAAAAATTATAGCACCAATGTTATAGACAATAATAAAAACAAACCAAAATTATAGAGAATCAATTTTGACAATTTAAAAAAAATGAACTGCATGCTGATATGATAGATGTCACAGTAGAATCAAAAAAAGATAGTTAATTCACCTCACATCATATGACAACACAGAACAATTTTTTTTCTAAGAAAAACTACTATGAATTCATGGAAAAAGAGTGGACATGTCATGTGCTACCTATTAAGGTCAGGCACCATAGATTCCTTGGACGGATAATCATTTTCTTCCTTTTGAAGGTGGGCATCACTGGCCAGAGCCTGAAGCGTGCTTCACATCATCTCCAGACCACAGCTCAACAGGCATTGAGTTGGATCGGGTCAATATCCAAAATAAACAAAGTTAATTAAAACCATGCTCACAACACAATGCTACTTCTGATTTGAAATATATCTATTTACCTTCCATTCTACATTATTGATAATGGTTGCTTTGAGCACGTTGTGTATTGGTTTAGGATCAAAAGCAAATGCTTTCAACATAACATTGAAAATCTGACTTGCAGTTGTAAAAAAAATTGCAAGAGACTAACATGTTTACACAAAAGGCAATACCCCTTCTGGTGGCAAAAGCAGTTGGTGGTGCCAGGAGTAGCCACCAAAACTGTGTTAGCTCCCCTGGTTGGTGGTTGATGCAGGCAGGATATTGCATGTAGCTTTCACACATATATATAAAATTGCATGTGTGTGTGTGTTATTGTGCGTGCATGTGGGTACATGTGCATACATGTACGTGTTTATAGATACATGTGTGTAAATATATATGCTTGATACAAACATTTGTTCTGTTTTTGCTATTAGAAGATATTGTGACTGTTTACTTTTAATTAATTTTATTGAAAAACATTATTATGACAGCTGTAATATCAGTATACTTTTTTTTTAAATTTGATAAAAATATTCACTATTTTGGTATATTCTGCTTTTATTTTAAGGAAGCTAAAAATGCAACTAAAATAAAAATACAATAGAATTGTATAATTTATAGAGGGGGATATGTGATTGATCACATATGTAAAAAGTGGTTTATAAATTTTCAAGTAGACTTCTCAAGATTGATAGTGATAAAGTCAAGATATTACTTGCAAATAATCATTGTAATGTAATTTGGAGTTAGCCAAAATAATCAAAATATCCAATGTTAAAATTATTCAGTTAGTTGCATTGATGTGTGACTTTCACATAACTAAAAAAAAAAACTACTGAGGCAAAACGACTTCTATGAGGTCTTTCTGGAATATCAAACAATTGATTTGTACAATTATTGATTCTAATTAGACCACCTAAAGAACCAATTAAGAAAAATGAGATGAAGACTTAATATTTTCTCAGGATAATGCATGTTTCTATGTTGACTTGGCAAAAATTCTGACAACTTAGCTGGGAAATTTTCATTCATTAGCAGTTTTCATCAGATATACCTGTACATTATAATTACAATTTTTAAGAATTAAAAGTTAGCCATGTTTGCCTTTGTGGCCACAATAAAACAGTGTATTAAAAGGATGGTTTTTCCCATGACACTGCAATTATTTTAACTATCTTCACTCCCTTAGCAATGTTTATCGTTTTAAAAAGTGATGATAAGAATTTTAATAAAACCGAAACTTATGAAAGTGAATTTATACATTTTATTTCTTCTTTGAGAATTTACAACAGAAATGCTAAACACTATTTATTAGATTATTTATAATTAAAAGATTATAAAAAAGTGTGAACTAATTCAATGTAATGTTTATCATTTTCCAATTTATAAAGAAATAAATATAAAACAATTTTTTTATTCATAAATTTATAAACATTTACTAAACCATAAAAATATGTGAACCAACTATAAGGAAATCTTAATAAACCTTTATAAATATTGAAAATAATAAGTAAATAATAATATATATAAGTATAAAAAGAAATAATAAGTAAGTAATATAATTGATAAAGTTTAAATTGATATAAATAATAAAATAATAAGTAAATAAAATGATAAATAAAAAATCTTATAATTATTGAAAATAATAATAAGTAAATAATATATATAAGTATAAATAATAAGTAAATAATAATTATCACATTGTATGTGGTTCACAAGTTTTTATAAACTTGTAAATATTACCAAGGAAGTCTCAGCTGTTTAAATAATAGCAGTGTCAACAGAAAAAATGTCCTTTTGACACACAGTTTTTTTTGTGTACACAAAGGTTAAACATTGCCTAAAAGTTTCTGTGTGAATGGAATTATGATATTGCCAAAAAGACATTAAAAGAATATGGAACAAAATGGTAAACTTAACAAAGTTAATTTGAAAATTGAAATTTTCTTAGCTTTTCTTCATAAACTGAACATGTATATATGCAAAAATTCATATATAAATAAAATATATATGTGAAGAAAATATTAATGAAAATGACAAGGAAAACCTTTCCACTTATATATCACTTAGCATTTTTCATAATTTACCTTTCTTTCATGCATATTTTGGACTGTTTCTCTAATTCAAAATTTGAACACTTAACAATATTTTCCTGAACATTACTTCTATAATTGAATACAAGTTACTAAATAAAATTTCTACACTAGCCTTGATGAAGTTCCTCAAGGAACAAACACTTGGCATAAAAAACTTTGGCAATTTTTAACCTTTGTGCCTACAAAAAAAAATCACTGTCAAAAGGACTTATCTTTTCCTTGATACCACTATTATTTTAACTACCTTCATTCTTCAGCAATGTTTACCATTTGGTAAAGCAATGATTAGAATTCTAATAAAACCTAAGCATATGAAAGTGAATTTATACATTTTCTTTATTCTTAAATTACTTCAGCTAATTGCAAATTGATTCAAACTTTATAAAATGGTAAATAAGGATTTCCTTATAGATTACATATTTTTATAATTTAGTAAATGTTTATAAATATATGAATAAAAAATTGTTTTCATATTTGTTTCTTTATAAATTGGTAAATGATAAATATTGCATTGTATTAGTTTTTAGAATGTTGCAAATATAAAATCATTCTTGTAAATAAACAATCTAATAAATAAATAGCGATTAATATTTTTGCTGTAAATTATCAAGAACAAAAGAAAATTTTTAAATTCATTTTTGTATATTTGGGTTCTATTAAAATTCTAAAACACTTTAAAACAATAAGCATTGCTGAAAGGTGAAGGTAGTTAAAATAATAGCAAAGTCAAGGGAAAACTATCCTTTTGATGCATCATTATTTTACAAGCATGCAGGTTAAACATTGCCATTTCTTTCATTTATATATACATTTAACTTTTAATCATAAATATTCACCATTTTCTTTGGATATAAATGCTTTGTTTCTCACTGTAACTTCTTTTATTTACTTATTTTTATATATTGAGTCACTGTTTACATTTTTATTTTAACATATTAAACATGTACAAATCTCATTGATTTGTTTACAAGTATTTATTTTTAAATGTTATTGTTAAATTTTTTAAAATTAAATACAAGTCTTTTTTAAGTATAACAGTTTGCCATGGTAACAAGTTTTTCTTTCTTTAGATTTTTGTCAGTTGTTTTGATAATGTTCAGTGGAAACAAAATTTTAAGAAAGAAGCAAAAGAATGCAATCATCCAACTGGTTTTTACATATTTCATCTTATATCCTTATATAACCGGAAAACACATAATTACCTTCTGAGTATCCGACAAGTATCCACATAAAAAAAGAAAAAGTAAAAAATCCACCATAAACAACTTAAATAGAGCTCATACCATTGCGATTGGCTGTTGGTCAACTTCCAATCAAATGCGTGATAGAGGGGTATGGTTTGCCTAATATAAGTCAGTGTCTGCAGGCTGTTAATTTAGATGGGGGGGGGGGCACATCAGAGAGTGATCAGCTCTGATGGAGTCGACTTGGTGAGGGGAGTATGATGTTTGAAAGACCTGAAACTGCCCAATGACACAATTCAGAACATTACTGACGACACCCTCTAGCGCTAAAGAGCGTATATTCAAAGTAACTTAGTTCAAATATTTCATATTAGTCATTTACACACATATATTGTAAATATTAAGAATACAATACAACTGTTGGAAAATAATGGCTAACGGTTTCACATTGGAGGTAATCATCAGTTGTTATTTGTAACATACCATTTCCATGTGCGTTTCAGTCAAATATAAATGCAAACCTCACTGAATAATATTTTTGCTTGTTCCTTATGTTGTGTAAATGAAGATTCAGCTAAAGTAGTGCACACAGAGAAAGCAATAAAGCCACTAAGATGCAAATTCTTACTGAGTGTAAGAGAATATGAGAAAAAAAACTACTATTAAGGAGAGGACAATAAAAGAACAATAATTAAGAAGACAGTATATAACAATTGATATTACATTTAAATTTCTGAAGATCAAAATTAACTGGGAAGCAAGAATCTGGAACAGAATTCCAAAAACAAGAAGTGTGACAGAAGAAACCGCTAGGATAAAACTTATGGTTCCATCTAGCCATTTCAACTGTAAAATGATGAGACCTTGCTGTCAATCTTGTACTGCACTTAAATTCATAATGTTTTGGTACCATAGAGGAAAATTTATCAGAACAATTACCATGAAAGTATTTATAGAAAAGGTACAGGGTGCCAAGTTACAGCAGTGGGAAAGGTACTATGAAGCCAAGATGCCAGGTGAGAATCAATAACATTGCAGATTCTTTGGATTTTATCAAGAATTTCTAAATATATAGCATGAGCACCAGACCAGATGTGGCAGCAATATTGAAAGCAAGGACAAATGGTAGACTTATAATATATGCAAGATAGAGCCTGGTGAGAAAAAGTGTCCTGCACAACATAGTGAACCAGTTTTCTTAGCTGCAGACAAAGCAATCCATTCAATATAATCTTTCCACTTCATGTCAGCGGTAAATGTTAGTTCAAGAAGGTGCAATGAATCACTCATCTGGAGGTTACCATCAGCCATGGTAATGAAAGGTAAAAACCGTTCTCTCAGATGATTAAAAGGCAGCAGTTTTCATTTTGGAGTCATTAAAATTAGCAAGCCATTCCTTTCCCATTTAACAAGAGACTATAGGTTTTTTTTTTCTTTTTTCTTTTAACTTCCAATTTAACCTTATTAAAGTGATCAGACTCATTATTAAGGCAGGAGTAAATAGTTGTGTCATCAGCATAGATACTGAGCTAAAAACTGATGACATCAGGAAGGTCATTTATGAAAATTAGGAACAATGTAGGTCCAAGGATAGAGCCCTAGGGAACACCTGCATTAATACAAAATGATCTAGAAGAGTGGCCATTCAAGATAACTTTAATTTCATGATTTGACAAGAAAAACTGAATCAGTTCAAAAATTTGTCCAGAGATACCATAACCTTTCAACTTGTAAGGAAGGCCAGCATTCCAAACCCTGTCAAATGCCTTTGAGAAATCCAAAGCAACAGCCCGAGCTTCCCCATTCTTATCTAAAGCTTGATAAACTCTTTCAACAATAATTGTTAACACATCAGCAGTTCACCTAGAGAAGCAAAAGCTATATTGCTTATATGAAAGAAGACCCTGTGAGCAACACAATATTTTGGTCATAAATGATAAAATTTGGAAAATCCTAATTGGTAACTTATTATGATTTTTGAAAACTAATTAGAACTTGATTTGTCAGGAAGGAAACTTCCTGATGTTATTGGACTAGAGGGGTCGATTGCAGCATGCTGCATCTTTAGAAAGTGCCTGAAAACCATACCACAGGTTTACCCAAGCCTTGTAAGTGAAATTGGGTAGACGGACCCCTTGGGGGCCGTTGATAGCTGTGCTAGCAAAAAGTCACAAGTCATCGTGGCCGAGGGCTTGAGTGTGCTAGCCTTGTTCAAATTGTTGATCATGCTAGATAAGTTTTTTTCTCAGAAACAGGTTTCCTCAGCATAGTTGCAGTATAAACCACAAGTGGGTTCTTTGGGTGTTAAATAAACATAATTTACCTGAGCAAGCGTCTGCAATTTGGATTGGCTAGCCACCCTAGTAGACTGGTATCATCGAATATGAGTGGCTAACTATACAGTATATGGTTATGTGCATGTGGCCGAGTGGTTAAAATCTTTGCATTCCAACCATGTGACCCAGTTTTGGAGCCAACAATGGTTGTATTAGCATCATGAACTCACAAGTCATCATGACCCACAGGTGTTGTTCAAACTGTTGATCACAGCAGATATTGCACTTCCTCCCAAAAACTGTAACTAAAGTTAATCAACATAGTTGCAGTATAAAACACAGGTGGATTGTGGGTGTCTGAGCAGGCATCTGCAACAGGGATTGGCAAGCTGTACTAGTATACTGGCATTCTTGGATACAGGCAGCTAGTCATTTATATAGTAAATATCTAAAACTATTAAGATGAGCATTCTGATTTCTTGTTTCTTTTATGAAAAGATCTAAAAATAATGTGTTCTCTTGACTTTCAAAATGAAAGGAGAAGTGTTGGATGCCATTATCATGTACCATGAGTGTCATCTCTCCTAATTCCTGTTCTACCAAACATTTACACAAGATCATTTTTTTTCTTCTTCTGTGTGCCATGACTCTTCAGAACATTTGTGATCATGGCTCTCCACAATCTCCTGTTTTCTTAATAAATTTTGTCTTTTTGCTATCTCTCCTAAACCTTCTTCTGCTAACCATTCATGCATTCATGTCTCTCCACAATTTCCTGTGCTTTGTTGCTTTTAGTAAAGTTTGTGCTTTTGTTCAGCCCTCTTCTGCCAATCAATCTATTCTTCTTCTATATTCTGTGTCCTTTCAGGACACTGGAGTTCATAGCTCTCCATTATTTCTTGTCCATTGTTCTACCAAACATTTACACAAGCTCATTCTTTTTCTTCTTCTTTTTATAGTTTTTTGCTATCTCACCTAAAACTACATTTCTGAAAATTTTGTTGTCATACAACCAATCTGATTAGTTAGGTCTTTCAACAACAACAACAACTCAAACAGATATTGCCTGTAACTCAACAGAAAATAATAACATAATGAAGATGTTGACATTCCACAGTACTTCAAACAAAAGGTTAAGAAGGAAGCCTCCATTAATACTGGAAAGAGTGATAACAACTAGTGGACTTCAGAAACCTGTTTTCTTGAAAAAATGTTTTAAGAGAAAGATTTATAAATTTCAACTGAATGTAGTACAGACAGTTTGGTCAATGAATGTTGAATGTTATAAAAAAACAACTAGTATTACTATTACCTGTACTTCTTCATGTCCATAAGCTTCTCTGGTGTTCTTGAAACTAGGTGTTGGTTACTATTTGATTTTTACTGTGCAACATTGGACCAATCTTTTGCCACATTCGTTACAGGGTCTAAAATTGCCAATTATTTTACTATCTCATTCCTTTCTGACTTTGGCATTCAGGTTTCCTATAATTATGGTAATTTCTTGCAATTTGTATTGAGTTGTGGCATTGTTCATTTCTTCATGCCTTTATCTAGTATCAATCCTACTTCTCTTTCATTTTCCTCTCTACTGTACTCAAAACTACACAATTAGAAAATTCACACTCTCTTCACTAAATTTGTGCAAAATAATTTTTGAGTATTGTCATATCAAGTTAAGTATGTTTTTGCAGCATATGTCATACAAACTATTGTATTATTTGTCACAATGTTGGCCCAGAGCTTTTAAAAATTATAAACTATAAAATGAGGGTTTTACTAATTTGTAGTTTATTGTAATATTAAAAGCTAAATAGTGAAATGCTCACATGTCCCTATGAAAGTACTGTCAATTGTCCTTATAAATCCAACTACTATTTACAATGATTGTTTTGTTCTTAAAAATGTTCTTACAAGCATTATATATTAATGATTTGTAAATGTGTTTTTAAAATCAGTAAAATTACCTCATATGAAAAAAAAAAACAAATTGTTTATTTTCAGTATTTTGAATTGATTTATTTGAACCCTTTTTCTATTTTATTCTCCACTGCATGCTTCCAAAGTGTATGTAAAACTTTTTCTTTTTTTTTTTGCAGTTTTTACAGTGACGATTTTAAACTTTCTATTTCTATGTTTTGCACACGTGTGTACACTTGCTATATTGCTTGTTCTATGAAAAACTAACCATATCTTTTGTGTGTGTGTGTGTGTATGTTTTCACAAAAGCTTAAGATCATGAAAATAAAAGGGTATTATTAAAATAATAAAAATTGTGAACTGTCCCAGTTTGAAGCTAAGGAATAACATATCTTTTGTTAATTGCAAAGCTTTTCAATTTCTTTTTAGTATGGGTGATGGCATCACTTATCCTACACGCACAGTTGATTTGGATTCTGATCATCTTCTTGGTGAAAGGCAACGATGGATGGAGGAAGGTGAAGCAAACGGAACAGCAGGTATTGCTAATGTTCATTTTATCAAAGCCTTTTTACCAATAATATAACACTATCAGTCTAAATATTTGGGGGCCGCCCTCTGGATTTAATAATTAGTAAGTTTCATGCCTTCTTTGAGTTAATTAACTCCTACTAAGCTAGGATGCTGGGACTATTTAACCCATTAGTGCATGGCATGTAATTTTTTAGACAGGGTGTCAGCTAATATTTAAAATCCACCAGCCCTAAGATTACTATTAGCTACCAAGGTAGATAGGCAAAAAGAGAGAAAATTTTAAGGAAGGTTTATGAAGTAATAGGTTAATTTCATTATTATTAAAAATATTATAAAAATTCTAGGAAGAGAAAGTCTCTGACCTGAAATGAACTCGTAAATTAGTTTTGAAAAAGACATTAAATTTTTAAGTGAATCTTCAAAATCCAGAGAACTTTTGGATGATAGTAAAGATTTTCACAATTGTATTTTTTGATGCAGTTTTTGATTCCTGTATGAATGCTGCTTACTGACTTAAGTTTCCATTTTCTTATCAAATTAATATGAAGCCAACAAATTCTGCTGAAAAAGAAATGGAAAATAACCAATAAAACAAAAAATATAATATATAATACAAATAGTGTGTAAAGGTTTATAAGTGGCACAGATTGCAATAAGAATTATGAATGCTTGCAGTTTCTATTACAAAGCTTGGAATAAAATTTTGCAATAAGAATTATGAACGTTTGCAGTTTCTATAACAAAAGTTGTAAACAAATATTGCAATAAGAATTATGAATGTTTGCAGTTTTTATTACAAAAGTTGGGAACAAATTTTACAATAAGTCTTATGAACACTTGCACTTTCTATAACAAAAGTTGTAAACAAATTTTGCAATAAGAATTATGAATGTTTGCAGTTCTATAACAAAAGTTGTAAACAAATTTTGCAATAAGAATTATGAATGTTTGCAGTTCTATGACAAAAGTTGTAAACAAATTTTGCAATAAGAATTATGAATGTTTGCAGTTCTATAACAAAAGTTGTAAACAAATTTTGCTATAAGAATTATGAACACTTGCAGTTTCTTTACAAAAGTTGGAAACAAATTTTGCAATAAGAATTATGAACGTTTGCAGTTTCTATTACAAAAGTTGGAAACAGATTATGTAATAAGAATTATGAATGCTTGCATTTTCTATTACAAAAGTTGGAAATAAATTTTGGCCTTAAGTCTTCTTGTAATTAATTTATATCAAAATTATAAGTTTGTGGCTAACCCTTTTAATGCATATTTATACTGTTTTAGTCAGAAATTAATTTTTCCACAAGGATTTTTTAAAAAGCTATTATAAATATGCTTTATGTTTAACCAATATACTGGTTATTTTTATGAACAGTTAATTAAATATATTATGTACAAAATAAAATTAATTGTTAATAATTACCATATATTTCCATGTATAAGGCAACCTTTACATAAGACAAACTGAAAAAAATATAGATTTTATGACATGATTAGTCTAGAGGACCTTTTGAGTTAATATCCCATTAAAAATGAACGGCATGTCAGGAAGTATATAATGAAAAGATATTCTAATTGACTATAGTAACCTTGTCCCTATACGTCAACAATTTTATGAAATGACTAGTCTAGAGGACCTTTTCAAGAATATAAAAGTAGAGACTATCTTAGTTTACTTGGAGGAGGTTGGTCTATAACACAATTTATAGCACTAAATAATTCTTTTCTAAAGGCGTAATTTATTTGTGTATATGCTTATCATATAAATTATATACTTGTTTGTATATATTTTGTGTGCGCATATATGATAAAAATATTAAGTTATGATATATTTATGGGTTAAAGTCCTCAGTATCAGGAATAGTGAATATGTAAATATATGTCCAATTATTGATGTTATTCTCAGCTTTCCAACTAGAGTTTCGTAGATGAACCCTCCAGCAATTGCTCTGTACACTCATGAGGAGATATCAGCAATTGCTTGTTTATTTTCTCATTATCCTTTTGTGTGTGTGTATGTGTGTGTCTAATATATATATATATATATATATTTTAAGACATTTTTATGTTCATACATTCTTTTTATAGATACAAATATTTAAGTAAATGCTCTGTTTTATAATAAACAGTATTAAACAACATTTACCAGCCTGAGTGTCCGAGAAATTTTCATAGAAAATTTTCGTCCTCCGACAGGAATCAAACCTGTATCCTATATGGAATCGTCATATAGCCTGACGTGCCTTGAGAGGAGCGTTCGGTTAGCAAGGTCGATTTTACAGTCTTTAAACTTTAATCTTCCATGAATCTCTCACGTACATTCATATCTAATCATGGCGTATCAAATGTAAACAAATGACGTCACACATTATGAAATGGACAAAGTCCGACAATTATTTTAAGACATTTTTATGTTTATACATTCTTTTTATAGATACAAATATTTAAGTAAATGCACTGTTTTATAATAATAATAATATATATATATATATTATGGCATAAAAGGCAAGAAATTTTTTACTATAGGCCATGATAAGTTTTAAAACAAAAACACAAACACCAGTCAACCGGTTTCGTCCCCCTCTCATCAGAACTATAAACGGGGAAACAAATTATGAAAAGAAAGTCTGTCACGGATGACGTGAATGAATGTATGGGGAAAAGGTCCAGGCGACCTGCTCTTTGTAAACAAAGAGACTGTTTGCTTGCGTTTGGTGTGTTGTGTCTCTAGCATCTTTTGTGTAATAACTTTTATTTTTTTATTTTTTTTCCCTGTCCATTCATTCACATCATCCAGTCGACTGGTGTTTGTTTTTGTTTTAAAATTTATCATGGCCTATAGTAAAAAATTTCTTGCCTTTTATGCCATGATACATTTTTGTACTATTAAAAACATATTTAAATATATATATATATATATATATATTATATACGGCAGTTCAAAAGTTTGAGGTTGCTCCTGGTAATTTTTAAAATTGATCTGTAAAGTAGTTGTTTTCTACTTTAAAAAAGAGAAAATTATTCTACATGGTTAAAAAAAAAATTAGACATGATTTTTTATTAGAAATTTTTATTATGACAAAGAAAAAAGCATTTTATGATTAAATTTTGCTCTCATCAAAACATCCTCCTTTAACCTTGATTACAGCAGCACAAATTTTTGGCAATTGTTCCAAAAGTTTAAAGTTTTCTTTAGTTTTTTCTTAAAATTTGATAATTGATTGCATTATTTTTCAATGACTAAGAGCGCTTTTTGATTTTTTTTTCACTTTTCTGTCAAGTTCCTCTCATGCTAATTCTGGAGGTTGCTTCAAACTTTTGAAGTGATGTATATATATATATATATATATATATATATACACATATATAGATAGATAGATTTAGATATAGTTTTATATACAAACATCACTTTCTTTCTTTGAATGAACATCTGTCTTTGGTAAAATTAGCTGTGCTTCATTTCACTTACCCCATGATATTCTGTTTTTCACAATATTGCAAATTCTCCTCATTACAATGTTTTCCCCAATTTGTTTCAAAACAACATTAATTTTATTTATTTGTTTTTTGTTTTTTTTACTTCTGGAATTAAAATTTTTCAGATCAGGGATTTTTATTGTACACAGTTTGATTTAGACTGGTGTACTTATCTTGACTGCTTTTTATATTCACATTTCAGTAGCTTCTGTTTTTTTTTTTTGTTTTTTTTTTTTTTCTTCTATACAGTCTTTCCAATGCCATTTCTGTTCATTCTGACTAATTAAATATGGAGAGAAAAATAGAGATATCACAGAAATACACATCGGCTTCTGGGTAAACCAAATGATAAGAATTCAGAATAATGGATTCTTAAAAATATTGTTTCTTAAGACTGTTAAAAATATGTCAATAAACAGTCTGTTACATTTGGATTACATACTTCTGCTGTATGTGCTGGCCATTATATTGTAATAGTTAAAAACTTCAACTATTTTGTCCATTTTATTTTTAGTTTCGCATTGTGATATCAGTTCAGATTATTTTGCAATAATAAATTAAAAAAATTTTATAATAAGTTTCTTTTCTTGCACTTTTCACTTGTGGAACTCCCTTCCGGCTCCATGCTTTCCAACCAACTTTAATCTGCAAAACTTTAAATGTAATATCAATCGCTATTGTCCTCCTGATTACTCTTTCCTCTTACCACTCATTATTATTGTTTCTGTTCCTATTTCTTCCACACCCTGTCACCCCCTTGTGTCTTAGTGGCTTTACTGCCTAGCATGGGGTGATATCAATTAAAAAAATGGGTGGAATGACCAAAAGCAATATTTCAAAGACTGAATGCAGCAAAAACCTGAAGAAGGAGAGCACAGCAGCTGAAACATTGTAAATGTAAAAACATCTAAAATGGAAGTTGTATATCAAATTGACTAACATAACCAATGGATTTTTTTATGATTGGTTTAGAGTTTTTGAGTATGTTGGATAAAATACAGACTTCCATAACAGCTGTCAAGGTACAGTAAATTAGTAAGTTAGTTAAAACAAACATCTTGTAAAAAGAAAAAAATTAACTTTTAGGGTCAAACCAGTATGCCGTAATATATATTTGTGTACATGGCAATATATTTGTGGGTGAATTTGTGCAGTGACTTTTCATTTATACAAGTTTAGTTAAAGGTCAACAAAATTTATGTTTTAATTTTTTAATTTTTCTATATTTTGGATCATTTTCTTGATTTCCAGTACATATTTAAATATAAATTGGCCAATTTCTGATGTTAGCCATTGTTGAAGATTTTTTTTTTTTTGCGGAGGACGGTTGCTATGTCACTTTAGCTCAATTAAATCACATATCACCAACCAACATAATGGAAAGACACAAGTCCAACAAATACTCACCAATAGAACAGAGTTACTATATCACATAAACAGACTATAAATATTGGAATTGTTATGGTTAAAAACAAATAACATAATATCAATAAAATGTAATAAAATTTAGGAACATACTTAATATATTTCAATAAAAAAATAGAAAACAAACATGTATGAATAAAGAAAAATAAACATTTATACATTAAAAAGTAAAAAAAATGTGTATAAATAAATAAAATTGAAAAAACAAACATGTATGAATAAAAAATTAACAAACATGTATAAATAAAAAAAATAAAAAATCAAACATGTATAAATAAAAAATTAACAAACATGTATAAATAAAAAATTAACAAACATGTATAAAAAAAAAAATGAAACATGTATGAATAAAAAAATCAAATTTAAACATGTATAAATAAATGAAAAACAATGGAAAAATGAAAATGCAAACATGTATGAATAAAAAAGTAAAAAAATAAACATGTATGAATAAAAAATGAAAGAACAAACATATAATGAAAAAACAAACACGCAGAAATAAAGCAACACAACATAAAAAAGGAATGTATATGAAGATGAATTTATACATTTTCTTCATTCTTGAAAATTGACAACAAATATATTGAACACTATTTATTAGATTGCATATTTACAAGAATAATTTATATTTACAAGATTATAAAAATATGTAAACTAACTATAATAAAATATTTATTATTTATCATTTGATAAAGAAATTTTTTTATTCATCAATTATGAAAATGTCTGTGAACAAGAAAATTTAAATAAACACTTAAGTAACCATAATTATTATATTTTTCAGGTATTTGCTCTTGCCACATAAATTCACTAAATTAAGTTGAAAGCCTTTTCCTCTTATATATTTTGATAATTTTGTAATTTTTTATAATTTTTTAATAAAATGATTTCTTTTGAAATTTCTTTATAAAATGGTAAATAGTAAATCTTTATAAAAGCTAAATAATAAATATTGCATTGTACTTGATTCACATGCTTTTATAATCTTGTAAATAAATATTGTTGAGGGAGTTAAAAGTGTGTACAGTAATAGCAGTGTCAAGGGAATAACCATACTTTTCACACAGCATTTTTACGCAAGCATGAAGGTTAAACATTACTGATTGACCCACTGTTTTCTTGGCAGGTATTAAGGTTAAACATTGCCAAATAATCTATATTTAAGCTTTTAGCATTCAACCCACCCTATAAATATCTGCCCTTAATGTTCAACCAGCCGTAACATGTCTTCTGTATACTCTGCCATAATATATGACAATATCATCAGAAATAACACAGAAAGTCACACAAACAGTGAGATTATGACCATAAACAATGAGACTTTAAGAGCCGATATTTATGCGGAAGGTTTGAGCTAGTTGAATGCTAAAAGATTAAATATGTACTGGAAACCAATAAAATGATCCAAAATATAGAAAATAAAATATAAATTAAGAAAAACTCTTAACAAAGAACTGTTGGTTTTTCAATCAAACTTGTATAAAGGGACATTTTTATGTAGATATTTATTATTATTTTATCTTTTCAGAAATGCCAACTTTTTGATTTGAGAAATTTCTTAATATAATCTATTTCCAATATTAATTATATGTTTTTTTCCATCCGTCTATTCATATTTGTACAGTAATTTGTGTACATGTTTATATATATATATATATATATATATATCTGTTTAATATGATGTTTACATTAATAGCATGATTTATAGCTAAATTATTATCAATTTACATATTTAAAAAAAAAACATGGATTTCTTTTATAATTTTATGCAAGATTTTATGGAGTGGAAATAAATTAGAAATAAAATTCCTCTTTTCATATCCATACTATCATAAAACAAACTGGAAAAGTTGTGGTCCATTGGTCTTGGCTTTTTCAGATTTTCTTTAGACAGTTTAGTTTTGCATTCTGATCTGAAGAAGCTGAGGCCTACAGGCATCGATGAAACACATCGTTTACAGCTTTTCCACTTTGTCTCATTATCTTCACTTTAGTTTCAGATACAATTATGCATCCTACAAACACATACTCTCATAAGTAATTATATCGTTATATTCAGATGTTTTGGGGTGTTAATATGCTTGTAGTTCTCATGGTAAAATATTGTTTTAGTAAAAATGGACATGTATTTTCAGTATTACCTTTTAAAAACTAATAATCTTATGCAGGTGAAAATATGAAGTCATCCGATTCTCCAACAGAATAAGGTCTAATTAAGGTAAGGCTCTTAAATCTGTAGTATAGGTATGTGTATTAAAATACTCTTTTTTGTGTTATTTTATTTATTTATTTACATTTATATATATATATATATATATATATATACTTAAATATGTAAGATATATATCTGTTGAGCTAAACTGTATATATCATAGCTTTATTTTAAAATTAAATATTGATTTTTTATACAAGAACTAGAGGATGCTTTATTTTAAAAATATTAATGTTTATTACATCTTAAACTTTTTCAGTATGTATTTTGAGTAGAAATTTTATCCATAATTATTGAAAGAAGACTTTCATCAATTTGATTCATAATAAAAATCATTAGTATTGTATTTAATACAACATAATTCAACAAAAAATTTATAAAAAGAAGAATTTAAAATAAATATCTCTTTTTTTTTTTGAGTCTGATACTTTTCTATTTATAACTGGTTTTTTAAGCAATTTTAGACTTTCTTCTTTGATTAAATTATTTTTGCTAACTTCTCATTAAGTAGAAATTAGACATTAGTTACTTGCAAGAGTTAAATGTTTAACTTTAGTGGAAAAATCTGTTTAACTTAAAATACCAAACTGTAGAGATAATTATTTTAAATTTTAATTGAATATGATAAATTTCTAAAATTCTGAGATAAAGTGTATTTGCTTTTCCATTAATTTTTTCATAACATTGTCATCATTTCATTTTAATAAATTTCATCAGACACATTTTTATCTTATATCTTTTATATACTATATCCCTTCAGGACATGGGTGATCATGGTCCTTCACAGCTTCTTATCCTTTGCAGATTTAAGTAATGTTTGTTTTTTCTGTTTCTTTTTATTCCTCCCACTTCATGTTCTGCCATCCAAATTTCTTAGGTTGGTTACTTACTGTTTTATTCTGTCCCTTTTGCTTTTAATAGGTCCTGTGAGTGTCAGATTTTCCAAGCCCTCTTTCTTCATTATGTGTCCCAGAAATTTGAACTGTCTCTTTCTAATTCTATATACAAGTATTATTTTTTAAATTCCATTTTCCTTAAAGTTTCCTTGTTGCTCATATGTTCTGTCTGTTGTATTCTCAGCATCCTTCTGCAGAACCACATCTCTCTTGCCTGAAGTTTTCTCTTCATTTTTGAGGATATTGTCCAGGATTCATAGGGGATCACAAATGAATATAATTAGATTACAAAATTTGGACACCAGATATTGTCACTAATAAATGTGACAAACCAAAATCATACATCGTCACAACTGCATCAAACATACAGAAGAAACATTATTTTTTCAATGACTCTAAGAGCACTTTTTGATATTTTTTTTCACTCTCCTGTCAAATTCCTCCCATGCTAATTCTGGGGGTTGCTTCAAACTTTTGAAGTGAAGTATATATATATACACATATATAGATAGATAGATTTAGGTATAGTTTTATATACAAACATCACTTTCTTTCTTTGAATGAAAACCTGCCCTTAGTAAAATTAGCTGTGCTTCATTTCACTTACCCCATGATATTCTGTTTTTCACAATATTGCAAATTCTCCACTTTACAATGTTTTCCCTAATTTGTTTCAAAACAACATTAATATGCCCATCAAGAGAGAATGACAACCACATATTTCTTATGAATTCAAGCATGAAGTACCAATTGTGTCAGTGTTGAGCAGACCCCACCAATCATGCCACACTCAGAAGCTGGCAGAATTCTAACAAGAAGTGATCATGTTATGAACAAACCCATCAGATACAGAACAGAAATTTAATGAGGCCAGGATAATGCCAATTCTAGGAGAGTGATAGTAGTCTACACCTGTGATTATTCATATATCATATCTTAAGGACGTAGACTATATAAATATTTTTTATCTAATAATATTGAACTTTATAATTCTTATAATTTGAGATGGGAGATGTGATGTATTAAGAAATATAGAATTAATTCCCTTGAAACTATTTATAAAGACCAATCATATTTCAATAACGAATACCCAAATGTGGGTAAAGATATGTGAAGCTCTTTACAGCCAATCTGCAGATCACATTAAATGGCAGTTTCTCCTGCAAAGAGAAATGCAGGTTCAAATCCTGCCAGAGGATGAAATTACTTTAACAAGTTTTCTTGAGTGTGCAGGTCAGTAGACAAAATAAAATACTGTTTAAAATAAATCGAGCATCTACTAATGCTTAAAGATAATATATATGAAGAAATATAGTCTTAAGGTGTGCTATATTTATGGGATAAAGTGCTCAATATCAGAGATAGAGCGTGTGTAGATATAAAAGTGAACATTGAAGTCTACACTTAGAGGCAACAGGCTGTTTCATGTTAGATGCAATCGTCAGGCCTGACGATTCCGTCTAGCATGAAACAGCCTGTCAATGTTCACTTTTATATTTATATATATATATATATATATATATATATATATATATATATATATATATATATAATCCATTGGTATATAATCCAAGTGAATCCTAATAATATAATGTATTAAAACTGATCCACAAAAAGAGCTCAGTGTATTTATTATAACAGAGCATATATATTACATAAAATGGAAATCCAAATTTACCTCATAAGAATAGCTATTTCAACCAACAAGCATTTTGAACTCGGAAGTGTGAAGGTATAAAATAGGAACTTAAAATTTAAACATTTAAAAAAAAGAAGAGGAGGAGGAAAAGGAGAAAAGAAAGGGAGAAAGAAGAAAAGAAAGGAAGCAGGAGGCAACTGATGAAAATATAGACATTAAATTAACCCAAACTCCAGTATCAGGGTGTGGCAGGCGGAAATGTCTGGCTTAAATAGAGTCAATTAATATAACCTTGACCTGCATTTTAAAATTTTAACACCCCAAGTTACGTTGAAAATGAATCACAAAATTAAAGACACCACGTTTAAACAATTTGATAAATTAAAATGGAAAATAGTAAATATTAGTTATAAACCAAAGAACAAAAAATATATAATTTCTCCTTTTTTTAAAAAAAATTCCCAAATCTATGCTAGCAAAAAAAATATAAAGGACAAATAATAACCATAAATAAATAGTTTATATAAAGAAAAAATAATTTTAAAATATTTAAAATTTAGGGAGATTTTTTTTTTTTTTAAATATATTAAGAATATGTATGTAAAATGGTAAAATCTAAAATTAAAAAATAAGCTGGCTTTAATTTTGATTAATTATCAAAAGCCCTAAATCTATTATTTTCCAAACTTTGTTTAAATACCCTTTCAAAGTTCTTGTGTTTCCATTGGTTGAAAAACCTCCCACTGCTACTCTTTACGTGGGTTCACAATGATTATGATGCCAATTACTTCTCTTTGTCCAATCAACATTATCTAGTCAGCATCTGTTTTTTTCTATCCACTTTCAAACTTCAATATATTTTCCATTTTCACACCTTCCCATCTCATGATGAAAAACAGTGATCCACATTATTTTATCTAGTTTAATTCTTTTCATTTCTAGTGAAATTACAAATGTCTAACCAGATTGTCAGGAAACATTCTTGGGCTACTTCTAAATTCATCTATCTTATAATGAACATTTTAATCTTCAAGCTTTCATAACATCACATGATCACTTAAGAAATGTCACTGCCATTCTTTATTAACTTCTGTTTTATTTAAGCAGATATTTTCCTCTGCACATTTCATTTTGGGTGTCTGTCTTGTCAGTATTCTTGTTTCTGCTCAAATCTCATTTAGTCCAAAATAGCAATTGTAACTCTATGTAGGAAAACAGGCTATAAGATACTTCTGGTCTATTATTAAAATCCAGATTATTTAAATTGACTATCTAGGCTCATTACATTGATTTATCAAGTAAATCCCATCTCAACTGGCAAAAGATTTTTTTTCTACATACATGTAAAAGCACATGCAACCAGCCACCAACCAGGGGAGGTAACACAGTTTTGGTGGCTAAGGTGGTACTGTCACCCCTGGCGCCACTAGTGGCTTTTGCTACTGGACAAGTTATTGTTTGTTGTAGATGTATCAGTCTCTTGCAATTTCTTTTACAACTGCAACTGAGATTTTCAGCATTGTGTTAAAAGTGTTTACTTTTGATCATTAACCAATACACAATGCACTCCTAGCAACAATTATTAATGATGCAGAATAGAAGGTAAACAGATATGTTTGACATCAGAAGTAACATTATGTTGCGAACATGGTTTTATTTAACTTTATTTATTTTGGATCTTGACCAGACCCAACTCTATGCCTGTTGAGCTGTGATCTGGAGACGATGTAAAGCACACTTTAGGTTCTGGCCATTGATGCCCACCTTCAGAAGGAAGGAAAAGATTTCCCGTCCAAGGAATCCACAACACCTGACTTCAATAGGTAGCACATGATATGTCCATCCCTTTTCCACACAGCAGTTTTTCTTTTGCTCGTGCACCTCCTCCCTGTCGTCCTTTCATGGAACCATTAATTCTACTAGGAGGACACACTACTTTGAATCAGACCATGCTACAATGTCAGGGCATGTGTCTCTCTGAATGATGTGTACCAGAAACTGTAGAGGTGTTCTAAGACTAACAAACACCTTCCAATCACAGGCTCCACTCAGTAGTGTCATGGGAGTTATTTGGGTCTTTTTTACAGGGCATTCACCTTCCTTATGAAAATGGATCTTAGGTTCTCTAACCATGACAGGCTGTTACATGACCACTTCCAACATGTTATGACACCACATGTACATCTGCAGTGACTGTGTGACATAAAGTGCCTCTATCACTTTAACATAAGGGGCATACATTAGGTGTCAGGGTACCCCCACAACTTGAGGTTGGTTGCATTTGCTAGGAGATCATAGGTAGATCGCAGGAGGAACCATATTGCCAATTCAGAGAAGTGCACAATTTAAGAAAAGATAATGAAAAGAAAAGACGGTGTTTGACAATGTTAAAAAATATTTTGACAAAATGTCTGACTTCTTTAAATTATTTTTTTTTTATTTTTCAAGTATAAAAATATATAAAATCTATATAAAATTATGTCTTTACAAACATTGCTTTTCTTGTAATGAAAAAATGGCTGTCCTGGTAATGAACGCATCAAAACGAATGAAATGCCACTAACATAAATAATATGAAGGTGATCTTGTTCATCTTGAAATTTTCTGTTAGTTGATTACTAAGAGGAATTAATTAAATAGCTTTGTTGAAATTTTATGGAACTCTCCTGTCATTCTGTCCATTCACTGGAGCAGGAAGTTTCCTTTAGATCCAGTGACAGGACCCAAATAGTGTGAGTTCAGTACCTGGTTAAGGCAGTGGAGAACTTTCAAAGGGAAATTAACAGGAGATAACTGATATCCATTAAACATGGCACGTGGAACTAGAACAGTCTACCCCAGTGAGCAAAATAAAGGGTTCAGTTCGACATTCCAACCACCTGAAGAAGGCCGGAGTATACAACGGCCGAAACGTTGTAATAAATATGGCGACAAAGATGACGACAATAGTTTGAATAATGTAAATAATGCAGATACTTTTATATGTTTGAATAATGTAAATAATGCAGATAATTTTAAAGAACTCCTATAAAAATCAAATTGATATAATCAGACCAATATAAATTTAGTGTTCTTCAATTTAATATGTATTGTAACATCAAGACTTTAGATTTCTGTGAATCTCAAATTTTTCATCTAAGTTTAACATTGGGAATGTGTGGTGGAATTGGCCATGGTTATGGTAAACAACAAAAATACTCAACAAATGGAATAGACAAAGTTTCCGATGAACAATAAGAAAAGAAAGAAAAAGAACAGGACAAAATAATAATAAGCAAACAATATATATACAAGTCAAAACTAGGCAAAACAACTGTAATAAGGCAAAAAATGCACAAATTAAGAATGATGTTAACACACAAAAGGGATACAGTCAAGTGATTGTAGCATTCTTCTGGCTTCAAGATAAGAAAGAAGAAAAATATGGCAGATGAGACTGAGAAGTTATCCATTTTTATTGGTTAGGAAGAAATCCCAACATGCATTTGTAGGGTTTGTTTATAAATTTAGGGAGGGGATGTTTTTAGCAATCATTCCATGGATTGAAACCAACAGAATGCCAACACAAACAATTTTTAAATTAGCTTTATGCTAAGATAGAAGTAATCTTGTCATTTTATACTATAGTCCCAAATCCTTAAATATTCAAAAAATTAATTTTCAAAACATTTTATTTGTTTGCAGATTCTTTTATGTAACTTTAAGGAGTAAACTGTTGTAGTTTTTATATGCTGAAATTTGAATAGTAAAAAATATCAACTTATGTTTCTTATATATAATCATCAATGAAATATCTACCAATGAAATAAAAGATTGAAAATAAAAATTCTAGTACAAGAGAGTTTTTATTGTAATGATGATATTATTATAAATACAAAGTGTGTATGTTTACTAAACTGTATTTTTAATATGGATTTTGTTGACAATAATAAATGATTATAAGTTCACTAAAGACTGAACATAAGTTATTAACTCTTGTTAGTTAACTCTTCTCATTCTCGGTGATATGACATTGGATTTTTCGGTTTTGGGAGCAAGACAGATTGATGCCTAGTTCATGGGAATCTGCAGGCAGCACCTTTCCATTGCACTAAAAGGGTAGTGTCAGTGGGTATACTCTGATGCTTTCAGCAATATACTAATAAAACTAGGTGACTTCTGTATTTATACACAAATACATGTGGATTTCCACAATTAAAAGTTTTTGTGCTACCCCTGTCCCTGTGAATGGGATGAGTAAATAGTCTCACTAACACTGTATAGTAAATAGTGTTATTTATTGAAACTTACACACACTTACTCATTACCAAGAATTGGTTAGTAGTTGTAAATTTCACTAAGTGTCTTGATTTATAATTGTAAGGAATTGGTTAATCAACTGATGAAATTTCTTAAAATGGTTTCAACTTTAATATTAGAATAAATTAAGAAACTGACCAAATTAACCACAATTGATTAAAGACATTTTTATTGATTTAACACTTTAGCATTCAACTCGCCCAAACACATTATGTAAATATTAGTTCTGTATGTTCAACACACTGTAACCCACCCTATATACTCTGCTATAATATATGACAACATTATCACAAATAACACAGGAAGTCACACAAACAGTGAGACTTCGACCACAAACAGTGAGACTTTGAGAGCCAATATTTACAGAGTGGGTATTGAATGCTTAAAGGGTTAAACTTTGAGAATTAATGTCTTTTTTCAATCTAAAAACTCTTCATTACAAAATTATCATGAAAACATTAGTTTTATCATGTTTCATCAAATTAGTTGATAATTATAAATTTATATAATATAAATTATATTAATTATAAATTTATGCTCCAGATACAGCACAACTGTTGCTCCATGTCCGTGAGTAAATCATTTGTTTATTAGCTACTAACTCTATTTCCAAATTGATCAACTTCAACAATGCTTTAGATTTCAGCCTAGTTTATATTGTGCATGTTACAATAATTTTCTTATATTTTGCTGCACATTTTCACTTGGTTGTCTTTTCTTCTTTCCCCCCCACTTCATTTTATTTAGATCTACTTTGTGTATAAACCAGCTCTTTAAATATTCACTTTATTTAAGCTATTATTCACTTTAAAAATACCTTATTCAGGATGCAGGATTTGATTTACTAAACCAAATTCTTAATTTTAAACTGAGCTTTATAAGATATATTTTTTAAGATTACCAAATGTTACAGTTTGGCCAGAACATGTCTATTTTTAGATACATGCCCTTGTAATATAAACTACCATTTTAAAAAAATTTTTTTTTTTGTTTTTGTGTGAGTGCCTATGTGTGTGTCAACCCTGATACTTACTTTTTAAAGAACACTCACTTATACGAAAAAAATGAAATTTATGATAAAAATTGTGCATTATTATATTTTCATACATAATAGTTCTCTTATTATTTTCTTGATTTAGTATTTAATAGTATGAATTGATACTTTTATATTTCATTGAAACAAGCAACTCTATTTTAAGTAAGAATCTTTTTTTTTTAAATTCACAATAATTTTTATCCTATTTTTTTACTAATAAAGTGTTCTGCAGATTATATTTATCAGAGATTACAGTTACTTTATACAAAATGATCAAATCATCCTAAAGCAAATTAATTAGTACAACAATCAACAATCTTTAAGTTCAACCCACACTGAGGAATCTTATTTGTTTCTTTGAAATGTTGTTTTCTTTTGGGATCTTTTTCCAATACTCTCTCTCTCTCTCACTCTCTCTCTCTCTCTCTCTCTCTCTCTCTCTATATATATATATATATATATATATATATATATATATATATATATATATATATATATATATATATTTATAAATAGTGGTACTCGTTTGGAAAAACCTTAGGTATTTCGGCTTGTGATTGAACAAACCAATGCCTAAGGAAAAATGAGGGATAAAAACTAAGAACATGAAATTGAGGCGAAATCAATCGTCCAGAATCCAAGCTCAGAGTCCAAAGAAAAAAACCTCCAAAATGAGTAAAAGCAACTATGTAAAGTGCTCAATACACGAAGTAGAGCAAACATAATATCAACCTAAAGAGCCAGGTAAACCGACCTAGGTTTCACCTACACGGATCGTCAGGGTATACTGGCCAACTGACAATCCGTGTAGGTGAAACCTAGGTAGGTTTACCTAGCTCTTTAGGTTTATATTATATATATTTATATTTATATATATATATATATATATATATATATATATATATATGTGTGTGTGAGTGTGTATATATGTGTGAGTGTATATGTGTATATGTGTATATATATGTGTATGTATATGAATATATATATATATAGGTTCTCATGTATCAAATTAAAAATAACCCCTCAGTTATCAGTGTACCTCATACTAACTTTGATTGAGTTGCCCTGGATAGAAATAACTGGAGATATTTGTGCCAGAATGGCATCAAAAATTTCAGAATCAGTTATATTGATGGGCTAAAAACTAAAAGACGACGGCAAAAAACATTAGCAAATATTCCTGTGGCTATGTCCTGAGATTCTTGCTTTTGCACAATATGTGGACTGTATGCAGATCACTAGTGGGACTGAAGTGTCACATACGATACAAAAACTGAATGAGATTGTCAGATCCTCATACATCAAAATCAACAGAAGAGTCTATCATTCATATATATATATATATATATATATATATATATATATATATATATATATATATATAATATGTGGACTTGTATACAGGTCACTATCGGGACTGAAGTGTCACATATGACGCAAACATAAAAATTAAATGTGGTTGTCGGATCCTCATACGTTGAATTAAGAGTCCATCATCATCAACATCATATATATAAGGTAGCTCTCTCCAATCAAAGTATTTTGCATGCTTAAAATATTGTACCCAACATGCATTACAAATTACAAAACTTAATAGAATAAATAAAAAACTTCTCAAATGATTTTCACAAGAGCAAAAAGTATAGAAAAAAACATTCATTCATAATTTTTGAACTGGATAAAAAATATAAATATTAAAAAAATAAATTAATAATACATACACACACATATATATATATATATATATATATATATATATATATACTAGTTGCCTGACGATTGCACTAGCATGAAACAGACTGTCGCCTCTAAGTGCTGACTTAAAATATTTATCTGAACTCCCCCAAAATATTTGAAGTATGCTCGACAAGAGCTAAGAAAGGAGTTAACGAACAATTTTTTTTCAGTTATTTTATCCATATATATATATATATATATATATATATATATATATATATAAAAGGAACAAATAGGAAAGATTTATAAATGTAACATCTTTCACATGTTTATTAAAGTTTCATCATAAAATGAAATATGGAGAACAAGAAAACTTTACTTATTTTAATTTTTGAGTTGTTTGTTTTCATTGGTTAAACAAACCTCCTGTGTATCTGTCTTGTCAAGCAGTGTTTGTTGTATAATTCATGTGCATATGTGTATCATAATTCTAGTTTGTCTATGTGGAATGCAGATGATAATGTATATTCATTTGTGTGAGAGTGAAAGAATTTAAGTGATACTGGTTGTAATAGCAGGAAGACATCTCTTAGACTCTTTAAGTATGGATTTTGTAAAAGTTGGTGATATAATAAAGTGCGTTTGACATGTGTTTATATGATTGTAAAATATTTATCTGAACTCCCCCAAAATATTTGAAGTATGCTCGACAAGAGCTAAGAAAGGAGTTAACGAACAAATCAAGTAAAGAAGCATTTTGATCAGAATTATTAGGGAATTGATTTAACTATTTAACTGAGAGACTGAACAGTGGAAAATTTGAAAGCATGAATACTGACATCAGTCACATTAAAATCATTAAACTATTTGATGCAATGAGCATTAAAATCACCAAATACAAAAATGTTTGCTGATGAATGTTGAGAGAGAGCCATTTCTATACTGTCATATATTTTGTCTAATATGTTACAGTCCTGAGAAGAAGGAGAGTTATAAAGGAAAAAAAAGGTAGCTAACAGAGTCAAAAGCACATGAAAGAATCATCTAGGGATTCAAGAAACAATTCTTTTGTCACTGGAAGATTTTTCCCAGATGTAAATACCAAAACCATGTATATGTATCCTAGAATCTTTTCAACAAAGAAGAAAACAGGCTGGAACAAAGAGTTCATCGGTAGCAGTAGAAGCATTTAAATTAGTTTTGCAAGATATCTGGAGAACATTTCAAAAGATACTATGCTACAGAAATTGGTACAAATACCACAAATATTGGAGAAAGAAAAGTTGATGGGGGTAGGTAATTTTTTTGTTTACTCGTATTTCTTTTCATTATATTTGTCATAAAATTGTTTTAAAGACAAAAAGCCCAAGTAATTATCACTATCCATCATCTATGGAAAAACAAACAGGCAAAAAGGTAGCTAAGTCTAAATCATAATGTGGCCTAAAGGTTTCCCACCAGAAATACATGTAGGGATACCTATGTATGTGTGATATGGCACTACAAATAGTCCAATATTATGTGACTGTTGATCAAAGCAACCTCACTAAGTGCTACTAAAGAGTTTGGGTTCTGACTACCAGTTGAGATGCAGCAAGCAGAAAACTACCAAATCATTAACTTCATAATGAACTTTTTCTTTTTTTTTTGAGAAAATTAAGATCAGCTAAGGAACTTATATACAAGGTGTCCATAAAGTTCATGTGCACTTTAAAAAATGTATAACTTTATCTGTATTTGCAATAGAAATAATCTGTAAAAAATGTCATAAAGTTTAATGTACCTAGTTTTAAGTATAGCTAAAATAACTAATGTGATTTCAGACATTACTGTAAATCGGTTGGCAAATGTTTTCCGTGAACTGCAAAATCGTATTACCCTTTGTATTGCTAATGATGGAGGACATGTGGAAACTTAAATAAAATTTCAATAAAACCTTAAAAAATATAGATTTACTTCTTTCTAATCCTAATTATTTCTATTGCAAATACAAATAAGGTTATAAATTTTTTTAAAGTGCACACAAACTTTATGGACAGCCTGTATTATAAAATTACATCTTATATCATTTTTAACTTAAATGTTTATATTCTAAAAATGCATGAAATTTATTCTTGAATATTTTAGATGATGGTTTTTGTGTGTATGTTCATTTTTTCCTTAATATCCTTCCACAAATCTTTTATTTGGTCATGAGAGAACTGCATGGGTCATTTAGATTTTATACAATTTTTTGAACATTCAAAAAATCATTATAAACATTTAGAATCTTCCTATTCTTTCTTGTTTTATATAAATAAAAATAGGAATACATTAACATTACAAATAACATTCTTGAAATTCCAGAATATTAGCAGTTTTTCCATTAAGAAAAAATGTGAAAATCAAAATGTCCTTCAAAATTTGTTTTAAATGTTAGGAAATTTATTCACTGCTGTTTAAGAACTTGTATTTTTAATCTAACAATATATTAAGAATTAATTGAGCCTTCAATTAGTCCTTATATATAAGTAGTAGTAGTAGTACTGGCTGTTGACTCATAAAGTGAGTGTCCAGTCCCTCAGTTAAAATGCCCCCACCAAACCCTGCATTTATTGGTTGTGTGAATGACAGTGGCTCATAAAGGCTGGATGGCGGAAATTGACTGATCATCATCACTTCCAATATGTCTTTGTATATGCCTTGTCAAGCCCAACCTGGACTTGCATACTCTAGTGCAGGTTGGGCATTTTAAAGCATGCCATTACGAAATCATCATATCCAATAGACTGCTGGTGTTGGTGTGATTTCTGGTAACTTAGCCGACCTGCCCTGGACAGATATATCCGATTTCATTGGGCACATGGCACCTCATGACAATTCAGGGATCCCTTCCGAACTCCTCTCTTCAGTTCTGTATATTTTTGTGATGCTTCATGGAAGATCTTGATGCCATCAGCATTACCAGCTCTCCAAGAAACTTGGTCTTCAGCTAGAGTCTCCTAGTTATCCACACCAATATTGCACTTGTGTAGTGACACTTTAAGGCAATATTCTTGATGCCATCAGCATTACCAGCTCTCCAAGAAACTTGGTCTTCATCTAGAGTCTCCTAGTTATCCACACCAATATTGCACTTGTGTAGTGACACTTTAAGGCAATATTCTTGATGCCATCAGCATTACCAGCTCTCCAAGAAACTTGGTCTTCAGCTAGAGTCTCCTAATTATCCACACCAATATTGCACTTGTGTAGTGACACTTTAAGGCAATATTCTTGATGCCATCAGCATTACCAGCTCTCCAAGAAACTTGGTCTTCAGCTAGAGTCTCCTAATTATCCACACCAATATTGCACTTGTGTAGTGACACTTTAAGGCAATATTCTTGATGCCATCAGCAATACCAACTCTCCAAGAAACCTGGTCTTCATCAAGAATCTCCTAGTTATCCACACCAATACTGCACTTGTATAGTGACACTTTAAGGCAATATTTTTGATGCCATCAGCAATACCAGCTCTCCAAGAAACCCGGTCTTTATCTAGAGTCTCCTAGTTATCCACACCAATATTGCACTTGTGTAGTGACACTTTAAGGCAATATTCATAACAAAGTTTTGGCTTGTGCTGCAGCCTTTTTTTCCATTTCCAATCCCCCATACATTAATGGTTTTAGCATTCTGTCACCTGTCATACAAATACCATGGCCTGTCCATGGCAATCTATATTTATGTATAATTGTTTCCACAGAGAGTGAATTGGCCCTTTGTAGAACATCAGTATCAGGGGTCTGAGACATCCAGTGGATTTCAAGCACAGACCAAAGATATCATTGATGAAAACGTTCCAGTATCTTCAGATGTCTGCGATAGACTACCCATGTCTCACATGAATATACCAGAGATGATATAATGCAGGCATTATATATTTTAATTTTTGTCTGCATTTTTATGCCCTTCTGACTCCAGACATGGAACTTGAGTGCTGCAAATGCATCAGAAGCCTTCTTAATCTGTAACACTATCTCATCATCACGGCAGGAGTGGTGATTCAGGGTGCTACCAAGGTATACAAATGTGTCTACTACCATCAACATAAACTGATGGCTCTATATACTGAATTCCTCAGGCAGATTGATACATCACTACTGTCTTGTCAAGGCTGATGGACACTTCTAAAGCTTTACATGATCCTAATAGTTGATCCATGAACTCCTGTGCATGCTGAATTGTGTGTACAACCACAGGTCACAGTCATCAATATAGAGAAGGTTGTGCACTAAACTAAAAAAGACTTTTGTCTTTGCTGCAAAGTATGTTGAAAAGCTTGCCAGTTGACCTGTACGTTATCATAATACCATCATGGCAGTCCCTGAATGCATGAAGCAGTACAATTGCAAAGTAGATAGAAAACAGTGTAGGAGCCAGAAGATCTCCCTGCTTGACTCCATTTTCAACCTTGAAAATAAATATATATATATATATATATATATATATATATAAGTATTAGCACACATACACACAGAGACTATACTGAAGTGAATATTCTATCCTTACAGACCGTTGATTCTGAAGATTTTAGTTGTATTGTAATAAGAAAGACATTCAACAGTGGAATAAATATACAAACCTCTTTCTAGACTCAGAGTTAAGCAGAAATATTGATCCCAAATATCTACTTCATGTATATAAAATGTCACATGATTTATTAGAATCTTTATTCTTTCACTCAAATCTATTATTTTAGAGAGTCTATACTTATTACACTATAATTATACATTTTTTAAACAAAAAAAGAAACTGATTTCAATTAATAGTAGGATTACTATATTTTGCAATCACTCCATCCAGTCATCAGGGGATATCAGCAATTACTGGATGTCCGAGAAATTTTCATAGAAAATATGCATCCTCAGACAGGAATCAAACCAGTATCCTATACAGAACCGTCATATAGCCTGATGTGCTTTACCGATTTAGCCACAGAGGAGCGTTTCGGTTAGCAAAGTTGATTTTACTGTTTTTAAATTACAATTCTCCATGATTTTCTCTTGTACAATCATATCTGCTCGATGCATATCCAAATGTAAACAAATGACATCACACATTATTTATTATAAACAGAGCATTTACTTAAATATTTGTATCTAAGAAGAATGTATAAACATAAAATGTCTTAAAATAATTGTCAGCCTTTGTCCATTTCATATGTGTGACGTCATATATATATATATATATATATATATATATATATATATATATATATATATAATTTATTGTTCTGATTTTTGCTCTTTCCTTTCAGGAATATTTAATAATAAGTTAATATTTTAATTGATATGACCCTTACAAAATGAGTATAGGTGTGTTCCATTTGAGACATGTGCTTTACAAATCCAAAAAGATTTTGTCAGATTCAGTAACAAGTAAGGTATATTTTCATTATCTTTTAAAATAAATTCTTAGGTGTTAGGAAATGCCAGTGATGTATACTGTTTTTGGTTTAGAAATCTTACTTTTAAAAAATCCTTTCATTCTCTATAACCAATTTCAATTAACAATACCACCCCCACCCAATATAATTGAAGAAAATCTGAAGTTGGCAACACAAGAAATGGCAGAACAGTTCAATACAATTCATACACCAGTCATAATCTACCTTCATTACTAAGTTCATTACTCCTTTACTAAGTGCCAAAACTTGTCCAATGGATTCTATATTATCTAACTGGTTCTCAACTTAATCAGCAAGTCAACATTAGTTTGTTTTTTTAAGAACAAGACATGCTAGCAAACCATTTCTAGAAAGATCATTATGAGTAATGAGAAGGGGAGTCTTTATAATCATATTCACTAAAAGAGATTCTGGTGACAGTCCAAGGAAAATCCTGTAAGTGTACAGGGCTCCACCCTGAGAAGGTAATTCTCTGTATTTGGTTGGATATAAAGGGTGTAATCTATCATAAAGTGTTGTCTCAGTCAGTTCTAAGAAATATTGCCATCAACTGGAAGTACTAAACCAGTTTTTGTTGAAAAAACAAGTTTTACTGATCATTTTTAGACTTATGCATAGCAACACGTTGTAAAATACACACAGGGAAAAGTTTTGTTTCTTTGTTTTACCTCATCCATTTATTTCTCCAACTTTATTGCATCAGGTAATCATCTTTTCAGATCTTTACAACAAAAATATAAAAATTTTGTTTTTCTTTGTTTTGAAGAATTATATGTCTGAGGTAATAAAAACCTTGGCTACTCAATAGGATTATGTCAATGAAAATGGGAGAAACTATTTGATTTGATTGGATTTATACTTACTGATAAATCAGTTATATAGCTCAACAAAAAAAAGCAAAAGGACTTTCTTTTCAACCTTTCTTGGAGAAAAAAAGTTAATTCTGTTTGTTATTAGATAATATTAGAACTCTTTATCTTTAAATGATTTTATTCAAAACAATTATTCTTTCACCCTCTTTATTTTATTGTATTATGATAGCTGTCATATCAATGTGCTTTTTTTTTTCAAATTTTATGAAATTATTGGCAGATCTTCTATGATCACAATGTGAGATACTTAATAATAAAAGTGATAAAAACAAAATCATAAAGAAATTTGATTAATTTGTTTTTTATGGTTTATCAACCCTTTGTAGATTATTTAAAGCTGGAACATATTTTTGGATTGTAATAATTTTTTGAAATAATGATTTTCCAATACAAGTCCTATTTAACCCATATCTAGGGGAGAAGCGTATAATTATAAATTTTTGAACTTTTCATAGATTTTCCCACTCTGATTTTTCATTCCTAGCTATCATCCATTACAGCAACTGGAATTCACAAGGGGTCACTTGGTAATGAAACTGAATAGTATTGTCTGGTCTACATGCCAAAACAGATCTGAGAAAAAGAATTTTAACTTAAAAAGTTTAAAATTTCAGCATTCCAACATCTTCAGCATTTCTAATCAGTGTATAATTATAATTGACATTTTTATATTCCCCCTCTCCTTCCTACACATATATAATTCTATCAACAAAGACTTTACTTTAGTTCAACCTTCATTAAACAGGGTCCAAGCAACCCCCTAAGAGATCCAGGTGCATTAATTTCAGAGCTGCTCTGCATTTGAGACAGTTCACTCCCAGTTTTAACCATCTTCTTTACATACAATACCTTATTAACTGGATATTAGAAGCAGTTATGCATTTCTGTTCAATAACATCAGTTGTATTTAGGCTTGGTGTACTTCATATATTATTTGCTTGATTCATTGGAGTTATTTAATATATTTTCTTAAACATATTTTTGGGGAGAAAAACTCTGAACTTGAGGATGCTTGGTGGAAATTTTGAACCTGATCCAAATTTCTCTACTTTTCATAGATTTTAGTTAACATTTTAATTGCCAACATCAGTGTGAGTTTTAAGGTTCAAAGGTATTTTAAATGGAGGTTGCTGGGAAAGGAAGAGAAACAAAAGGAGGTCTCTGGTCAAAACATTTGACAATCCCTGCTTTAATTTAATGAAGTCCTTCTAGAGGATGAAATGAGTTACACAGTATTTTTTCCGCTTTGTCATTCATTTGCCTAAAATTGTTCTGATATATAGAAATTTATCTGTAATATTCTCCCAATGGCTTGTAAATAAACGTTATTTTCTGATTTATACTAGTTTTATCAACAGTTAACTGTTTTTATTTATATTCAGACTAATGTTCTCATCTTTGTTGTTGTTATCACAATGCTTCAGCTATTGTGAGTTCTAACCTTCTTCAGCTATCTGTTAATCCAGGTAAATTTCAGGGCATTTCAAACTGTACTCTTTATTTAATCTATGGGGGTAGATAGTTCTTATTCCACTGTCTATGTCTTGGAATATTTTGCTTGTTCTTATCACTGAAACATTGCAATAATCACAACAAAGATGATGATATTAGTTCAAATCCCAGAAATTCAGATAGAAATTGTTATATTGGAATAAAAGCAACAAAGATTAGGACATAAATAATGATCTCCTTATCCCAGAAATTCAGATAGAAATTGTCTTTCTCTTTTTCTTCTGGAAGACTCTTTGAATCACATTCTAATGTCTATTAAATAAATGTCTTTCTGGTTTTATCAACAATTAACTTTCATTTATGTGTTGTACAAAGGAACAGTATTTTGGGGCTCCTGTTTTCACGCTTTTTCTCTTTATATAGTAATTTTCAGAGGAATATACAACATCTTTCTTCATTTAATTAAAACATTCATTAGAACATAGGTTAACATTTAAGAAACTAAATTGGAATAATAGTGAAAATTTGGAAAAAAATCTATACAAGGTTTTCATTCTCAACACTCATTTTTCTGAAAAAATATTAATTTTGATAACTCAATTTAAAATTTGCCTCACTTTTGGTATAATTGATATAACTTATTTTTATTCTTTAAAAATAAAAATGGAATTAGAATAATGTACTCAGTATAAATTTAAATTTAACTTATTCTCAACAAAATCCAAAGAAAGGACTGTAATGTAGGACCTGACTTGGTATCTTCAGTCATTTTCCCACAGCCATGATATGGTTTCCTCTGTCTTTTCTATAAATATTTCTATGGAAATTGTTCTAATAAGTTCTTCTTGTTACCTCAACTGTCTGAATTGAAGCATACAACTAGATTGGCAACTAGGTCTCATCATTTTACTGTTGAAATAGCTAGATGGAACCATGTTCTATTCTAATAGTTTCCTTTCTTGCACTTCTCACCTGTGGAACTCTTTCCCATTTCTTGCTCCTCTGCTGCTTATAATCTTCAAAAATTTAAATGCAACATCAATCACCATCTTCTGAATTCTGTTCTTTCATTGTCCTTTCTCCTCAATAATTTTTTCTCTATTTCTTTTACTCTCAGTAAACCTTTACATCTTGTAGCAGCATTATTGTCTTGCTTTTAAAACATTAATGCACCTTGTAATGAAATTCTCCTCCCTTCCATATATGCAGAAAACATTTCTGGGTTGAAATTGTCAAATTTTATTTTGTCCAATTCATATTAACAATCCATTTATTTAACACCAAATTTTCTGTTTTCAAACACATAAATTTATTTTTTATTCCTAAGCTACCAATAATTAATTTTTCTTATCCTTACACCTGAAATATTTCACTTCAACTGACTTAACACTTTTAATTCTACTGCAACCTTATTTGATCATATACCAAACTAACTGACTATTGACAAAGCTTTTATGAGTAATTTTTCAACTATCAATGGCCTGCTACTTCTCATTTTTGAATACCCCCACCTGCAAGGGTGGCTATCTACACCCTATTACAGACAGTTGCTCAACTCAAAGACTTCACCTGTGGATTATACTGTAACTATGCTGAGTAGACCTTAGTTACAGTTTCTAGGAGAAAGCACATAATCTGGCATGATCAGTTTTTTCTTAACAAGTCCAGCCCACTGAAACCCTTGTTCAGAATAACTTGTAATTTCTTGCTAGAACAACCATCAACTATACAATGAAAATATTGACCCTTACAAATACACAAATATATATTATATATGTTGCTCATTCTGTTATGTTTTTTTTATGAAAAACTTATCAATGTTAATATTTTTGTCTTTTAAATTCTCATATTTCTTGTTTATATTTTCTATATTTGTTGTATCTCATTCAACTTTTTTATGCAATATGTGGCTCTCTTTAATTAGTGTTTATTACATGTTTAAATAAAATCTGAGAAATAATTATATCAAATTAAAAAAACATAAAAAATTGTATATATTTATTGACAAATCCTACAGGTGCATGCTGAGATTTCTTCCTAACCAATAAAAATAGACACTTCTTGATCTCATCCACCATATTTTTGTTCATCCTTGTCTTGAATATAACCACTTGACTGTATCCCTTTTGCATGTGAATGTAATTCTTTGTTAAATTCTTGCCTTTTTACTTGCATATATATCTATATCTATATATATATATATTTCCTTAGTATTATTTTGCTCTGTTCTTTTTCTACATTATTTTTATTGTTTATTGAGAATTTTGTCAATTACACTTAACCATGGCAACAGAAAGATTTTGAAGAATTTTTTTTTTTTTTACAGTTATTTTGATTGGTGCTTTAAACTTTTCAGGGAATAAAGTCATTTTCAATCAGGATAAATCTTTGTTTTTCCCAATATCTTATTTTGATAAGGTTAATCCTGTTACAAATTTTTGTGCTATGTTTGAATTTGATTTTTTTTTTATCATGTGATATTGTGATGTCTTATTGAGAGATTCATTCAAATCTTCTAGATCTTTTTGCATTAATACAGGTGCCCCCCCTTATTGCTCTATCCTTTTACTTATGTTGTTCTTTATTGTCGTCATCAGTCCTTAACTCATCATCTATTCTGATTATTTACTCCTGTCTTAATAGTAAGTCTTATCAATTCAATAAGGTCAAATTGGCAGCTGATCTCAAAAATTATCTACAATCTGTTGTTAACTGGGGCAAGGAATGGCTTGTTAATTTTAACGCCCCCCCAAACGAAACTGCTCCCTTTTAATTGTCTAAGAGAACCCTTTTTGCCTTACATTAGCATGACTAATGCTGACCTTCAGGAGAGTGACTCATTGCACCTTCTCAGGCTAATGTTTTCTGCTGAATTGAGATGGAAATATCATATTGAATTAATTGCTAGGTTAATTGCTGGAAAAGTTGGTTCACTGTCTGATGCATTTACCATTTGTTCATGCTTTGAATATTCCTGCCATATCTGGTTTGGTGCTTCTGCTATGTATTTAGAGATTCTTGATAAAATACAAAGTTTGCAAAGTTATTGGTCATGACCTGGCATCTTGGCTTTAGATACTTTCCTACTACCACAACATAGCTTCCATGTACCTTTTCTATAAATTCTTATATTGGTAATGATAATTGTTCTGATGAACTTACCTCTATGGTACCTAAACTTTACAAATTTATGTGCAGTACTGGATTGGCAGCTAGGTCTCATCATTTTATATTTGAAATGGCTAGATGTAGCCATAAATTCTATCCTAACAGTTTTTTCTCTCACATTTCTTAGTTGTGGAGCTCTCTTCTGTCATTTTGCTTTCCAGTCAACTTTGATCTTTAAAAATTTAAACGCAATGTCAACTGTTAACTTCTGTTTTAATTCCTGTTCTTTTATTGTTCTTTCTCCTTGATATTTTTTCTCATATTCTCTCACACTCAGTGAGAAGGTTTTCCTATTTTCAGCTTTATATTCTTCCCTGGCCTTTTGAACAAAAGTTTATCCCTTGTTTCCTGTTTAGGATTAGGTTTCTGGTTCTTTCTAAAGTATTTTAATTCTCAGTAGGCACCTTGCGTCTTGGTGGCACTATTGATAAACTAATTAAAAAAAAAAAACAATGAAAGCACAATTTCAAAAAATACATTTTTTTTTTTAAATAAAATATTGAAAACACAATTCAGAAATATTGCAAATAATAAAGATTCTCTACTATTTTTTTTTTTTTCTTTTCAGATACTCAAGATCATGCTTACCAAAATGATGCACTTCAACAGACATAAAAAAGACACAGTATCTTGCATACCTTATTTTGGATTTTTGTTTTGGTTGTACACATTTTTTTAAATGACAAATATTTTTCTCTCAACCTGCCTCCTTTTTGCTGACTTTTAAAATAAGACACTAATTTCTCCTTTTTTTTTCCTTGCATTTACTTCACAATTTGCCAGCAAGGAAGAATTTGAAATTCATTGCATATATTTTGATATTTTATATATCACATCATGATCAATCAAATTATACTATATAATTGTTTATAAATCTGAATGAGGCTAAATGCTAACTGAGATTTTGGCAAAATCCTTGTCTAGAAACATACAGATGAAAATATCTCATGGATATGGCACTTTTGGAGTCTGAAATCTTGATATTATAAAATATTTCAAAACAATTATCAGTTAAAAGCTTCACTCACCTTAGTGTATATAAAAATATATATATAAGATTTGTGCATTATATATATTTATATAATGTGCATTATATTTGTATGCAAAAAAAATGTTTGCATCATATGCATAAAAGTATGTTTGTATTGGTTTCAATTGACCTACTCAAATAGACTTTTGTATATAAGTTTCTTCTCCCGCACTTCTCGCTTGTGGAACTCTCTTCCAGCTTCTTGCTTTCCTGTCAACTACGATCTTCAAAAATTTAAATGCAACATCAATCGTCATCATCTGTCTTCTTGAATCTTGTTCTTTTATTGTCTTTGCTTCTTTCACTCTCAGTAGCTCCTTGCATCTTAGTGGCTTTATTACCTTACTTGGGGTGTAATGATTAAAAATAATAATTATTATTTACACTTTTGTTCATTTGTCAGATTAAATTTTTTTTTGCTTTACTTTAAGCTACTGATAGTGTTTTTATCCTGGTACACATCTTAATTCACTTTTCAAATATATCTTTTCATTTATGTGTGTGTGTGTATATATATATATATATATATATATATATATATATTTGCATATGAGTGTGTTTATATTTATACATGCCACTATGCATGTGATTAGGATATAGAATCCAAATAAAATTGAAGGAATCAGAAAAAAGTGGAAAAGCTCTTAATTAGCAATGCATTTTGTCTTCATTAGTTAAGGTAGGCATCTTCAGCTCAGAATGAAAGACAAAACTGCAGGTTTTTTTTTATATTAAAGCTGTTAATGCATGTTTTTTTTTTCTTTCTTTCTTTTTTTTTTTTGTTTTTTTTGTTGTATTAAAGTTGCCAATTTCTGCTGGAGTCAAAACTGGCCCAATCCAAGCTAGTAAGGGGTAATGGGGATCTGCTCAGAACGGGCTAGTTTTGAGTCCAGCAGAGATTGGTGGCTTTAATACAAAAACAAAAAAAAACCTGCAATTTTATTCTTTCATTCCAACTGGAACATGTCAACCTAACAAAAAGACATAAACAGCTTTAATATAAAAAAAAAAAAAAACAACAGATTTGTCTTTCATTCTTATCTGAAGGCAAAATTCATTGTCAATAAAAAGTTTTTCCACTTTATCAGATTTCTCCACTTGCCACTATGGATATTCACCTTCTTAAACATACATTAAAAAAAAAAAAATTCATATTTTCGTCTTGGCTTTGCCAAAACTTTTTTCTGAATGAGTAAATGAGAAAGTTTAAAAGACTTGCCAAAGGTCAACATTAACAAAGCAATGAGTCCAAAAATGAACCATGGTGTACAATATAGATGAATGTATATATATGAGGGTCAGCTGAAAAGTTCATAGGCTGACCAAAATATAAATTTTAAAAATTGGTTGACCAGCTGATTTTTGGTACACTTGCATGTCTTAGTTTACTAATCGGTCTGTCTACTTAACATTTATATCTTAGTCAGCCTATGAACTTTTCAGCCAACCCTTGTGCATGTGTGTGTGTGTGTGAATATATGTATGTGCCTTTTTAAATGGCAGTGTGCATAATTTAACAGTCTGTTAGCTTGCGTATGTTTTCATTCATATGTAAGCTTGTGTTATCTTTATACAGATGTATATATTTTTTTGTGAATTTCTCTCTTTATTATTGTTTGAGGTTACTTTTTTTTCTTATAAGAAATGTAAACGGTAATTTTAAAATAAAAATATAAGGTCAACATATACTTATTAAATTACTAATTTGTTTAATAGAACTAATATTGGAATGATACTTCCTCTACCAGCTCTATTAACAAATTACTTATTTACTAAAAATTGATACAAGTTTATCTTTTTTTATTTCAACTGCTGCTAATTATGGCTTAAATTTGGAGAAATAGCCACATTTACAATGTATCTAGTATTTATATCAGTAAATACATTTGAATACTTCTAAAATCTACAGTAGAACCTTCTAATAACAATCTTGGCATTAAGAAAAACTTAACATTAAAATTCACTCATCCCATTCACGTCTATAGAATATACCTAACAAAATGTTACAGACAGTAATTCCTAAATGTAAATTATTATTATTGTTGCATATCTCAATTCTAGCACCATACATTTGTGTACTTTTAAAATCTATGATACTTGATCTATGCAGGTCTTGAGCAAGTTTTTCTACCTAGTATGTAAATGTGAAGTTTATAATTACTAAAGTAGTAAAAATATTTGTTCCAGCTTACATGCTGTTCATGTCTTTCACACCCCATAAAACAGCAATTTTTGTGTTATTGTAAAATCTACCATATATATATATATATGTTTGTTATATATATATATATATATATATATATATATATATATATATTTATATATATATGTGTGTGTGGGAATATGAGGAGCCACTTTGAACACAGACTTAAATATTCAGTCACTATGGGTTGTTTACTGCTGTTGAGTTTAAGGGCTGTCTTAAATTATTTTCTTACATGTTTTCTATAATCTTTAATTTTTTTACATCTTTCTATAATATATGTTTTCTATAATATGTTTTCTATAATTCTTAAAATTGACAGATTTTGTGAACACAAATGTTATTAGCTCAAACAATTGTCACAATATGAAGGCTTTTATATTTGTATGTGTAATTTTGCTTGTTGTAAATGTTCTTGTTTTAAAAACTTTTGAGTCATCCATACTCAAAATGTTTATAAAAAGCTTACATTTTCAATTAGATAAATGGCATAAAAAGTACGTTTCTTACTGCTTAACATTTACAAAGATTTAAAACATATTTTATTACTTAACCCAAAATTACTTTCTCTCCCAAATTATTTACCTGGCAATTCGCACAACATATATAAAATCTTCTCTGAATTTAATGTATTTTAATTCTCATTTTCCACCTATTCATCTTCATATTGTTGTATTTCAAAAATGGCTGCTTTTGAGGTTTACAAAATGATACAATTAAAAACCCCCCAAAAAACTGCATCTCTTTTTTATATTTCAAGAAGTACCATATACTGCTAAAGAAAAACAAACACAACTTTGTGTAAAAAATGGAGTGAAAGTTATCTAGCAAAACAGTGCATAAAAGTTTGAAAGAAAAAAAGCAATCAGTCTCTTAAAATTGAAAAGGCTTTATAAATTTATCTTGAATTTGTCTAAATTCTTGTGCCAAGTTATGAGTAAGTACCATTTTTTTTCTTTTAGGAAACTATAATCCTGTCTAAGTGAAAAGTTACTTAGAAGTTTTTTGTTAAAAATGTTAAAGCTTAATCTGAAATTAATTAAAAAAAATAAAATGAAAAATCTTTAGTGTTTTTTTATTTTTCTAATAAAAGTGAGAATAGAATTTCATGGATGCTACTTTTAGAAAATTTAAAATTCTAAATGAAATAAAAGAAAATTATATTTACAAATTCATTTTCATTAACTATTAGTGGAAGTGTTGTCTAATTGATATTCACCTGGATTATTTTATAGCAGTTAAAAAAAAGAAAAAGATTTTGAAATAACGTTAGTGGAACTGCTAATGAGCAAACAAAAATGAATCTATAAAAGACACTGATCTCTACCTCAGTTTACAATACATGTAAAAATATTTTTGCCACTTAAACAATATTCATTGCATGTATTAACTAATGAATAGATTGGATAATCCTGAGGAAATGCTGAAAAAATATTCAGTTGTCATCTGAAAAGAGCTCTAACATAAGATCTATAGTTGATTCTAATATCATATTTATTAACACTAGATTTATGCTATCTTTCAACAACTCACTATTAACTTCTGACTTATCTAATTAATGTTATATTATAAGTAATGTATTTAACCATTATCATTCAGTATGTGATTTCATTTGCTGTACAAAAAGTTTATCCTGCCACTGAAGATAACTCTGATGCCTGAATTTGAATAAATTTCATAGATGTGTTGTCATATCCTTCTATGGCAACAGAAATCATCTTTGAGTGAAATTAACAATAAGGTTACAGAAATTGAGAAGCCTTGAAAAAGAATGCAGTGGAAAGGGAAGTAATATTAATAATGCAGTGTGTTAAAGGTTAAGTAATATATAGTAAAAAAAAAAAAAAGAAAGTCAACTGTAATATGTAGCAGCAGATTTTAATTTACGAAAAGGGACTATCAACGATTTTCTTTTTCTTTCTTTTATGAGGCATTTTTCTTTTGATTATGTACATTAATTTTTGGAAGCAAATCCTCCAAATCAAAAATATTTTTTTGAAATTTATGAAAAAATTACTATGCTCATGCGATGCTATTCAGACTGGACCAGCATGCTTTTTTTTTTTTTTGTTATGTTCACATTTTGGCTGTTGTAATCTTCAGCCTTCTTCAGTCTGTTATACTGGATAACCTTGGAATTTTGAACCAAACACTTTATTTAATTTATGTGGGTAGATCATCCTCATTCTCCTTCCCTTGTTTAGAGGATATTTCATATCATGTTATGAACTGAATAATGAGTTTGATTCAAAATTACAAGTTTACTGAGTACAACAGACAACTGAAGAAGGCATGCAGAGACAGTGGCCAAAACATTGTAAGTATAACAACCAAAATTAGTGTACTGATCTGAATAATAAGGCTTTCTTTTAGTAATAATAATAATAAGAAGAAGAATGTTGGTCAAAATTTAAACAGGATTACTCAGTTCTTTCAAAGCATCAACAAAACTTACAGGATATTTTGTAGGTTTTACATGTTTTTCAATCTTGTTTCATTTTTAAATGGAAAAGGGACTAAAAATTGCTTATATCACTTGCAACACTTACATCCAATGCAACACCATTACCATTGTTAAGGAATGTAAACAAAACTGAAACTTGTACAAGTCTATGCCATCCAATGTCCTGACAATGTTCTCATTCATCAAGTAAAGCTTCATCTAATTAAAAAAACAAACTATAAATTTTTGTTGGTCTTATATGTATGCATACATGAAGAATTAAAAATAAGTGAAAGTAAATTTCTTTATAAAAGCTTAGAGACTAATCGCCTTTTAAATAAATATAAATGTACTTTAATGTAATTTTTGAATGGATTTTTTTGTTCCAGCTTTATTTCTTATTACTATAATCCAATTTTTTAGTGGGTACACATATTTGATTTGCTATTCCTGTTTTTCTTAAACATTGAAATTAATAACAACTGGCCTAGATTGAGAAGTCCTACTTAAGTAAGATAGTGCCAACAGCAGGAATTGAATCTGTATCCCTTTTTCTATCAGGGAAACCACTCCTGTAGCCAAAGAGTGACCTTACTGATTAAATCACAAGAGACCATCATAACAAGGCAAGGCTCAATTACCTATATCTCCTTTTTCCATCAAGGAAACCATTTCTGTAGCTGAAACATGCTGTTACCATTTTGATCACAGTGGTTTCATTGATAAAACAAGGTTTGAATGACCCATTGCACATTTTGGCTATAGAAATAGTTTCTCCGGTAAAAAGGGGATACCGGTTCGATTTCTGTCAGAGGCACAATCATTTTTTAGTGGAATTTCTCAATCTAGGCCAGTTATTTATGTCATTGTTTAAGAAAAAAACAAAACAAACAGAGACAAAAACTCAAATAAATATACTCACTAAAAGGATAACATTTATATTAATAAGAAATACTTTACTGTGTCTACTATTCAGTTTCATTTACCTTATTTTGATATTTTTTAAGTAAACAATTTTTTTTATTAAAGATATTTGCTGAACATATTACATAGACTCATTTTTTGTGCTCAAATGTTAATTTACTGATAATGAAAATTGATAAAATTATCCTTATTTAAAAAAAAAAAAAAAAAAATTTACATTTATCTATATTTCTATATAGATATATTATCTATACATGCTAATTCACTTTATGTATTTACCTATCATCATTGGTTTTAGTGCATGTTTGAATGAATAAATGTGATTGTGTCACTCACCATTCATGTATATAAGTGTACACATCAGCTAATGTTATTTCTTTATTATTAATAACTTCCCTCTGACAATTTTGTGGGAAGACTTTCAGGGACTTCTGGGTTGACAATTTTGATGGAAAGAAAAAATCCAGTATGACAAATTTATGCCATAAAATAAATTGGGTTTTTCTTTTTATTATGATTTTTTTTATTGCTATATATTTTTGTTTCTGCGTTAACACACACACATTATATATATATATATATATATATATGTATATATATATATATATATATATGTATATATATATATATATATATGTATATATATGTATATATATATATATGTATGTATATATATATATATGTATGTATATATATATATATGTATGTATATGTATATATATATATATATATGTATATATATATATATGTATATATATGTATATATATATATATGTATATATATATGTATGTGTGAAATTAAAAAAAAAAAAGCTTACGGAAAAAAAATAATGAAGAAAATCCACAACATTAGTTTTAATAAAATTCTGAAAAATGTTTCTTTTAATGTTGTGTTTGTTTTATTTTAAAAAGAAAATTATCAATTTGAATAACAAAACTAAAAAGTTGTTATTTATAAGGAAAAAAGGCTTATTTAGAAAATTAGTTATTCAAAACAAAAATTGATTGGATCAACATCCAACTAATTTTTTTTTTGTTTACTTGTTAGAATATTTCTATTAAGTTTTATAATGAAATAAATAATTTTAGTAATGTACCAATTCCTAATCTTGAAAGAACAATTTTAAAAAGTAAGATATATTTGTTATAACAGAATCTGAAATGTTTGTCATTAAGAATGTGACCTAAAATTTACTGTTTTAAAAAGAATTCCTTTTTTCTAAGACACATATTCTCTTTATGCAACTTGTCCATTTTTTTCTTGCAAAATTAAAAATACACAGAGATATTCAATCAATTCAAAATTGGTTGAAATTATAAAGTGTATTTATGACATGATGTTCTATACTAGTATATAATAATAATGGTCACTTGTTTCAGAGTATGTCCGTCTGCTAGCGTGGCTGACCAATGCATATTGAAGATACCAGTTCAGGTACATTTATATTCAACACCCACAGAACCTATACTGAGCAGACATTTCTGGGGAAAAAAAGCACATTATCGTGCATGATCAACAGTTTGAACAAGGCCAGTACACTCACTCACGATGACTTATAACTTTGTGCTAGCACAACCACATCTTCTCAATTTCCCTCACAAAGGCTTGGGTCAACCTGTGGTATAGTTTTCATGCACTTTCCAATGATACAGCATGCTGGGATCATCTCCCTAAGATCATAACATCAAGAATTCACCTTTCTGACAATCACAGTTCATGGTGAGGTTTTGAATCTGGGTCTCATGGTCAGAAATCTAACATCAAGGCTTATGAAAATAAAAAGATTGAAAATAAATTCTGAAGAATTAAGACAGTAACATAACTAATTTTATTTTATTTTTTTAAATAGTATGATTTTCGACATTTTGTTTGGCTCACTTCAGAATGGATAGTTATAGACCGTAATGAATGATGATTAAAACATTGTGCCAAATACAACTTATAAAATAGTCCAAAATAAATAATAACTGCTGTTATAATGAACCTATCACTTATAAAAAAAGTATGACCATAAATATTGATTTCTCCCAAAAGTATCTATGCTAATTCAAGAAAGGAATATTGCCTAAAACTAAGTTTCCATCGCAAAAAAAAAAATCTAATAAAAATGATCTCAGAAATTTCTATTCTCACCATAACAACAAAATGAAATACAGAATAAACACTGAATTCTATTTAAGACCACTTGGAATTTGAAAATACTTTTAAGCTTCTCCAATGCCCAAATTATTTCATTCAAAGCAAAACAAAAGACTTGTCAAATATTACAAAATAGAAGAGTGGTCCTTCCTGACAAACCCAACAAATGAAAATATATTGTTCTACCCACCAACTATCACAACTACAATTGAAAAGAATTTATCTAAGTTTAACTTAAATTTTTTACAACTACTTCTAAAACAATAAAACTTAATAACAAAACAAAATAAGCTAAATGTTGAATGAAGAATTTACTCTATCACCTGTAGTAATTGCCACAAGGAATACAAAGGAGAAACCTTGAGAAATTTAAATAAAAGATTATGTGAACACAAAAGGGATCTTTTACAAAACAATACACTCAATGCATTTGTTGCTCCCTGTAATGAGTCTGACCATAATTTTGATTTGAAAAATGCTACTTTAATTAAAAGAGAAAGCAATTTACTAAGAAGAAAATGTATAGAAAGTGCTTTAATTGCTAAATTATCCACAGCAAATTTACGTCCAGGTTCTTAGATTTCACCTTTCTTGGAAAATCTATTATCACAATGTGGGATAAAAAAAAATAAGCAAAAGTAAAAGAAACTAAATGAAATTGGTTAGAATATTGTATTTGACTGCTTATAAGGCGCACTTTTTTTTTTTCACTAAAAATATCTTTGAAAAATTCTCATGTGTCTTATATGCCATATATAGGTTTAATAATTTTACTAATTACTAATTTTTTGTTGATTTTCCCTCCTGAAATTGGAGTGTCTTATACACCGTCAAATAAGGTATATACCAAAGACATTTAAAAAAAAAAAAAAAAATTAAAATTTAGAATTTCATTGTCCCTTCTCTATGCATGTTTAATCACATCAATACAAACATCACTTTAGTCTGGTTAAATCCTAAAGGACAAAACGTGTCACATTATAAATTTCTTTCCACTTTGTCATAGATTTTATTAAAAAAGTAAAATTCAATCAAAGGTCAAGGGGAACATGTTACATAATGCTAATATTTGGCAATATTAAATTCTAATTCAATATTCCAAATCAGAATATGCTACTGAAGCAGCAGTTTGCTTGGAGATAATGTCAGTTTGTTGAAGAACTTTACTCATGGAAATATCTACCTACCTACATGTAAGCAAATATATGGATATAGATCCGACAGTATGAGGAAAAATATGAAAAAAAAAAAAAAACAAAATCCAAATATGCAAGTTTACTGTTTTAATGTTTCAATGTCGACGTCAGACGTTTCGGTCTAGTAGACCTTCTTCAGGACATAGGTATTAAAACATAATTAAACGATATTCAAGTCAACATAAAAAGACGATAGACATAAGAATAAGCAAAACAAAATGACTGAATTTTAAGATCAGCGTTCCTACATGTATAGCAATGAGAATGTATACCTGGGCAACAATAAAATTTAAACTATTAAGACTCAAAATGTTCAAAGGTACCCACAAATTTCACATTCTTTTAGTTCAGGTGTGCCTGAAATCCAATCAGTAACACTATTTCAGTACACAGTTTAATATAATAGATCACATGATTGGAAATCTTAAAAAAAAAAAAGCTGTAGATTTCCAAAACCATTGCATAACACCAAGGAAATATAAATTTGGTAACATCTGAAATAAATAAATTTATTTTCATATAAAATCAATTTGTAATGAATTTTCATTTGGGGGTGGGGGTCACCTCCTCATAGTGTAATGATTAGCAAGCTTGTCTCACTAAAACAATTACAACTGCGTAGTAAGTGCAATCAACACTGGCTCTCCAACACTTTCTGCCTTGTGCCACATCTAAGCTATGCTTGGAAAATTACTATGGCCACCTCAAGGCAGTGTAATGGCTAACAAGCTTGTCTTGCTCAAATAATTACAACTAAGTAGTGAGTTTTATCCTCACTGGCTCCCCCCCCCCTGACTTTCGGCTTTGTGACACATCTAAGCTACACTTGGGAAATTACTATGTGCACCTCGATGTGGTGTAATGGTTAGCAAGCTTGTCTCACTCGAACAATTACAACTGAGTAGTGTGTTTGATCCTAAATGGCTCCCCCCACACTCAGCCTTGTGCAATACCTTAGCTACACTTACAAAATACCCATAATTTTCAATGTTTTTCTTTCTTTTTTATAGATACATCAATTTAATTGTACTGACATCACATATTCAGATCTTTCCATAATTTGGTCAGGGCTCCAGGGCTTTGATTGATTAATTTGTTTTTTATGGTTTATCAACCTTTTGCAGATTATTTAAAGTCAGAAAATATTTTGGGATTGTAAGAATTTTTTGGGAATAAAGATTTACTGATAAGTCTTATTTAACCCATATCTGGGGGAAGAAGAGGTGAATTCATGCCTTTCCCAACGGTATTTGTGCATAAATAAATATAACGAACCCAACTGGAACACAGCTCCCCAATTTTTAACTCCGAACAGTTACCCATTACACCACCTGCACATCCAAGCTTAAAACACCTGGTATTCCCAAACAGTCACCCACCTTGGTACTGGCTAGGCTTTATGTTGCTTAAATTCAATGATCAAATGAGAACGTGTTTTAACAAATCTAAGATTAAGAGAGCTTAATACAAACAGAGTCAAAGTGATTACTTTTAAGTGAACAGTTAATTCAAGTCATTCACAAATTTGTAGTTAATAAGGTTAAATCCTCCTGAGAAAAGGTGATAGCAATTGATTTTTTTTTTTTGAAGGGGAACAGCTGAAAGCAAAGTTGATTTTTTCATTAAGCTTTGGCAAAGAACATATCGACAATTATAGCTTTTATATAAATGCTCGATAATGAAAGAAACTAAATGGAATGGATTGCTTTAGATGATTTGAACTACGGTAGTAAATCATATATATTCTGAGATAAATTAAAAACAGTATTTCTATACATAACAACAGATCAGGCTTAGAAATCTTACAAAGTATTGTATAAATTTCAAGCTAAACACATGTCCCTATTAGTTATCTTCAGCATCAAAAAAGTATTTTAGTTTATACCGATATCAAATTACAACAACATTTCTGACTTCTACAATTTTGCCCATTCACATGATGCTTCCAATCTCATTATCAATACCTATAATGATCAAATAGGTAATTTTAAGAGATACGAGAGATAAACTATCTGCTGTAGTAATATACAATTATGTTCATTTTAAATTAGCTGGAAGTGAAAACGAACTTTTAATTAGGCATGGCAGCTTAAAATGCTTTGAGGCAATACTTTTATCTATCTCCAATCAGTCTCAGCCAGATATTTTAGTCTGGAATCTGTGATTTATGACTTTCTAATTAAGCTAGCAAGAGGGAGAAGTTCAAACTCTATATGAGGAACTATTTTGCCAGATAGTGGCAGTCTGCTCTGGTCAATGTAACAAGGAATTAATTCTGACACTCTTTGCTTTCCCAATGTCTAGTAGCAGCCACCATGTCTTGAAGCACATAAATAAACCAGAATGATTCCTTCAACTATACTTCATCACCTATGATTTTGGCAACAGCCATGTTTCAATCACACTACAGAAACCACCCAAGAAATGGCATCTAAAACGCAACTTGGTGCTGATCCAAAGGTCAAGATGAAACTGAACCAATTTGCTAGATAAATTCCATAAACTTTAAAAGGTTATTTAATTATTATAAGTCATGTCTATGAGAAAGTGACTAGAGTCGAGATACCAGGTCAGGACCTATCACATTGCATATCCATCTTTAGATTTTGTTCAGAACCTCGAGATGAACAGTGGGGGAACGAAACCCTATATGGCAACAGTATAACAAGTGACCAATACCTTTACAACTAAATACAGGTCTAAAAAGAAGAATAATGTGGAAAATGTAATACTTTTGCAAAACAAAAAATGTCTGTACTGATTAGAGTGTTGTCTCATAAAATTCCAGATAACCTATAAATCCGCTCCCCGAAGTAGTTATTTTACAGCTGACACATTACATCTGCCTAATACAAAACAAAAAAGTTAACCACATTAAGTTATAACAACAACTAGCAGCATGGCCCGGCGTTGCCCGGGCTTGATTCAAAAATCGTATGATTAATATACAGCAATTGCTATCACTTAAAATATTTTTGCCCTTCCTTTGACTTTAAAGGAGTGCCCTTTGCCGTGCTTATGTTGCTACATGCCTTACTTCTTGCCTATCTCATACTGCAAATTTTTTCTAAGCTCTATACTAAACATTAAATCTGTTACGAAAAAAGAACTAAACAAAATGAACACAAAACGATCAGCTTTAAAAAAGGACTCGTAACTGGAAAAACAGAATGAAAAAAGAATGTTAACTACAAATATTTTTTCACACCCAACCCAGTTCTGCGGAATCAGAATCAACGTTGAGTTTAAGCAAGCAAATGAGCCAATTGGAGTAAAGTGCCATGCAGATTTCTCCCACTTGTGACGAATGCAGTTATCGATTTTTTTTGCATGCTAGTTAACATTCATGTCAGTCAGCTGTTGGCTCTCACACTCACTCTGGCCAGTAGAAAATGGCCGCAAACTACATGAAAACTGCTGTAGAAGCATGAAAAAAATCGATTATTTCCACTATCGATGGGAGTTGGGAAATGCAAAGTCGGTCTTCGCCTTCCCGCTAACTTGGAGCATGTGCATGTAAATTTTGGTGCAAATCCGTCGAAAATTGCGGCCATGCATTCGTTACACACACAAACACATCCTGCCTTTTATAGATAGAGATTAAACATAAACAATTATTATTTCTGCCTCCAATATTTAAAAAAATTCAAGATGCCAGAGTGTGTTTTCCAAATTCTAATAAAGACCTCACCATATTGACTGCCAAACATGGGATAACTTTGTTGGCTGTTTTCATTAAGACGCCAACAAAGGGTTATCTTGTGCCAACAAATTTATTCACAGTGATACTTTTAGTGTGAAAACAATGTTAAGACTTCAGTTGAAACTAGAAATTAGCTCATAAAAATTTTAAATTTGCGTAAGTTGGCTATTATAAAGTCAGTTTTAGTAACCGATCTCTGGCAGTTAATGTGTTAATGATTGATCATGATCTGTGCTATTACAGACATATTTTAAAAATATGTGGACACCAATTAATATATATTTCAAGACAGTGAAAACTATTTTTAAAGAAAAATAAACACTGCTTAAAAAAAAAAAAAATGAATGTCGAAAACCTCAAGTAAAATGAATAACAAGAATTTATTTTAATATAATTTAAATTCATTGGTTAAGATAATATAGTAAAAATGTTGACTTATTACTGATTATTTTGTTTGTACATTACATGTAAACAGAAGTATGCTGAAAATAATTTCATAAAATACATTAATTTGTTAACTGATGAAAACAATAAACAGCACTGGTAACGTTTCAGAAAGTTTTATTGAATAACAATGACAGTACAATGGATTTTACATAAAACAGCCAAGATGCCATTTTTTTTTTTATATGGCTACATTAGAAATATTAAGCTACATTTGCATCTATTTACATAAAATAGTATATGCAGCAATATAGTTCTGCAACGTGCAGTCAAAACATGACGACACCAAAGCCATCACAAATGGTTGGAACTGACAGACTATTTTTTTTTGTTTTTGTTTTTTGCGTTTTTTTTTTTTAGATGTAGCCATTGTAGACTTCCATTGGTTGTACTTGACAAAGAGTACATAAAAAAAAAAATATAAACAGGAGATTGCAGATTGGAAAGATACCCATGTGCTATACTGCACCATTATTAAAAAGAATAAATTGATTGAGATGGGGGCTAATATAATCCCCAACCCTAAAGATTTTGATCAATGACAACATCTGTAGCAATAATGATGATAAAAATATTGCTAAATGCATAGTAGTAGCAGTGAAAGGTGTTTGTTGTGGTAGTAGTATTAGTATTGTGATTACGTAGAATTAACCATAAGAGGTATTTTAAAACCTCTTTTTTTTTTCTATATTGTTCTTTTTTAAATACATTTTACTTGAGGTGGTATGAAAAAGAATATTTATTTTTTCTTTTCAATATATCAAGAGAAAATGTATATAATTTATTAAGAAGATTTCATACCAATAATTGTTAGATTTTTTTAATGTTCCAATTACGCAAAATCAAATAATGGAAATTTTTCCATTTTGTTTTTTTTTTTTTATGTAACTAAATCTTGCCAGCCATACCTTCCACAGAAAAGAGAGGATGTCGTTATTAATTTATAATCTGAGGATAATCATCAACTCCCATTAAGATATATATACATACGCGCGCACGCACACATACACGCACATACACACACACACAAATATATATATATATATATATATATATATATATATATATATATGAGAATCTGTTAGGCCAGTCTTGCAAATTTAATTTTAAATAAATTATAATAAATTTATTTACGATAGGCATTTTGAAATTATGCTTAATTATTTTATTCTTCACATGTTTAAAAATCTTGTGAATTTAATCATTTGTCTTGAAATGCCAGGAATAGGAACAGAATTTTTTTTCTTTTTTTTTTTAAATGAAAAAAGAAGAAAGAAGAAACTTAAATGTTCATATCCAATAACTTGCACAATTCATGCCCAGCCATTTCCCTAATTATTTAAAAATATTTTTCTAATTTATATTGGAGAACAAAAATATTGCACATTGTTTTTCAGTTAATTCCTTATACATTAATACAAATGCATATTGATTTATCAAAAAATAATCTTATTTTAATTATAATTCTAAATTTAGAAAAACTGCTACTTTTATTCTTGCTATTAGTAATAAATCTATTGCAAAGATTGAATACTATAAAAGTTAACAGAAGCTTAAACAAAAATTCCAGTTTTTAAAATATTGTGTTAAACAGATTGAATATTAAAAATTAACAGGAACAAACAAAAAAATATTTGAAAAAGTATTTAATTTTCTACAATCATGAATAAATATTTTGACAAAAAGCTTTATTTTCAAGATTCGTTATGGTTTCTTTCAAATGGTATGCTAAAATAAAAACTTTTTTCTTAAAATAAGAGCATTTTACCACACATTTTAGAAAAAAATCAAAGTAAGCGGTTTTATGTTTAACTGAAGTCATGATTAAAATGTAGAAATAAATATGCATGCATAAATTTTATACTGCGAATTTTAGTAATATACTACTGGAATGATCTGTGTAGACAGATAAAGATCAGTCCAAGCAATAAACAATTCCTCCAAATTCAGGCTATTTTTCCTATGGCAAATTACATACTGATATATTTTATAGTAATGGCATACATCATCAAATGCCAGCAAAGTTTTAATAGAAAAAATAGTGTTAATTTAGTCTTTTTTTCATGATCTGTTGAACCGGTTTCAAATTTTTTATTTCCGCAAAAGCAACGATTCATTGAAAAATATTCAGAGGGAATTATAATGTATAATGTGAACCTGCATTTTTATAACAATTCTTGTTTAAAAAAAAAAAAAAGAAAAAGGGGGACTTTTTGACATTTTAAAATTAAAAGATAAATTATAATAACAAAAATCAGTTTTAACATAAAATTAATTTTATTATTTTAAAATTATTAAATTAGTTTTTTTTTTTCTTTGTTTATTTCTTCAGTCTCCATTGTGTAGCACAGAGCAACAACATCATTGTGACACTTTTGTAGTATCAGTAACAAGGGAATTTTTATGGGGTTAATAGTTTGACAAACAACGTGGAATGCCTTCATAGAGCTAAAGAAATCTACCTTATTATTTTACCCATAACTGGTGGGAAAGAAATTAATTTCTACTTTTCCAAAGGCATTAGTCTAATGTGAATGAAAACTACCCTAACCAGAGTTTGAACTCTGTTTACCATTTCCATTCTCTGTGCTGTAAGCCATTAGTCTAATTGCACATACTAAATCACTTAAAAAAAAAAATTATCCAAAATATGTCTTTTTAAATGTTTAGAATGTTTTCTATATATTGATAAAAAATGCAAAAAAACAGTCAAAAATGTGAAATCAGTTTCTCTTGATTATGGGGAAAATTACATAATTTTATTTTTCTTTGTCATTTATATTACTGCTTAAACAGAGACAGTGGATCAAACCATTCTTTTTGCAGTCACCAAAAAGCTATTTGAAAGTGTTACGTAGAAATGCCAAACTGATTCCTTTGTTTAACATCAAATTCAATAAAATTTAATTTTTTTAGTAATAAAAAATGTTTCTACTTCAAGTAATTTGTTTTATAGAACAGGAAGAACAAGAAAATAAAAAAAAATATATATAAATGTTAATGTCCTGAATAATAATAATAATAATAATAAAAAAATTTTTTTTTTAAATCAATTTTAGATCAGTTGCAAATTATTAGCAATAAATTGCTATGATGAATAGATTAAATTATGCCTTATTGTCCATTATTTAATCTACTTTGCAAAAAATATCTATTGGAATAAAGAGTGAATCATTCAGTTAGGAAGAACCAAAATGTAAATATTTATATAAAAAAAATTAAAATCAAAATGAGTATTTTGTAAACATTTTTTTTTCTTTACAGTGAATCACAGATGAATATTTTGTTCCATTGCATTAATTATTCTTTGAAAAACCAATTGATATTTAAGCATTATCTGTTGTCTTATCTTAAACAACAATCACAGTAAGCCAAGCCCATCACACACAAACACACATGCTCCTTACACTCCCTACACACGGGTGACCAGAGGCAACAGAAGCTGACAATTCAAGGACATGGTTGACTGGCAAGAAATAGCTTTTATATTTCAAAGCTGCATTTCTTTTTGTACTTTTTTTCAATCATTTGCTATTAATCTGATTTTGTTGCATCCGGTTTAAGACAAAAAAAGTTTTTGTTTTTTTTTTAAATATTTTTTCAGTCCTTTAATCATCGGGATCTTGTCAGTGAACAATTTCAGAATGTTTGTGTGTGACATTTTTTTTTTTTTTTTTTTTTAGTCAGGGCATGTGACTTGCCACACAATCAAATGACTTCGCTCTCCTCGATTCAAAGAGCTCTTTTTAGTTTCATCTTGGTTAGGATCATCTTCATCACCATCACCTGTAAATTCAAATTAAAAATACAAACATATCAGTTTAAGAGAAAAAATACTGATTCGTAATAAAATGATGAGTAATTATTTTTTTTCTAATTAGAAAAATCAGTATTTTACATCTGAATAAACATTTATGCATTAGATACAAAACATAAAATATACAAAAAAATCCCAAAACTTATTGACTTTAGATGAGAGAGAGTTGAAAGGTTTCTGGCCCAACCCATAAGCTAACATCAGAATTTTTTTTCTTTTTTTATTGCAGGAAGTCCCTTGGTTAGACTGATATGGTTTTAGCACTTCATATCAGACAATATTTTCTAGAAAAAAAAATCATCTTGATCATTGTTTACAATGAGCAATCAATATAATCAATGTATCACTTACCAATGCGAAAATCAATATATCCTTCTCCTCCTGAAATGACTAATTTTGCCAAGGAGTGTACAACCGGTGTTGCTTCTCGTATATTCTTGTTTGTACCATCAGAATCCACACTAGCAGCACTGATGCCCTTCACAGGAGAACCTTGTACAAAGAAAAATACTTTAATTGTAATATGAATTATCATCACACACACACACAAAAACTATTTCAGCAAATATCCTTATTTTCAAATTTTTATTATAAAACATTTTATATATGACAATCAAAATTCTTTTCCATGCTATTTTGAGTTTTTATTTTTTGCTAAGAGTTGATTTTTTTTTTTTTTTAAATCTAAGTTTCTGTTAAGATATATTTTCTAATTAAGTAAAAATTATATACAGTATTTAACCTGAAGATCAAAAAACAAAATTGATATTAAAAACAAAACCTAAAGTTAATATATCTAATACAAATTTGATTTAATAATCAGCAAATTTCTATTTAATTGAAAAAAAAAAAAAAGTTTTCAAATTCAATAAAGTTTTTAGTTCAATCTTTCTTTGATAAGGGTAGTTTGATAAAATTTGAATTTCAGAAAATGTTACAAAGATTTAACAAATCAACTATTTTTATTTTAGAAGTTAAAAATAAAGACTTAATATAATTTGGATATTTTGCAATATAAAAATTATGAAAGAAATTAACTACAAATGATTCAGAAAGTCTGACAAAATTTATTTTGTTTCAACTGCATTATAAATTTATACAAAATAGCCTAAATAATAAACTAAAATTATATGATAGGAATTTTCATACTGGCCAATGTAATGTATATTAACTGTAACACTAGTGAGAAAATAAAATATATATCTAGCCACAGAGCAATAGAAAATTCTAATTAAATGTTAAATATAAAACAATATGAAAACAGTTCAAAGTTGAAAAACAGCAGGAAAGATAAAACTGAAACAACAGCCAAAAAATACAGCACCATGCCAACTATTACCTATCTACAAACACTACCATTACTAACCAACTTTTACCCAAAGAAAATTTAATTATTACATGCTGGAAATTAATTCCCACATTATTACCAAAATTAAACAAAATTTAGTCTAATAATTGAGTAGCCACTTGAGTAAACAGAGTAGAATTTATTTTCTTACATAATTAATTTAAATTGTTACCATGTTATACAAACCATTGTAAAATATTTTCACATTTTTTTTTAATTTAAGGTCAAATGTAAAGTCAAGATTTCAATTTTCTCAGCTATAATAAGTCAAACCAACTTATTTAAACTAGTTTTTATTTTCCTACAAAATAATGTTAATTTGTATTAGGTCTTGAATAATCCTTTATACACAGCTTTTATATACTACATCACATTCAAAAACATAGTGAATTCTTCATAAATAAAAAATATTAACAAGTAATAATATTTTTAATCTTAAATATAAGTTTTAGTTCATTTATACCCATTACCTGAATTCAAATAATTATATTTTTGCAAAATAATATTGAAAAATATTTTAAAAACACAAAATTGTTCAAAATTGTAAAATTTAAGTGAAATCACAAAGTAAATGTTTAGGAAAAAGCAAATTTTATACAGAATTTTCATTGATTTTTAGGTTTTAATTTCATTATAAAAATAAGCCACTAGAGTATAAAGAAACAAGATATTTTACATGCTTATTTTTCTTCATTTCTTTTTAGTTTTGTGGCTACTGATAATTACATATGTTTTAATGAACCTTTTGATATAATTACTTGTCTAACTGTTTATATAACAAACTTGGATAATTTTTATGCCACAATATTATTTTGGGATATTTTTATTGAATATATCTGAAAAGTGTGTGTGTGTCTAACCTACTTTATGAGACCTTTACAAAGTTCAAGCAAATTATCAAAACTGACCAAAATATTGCATTAAAATGCTAGTTGTGACTCGGTTACATAAAAATTTTGACAAGATTACCACAAAAATCCATTATTCTAGATAGCCTAATATTTTTAATTGGACAATAAAATGTTAAATTATCATTAACCAAAATGTTTCACAATATTATTCAATCATTACAAGAAAATTTCACTAGAAATAATGTATTTAAAATATATTATTTCTAGTGAAAAAAAAAAAAAAAAAGAATCAATAAAAGATAAAAAATCTTAAAAATTTCTCTTTCATTTTATAAATTCATTTTTTTTGTTTTGTTTAATTATGTCATCCCAAGCAAGACCATTAAGATGCAAGGGGTTACTGAGAGTAAAAAGAACTGGGAAAACACTGAGTAAAAAGGACAATAAAAGAACAGGTTTAAAAGACAGATAATGATTGACATTGTATTTAAATTTTTGAAGAAAAATATGACTAGTTCAGCATCTGCTTTTTTACTGACAGCATGATCAAATTTAAATTGTTTATCTATTTGAAATATATTTATTTGAAAATATTATTATACTTAAATATAAAAGGAGTTAAAAATAGACTTTAAAGGCTTCACATTTCACTTATACACTTTTCCTGTATCTCAGGGGTTTCTCCTGAAAGAAAGAGAAATTGGCCCATGCAACCAGACGTTCATTTCAATTTCATTCAAATTAGGTGTGTTTACGTAATATATATTTACATGTGTGCATGTATATTTTAAGTTGATTTCCTACATAATAAAAAAAAAAGACTTCAAAAAAATAATTATATTACCAAATAATTTCCCAAAAATTCAATAAAAAATGTCATCTGATTTTTAAAATATTTTTGCTTCTTTCATTTTATTGTTCAGCCCAGGGTAGGCATTGTCCAGACTAAATAGAGAAATTTATAATTCTCATGTTTTATTTCAAACTATCAAATTGTGTGAGAATTTGCATGTGCTTATGTGTACAGTAAATGACACTCACACACAACACAAACATATGCATATACATACATGCAAAGCCACACTTAATGTGATGGACAGAGAATCAGTTCTTTTATAATAAAGATATCTATTTACATATCATTTTACTCACAAAGCATAGCTAAAGTTTACAAATTGCAACATATAACTGATCTAATCATAAGACAATATCTTCATATATATATATATATATATATATATATATATATATATATAATGAAATGGACAAAGTCCGACAATTATTTTAAGACATTTTTATGTTTATACATTCTTTTTATAGATATAAATATTTAAGTAAATGCTCTGTTTATAATAAACAGTATTAACAACATTTACCGAAATTTTAAGAAATTTTCATAGAAAATATTCATCCTCCGACAGGAATTGAACCTGTATCCTATACAGAACCGTCATATAGCCTGACATGCTTTACTGATTGAGCTACAGAGGAGTGTTTCGGTTAGCAAGGTTCATTTTACTGTTTTTAAACTACAATTCTCCATGATTTTCTCTCGTACATTCATATCTGCTCGATGCATATCCAAATGTAAAGAAATGACGTCACACATTATGAAATGGACAAAGTCTGACAATTATTTAAAGACATTTTTATGTTTATATGTTCTTTTTTATAGATACAAATATTTAAGTAAATGCTCTGTTTATTATAAACAGAGCATTTACTTAAATATTTGTATCTATAAAAAAAGAACGCATAAACATAAAAATGCTTTAAAATTATATTTTATATATATATATATATATATATATATATATATACTTACATGTAGTCAGTTAAAGAAACAACAAAATACCAAGTTTCATCTTGTAATTTCAGATACACGAAGGTATTTCATATCTGAATTTTAATTTCAATATTTTGTGATGTCATGTAATCAACAAATTATTCTGAATGCAAATTTAATAATTTACATAAAATATAATTCATTGAGAGTAAACATGGATTAAACAAATTATGATATAATTTCTTTATATTTTTGTTTGAAAAACAATGAAATGTGGGACAATGTTCAGGCCACTATTGTCCCAGTTATCATTGAAGTGTTAGTCCATATGACTGAACCTAAAGACCTACATTGAGGATATCAGAATAAAGCCTAGTATCTCATAGCTTCAGAAGTCTGTGTTGCTTGACCCTACAAATATTGTACAAGAGGTGCTATTTCATTGATGTTATACAACTTGCAGAACAGCCATAATGCAAGATGTCCAGTTGAAAATGCAAAACTATGTGGAATATTAGCCGATAATAATAATAGTTATAATAATAAATTTTTAGTTATTTAATCTTGAATTTATATATTTTCTAAGGTTCCTCGTTTTTTTATGCTACATCATTGAAAGAATTAATTTTTGCAGTTGCACAGATATACAAGACTAAATTACCTTTTCTTATATGAAGAAATACTGAAAACTTCTTGGCCTGACTAAGAAAGAATTTAAAAATATAAAATAAAAAGAGAAATTTCATCTATCAGAATTTCAAATATATTATTATCATGTGTTGACCACTGTGTCTCCAACCTTCTTCAGTTGTCTGCCCATTTGGATAACCTTCAGGGAATTTCAAACTGAACCTTTATTTATTCTATAACAGACACTTGCAGGTCAGATGAAACACTTGCTGAAATGTTGTGATAATTGCAGCTATAAAGTTATTAGATTAAATGTAAATAAAATTTATTTTTGGTAAGATTTTTTTTAGAACCGTTCAGTTTTATTAAAATTGAGTAACAGAGTGATTAATTTCCCATTACATTTTTCCATTTTGCATCTAAGTTGTCACATCTAGATTAAATTTGTTAAGAAACTGTACAAATTTCATAATCTCTTGTTTCGAAATCTTTCAACCATTTGTAGTAATTATCAGGAATAGCTAATGTTATCAGTTACTTGAGATTTATCAAACAGTATCGAAGTTCAACAAGGAACAAAAAGCATTGTCATAAAAGATTTTCCTTTTATCTTTTCTTTATATCTGAAATTTATATATATATATATATATATATATATATATATATATATATATATATATATATATAGCACATTGTGCTGGTGTTAATAAAACAGTGGTCAATGTAATGCAACAGAGCTATTAAGTATATATTAATAAATATACATTATCTCTCACCACTGAGTTCCATGCACAAGGCAATCTTCAGCACCTGAAGATTGCATTGTGAATGAAACTTGAGTGAAATGAAATGGGTCATGCTAATGGTGAGGGATATTGTGTATGTATGTATGTGTGTGTGTGTGTGTATATATATATATATGTGTGTGTGTATGCATTTAGGCAGCAAATTCTCTTTTAGGCATGTCTGATTGAATAAATTACAAATATTATGCCTGTTTATTTTTATCATAATCCTTTCATATTCACAAATATTTTTCTGAATATTACAATTGAATAAGGCAAGAAATGCACTGTAAGGTTGATCATTAAATAGTTTGTTCATTTTATTAAGTAAATTTTTGGGCCTTAATATATATATATATATATATATATATATATATATATATATATATTCTACAGTTCAAAAATTTGAAGCCATCCTCAGAATGAGCATTGGATGAACTTGGCAGAAGAGAAGAATAAATAATAATGATAATAAAGGAGGATCTGCTGTAAAACAGAAAACACCAAATGAAAGAGAGACGTTTTCGAATAACCAAGATGTTAATATGCTGTAAAGACCTAAATGTTCCTGAAAGTTAATTTAGAACATTAAATACAATCTTTTTCTAAGTGTACAAAGGATATCAGATTACTAATAGAAAATTACTGGAACAATAATAATGTGGGACTTTTAAAAAAAAGAAATGGATTTTGACACTATAAGAATCAAAGTTAAAATTAGGATGTTTTGATCTAGAATTTATTTTTAAAACAAGAATCTCTGTAGTTTACAAAGAGCGGCAGAATAATTAATAGCAAGGTGATAAACAATAGTGTATTGTAGTGAACCTTGGAAACCAATCAGATGAAAAAGTAAATTGTTTATTCTCGGAGGAGTGAAGTTGTACTTTGGTAGTATATCAGCACATTTGCACTAAAAAAATAGATATGTCACCAGTCTGGGACATGTGAAGCCAGTACTCTTAATAAAGAGGCAAGCTAACCAGAGGAGAGTGAGTTTTGGGGTTTGTCTGTCTTCGAATGCAGTTGAACTTTAAGAGTCTGCTATGTGTTGCTGAAGCTGAGGGCAAAATACCACTGCTAACATCTAAGTACTGCTACTCCTGCTATTACTAATACTATTAATACTACTGAGAACAGGAACATTGACGATTGTAGTAGTTGCACTAAGAACAGACCAAAAAGGGTTAAAATGAAAGCCACATCTCTCCTTTACCGAAATTATTCAAAGTATTTGTGTTTGTTTGGTTATTGTTCATAGACAAGAAACATTCAACCTTGTGCAACAAGAATTATTTTTTCTTTTTTTGTTTGCTTTAAGATATAAAAAAAAACTTTTGTTATTTCAAAATCGAATTGACTTAGTTAACCCAATTCTCACCCAACGAACTCACAGATGGACCAACAGAGAGCTTCCAGATTTCTACAATCTGATAACCACTCTCCAGCATCAAAACAATCACAATGTGGCTGGAATACTGAATTTTAATTTCAATATTTTGTGACGTCATGTAATCAACAAATTAATTATTCTGAATGCAAGTTTAATAATAATTGACATAAAATATAATTCATTAAGAGTAAACATGGATTAAACAAATTATGATATAATTTCTTTATATTTTTGTTTCCAGTAATACTGAATTATATTGGACCAATGGGTGGTCTTGTAGAGTGAGTGGATCTAGTGGGGTGCGGATACAGTGTTACACTTTTAGAGCCATTGAAACTTTTGAAATGAATACGAAAAACTTGTGCTGCAATAATCAAGAAGGATATTTTGATGAGAGCAAAATTTAATCATAAAATGCTTTTTTTTCTTTTTGCCATAATAGAATTTCTAATAAAAAAAAAAATTATGTCTCACTTTTTTTAACCATGTAATAATAATTTTCTCTTATTTAAAGTACAAAACAACTACTTTTGGAGCCAAATTAAAAAATTACCAAGGACTTCCTCAACTTTTTGAACTGTAGTGTATATAGTATAATTATAAAGTTTTCTTACAAACAACTTTTAACGAGAATAGATATCCTATGACTTATTGAATTTATTCATCTTTTCTAAATTGCAAATCACATTTTGCAAATTTGGTTGGTGCAGATATAAAAATCTTAAATGAATGTTATATACAAGATTTCAACTTATATAACTCATCTTCAGAGAAGGAGAGACAATTAAATGTGTTTTTAACTGTGCATTGTTTTAAATATCATTATGTTTTTGTTTGAAATTGAATCCAATAGATTAGAATGCAGAGAGTCATGTCAGCAACATCTAACAAAAATCTTTATAAATAAATAAAAAAATTAAAAAAACACGTCATGACACATTGTTATATTGAATGTTACTTTAATGACTACCCATGTTTGAAATAAACACTCCATTTTTATTTTAAACAGTGTCTATTATGTCTATTGACCTGCACACTTGAGAAAATTTAATATAGTAAAATGTACTTTTTGGCAGGGTCTGAACCTGTGCACTCAAGCAATCTTAAAGAAAATACATGGGCCAATAAATGCAGTATGCATTGTTTAAAACAAAAATAGGACATCTATCTCAAATAAGCATCTATTTTAGTATCAGCCAAAAATAACATTTTATGTAATATAACTGTCAGATTAAAAATAAATCCATTATACACACACACACACATTTTTTTTTCAATAATGTAAGGTTAAAGATTAAAGTTATTTTCTTTGAGGGATGGTAACCATTTGAATGAAAATAGCTTCAATATGTGTTAGTCTTTCTTTTTTTGCAATTGGATTTATAGAGTATTTTAGTATTGTTAGTGAGGGACTGTCTAATGTTATAGTTCTTGTGATGTTTGTTAATGTGTTATCTAATTACACTTTGTTCACATAAATGATATGTAAGCCTGTGTGAAAGAGTAGTTTTTGTGTAACCTATGTAAAACATATTTTGCTTATTCTTTACAGACTAATTGGACAAATAAATTCATAAATAACATTCCTTGACAGGTTGAGAATTGTTTTTGATAATTAGGTTATTGGTTTTAAACTTTTTGTAATCATTTTATCCCAGGTAAGGTGATAAAGCCAGTAAAATGCAAAGAATTACAGAGAATGAAAGAAACTGAGAAAATATTGATGAAATAAAGGACATTAAAAGATCAGGATTCCAGGTGACAGAAAATATTTGAAAGTTGTTTTTAAATTTTTCAAAATCATAGTTGACAGGAAGGCAAGAAGCCAGAAGACTTTCACAAGCAAAAGGTGCAAGAGAAGAAACTAATAGAATAGAATTACAATTATATTTAGCAATTTCAACAATAAAATAATGAGACCTAGCTGCCAATCTAGTACTGTGCTTAAATTTGTAAAGTTGAGGTACAAAAAAAAAAAAAAAAAATGAAAAAGTTTATCAGAACAATTACTATGAAAATATTTATAGAAAAAGCACAGTGAAGCTACATCATGGTGGTGGAAAATTTACTAAAGCAAAGATGCTAGGTCAAGACTGATAACATTGCAGAGTCTTCTATGAATTTTGTCAAAAATTTCTAGATACTTAGCATAAGCACCAGACCAGATTTAGTAGCAATATTCAATGCATGGTCGAATGGTAAACTTATGTGTAAGGTAGATTTTAGCAAGAAACATTGTCTAGAACACAGTGAGTGAACTTTATTAGCAATTGATTCAATATAATATTTCCACTTCATGTCAGTAGAAAATTTGAGAATGTACAAGGGGTTACTCTCCTGGAGGTCAACACCAACCATATTGATAAAAGGTTATTTAAAAAAAAAAAAAACTTCTTTCAAACAATTTTGAAGGTGTTAAAATTAAACAATTTCTTACCCCCAGTTAACAACAGGTAGAGGGTAATTTTTTAGATCAGCTGCCAATTTGATCTTATTTGAACCTATAAGATTTATCATTAAAGCAGGAGTAAATATCAACATGCATAATCAAGAAATGATGACATCGAGAAAATTAGGAACAAAGTCGATCCAAGGATAGAGTTCGGGGGGGGGGGGGGGCACTCGCATTAATGTAAAAATATCTAGATAAATGACCGTTCAAGACAACTTTCATTTTACAATTTAATAAGATTGAATCCAGTCAAAAGTGTGTCTAGAGATACCATAATCCTTCAAATTGTGAAGATGACCTGCATGCCAATCCCTGTCAAACGCCTTAAAGATATTTAAAGCAACAGCTTCACCATTCTTGCCTAAAACTTGACAAACTCTTTCAGCAATAACCATAAGCACATCATCAGTTGGCCTAGTAAAATGAAAATCAAACTGTTTGAAAGACCTCTGTAATTTTATGCTGTTTGTAATTGTGGGGTATTTGATTTCTGCAAAATATGCTGATGGCACAGTTATTGGTCTTGTCTTGAGAACTATGGCTTATATTAAAATTAGTGTATAAATGAAGTCTAATTTGATAGTAATATAATTAGGGAAGCCATTTTCAATGTGTTTGTTTTATGTTATTTAATTCCTTAAGAAAACTTGTTCTAAATAAGATTAATCTAGCTTTTTGGATTAAATTTTTGGATTTATAAACAACAAAAAAAAAATCTTTCAGGATATTCACTTTTATTGTTTAGGAGGCAAAAATTAAAGCCAACTAACTTTTTATATGCGGAAATAATAAAATTATGACTTACAATCAATAGGTATGTCTAGAAAATAACATTTTTAGTAATATTTAATTCAAAATAAACTTTAGCAAAGAATTTTTCTCCAAATTTTCTTTAAGTTCACAGTTATCATAAACAGTTTTTGATAGTATGAATATATAATCTATGTATCTTACATAAATTATGGGTTTACTTAATTCATTAAAAAAAATTATATAACAAGTTGTTAAGAGCAACAAATTAAGATATTTGAAGCAAATATCCTGTTAGCCTTTAGAACCCTGCATAATTACTTATTACTTCCTTTTCTACTGCATTTTTTTTCAAGACCTCTCAATTGCATTGTCCTTATTGTTAATTTCACTCAAGTATGTTTCCTGTTACCATAGCAGGATATAACAGCACAACTATGAAATTCAAACTCACTATATTGTTCAGGGATCAAAGTCACCTTCAGTGGCAGGACAAATGTTTTGTACAGACAAAGTAATAAAGATTAAATCTAACAAACCAAAAGTATCCAAATTCTTTGTAGACTAAAAAAATAAAATAAGGTTAAAAGAAAAAGCATACAAACTGATATATTTCATTTGTTATTTATAATGCTTGCCTTGTGCGTATTTTGTTTCACTTAAGATTCTGGATGGCATATTTTCTGCTCAAAATTTATAATTCTTTAATGTAATATTGGCTAATAAATGTTTTTTTAATGTTTTTATAAAAAATTTATTAAGTTTTCATTGATTTATATTCAAAGAATGTGAAAATTAATATTAAGAATAAATATTAAATTTCTCATCCATTAATTGGACAAAAGTTCATTTTAAATTTATAAATAGTATATGTTATAGACTTTAGAAAAATTTCAAAATGTATATATACTAAAAATAAATGAAAGTTATTAGGCATATTTTCTTAGTATCAATGATATATGAACAATGAACAGAAGCAAAAAAAAAAAAATGATAAAAGCAAAAACTACTACTACTAATGTTTAATAATTGTTTAGGTGCCACTAGATCTGAAATATTTTTTAATGTTTTTAAGGGGGAAAAATTATTTTCTGTTAAGAATTTAGCAAAATTAGTGAGTGGTATATGTATGTAAATATAAAAAATTACCTGAAACCAGAGATATATAACCTGTGATGAAAGAAAATAGCTAACATGAACAGACAAACTTGATGAAAAAGATTCATTTAAATATGGTTTGAGTTTTTTATAAGTGACCATTAAAAGGTTGTGTGGATGTGTGTGTGTGGGGGCATCCTGATGGAAGATGACACCCATCAAACTGGCCAATTATAAATGCTTTTCATCGATTACTGCCTTTTATTTGGTTCAACTGGGAACAGTACTTAACTGAATTAAACATCTGATTTTGTGGAAGGAGCTCACAATCTGACAAGATACACAGTATCACATTCGTTGGATGCAGACTAACTTTTGGAATGGTGAACAAAAGCTCATTTTGCTTTCCCTAGAATCTTTTCTGTTCCATATTATTCTAAACAATCCATTTTTATTACCATCAATTGTTCTTTCCCAAAATGGTCATTTTAGATTATTTTAGTAATTTCTGAATGGCACCATTTCTTTATTAAGAGTCTCAAATGCCTAGACCAGTAGATGTCAGTTACATTGTTTAAAAAAGCAGGGATGCCAACTCAAACATGAGTATTCATCAAATATAATATCTAAAATAACAAGAGATAATATTTAATTACAAATAAAATCCATTAATTCCTTAGAGATTACTATGTTTACATTTCACAAGCAAAAATAAAGTCAGTAGGTATGAGCTTTGAAAGGACCCAACAAGAGACGGGCATTTCTTAAAAAGGATAACATTGCTTTGCATGCAAACACACCAATCAGTTGAATATTTTTCACAATGGATGCCTCCAGACAATCTGTGGATACAACCTTGAAGAGAAATATCAAATGCTAACTAAATGCTATATATACATATATATATACATATATACATATATATATATATATATATATATATATGGAAAATTAATATCAAAGTGGGAAGAAAATTTTGTCTCTTATCCTTTAGAACTTCATTGAACTAAAGTGATTCTTATGATGTAACTACACATGCAAATGAAAGATAGGGGAGCAGTGACATTTAAAGTTTTTTTATTATATGATTTTGGGTATATAGTCTGTCCGATTTTATTTAGTTTCTTTTTCTTTTTTAATCACTTTTGATAAAAAAAAAAAAAAAAAAAAAAAGGAAGAAAAAAAAAAAGACAATTATTTTAATAAATAAAAATGAGTAGGGATTATGTTACCTGGAACAGCTACAAAGAATTTCACTGCATCTCTGTGTCCATGAAATGATAGCTGTGCCTGTGCCATTGAACAATATGGAATGAAACTGCCTGGAGTAACACTGTCCCCTTTGCTATCACTGTACACTCTGATCACACTACCAGGACGGTTCGAATGGCTACCAGTGGTTACTGGCTGTTTATTACCTGTAATAAAACAGAGAAAAGAAAAAAAAATGATAGTATTTCAAACTATATTAAACAACAAGTAACTGAATAATAAATTTACATATTTGAATTTTCCACCGTTTTAGGATAGTCCTCATTTAATCCTTTTGGAGAAGTTTCATTTCCTTTTCTTTTTTTTTTTCACTTGCTGTAGAAAAAAAAGATAAAGAATTTACTATAAATTCAATTTCAAAGACAAAAAGAAACCATGCAAAATGCTAAATATCACTTATTACTAATAGAAATACATCTAAGATTTAACTTATGTAAGTTGTTTCCAAATAACTAAAATTAATGAATTTAATAATAAAAAAAAAAAAAAATTTTCATTTATTTTTGGGTATCTAACTCATTATTTCAATATAGATACAAAAATAAAATGAAAAGGGGAAGAGTTGTTCATGATCCACAAGTTTATGATATCTAAACACATTTATGAATATTTAACCAAGTCTCATATTAGATCTTTTGTACTCTAGTACAAAATTATATGTTCTCCATAAAATGTTTAAAAATTAAGAAATAAAAAGATGATTTGTGTAATAATTTTAACAATTGTTGCTGCATTATCTAAAACTGAAGTTGTATTTGAAAACTCTTTTAATATACAAGAAGTTAATTTATGACATTAACACAAGTTGCAGGGAGGTTTGTTTTTTTTTTAAACTGGTGCCCATTAATTTTTTTTTTTTTTTTTTTATAATAATTTTTAATGATTTTTTTTTCACTTTGTTAATGAAGAAACTACCAACTATAAAAATTCACATTGTAACAGCTTAATTGATTTATTAAAGAAAAAAAAAAAGAAGCAATCCTTTGGGGTAAAGTTTAATTTAAAAATTATCTGTTGGAGATATTCACTCCTCATTTTTCTGATATAGTTAACAGAAATAAATAAAAATTTTACTACATTCACTGAAACTAATGGCTGTAAACAAGGAACTATTGTTTTGATTATAATGTATTTTTAAAAAATGTATATATTCTCAGATAATATGAGGAGGAGGCTAATACTTTTCATATCTAAATTTAAAAAGAAAAAAAATTGAAATTTTATATTATCCTAAATCTGATGCTTATGAAGACAAAATAAAAATAAACATGAATTTTAATATTTTAAAACTATTCAGAGCAAATTTTTAGCAATTGTAATATTTTTACAGGGTCTTATTTTAACAAAATACAATAAAGAAAGAAATACGAGATAAAAACTATCAAAACAAGGAAGAATAAAATAATTTTTTCCTTGTAAACATTAAAAAAAAAGAAAAAAAGAAAAGAAATTTCTTTCATTTGTAACACAGATAGTTCTCTATTATTTCAAAGATAATTTCTGCCAATCTAGGAGGACTGTAAATTTTAAATGTTCATACTATGTTGGCAGTCTTTGATAACTTAAGGCTAAATATTTTTTTTTTTTTTTGCTAGTCTATATAAATCAGATTCCTTTGCCACACTAAAGTTTGAAATATTTTTACAGCCAAAAAAGGGGAGAAATCAATCAGGTTAAATTTTTTTTTGCATAACGTTCATGTAACGTGTAGTCAGGCATTGTAGTAACACATGGATTTTGTGCAGGTTAAAACAGAAGAAAACAGAATTTAGGACTATTCTCTAAAATGAACAATGAATAAAATTTCTACATATGCAAGACATTTATGGCTGCAGAAAAAATTTGAATTTTCAATAGGAAAAAAGCAATGTTAAGGATTAAAAAAATATTAATGAAATATATTGAATAGTCAAATATAACTATATAATATAACCACAGTATTTTCCAGCTTACAAGACACACATTTTTACTAAAAAAATACCCCGAAAAATATGTGTGTGTCAAGATGAATATAAGGCAATACCCAGGCTCAAGTAAACCTGGACAGTCACCTAATTGGCTTGACTGATAGGGACATGGATTTGTATGTTGGGTCATTACACTGTAATGTTAGCTATCTATCTAATTCAGCCTTTTATATGATGTAACCTCAGTACTTAGCTGTTACAAGTATTTCCAAGATTATAAACCTTCCTGGAGCTGAGCCACAATCTTAAACATGGCCTTTTACTAGCAGCGGCAGGAGCCTTTCAGCTCTTGACTAGTATGTCATTGCCATACAAACAAAATTGGATGAGTGATTAATGTAAATAACATGTGGCACCAGTATGTGAGGTACATATGGTGAATGTGTTGTTGTATGAGAATGACTTTTTTTTTCTTAGAAAGTTCTTTCCAATATTAGGTTGTGTCTTCCAAGCCACAGCATCTTGTAAGCCGGAAAATACGGTGTGTGTGTGTATATATATATATATATATATATATATATATATATATATATATATATATATATAAAGAAAATATGACAAAAGTAAATAGACATTACTATTCAGGAGCTGTAAACAAAAAAGTTTATTCATTAAATACAATATTTGTCCAAATTAGACTTGCTATTAGCAAATGTTTTAAATTTTTACCTTTGCAAACACTAAATTTATGAGATTTACTATCTTTTATTACTGACCAGGTTGCACAAAAAAAAAAAAAAAAAAAAAAAAAAGGCACAGATATTCAAAAGAATTCCTGGCAAAGGATTGACTAAGTCATTAGAGTTAATAGATTTTTGAACTTCCAATTTTGCTTATACTTTGATCTATCTTCCATAAAAAGGTTAGTTTTTACCAAATGGGACTATTTAAATCTCATTAAAAAAACTTTTTTTTCTTTTTACCATTTTTATAGTTTCATTAGACTTTCCTCAAACCATTGCATTTGTACATAATGATTTTCTTTTTTTTTTTGTAAGTTGGAAAACTGCTTACATAACTGATAATAGCATATAATTATGAACTGGGAAAATTACATCAGAAGTATACATTTATCAATGATGTAACCAGTTTCAACCATGGTCGAATTGTCAGGAAGGTGACTTCTTGATGTTACCGGTCTGGAGGAGGTGATCCCAGCATATGATACATTGGAAAGTGCCTAAAAACCATACCACAGGTTGACCCAAGCCTTGTGAGTGAAATTGGGTAGATTGATCTCTTGGGAGCTATCTTAAGTTGTGCTAGCACAAAGTCACAAATCATTGTGACCAAGAGTGAGCATGCTGGCCTTGTTTAAACTGTTAATCATGCTAGATAATGTGCTCTCTCCCAGAAACTGTAACTAAGGTCTGCTCAGCATAGTTGCAGTATAAACCACAGGTTGGCTTTGTGGGTGTTGAACAAACACAAATGTGCCTGAGTGGGCGTCTGCAACAGGGATTAGTCAGGCGCCCTTGTAGACAGGGATTAGTCAGGCGCCCTTGTAGACAGGGATTAGTTAGGCGCCCTTGTAGACTAGCATCCTTGGATACGAGTGGCTGTGCCCTTTACAAGCAGTCTCAAACTTGATATTTGTAAAAGACAAAGTACAGATAACTCTGTAAAGGTCAGGGACTGATTTGACACTGTATTTATATTATGGAAAGGACCACCCTCTTCTAAAATGATAAAAAATGACTTATAATATTTCTTTTACTGACAAATGATAGAGGAAGGGTCTAATGAATACTAATCTACAAAAATTAGTCACAAAGAAAAAAAAATTTTTTTTTTTTAGCAAGCAGACAAATCAGTTTACTAGGTAGGCCGAAAGGTTAATTTGGTTATTAAGTAAAAAGTGTACTTAATAAATCAAACAAACTTTTTAGCCAACCCAATAAGTAGTACCATCCAATCAGTGAATGTTGGTAGAAATTCTTTATGCTGAAAAATAAATGTATTTTTTGAACTGACACTTCAGCAGCTTTAACAAAACAATGCTGAAATTGCTTACTTATAACTCTTGAACTGAAAATGTGCCATGTTTAAGAATCAGATGCTAATAATTTAAACAAAGCTTTTCATTAGACACACTCTATATATATATATATATATATATATATATATGGTAAAGGCAACAAATCCGTTGGTATTGCACCCAAGTGGATTCTAGTAATATAAAATATCAAAACTGATCCACAAAAAGAGCTCAATGTATTTATTATTACAGAGCAAAAATTAATACACAATAAAATCCAAAATCACCTCATATGGGGAATAAGCTCATTTTGACAGAATATTTTCATCTGTTGAAATATGCTTATTCCCCATATGAGGTGATTTGTGATTTTATTGTGTGTGTGTGTGTGTATATATATATATATATATATATATATCCTTACTTATTGAAGGTTTAAAATAGTTGAATAAAGTTTTGTTTGAAGAAAGTCTATCATACTAATTGTCTACTGATTTCTTTACTGTTGGAATTAACTTTCTTACTTCTCTGCCATAATTAATGTCAAGAAGATAATGTACTGATGCTCTTTAGTTACATAGGTATAAATACAGCATTAAATGCTTTCATTTTTTTTCTTTCATTAAAAAAAAAAAAAAACTCTTCTGATTACCTTCTTTTTATTAGTATAAGACCATAAGATTCATAACTAAAAGTGGAAGTACTTTCTTCAGATTGGCCAACAATACAACTCTTGGATTCTAAAAATTCTACTAGAATATGTAGCATTACAAAATGATTATGCTATTATATATTTCATAGTAAAGTGAATAATTACCAAATAGTTATGTGAATGATGTCTATTTACTTATATCATTTCTTGATAAACATTATTATTGTTAATGTAAGAAAATTTATAATTTTTGTTAAAAGTCCATTTAAGGTGGGAAAGAAATGTTTTCTTTTAGAATTTTATCACTTTAAAAAATAGTTTTAAAAAAAAATAAATAAATAAAACAAGATAAGAAACAATAAATATTTGAATAAGTATTTAGCTTTTGTTATTTTCCATAAAAAATTAAATCTAGTTTCTTTAATAGACTCACTGATTTATATTTATATATATATATATATATATATATATACATGCACACACTCATATATATTTATGTTCAAGGTTTCAACAAGAAATAAAATTTGAGTTTTATATATTAGATGATGAAAGAAATTAATCACAAAAACTGGAATCAATAGAAAAACTCAATAAGCTATCAAATTACATATTGAACTTGATATGTTTTCTTTTTCACTTACATTTACCTTGAATCTTCTTCTAACTATTGATTATAATTCAGAATTAGTAAATTCAGCTTTTTTTAAGCAAAATAAAAGCCTTCTTATTCTACAGGAAAAAAATTAGTTCTTTTCTTGAATTAGCCTAAAAGCACACTAAATCCAAGCAAGTGAATACATCCAAATAATTTTCTTCAACTTAACCTACAAATAATTATTTAGAATTACAAAACACTTTTGATGTTTATATATACATATACAAAAATATGTGGAAATGTTAAGTGTTGTGTTGCTTAAAAAAAGGAGTAATATTAGAATCAGAAATGACCGACTTTCAGCTAGTGAGACTAAAACCTTAAAGTGAAAACAATAAGAAAGATACGGAGAAAAATTATATTTAAAATATCTACAACTTAAAATTTTACACTAAGACATAATCAGTAAGAACTTGTAAATGAGAGAACTTCTGAAAATAGGATTACGCAAGTGAAATTTTTTGTTTTCTTTTAGGAGTTATCAACTAGTTTCTTAAAAGTAACGCATATAAATGTTTAAGTATAAAATTCGCCCTAAGATTCTATGAAAGAAAAGTATCTGTGTATACAAGTTTAAAAATGAATGCAGAATGTTAACTGTTTCTAGCATTAGTTAAATTCTATTTCACTTCTATCTAATCTTGTGATTGAACAAATTCTATTTTAGTGTTTACTAAGTTTTAATTTAATTGATAGATTCATTCAACAACAGTTTTGTAAACAGATATAAGAATTATTAATGAAAGCTCCAAAATATATAATAAAATCTGTCAGCAACTCACTACAAACATTATAATGCTCTATTTCAGGTACTATAAACATTAGGTTTTATATAAAGTTGTTTAGGTGTTTCTGTCATTTCTATGACTTTGAACACATGAGATATAAACATTAAGTAAATGAGATTTTTCAACTTAATTCATATTTAAACTATTTACAATAGGGTTGATAAAAAAAAAGTACCCCTCCTCACCAAAAAAACCTCTAAATTCAGTATAAATCAGTTACATGATGAATAAAACTTAATTCTATCAATATACAATTTGTGATCTTATATCTTTTGACAAATAATTTTAAATCATACTTAGTTCTAATATATATTTCAACTATTTTCATAAATTTGTATTTGTTAAATTATTTATAACATATATATATAAAATCAGGTTACAAACTTATATTTAACTAAGAACCTTTAGCACTCTGTAGGTGACTATTTTTGCCAAGAAAAATGTTAATCCTACCAATGCAAGTTGAATATGAATTTCTTGGTTAGTGTAGTCAAATCCTTCTATGGCAACGCCTAAAACAATACTGATTGAAATTCAGAGCCAGGCTAGTGCAATTTCAAATATATAGAACTAATACATAAAACAATATATTTTGAGGGGATACCATATACAGTAAAAGGGGGAAGTAATATTTATAAATGATGCAGAGTGCTAAATGTTAATAGATCTGTCAATTTCAGAATGTATGATGATACATAAATAACCAATAATATTACAAAATCAAAACTGAGCTATAACATCAAATCTACAACACTGAATCTAAATCTAAAACAATGGCCGAGCTGAGCAATTTGCAAGCAATTCATGCAAACAACAAATTTATTTTGATTTTTAACAAAATTTAATTCTACTACAGATAAGACAAATTTATAAAAGGAAATATCAGTATTAGAATATGAGTGCTTTTTTTTGCATCTGAATCATTTTCAAATAACTAAATATTGGATTAGCACAAAAAGAAAATTAATCTTTCATTGTTATTCTATCAATTAAATGGCAGTTTCAGTTTGATCAAAACCTGAATGTTGTAAAATAGTTAAACGAAATTATTTTAATAAAAAATTCAACAATTCATGACATCTTTTCATTTAAATTTTAAGCATATCTACTAAGTAGACTGAATGAATTGAAATATAAAATATCAAATACCTACTGATTAAAATATTTATTCTAAGAAAAGATTGATCAAAAGCAAAAATAATTAGTAACAACTATTTAAAACTGTTACATCTCTTTACAGCTTTAGGATTTTATAATATTAGAATATATATTTTTAAGAATGTATTTCATAGCATTTAAACTATTGAGTGTAACATGAAATTTTTATGGTGTTGGATGTTGGAGGAATAATGGTTTTAATCCATTTACTTAACTTCAGAAGTATTAACTTAAAATAAATACTAATAATAAAAACTGGCAAAAATAATATATTCATTAAAATGCTTTTTTTCTGCATTTTTTTTTTTTTACATTAATATAAAAATCAATTTTGTAACAACAGATCAAAAATCAGGACAATAATACATGGAAGCTGCTGTCAAAGTTTGTTATCCACAATCAACATTCTCTTTAGAAATCTGATTAAATCCTTATTGCATCAATACAATTATAATTTTGCTTGAATTTTATGTTATGTACATCAAATTAAGTCTACAACAGTAAAGACAAAAAATGTTCTTAAACTTAAGAAAAAAAAGGTTGGTATTCCTATATGCAGGTGAATGCTGGACAATCTCATCACAGATAATTAATAGACTTGAGGCAACAGAAATGTGGTTCTACAAAAGGATACTGAGGATACCATGGACAGGACACGTGAACAACAACAAAGTTTTAAAGAATATGGAATTAAAAAGGACACTTATACGTAGCATCAGAAAGAGCTGAAATTTCTAGGGCACACAAGGAAAGAGGGTTTGGAAAATATGGCACTCACAAGATACATTGAAGGCAAGAGGGACAGAGGAAAGCAGCACATGATCCACCTAACAAGCTTGTAGAAATGGTTGGCAGAACAGGAATTAAGAGACATAGCAGAAAGATAAATTTTACTAAAGGCTACAAAGGACAGGAAATTGTGGAGAGTCATGATTTACCACATCCTGAAAGGACACAGCACACAGAAGTACCTTTATGAGCCTAACTATTATTTTATTTAAAATACTTTGAAGTCTACTTTTTTGGTAAAAGCTATGAATCAAATTGTCTTGTTTGAAAAAAAAATAAAGCAACTTGTTAGTAATAATCCTAAAAAAACTTTGAAAGATTCATTCAATAACAATTTTATAAACAGATATAAGAATTATTAATGAAAGCTCCAAAATATATAATAAAATCTGTCAGCAACTCACTACAACATCGTAATGCTCTATTTCAGGTACTATAAACATTAGGTTTTATATAAAGTTGTTTAGGTGTTTCTGTCATTTCTATGACTTTGAACACATGAGATATAAACATTAAGTAAATGAGATTTTTCAACTTAATTCATATTTAAACTATTTACTATAGGGTTGATAAAAAAAAAAGTACCCCTCCTCACCAAAAAAAAAAAAAAAAAAAAAACCAAAAAACCTCTAAAATTCTAATGATAGAATGGTTTATTAGACATGATTTATGAATGGAAATCAGAAATAAAATCTTTTATATCCACTGATAAATCATTTTTAATCAGATTTAGTCAATTCCCAGCATTATGTCTAATAACTTAATCTAAAATTAAAATTTTCTCAAACAGTAAATCATTGTTAAAGCAATTGTGAGTAGAACAAAAAAAATTATTATTTCATATAATACACAATCTCATTGAATGGTATACATTACATGACTATGGATTTATTCTATTTTACAAAGTCTAACATCTACCTCTTCCTTGACTCATAGTTTAGTTTAAGTGGATTTTTAATGACATATCAACTCTTTATGCCAAAACTAATTTATTTTGCCATGTATTTAGGGAAAATGGACAATCTTTGTTTTGCTTTTATATTTTCAGATGTAATCTAATTGATTTCAGGAATCCTTGACTCATAGAAGTAATTTACAAAATAAACTATATATAAATGATGATGTCATTTAAGTTTTGAAGAACTGACTTAGAGAATGAATTTTAAAAATACATTGAGAGATTCGTACAATGAATATCAAAGAATCTTTGGTTGAAGTCAAAATCTGTCAAAAATTAAACGTGATGAACTGATCTGACAATAATTTATAAATACTTGTATTTTTTCACCCTGAACCACTGTAATATTGTAATATGCTTTTCTTTTAGTATTTACTCTAAGACTGAGTAATAACTTCAGTATATTCAAACTAGTATGTAAATGTGGGTGATGCTTTTCTTTTTCCGTAAACACAAAATATATCAGGACAAAATCTCAAAATTCAAAACTGTATTACTGTAATAATGAGATTTAACATGAAAAAAATTTTGAATGATGCAAACACAAGCAAACAACAAATAATTTGCAAATTTTGGGATGCTGTGAATTTCATATTAAAATATAAATAGTATATACAAAACAAGAATAAATTTAATAATTTCTAAAAGATTTTTAGTTAATAAAATAGTAAATTATAGGAAAATTTTAAATACACAACAGAACAATAAATACATAAAAGATGTAAGGAATTAATGAATTTTAAAAAAAATTTTAATCTGAGATTGTTTCTTATTACTCCAAAAATTATTTTAGTAGATACTTGTTTGAGCAGGCATCCCATTTTTTAAATAGTGCAAATTACATCTACCCAATTACATCTACACATTTGAGAGACTTAAAGAAAACATGCTCTCCAGTAGGTCTCAAACCTGCACCACCACCTTTATAGGAGAAATCATTATCTAATCTGGTGTGCAGTAAATTGTGGTTTTCTGTTATGAAATTACATGTGATAATTAAATTTTTAAATTTACCCCCCAAATAATTATATTTAAAATACAAACTTGTTACCTACCAATAAAGTCATTCTTCATAACTGTTAAGAATGACTAACACTTTATAATATTAATTTATGTTGAGCTACTTATTACTGTTTTACGAGTGTTGTAATAAGATTTATGCAAAAAATGTTTTGAAATTATAGTAATGTTTTCAATAAAAAAAATATATACTATATTTTCAAGTTAAATTAATTTATATGCATTTTAATAATTTTTACTAAAAATTTTTCATATTTATAATTTGGTTGTGAAATTTCAAAACTAACAAATTGCTAACAAAACATCAAAGCCAAAATCAGAAGTAGCAGTAATTAAGATTTCTATGCCTGTTTCTTTGATTTATAACTAGTATAATAATTTCTTAAAGAACATTAAATAAAACAGAATCTGTCTTATTCAAATATTATATACACTTTTGGTTTTAAAAATTTGTAATTTAGTGCTTACTAATGCTTTAGTAATGCTGTTATATCAACTAAAGATCTAAGCAATAAGTTCTTTTTTTTAACTACTACCAAAGTTTTCTATGAATATTCATAAAATGCTACATTGAAGATTAATTTAAAGACATTTTTGATATGTTTAACGTTCTTTTTATAGATACAAGTATTTAAGTAAATGCTCTGTTTATAATAAACAGTATTAAATAACATTTACCGGCCTGAATGTCCAAGAAATTTTCATAAAAAATTTTCATTCTCCGACAGGAATCAAACCTGTATCCTATATGGAACTGTCATTTCACGTGACATGCCTTAACCGTTCAGCCACAGAGAAGCGTCCGGTTATGAATAGAAGAGATTCATGGAAGATTTAAGTTTAAAGATAGTAAAATCGACCTTGCTAACCAGACGCTCGTCTGTGGCCGAAAGGTTAAGTCACATCACACAAAATGACGGTTCCATATAGGATACAGGTTCGATTCCTGTCGGAGAATGAAAATTTTCTATGAAAATTTCTCGGACATTCAGGCTGGTAAATGTTATTTAATACTGTTTATTATAAACAGAGTATTTACTTAAATACTTGTATCTATAAAAAGAACATTAAACATATCAAAAATGTCTTTAAATAAATTGTCGGACTCTGTCCAATTCAAAATATATTGAAGATTAAATTGAAGCACACTTTGAAATATAATCTACTCTGACTGGGTTACCAATAATAGTACATAATAGAGACAAAAGCTTATTACAAATATTTATGATTGGTTATGATAGAAAAAGTGAATTTTGTAAGATAAATGTATGGAGCATAGGAGATCAAAAATACAGTGGTGTGCATATTATGGGGTAGTATAAAGCAAAGGAGAATGCAAATCCATCTCAAAAAGTAAAATGCAAGTAAATAAAGTTAAAAAAATATATAGGATCTTAATGCTAGATATATTTGAATATTGAAAACTTAAAATTGGACACAAAAATTTGATATTGATCAAAAGTGTCTTAAGTTGCTAAAGCCTTGGTGAAAGCAAAATATATAAGAGTATGCAATAGATGGTACAAGCAAGCTCAGAGATAGAAATGTCTGTATTTGTTCTTAGAGAATTGCTTTTTTAAGCGTAATATTCACAGTTGGAGGAAAATAAAATTATATACATTTTTAGCTCAATACTTGTTCGGCAAAATTAAAAAATAATTCAAATTTATTTAGAAACTGCAAGAAATTTCCTTATAATCAGGTTACATCTGGCAGAAATTAACAACAGCTTTTTTAATGTTATATTTATTAAGTAATAAATTGGATAATTTAATCAGCTATGTCAACAATTTTGCTATTGGGTATCTGTTTAATACATATGATTTATAATTTTATCCTTTTGTAAATTCTTCTAATTGGTTGAGACAAAAAAAAAAAAAAATCAATAAAAAGCAATTTGATATGACTTTCCAACCTGCAAAATATATATACACTATGTCCTATAGAATATACACCAGGAAACATTAAGAAACAGTTTTGATGATATCACTAACAATTTGCAGATCAAATATAAAAAGATTTTAACAAGTGCAAATAAAGTATTAATAAAAATAAAAAGATTTTATTATGAAAGTAAAAAAAAAAAGTATCAGCTTTTGAGTAAGATTATATTTTCTGAAGAGGACAGCTTTTTGAATGACTTTTACTTTTAATTAGTAATGAAGTTTATTCAGCCTAGTGTTACAATCAGGGCAAACAATAAAAATGTAGAAAGACCTATATCAGGGGTTGGCAACCACTTGGAGAGTGTGGGCCAGATAGCTATCAGTGTCTTTGAGTAAGGCCAAGATATTAAATGTACTATAATAAATTATTTCAACCTCAGACTGTTCCATCCAGAAGGCTACCTTAGTCTGAAGGTTTAAAGAAAAAACAACAAAGTTAATGTTACCTTATTCAAACAAGGTTCCTTATTTTACTGAAGGAATAACCAGATAACAACTAACACAAATAACAAAAAATGCAAATTCTTTACTACAAACGAAATACAGTTAGAAATGGCAAATTATTTAATGAAACACTCATTTCTGCTTATTGTTCGATAACTTCTCCACATCAGGTGAAATATTTGTCGATTACAGGAGCAAAATATCATCCAGGTGGTCATCACCCAACCTAGTTCTTAAATGACTTTTAGTATATTTCATTTTTAAAAAAAAATTGTTCACAAGCCTATGTACTTCCAAATAATGATACCATCATTTTCGCATTATCCAATAGGCTTTTATATTTTCCACTTGGCAAAACATTTCTTGTAGAAATCAGCAATGGATTCGAAATTAAATTTTGATTTAAAAAATTTGTTGCATTGTAAATCAATTAACTCGAACTGATATTTTTCTGCCCCTTGATCCACAAATTAATTAGATAATTAGTGTCCAGGTGTTAAGTTTGTAGGCCAGATGGAAATCATTCACGCTTGCCGACCACTGACCTATACCTATGTTATGTAGATTATACAAAACTATTTGATAAAGCATGACACAAGGAGCTACTTGAAATGCTAGCACAGCTTGATTGACATGGGAAAGATATTTGAGTAAATCATGACTGCAAAATGGAAGGAACAACCTGCATGCAGATAATGAATGAATTCAGTGAATATTCAACAGAAAGAAGAGTAAGACAAGGATGTGTTTTCTTAACAGATTTATACAATCTATATAGCAAAATGATCTTTAAAAAAACTAGAAAGTTAGAATGCATTTAACATGTGAAAGTAAATCTGCAATTACTCTAGGGTCCATGCTTGAGGTCAAATGATGTTAACACATTGTCATCTAAGTACATTACCGGAAAGTATAGAAATTAACTATGTTCTGGTTCCAGAAAGTTGTACTTTAGTGGAAACATTTCTTGAAATTGAGTGGGGACTTGGTCAATCATATAAGTGTTTCTTGGAAGACTATGTACAGGGTTGGATGATGCTATCATTATCAAAAATATGAAACATATCACAAATACAGAAGACTTCAATTTGAACAGTCTACTTTGCAACTTGAATGTAACAATGACAGTCAGGAAGAGGAAATTAGTATTGAGGAGAAGGAAGAGCTGCAAGAAAAACAAGAAAAGAAAGTGGTGGATACACTTCTGAATACATTAAGTTCAGACAAGTGGATCAGCTTGTTGCCATGTTCTTCCTTAAAGATTTCTTCATTAGGGAGTAATAAATATTGTGTTTGAAGATGAGAGAATCATCTATTTCATAGAGAAGACCCTCTTCAACCTTAAAGGAAGATGAGTTTTTAGATGGCTTCTCCAGTAGAACTCTTCTACAATCAGAGATGATGATAATTTTTAAAAAGACATCATCATCAGAATGTATGTTTGTTATTCTTAGTCCAAACCATCTTCAACTGAAATATGCAGCATTTAAGAACTGACTGTACAGATAGGTATGGTCGTCTAGAACTAAACTCATTGCATTTTGGAACAGTGAGGCATTTTCAGACTTTACCAAGATTTAATTCTACATGTACTTTTGTAGTTGTGTCACATTTTTGGAAATGTTTACCTTTTATTTAAACATTATACTGAAGATAGTTCCACACTTAAATGTGTTCCAAATTTAAATTAATTCAATGCACTAATCAAAAGTTAGTTGTCCCTATTCAAGTTCACACATTGTATTTTGGCTAAATTTCCAACTTTGTGACGGTATAGCATTGGCATGATCTGTCTAGTGAACTCAAAAACAAAATAAACATATTCTCTATATATATAGCAGTCTCTTGCTATAATTCATTCAGGCTGCTTTCTGTTCTAGATATGAGGTTATGTTCAGTCAAAATGAGCACTTTGTCTAAAATAGTGTCAGAGCAATTTGTATATTTTGTGATTTTCAGCCTTGTGTTATTCATAAACTATACATCAAAAGTGTTCCATATTGTATACCGAAAGCCTAATGGTTATACTAAAAAATAAAAATATAATCTGTGTATTCCTTCATTTTGTGATGACTGAATGTAATTAAACATGACTCACCATAAAAGTGTTACTGCTTAAACACTAGTCTGCTATACGTGATACCTCAATTCGAGCCACTATCCATTACTCCACTGTGATCCCTAAACACTAGTGTTAATCTTTAAAGAACAAGTACTATTCAAGATACCAAGATATTTTTTGCATTATACTTAGAATGAGGATATAATATTTTATGATATATCTTATTCAAATTTTATCTGCTGCAACCTAACTGGAGGGACAGAAATGTAGTTCTACCAACAAATGCTAAGATTACCATAGAGAGCAAAGTGTTAATAAAAATAAGTATATATAGAATCAGAAGGTGACAATTGAAGGGACTGAGAAAAGAGGGCCTAGAGAATTTAACACTCAAAAAACCTATTGAAAACAGAAACAAAGGGAAACAGCAAGCTGCTTACATAATCAGCTTGTGTGAATGGATGGCAAAAAACAGTAACAAAGAGGAATTAGCAAACATGAATAAACATGCCTGCAATAAGATGTAGGATCAAAAGGACACTCTTTTCCCCATGATACTGCTTCACTCCTCGGCAATGTTTGTTTTCAAAAGTGATGATTAGAATTGGAATAAAACCTAAACATACGATTAAAGTGAATCTATACATTTTTTTCTTCTGGAGAATTTACAACCAAAATATTAAAAACTATTTATTTATTAGATTGTATACAGGGTGTCCATTAAGTTCATGTGCACTTTAAAAAATTTATAACTTTATTTGTATTTGTGATAGAAATAATCTGTATAAAATGTTATAAAGTTTAATGTACCTATTTTTAAGTATAGCTAAAATAACTAATGTGATTTCAGGCATTACTGTAAATCAGTTGGCAAATGTTTTCCGTGAACTGCAAAATCATATTACCCTTTGTATTGCTAATGATGGAGGACATGTGGAAACTTAAATAAAATTTCAGTAAAACCTTAAAAAATATAGATTTACTTTTTTCTAATCCTTTTTACAAATTATTTCTATCGCAAATACAAATAAAGTTATAAATTTTTTAAAGTGCACACAAACTTTATGGACACACTGTATTTAAAAGAATTTTATATTCACATTCTAAAAACTAATACAATTAAAACTAATGCAATGTAATATTTATCATTTACCAAATTATAAAGAAATGTTAAAATTTTTATTTATAAATTTATAAACATTTAATAAATTATTAAAATATGTGAACCAACAATAATGAAATCCTTATTTACCATTTTATAAAGTTTGAATTAGCCAATGTTTTGTCAACCATTCTAATAAATAATGTAATAAATAAATAATGTTTTTTCTTTCTGTTGACAATTCTTAAGAACAAAGAAAATGTATAAATTCACTTTCACATGTTTACATTTTACTACAATTCTAATCCTTGCTTTTTGAAATGAACATTACCAAAGAGTGAAGGTAGTTAAAATGTGGTGTCATGGAGAAAAAATGTCTTCAAATAACCCTTAACACATCAATCTTCTATATCATAATCAGATGCATTCTAAATATAAACAAGATAAAAAAAATCATAAATACTAATATATCCCCCTCAGATCTCAGTAAAAAAAATAAAATTAATTATATACTATACTAAATTTAATACTACAAACTTTATCATCTTTAATAACTCCCTCCCACCAATTGACGTATTGCAGAAAACCAACATTATATATCAATTTAAATGTCACTTGGGAGATTGCATCTCCAACAAAAAGGTTAATATATATGTTGGTCATTTTACAATAACGCTATCAAGATGGCTTACTCTATACATGAATGATTCATCCTCCATTACACAACATCTGCAAAATCATTCCTTTCCACATTAGAAATTAGAATAATATTAACCAAAAATACCTAGATGCTTCACCAAGTAATAAGAAACAACTACAAATTCTCAAAGCCTTTATTAAAAAATTAAAATCAACACTTACCAAAATTAATAAATTAATAAATGAATATAGTACAAATCTTCTGAAATGCTTATAGCATATAGTTCTTTATAAATATCTACATTAAGACTAAAAAGTATTTTGAAAACAAGCTAACTACAACCTACTAACAAGAATTAAATTCTTAACTAAGTTACCTCCATTACATTAGAATGTTTACAATATGGGAAAATTTTTAAAAAATCACCATTTGTGACTTAGCGCATAACCAGAACTGTTAATGATTTAACCACAAAAGAAAAAAATTACTTTGGACACACACAACTATTTGTCATAGCCATCATAATCCTGAAGATGATATTGGAATATATCAAAAGTACTTGGAAGAATAAAATAAATAAATACAACCATGGTACCTTCCTTGCTCTCTTTAATCATAAAACAACAAAACACATACATGATTACAAAAGGATATTATTAAAATATTATTTATATATATATATATATATATGATTGATGGCTAGTTTTATGAGCCACTGTCGTTCACACAACCGATTAGAATGCAGTGTTGTAAGGGAAGGGAGTTTAACTGATGGACTGGACATGTCAGTGATGGTCATACTCGCTTTGCAAGTCAACAGCCACCATATATATATATATATATATATATATATATATGATAATAGTACACATACAACCACACACAAAAAGGGTGTAACAGCATAATTGTGCATCCCACAAAATGTTTAATATCTAAAAAAAATAAGATTAAATTAATTTTCTTTTTCCCCCCAGGTCTTCAGATAAGACATTTAGCCATCTTGGCACCATTTTTCCTAAGAATCACTGAAAAACCTTTAGAGTTATTCAGCTAGAAAGAGAACAGGGTAAAATCATTTCATGTCAGCCGCACTATGTCTTCCCAACTGACCCATGGTGTGACAAAATGGTACCAATATTCATACACTGGCTTTTATCTTCAAAGTCCATTCAAGAACCATCACAAGAACAATGAATAAGTTTGAAAAAGAGGGAACAGTAGAGAGGAAAACTGGACCAGGAGGTCACAACAGGAAGAGGTCACAACATTTCAACTTAGAACTAAAGAGATCAATTAGAAAAGATCCGTCTCAATCCATAAGACGCTTGGCACGTGAGAGAGGAGTTTCACCTATGACAGTCCAAAGAGCAGTGAAAAAAAAGACTTGAAATAATACATGAAACCTGTCAGGCACCTTGTTACTCCAGGACAGAAAGTTAGGTTAGAGGGCAAAGATCATCATGAATAAGTTACAAAATGATCCTGGAAAAATACATCCTGGAACTGTATATCAATCCTTCATGAGCTTCTGATCGTTAGCTATGATTAATTAATGATAAACATGTCATTTTCATTTATGATTGATTTCATCATGATTCTTCTGTTAAGCTTGAAGAAGAATTATACATTCTAATTGTTCAAAATAGAGTCCAATAGTGTTATAAAAACCTCAGAGAAATCCACTAAGATATCATTAATCATTTCTAAGATAGTTCAAATCTTAATCTAACAATTGGATTATTTTGCTGTTACACCTGACGTATGTATATATATATATATATAAAGATATTTTTGAAGGTACAAAATTTTATCACAGCAATAAACGTATGAAGCTTGATATTACTAGACATATTAAAAACGGGCGAAGCAACCGGTTTCGCTCCCGCTCATCAGGCTTACAACGGGAGATTTAATTTAAATATATATATATATATATATATATATATTACAATGCGTATTAAAAAGACATACAGCTTATAATTTTTAAAAACAAGTATCATAACATTCATTGAGTGATTTGTCGGTTAATGCACCTTTAAAATTTTGTTAGCAAAGAGATTTTGCCATTTTATATCATTAACTTTACTAATCTACTTTTTGTATGAATGATTCATTGTAATATAAATTGAACTGCACAAAATATATATATATATATATATATATATATCTCAAGTATGTGGTGCAGTTCAATTTACATTACATGAATCATTCATACAAAAAGCAGATACTGAAGTTAATGATATAAATGGTAAGAATCACTCTCACAAACAATTTTTAATAAAATACATTAACCTCGAACCCATTGATGAATGTTATGATCCCTGTTTATAAATTCCAGTTGTATAAGGTCTTTTTTTACTACAAGCTTTCGATTGTTCATACAATCATCCTCAGGTATGGAAATAGATATGTCTTTTTTACATCCAGGTAATAACAGGACAACGAAAGTTAAGATGTACTCCAAAATAGGTTTTTTTGGAAATGTGTTATTGTTAACTGTGAAAATCACTACCTGCTTTTTGTATGAATGATTCATATATATATAAACAAAAGTATGCCATTAAATATTTATTCAACTAAATATGAACCATTTTGTTTCACAACCTTTCTTCATTTTTCCTTCAACTTAAAGATTCCATCTTCCCAGAATTTCAGGGATTTCTTAGCAAAGAACTCATTAAGGTGTTTTTTTTATGTCACCCAAAGAATTAAAATTTTTTCAAGGAAATGAATAAATGAAAACGTTTGGCGAATATGGCAGGTGGGGTAATATATCCCAGCCAAGCTGCGACAATTTTTACCAAATAAACGTGACGTCTGGCCTCATCCTGATGGAAAACAATACCTTTCCTGTTTGCCAATTCTGGACGTTTTTTCTTGAATTCGTCCAGTTGCGAGCAATACTTATCAGAAACAAATGACTGGTTAATTGGCAGAAGCTCATAGAACAGGATTCCTTTTCAATGCCACCAGAAGCACAGCATGGCTTTCTCAGGATAAAAACCTGCTTTTGAGGTGTCTAAAGTTGGTTCATGTCGCTTACCCCAAGATCTTTTGCACTGAACATCCATTGGAAAGAATCTATTTCTTATCACCCGTCACAATTTGTTTAAAAGAAAATGGTGAATTGTCCAGCAAATCACATATGAAATGTGTTCCAAAAGATTCTTTTTACTCAGATCATATGGTACCCAAACATCATAGCAATTTGAGTACCCAAGCTTCACTAAGTGCTCAATGGACGGTGGATTTTGATAAATTGAGTGTTTCTGCCAATTCCCGCATTGTGTAATGCGAGTTATCCTCAATCAATGCCTCGATTTGTTTGTCATCTAAAATGCATCTTATAATCTTCCATTTTCTTAGGTATGCAAAATTGAAGTGAATTAAGCAATTTTAAACTTTCTTTCTCAAGAGATAGTTTGAAGTATGCCCTAATCGGAAATGTAAGCATATCTGTCGATATATTTGAAGTGTTCTTCTAACATGTCGAAACATGAATGACTAAAAATCAGCATGAACTTTCCGGACAACACAATATATATCATTAAAATTCTTTTTTGGACTCATACAGTTTTCATTACATTCCAATATTTTTTATAAAAAGAATATACATAATATAGAACCATTTTGACATCAGTATTTTTTTTTTTTAAACTTAGAAAGTTTGAAGTTCATGTATATAATTTAAAATAATGTAACTTATCCAAAACTGTATTTATGTGAATTTCTTTTTTAAATGATATAAACTTTTCAAAATCAATAATTTGTGATCATCTTTGATTTATCTAAGAAATAACCGAATTCCTGTAATTATAACCTTTGACAAGACAGGAAAAGTAATACCGTTACAATTTATATTAAATGTAATGTGTTATTAATATATTTAAGTCACTTCACAAAATATTAATAATGAAAAGAATGAACCTATGGTCTGTATGTATATATAAGCATATAAAAGCATTTCTGTGTACACATGTTCACTATGTATATACATAATACAATTTCCAACATGCTGTTATAAAAAGTTAATTTACTTCAAATCAGACGTTTCTATCTCTCTAAGTTTCTGCTTATACAAACTTACGTATATGAAATATTCATATACACACGCACACACAGACTTCATATATAAATAGTGTATGCACACATATGTATATACACATGTGTATATACATATAAAGACAAAGGAAGAAATAGACGATTATTTTTTTTTTTAAGAATGTGAAAAAGCAAGTTGAGTCCAAGATGAAGAAGTTGATTATCAGTTTACCAAGTAATTTCCAGCACACCTGGTGTGAATAAGATGCTGTTGAGAGAGAACCTGAAATGGAGATATCACATGAAATTTAGACAAAGACAAATAAAACGACTATAACAGTTCATAGACAAATTTGAGTAGGAGTGAGTGAGTGAGTGCATGTATTATTTGAAACATCACAATATTTTGCTGATTCCTCCAGTGTAAATAGTCTCTCAAAAAAAAAAAAAAAAAACAAAAAAAAAACTGATAAAAACAAGGTAGAAATGAGCAACAATAGTAAAGAACAAAAACACGTAATTTTTTTTTTTTTAAATTATGGATATTCTAAAATATTCATATCTAAAATTAAGACATTTTTCTTTATGTACATTAAAATACACAATCTGTTTTGCAAATATAAGTTTTTAAAATTGATTAGCTGAAAAAAAAAAAAAAAAAAAAAAAGAAAAGAAAAAAATAGATAGAAGCAAAAAAGATAACACTCAACTGAAGAAAGGAGTCTGCTTATCAAACATTCAATCAAGAAATTGCAAAAAAAAAACAAAAAAAAAACAGGTTCCACACTAAATAAGCTGTACAAATAGTTAAATAGAAACAATGAAATAAAGTAAGTTCATATTTGTGTATGTATTTTTTTTTAAATCTATGATTTTATTTCATAACATTCACATGTATACCCATTAAAAATTTTACTAAGTGTGCCATGATATTTTCATTTGATCCTAGGTTGAGAAACATTGTGCTATTTGAAAATGTAGTCTAATAATTTGTAAGGTAATTTAGGTAATCATTTAGTGAGATCAGTTTTCAACATGCAATCAAATTTGTATCAAAATTAAGCTAAGCTGCTTATATATTACAAACTAGGTTTAAATAGATGATTACAGAAAAAAAATCTCTGCATATAATTAATAATTATCTGAATGATTTTAAATATATTAATTAGCAGGTGATATATTGAAAGATCTTCTAAATCATTCAAAATGAATCAAGCTGAAAAATATTACTTTTTTTAATAGTTACTCTGGAAGTCATTTTATATGATAGTAAAATAATTCAGAGTATCACAGACACATCCCATGTATGATAAATCTACATTATCTAATGATAGTCTCTTTATTGTAATAAAATAAAATCTAGATTCTTATTCAGTTTGTTGCAGGTGATATATTCTTCCTTCCTTCGCTTACTTTATTAGTCAGCACTAAATTTGTAGCATTTTTAAAACCTGGAAATGTAGGAGAATTATCAAATTTGAGAAAGATTTTTCTTTTTCTCTTTTGGCAATTTGAGAATAAACATTTGTACCTACACAATTAAAAAAGAAAAAAAAAAGAAAGAAAGATTTTTTTCATATTTATTTCAGATTAAAAATCATAATTCTTTCATGAGACTTACCTTAAAAGGTTTATAAATATTACCTTCTTGATGCTAACAGCCCAATATCAACATCTTTACAAAACTTTAACCTTTAGCACTATGCATTATTAATATTATCTCCCTTTGCATTCTTTTTCAAGGCCTCTCAATTGCAGTATACTTATTGCTACTGTTACTCAAAGTCGCTTTCTGTTGCCAAAGCAGGATATAGCAACACAACTATGAAATGCAAATGCCATTATTCAGGGATCAGAGTCACCTTCAGTGGCAGGATAAACTTTGTACAGCAAATGAAGTCACAGAGTGACAAAGGTTAAATTTGTATGTCAAAATTTTCAGTTTTGCACTGCATGTTCAAATTTACAATATCTACATGTTCAAAAGTTACTTAATAAGATAATTCAGTAAAGCAGTTGCATATTATAACTCAAAAACTTAAACACCAAAAAAATTGATTTGATTTTTTTTCTAGGCTTTATATTTCTTAATATATTTATGCTAATAAATAACTAATAACATAAATATTTTTTGTTAATTGTGAATGATAGGAATTTGTTATTACAGCTGTATGGCTTAACTGCAAACAGTAGAAATTTATATCACAGTCAATATATTAAAAGAGCCTCTAATGTTACCTATATTCTGAAATGAAGTAGTGTATATACTAGCATATCGTGCGACCCCCAAATTTTCACTTATAAAAAATGATTTTATCATGTATCTCATGCATCATGTAATTTCCTTTTTTGAGAGACCAAATTACAACAGACTAACCTCTTTTCCTCTATCTCTTTATTCCATTTTCTAGTTAAAGAAGTTCAAAAAGTAAAAAGGAATGATAAAAGTATTGTTAGTAACGCTATACTTGTTGCATAAATGCGTTCAGCCACAAACAACTGAATGAGAAACAGCTAAACATCTTATAAATGTAAACAATGGAAAAGATGCATATTTGCTATATATTTCACAATACGATACTAAGATGTGAATATTACATGCATTATTATTGGATACAGTGAAGTAAAATATCAGTTTTATCAAAATCATGTTTATTTTAAATACAGCTGTACTTTTTGATTACAGCAAATTGATATATAGTTTGGTCAATGGTGTAGCCAGGGCCAGCAGTACAAAGGCTAATTTTATACCTTGTGTATGATGCAACCCTCTTAAAATTAGCATCAAAATTAGGTCTTCAAATGTTGCATGATACGGGAGTATATACAGTATTTTTCTATACATTTGTATGCTTTCATTACTGTTTGACCGCCAGTTTATAGATTGTATCTAGTTTTCATTACTTAATTTAAAACTTACTAGTTTGTTAATTAGAACAATTTTAATAATTATAACCATCTTTCTTACAGATAGGGACTCTTTCTTGCCTTCTATCAGTATGGCTGATGCTAACCTCCAGGAGAGTGATTCATTGCGACTTTTCAGGCTAATATTTTCCACTTACATGAAGTGGGAATATTATATCGAATAAATTGCTAGGTCCACTACTAAGTTGGTTCACATAATGTGCCTGACAATTTTTCTCACTAGAATCTATCTAACACATTTATAAGTCAACTATTTGTTCATGCTTTGAAAATTGCTGTCACATCTAGCCTGGTTCTTCTACGTATTTAGAGATTCATAATAAAATCCAAAGAAGAATCTGCAATGTTATTTGTCCTGACTAGACATCTCATCTTTAGTTACATTCCCATCACCATAACATAGCTCCCCTGTGCCTTTTTTATAAATACTTTTATGGTAATTGTTCTTATTAACTTCATTCTTTGGTACTTAAACTTTATGAATTTAAGTGCAGTACTAGATTGGCAGCTAGGTCTCATTTTACAGTTGAAATTACTAGATGCAATCCTAAGTTCTATGCTAACTGTTTCTCCTCTCACACTTCTCGCTTTTGGAACCCTCTTCTGACTTCTTGCTTTTCAGCCAACTTTGATCTTCAAAAATTTAAATGCAATGTCAATTGTTATTATCCGTTTTCTTAATTTCTGTTCTTTTATTGTTCTCTCGAAGGTTTTCTTTTTCTCATATTTTTTTCACTCTCAGTAATCCTTTTGTTATATACCATACCTATGCACACTAATGGGTATGTCCCAATCCTCATAAATATGTTGGACACTATTGTAAGTGGGAGTAATATGCTGTCTAAGTAGTCCACCACTAGCAATGGGTTACCTACTTCACGCTACTAGTGAGTATTGTATTTTGTTGATGTTATAAAGATTACCATTTTAGTTAATTCTCATTCAGTAACCTTTTCTAGGTTACAATACCTTTGTATCTTAATGATTTTATTGCCTTGCATGAAGTGAAATGATAAAACAAATGTTGTAGCATACCTACAGACGATAATGGGTATGTCCCCCATTCACATAAATACTGTATGTTGGTCTGCAGTTAGAAATTCAAACTCTCTGCCTCCAGGCAGCAAGGATTCCCAAATGAGGCTATGCCGAAGGACAGAGTCTCGCCCCAGGAAACAGCTACCTGACCCTGTTATATATGGGGTCTACGGAGAATTTTTAGACGAGCCTATGTGCTCGGATACTCCACATTAAATTCGGCCTTGTGCCACATCTGGCTGTGTGGGGTGGTTGGTAGATATCCTGCAGTAATTCACTTGACTCACAGTTGACTACTGCTTCTATGTGCCACTGGCGAATCTTATATGTGTTGTTCATGTCCTAAGTATTATCGTTCATTACCAACCAGCATGTGATTATTTTATTCAGTAACCTTCGCTAGGTTACAACAAAACAAAACAAAAATCCAAATTCCCAGCAAAATTGCACAGAAAACTATAAATATTTTATTGTGTTGTCATCCTAACATTGTCTTCATTCCTTTTTTTTTTTTTTTTTAAATCCTGGAATACAAATTCATATATGGTAATTATGTTATGGGTTATCTCACTTAGCTTTTCTGGAAAAAAAACTGTCACTAGGGTGTGCTCCTTAAGCTTATAAAATAGGAAAATGATATTCTCACTCATTCTCTTTCACAACTCTGACTATGAGATGTAGTTGAACATGTCTTCAACTGGGGAACATTCATTTTCAATGTCTTGTGACATTTTGCCCTCTTTCACACACATGCATTGACATTTGTTTTATATGCTGTTTTGTGTTACTCATTTATTACTTGGACTCCTATTTGAGTCTGCAATAATTTTTAAGGGAAAAATATACCAGGAGATATGCGTTCTCTACATAAACACAAGAAGCATTCCCACAACAATGTACACAGTCTATATATTTTGACTAATATGACTTTACTGTAGTAACTTTTTAGTGTGGTTTCCTATCTATTAGAGAAGTATGATATTTCATGTTCTCATCTGATTCTTCATGGACATACTATTTAAACTTTAGTATTACTATTTATTTTACTATTTACTATTCCCCTTATGTCCAATTTTACAACTGCACAAATTTTTGTAAGTATAGTTTTTCATATTTAACTTATGCAGGTATTTGACTTTTATGAGATGCTTGTTCAATATGGCATACAAACTAATAAAGAAAAAAAAAACAAAAACTGATCTACTCAAAGTGGCCTAAATGAAGTGAAGTTTCCTATTTATTTAATAGAACTTGCAAATAAACCTGATTAAGCAACAGTTCGTTAATAGGTAATGGTTGCTTCAATAGAATTTTAGAACATTTTACTACAGGGTGCCCAGTAAAAAGAGCAGCAAATTTATTATCACTATTTTATCTTTCAAGAATAATTGACCTTGAATAAATTTCTTGTATATTTATGACCTTGAATAATCATTCAACTCTTGTGTAATTACTTAACTCTGGTTGGCTCTTTTATGATTGATTAATTGCTGCTTGATCTTGTGACTCGTCATTTAAAGGTTATTTGCAGACAACTTACATCTTTCGTTCTGCCCTTCTCATATGGATAAACAACTCACTGATTTTGAGTTTCAAGTTATTGTACTTTTCAAAGAACATCCAACATGGGGGTTGATGAAATGTGCAGAAATTCTTCCTAAATTTTTCAATCACATCAGTCATCATCAGTATTCAACAACTGTATCATGTCTTTCTGAATTTACCTCTTTTTTACTTGGCACCATGTACTATATACTTCAAGGTGAAGAAATGTGTAAAGGATTTTACAATAAAGAATTAAGCTGTATGTAAGTATAAGAGTACAAGGACATTAATTATAAAGTAGATAATACAATTAACTCTGAAGTCAGTATTTTTTTTTTTATCGATATTTCAATTGTATCAGGAATTATTATAACTAGCAGTACTCATGAAAATTTCAATTTTTCTAATTGAATTTTTTAATGAATTACAATTGACTGAATAAGTCCCTTGAGAATTCCACGATTATAAAATAACCTGTGGAAATTTCCCTGTTACATCATTAACTATTTAGATAAATGGTCATAAGTTTTTGAACCAAAGGCTATATTTTGATTAGTTGTATCAAATACTTTTCAAAATGAAGATATAATTTATAGAGATTAAAAATTAAAATATTATAATCTATATGTTAAAAAATACATTTTGAAAGCAAGCACATTTTTAAATATAAAAAAAAAAAAATGATACTTACTTTCTGAAAGAGGGACTGATATTATGACACCATTTCCTGTCCCAATCCACAGCCGATTACATGAGATCAACATGGAAGTAATTCTCACAAAAGAGAATCCTAATTTACCAGTGCCTGAAAGAAAAATAAAGCAAAACTTATAAGAGAAAGTTTAACATTAAAAATAAGATGACTTTTTACTGCATTATGACAACAATTATATCAATTGCCATATTTTTATTGATTCTGACGTTAAATAAAAAAGAACTAAATGGACATCATATGCTTTTCTTATTTCAAGAAAGGGAAAAACACAACTCAAATACATAAAATCACTGCAGTATGGAGACGGTACTGTGAATAACTGAACATGTTAAAGTAGTTTGCAAATTTTCAAGCTGGAAATCACTGACTGAATGAATGACACTTCACAGTCAAGTACACCAATGAACAAATTATTGAGTATAATTAATATTAAATAAAGCTGGTAATGGCCATCACACACAAAATCAAGTACCAGTTTGGTTGTGTTAGTCACTTTGATAAGTAGCTTCCATAAAAAAAAAACAACAACAACACTACTGGACCATATTTCACAATTCTTTTTCATAAGCAAATTGTGACAAGCAACAAAAAGTGGTTAATTTGCAATAATGTAGAATGCAAAAAAAAAAGAAGATCTTTGAGAAAGCAAAATGAACTTTCCAATTTTCATCAAGAATGTGTTGCTCCATATATTATGGGATTAGAAAGGATTCCAATATGAATTCTTTTTTTGTTAAACAAAGCCAAAGAATTGATTTGGACAAGTATTGTTTCTAATAAGAGTACTCAAAGGCAGCACAAACTGAAAAATATCTAGAATTAAATAAAAATGTAATATTTCATCAAGATAACACTAAATGACATATTTCTTTGTAATCAGAAAAAAAAAAAAAATCTGACAGCTTGACTGGGAAATTTTTACTCATTTGCTGTATTTAGGACAAAATGCATCTTCATGTTATTTATATTTTTTTATTTTTTTTTTTAATTTATGTTATTTATATTTTTTATTTATATGTTTTTTCATGTTATTTATATTTATTTATATTTTTACTCATTTGCTGTATTTAGGACAAAATGCATCTTCATGTTATTTATTCTCATCTTTTCAGAATTTTAATAAACATTTCAAATAAATGTTTCAATTCCCTGGAAGTGTAGAAAAGTACTTTATATATAAATATTTCTTTTCCAAGAATGATAGCATTAAGTTGCTTGAAAGATGGTAGAAGATAAACTTCATTTGTACTTAATAAATCAAATGAACATTTTTTTACCAACTCAACAAATGAAACATACAAGACAACATAAAATCCATTAAATTTACATTAAACAAAATTACCATTCCTTTGTCTTGAATTACTACAAATGACTTATAAAAAAAGAAAATATAATTAAAGAAATATTAAAACATTTACTTATGTTTTTTATATGAATCATATTGTGATAATCAAATATTGTTTTCCATCAAGTAAAATTAAAAGTACACATTGATTAGAGAAGGAAGAAAAGTTTCAAGTTTTTTTTTAAAGATCTTGATATGCAAGAACAGTATTTTTATTAACTTCTACTTCAACAGCTTCTTCACTCGCACTTCCCCACAGTGGAACTCCCTTCCTCTTACTTCCCTGATAACTATAATCTTCAAATATTCATATGTAATGTCAATTGACATCTTCTGATGCCTTGATCTTGATCCCCGTCCTTCTCCTTTCCTCAAACATCTCTCTTTACTCTTACTCTCCATAACCCCTTGTATGCTAATGGCACTCCTGCCTTGCTTGGGGTGAAATGCTTAAAAAAAATATCAATAAATAAAAAATTTCTTAAATCACAATTTTAATTATGTAAAAGAAATCACACTGCAGTTATTTATTTCTGTGACACTATAATTTCTTATTATTATTCTTGAAAGTAAGTTTAATATTGTCTGTATAAATTTGGGTATCATATGATGCCAAGTTTTGACAGTGTCATCCTTTTGAAAGCAAATATTCAGGTTTATTCTGATAAAACATTAACCTTTAACATTCTGGAGATGATTTTGTTTGCAAAGCAAAAATTTTATCCTGCCACTGCAAGTGGCTCAGATAAATGAATGATAGCATGTTTGAATTTTGCAGTTGTGTTGCCATATCCTGCTATGACAACAGAAAATGCTTATGACTGAAATTAAGTAGTGCTGTAGAGAAGCCTTGAAAAACAATGAAAGTGGAAAGGAAAGTAGTGAATAATGCAGTGTGTTAAAGGTTAACATACAATAATTTACAGCCTGAGAGGAATATTTTGATTACAGTATGTTAATGCAATGATAGCATACCAAGGCAAATGCTTTTATATTCAAAAAAGCTAATGCAATCCCACACATTTTTATCTTTCATCCATCTTTTTTTTTTCTTTTTTTAAAAAAATAAACCTATCTTTAACAGACATTAAATCTGTCTGCTAATTCTTCACAAATACACTAAGTTGTCAGCCAAGAAACACTTTGAATGTAACAGAGTATGTCATCATCAATTCTTACATTTAAGTGTTTAAACAAGTAATCCATCACAAATGTTAGTTTATTTCACCAAATTCTCTTGTTATGGGATTTAATTACTTTTAAACTATCAAATTTTATGAAAGAGAGAAAGAAAAAAAAATTGATATCTAAATATTTATATGTAATGCCAAATTTGATTAAATTTTATAATTTTTATTAACTGCTTTAATCAGCAATTAATAAAAAAGATTTGATAGTTAAATTGGCCATTGCATACAATTTGTCTAAATGGAAGTTGTACTTTTCAGTTTTTAATTCATTAGTTGTTCATAATCCCCCTCCCAATTAAAGAGATTTTGATGGAACAATACCGCTTGACTATTTTGATAAAAACAAATTATCAAGCATTAGAATTATAAGCATATAATTTTGAAAAATTATTGACAAGTGTGTAATCACACTTTCGCAACAGAATCAATCTATTTAATAAATGTGAATGTCAGTGTGTCACACATTTTCAACTTTACTCCTAGAGGCCATAGCCCAATATATCATACCATTTTGGAATCAGGCTAAATCTGTAAGAAAATTAAAAACATTCTGGGCCAGATCTGGACCTGCAACCCTGAAATTTTTGATTCCCAAGTTTTCATTACTGTAATTGTTTTTGGTAATTTTTTTTATGTGATTTTTCTGCAAAAAATTTTTTTGTACAACAGCAATTTTTATTACTTGGAAATAAATTTGGGAATAATTGAAATTGATTGTGAAATCCAGTGAAAGTCACTCATGAAATAAAAATAGTTGTTTGTATGGAAAGTAAGGACCTACATACATCAAATTGTCATTAAATTAAGTGGTAGCAGATGAATAATCGTTGAACTTTTAAAAGGTAAGCATAAGTATTAATGCAATACTTAAATGCAGCGATCAATTTTGAGTTTTTCTGTAGTTGTTATTGCATCTACTTCTCCTCCCTACCAATTGTGATGAAGGACTAATCAAATGCCCTCCGGTGAAGCTAGCTTAAATGCTGCCTGATATGGCGGCTCTTAAGCTAGTATCTAATAAATCAGTTAAGTTTTAAGTTAATAAATCTCCTTATAATTGGTTGTATCCAAGAAAAGAAACCTCCATTAGTAGAGCCAGATAGAAAGTCTGCATTATCCATATTTGTTTTATACATGTAAATCATTTTTAAAGATTTAAACAGAGAAAAAAATTAATTAGATTTCAGAGACAAGTTGTCTAAAGTGGGATATTCAACATAAAATCAAAATGATAAAATTATTAGTACATAATAATGACATTTTTTGTATTTATAAAGTCTTATAAACTTACCTAACATTTTACTGACATAAGGTTCAATGTCAACATCTTGTAAGTGTTGATAAGTATAGGCATGATATAACCTAAGTGTGCTGTCTAATCTTATTGATACCCAAACACCATCACCAACCCAGGCTAACTGACGTACTTGGCTTTCTTTTCGTGGATGGGCATCAAAACTTTTCTGAAATAAATTGAAAAATAAATTAGTTTGTTTAATGGCATATCAACTCCTTAAGGGTTATTTAATGCAGAAATATAACTTTCTTGGGAGCTTTGGTAATGGTTTGTTTTTTTTAATATTAGAATCAATTGCTGGTATTTTTAGTATAAAAATGTATTTTTATACTTTCATAGTGTTTTGACCCCTGTTTGAGGTTTAACTATTTGCCCATTGCTACCACCCCAGGTCAGGGTGGACCTGGGAACAACAGCAATTGAAAGGTGGTTCCATGATTAATTTCTGTCTGAATTTCTGGGATGAGGAGTTATTTATATTCAGACTATTGTTCTCTTTGTTGTCATTTACAATATTTCAGCTGTTGCTTTGAACATGATAGCAATAACAAAGATGAGGACAATAGCCTGAATGTAAATAGCGTATAGCAGTGTTTTTCAACCTTTTTTACACCAAGGCACACATGTATAATAACAAACTCTGGGGCACACTTAAAATTTTAGTATGGAAAAATAAGTCATGAAATTTAAAAATTGGAAAATAAAAAAAAAATCTCCTGAAATATTCATTTATTTTTAAGACATTACATTGTATATTTAAATATGCTTCTGTAAAACATGCTTGATGTGTTTTAGTAACTTTTTGAATGATAGATTTTATACGTTATACCTTGAGGAAAGCAAAGAGGAAAGGTTTATCCCCTCCTTATAAAGAATTTAACATCCAGTTTAAAATATCAAATGACAAAGTCTTGACTTAATCTTGGAAGCTATGTGCTTGATGTATCTAGCTTTTTATAAATAAAGATTTTTAAATATAAAAATAATTCATAAATTGCTGTTCTGTTGAGGCGGACTACCTTTCTGGGCAGATTAGTGTGCCCAGATGAACTGGTTGACCAAAGCTGATGTATAGAATAGTTGTGACAAAAGAAATTAAATAAAAAAACTAATACTCCCAATGATACTTCCTAAAATGTCTAGATGATGCTATAAAAGACAATAGAGAAACACCACCAAAGATTGATTGAGGCCATTAACCTACAGATATTTCATAGTTTGTATCACATTAAAATTTACCCCAAGAAGTAAAAGTATATTACTATGACAAAATAAGAAAATGATATTTGACCATAAAAGACACTATTTTATTATGAAAAAGAAAAAAAAATTTCAGAATTAAAACAAGTGTTGAATTGAGGCTGATCCCTGAGAACTACTATCCCCAAAAATATTACAACATATTATCCCAGTTAAAGATATCTTGAAAACACGAAATCAATAATAGCAGATTGAATTTGGCTGACAGACAATTATCATCCAAGTAGCAGCATAACTTGAAAAGGTCAATGAAGAATATATTGTACTTTTTTAAATGAAAAGGTGTTTGCAGTATATTCAGATTAATTTTGAACTGAAGAAAAAACAGAAGCCCATAGCAATTAAAAGACAGAGAGAAGCAACTTGTAAAGAGTTCTGAAGGAAATAGCTAGCAGGTAAAACTACAAGGAAGCATTAACGAGAATAGAGGGAAGGAAATATCAGCAGGCTTTCCAAAGAAAATTTAAAAAAAAAAGAAAATAGAAAAATAAGTAGAATAAATAGCATTCTATAGGATGTGGTAAATACTTTAGTTTAGAAAGAAAATTAAAAAGAAAATTAGAAAAAATGAGTAGAATAAATAGCATTCTATAGGATGTGGTAAATACTTTAGTTTAGAAAGAAAATTAGAAAAAATAAGTAGAATAAATAGCATTCTATAGGATGTGGTAAATACTTTAGTTTAGAAAAAAAATTAAAAATTTAGAAAAAATAAGTAGAATAAATAGCATTATATAGGATGTGGTAAATACTTTAGTTTAGAAAGAAAATTAAAAAGAAAATTAGAAAAAATAAGTAGAATAAATAGCATTCTATAGGATGTGGTAAATACTTTAATTTAGAAAGAAAATTAGAAAAAATTAATAGAATAAATAGCATTCTATATGATGTGGTAAATACTTTAGTTTATAAAGAAAATTAAAAAGAAAATAGAAAAGTATAGCAAAGGCTCATGAACATAAGCATGAAAAATATGAACATCTGTGAAAAAAAAATTGCTGAAAATTGGCTGAATGTAGATGTAAGATGTAAAATGTTTATCACAAACTTAGACATAAGTTAAACTTGTTACAAATACAACCAGAAGGAGAAATATATAAAAATAGATTTCACACAAAGAAATATTTTAGGAGATTACGTTTTATTGAAAGTACAGATTATTATTATTATTTATGATGAAGATTGGAAATTTGAAATAAATTCAGAATGTTATTTTGCCTTTCCAAATTAGATGTTAATCTATCAATTCTGACATCCATCTGGTAGGTAAAAAAATGTTCAAGTTAAAAGCGTAGCCAAGGTTCATGAATGTAAGCTTGAAAGATATGAACATCTGTGAAAAAATTGCTGAGAAGTGTCCGAATTTATATGTAGAATGCAGAACGTTTATCACAAAGTTAGACATACCAAGTTAAACTTGTTACAAAAACATCTGGAAGGAGAACATATAAAAAAAGTGAACTAGAACCAAATTAGGAGATATTATAAGGTATTGTTGGGACCTTGGGTTATCATTTAATGGAGGGTCTGCCGCAATAATACAAAGTTTTTTGGGACACTAGCTGTACTACCAACTAAATTTCTTTTTTTAGTAAGTAAGGCTTTCATTTTAATCTTATTAAAATATTTTACTATTATTGGAAAGTAAAATAAAAATCTGAAGCTTAATTTTAAATGTATACATTTTTTTTTATTTGGTAAATTTGAAAACCAAATCATAGCTCCCTGTTTAAATCCACATTACATCTTAATGAAAGAAATGAATTCAAAAAATGAAAAACTCAAATATAAAAACATTTAATAAATTGTATATACAAAATGAAATGTTATTTAATTTAAAATTAAAAATAAATAACTTACAACTATAGTCATGCTTTGAGGATCAACCACATGTATGGTATTCTTGTAGCCGCACCATACATGTTTATTTGCAACTAAGACCATACAACGGATTGAATGAAGAGGTTTTCCTAAATCTAATAGATGATAATTCTTAAGATCCCATTGACCATCTGTAAAGAGATTGAAAGAATAAAGATAATCATTTAATAAATGAAAATTTTAAAGATTACAATATTTTTGTATTTTTTTTATTTAAATATTTTGTCAAATTACAAACTCAGTTTTAAGCTAAATATTTCTCATTACAGCTTAAATTTAAAACATTTTTTTAATTCTTCTTAAAAAGAGAACAAAAAGAGAAGAGAACAAAAAGAGAACAAAAAGAGAAGAGAACAAAAAGAGAACAAAAAGAGAAGAGAACAAAAAGAGAACAAAAAGAGAAGAGAACAAAAAGAGAACAAAAAGAGAAGAGAACAAAAAGAGAACAAAAAGAGAAGAGAACAAAAAGAGAACAAAAAGAGAAGAGAACAAAAAGAGAAGAGAACAAAAAGAGAACAAAAAGAGAAGAGAACAAAAAGAGAACAAAAAGAGAAGAGAACAAAAAGAGAACAAAAAGAGAAGAGAACAAAAAGAGAACAAAAAGAGAAGAGAACAAAAAGAGAACAAAAAGAGAAGAGAACAAAAAGAGAACAAAAAGAGAAGAGAACAAAAAGAGAACAAAAAGAGAAGAGAACAAAAAGAGAACAAAAAGAGAAGAGAACAAAAAGAGAACAAAAAGAGAAGAGAACAAAAAGAGAACAAAAAGAGAAGAGAACAAAAAGAGAACAAAAAGAGAAGAGAACAAAAAGAGAACAAAAAGAGAAGAGAACAAAAAGAGAAGAGAACAAAAAGAGAAGAGAACAAAAAGAGAAGAGAACAAAAAGAGAAGAGAACAAAAAGAGAAGAGAACAAAAAGAGAAGAGAACAAAAAGAGAAGAGAACAAAAAGAGAAGAGAACAAAAAGAGAAGAGAACAAAAAGAGAAGAGAACAAAAAGAGAAGAGAACAAAAAGAGAAGAGAACAAAAAGAGAAGAGAACAAAAAGAGAAGAGAACAAAAAGAGAAGAGAACAAAAAGAGAAGAGAACAAAAAGAGAAGAGAACAAAAAGAGAAGAGAACAAAAAGAGAAGAGAACAAAAAGAGAAGAGAACAAAAAGAGAAGAGAACAAAAAGAGAAGAGAACAAAAAGAGAAGAGAACAAAAAGAGAAGAGAACAAAAAGAGAAGAGAACAAAAAGAGAAGAGAACAAAAAGAGAAGAGAACAAAAAGAGAAGAGAACAAAAAGAGAAGAGAACAAAAAGAGAAGAGAACAAAAAGAGAAGAGAACAAAAAGAGAAGAGAACAAAAAGAGAAGAGAACAAAAAGAGAAGAGAACAAAAAGAGAAGAGAACAAAAAGAGAAGAGAACAAAAAGAGAAGAGAACAAAAAGAGAAGAGAACAAAAAGAGAAGAGAACAAAAAGAGAAGAGAACAAAAAGAGAAGAGAACAAAAAGAGAAGAGAACAAAAAGAGAAGAGAACAAAAAGAGAAGAGAACAAAAAGAGAAGAGAACAAAAAGAGAAGAGAACAAAAAGAGAAGAGAACAAAAAGAGAAGAGAACAAAAAGAGAAGAGAACAAAAAGAGAAGAGAACAAAAAGAGAAGAGAACAAAAAGAGAAGAGAACAAAAAGAGAAGAGAACAAAAAGAGAAGAGAACAAAAAGAGAAGAGAACAAAAAGAGAAGAGAACAAAAAGAGAAGAGAACAAAAAGAGAAGAGAACAAAAAGAGAAGAGAACAAAAAGAGAAGAGAACAAAAAGAGAAGAGAACAAAAAGAGAAGAGAACAAAAAGAGAAGAGAACAAAAAGAGAAGAGAACAAAAAGAGAAGAGAACAAAAAGAGAAGAGAACAAAAAGAGAAGAGAACAAAAAGAGAAGAGAACAAAAAGAGAAGAGAACAAAAAGAGAAGAGAACAAAAAGAGAAGAGAACAAAAAGAGAAGAGAACAAAAAGAGAAGAGAACAAAAAGAGAAGAGAACAAAAAGAGAAGAGAACAAAAAGAGAAGAGAACAAAAAGAGAAGAGAACAAAAAGAGAAGAGAACAAAAAGAGAAGAGAACAAAAAGAGAAGAGAACAAAAAGAGAAGAGAACAAAAAGAGAAGAGAACAAAAAGAGAAGAGAACAAAAAGAGAAGAGAACAAAAAGAGAAGAGAACAAAAAGAGAAGAGAACAAAAAGAGAAGAGAACAAAAAGAGAAGAGAACAAAAAGAGAAGAGAACAAAAAGAGAAGAGAACAAAAAGAGAAGAGAACAAAAAGAGAAGAGAACAAAAAGAGAAGAGAACAAAAAAAAGGAAAAAGAAGAGAACAAAAAGAAGAGAACAAAAAAAAGGAAAAAGAAGAGAACAAAAAAAAGGAAAAAGAAAAGGAAAAAGAAAAGGAAAAAGAAAAGGAAAAAGAAAAGGAAAAAGAAAAGGAAAAAGAAAAGGAAAAAGAAAAGGAAAAAGAAAAGGAAAAAGAAAAGGAAAAAGAAAAGGAAAAAGAAAAGGAAAAAGAAAAGGAAAAAGAAAAGGAAAAAGAAAAGGAAAAAGAAAAGGAAAAAGAAAAGGAAAAAGAAAAGGAAAAAGAAAAGGAAAAGGAAAAGGAAAAGGAAAAGGAAAAGGAAAAGGAAAAGGAAAAGGAAAAAGAAAAGGAAAAAGAAAAGGAAAAAGAAAAGGAAAAAGAAAAGGAAAAAGAAAAGGAAAAAGAAAAGGAAAAAGAAAAGGAAAAAGAAAAGGAAAAAGAAAAGGAAAAAGAAAAGGAAAAAGAAAAGGAAAAAGAAAAGGAAAAAGAAAAGGAAAAAGAAAAGGAAAAAGAAAAGGAAAAAGAAAAGGAAAAAGAAAAGGAAAAAGAAAAGGAAAAAGAAAAGGAAAAAGAAAAGGAAAAGGAAAAAGAAAAAGAAAAGGAAAATAAAATAAAAAATAAAAATAAGAAATAAAAAATAATAATAATAATAGCTTAGCCTAATGATCCAACAGGCCCATTTAATTGAGAAAGAAAGCAATGCTCATGTACTTAATATATTAGGAAATTTAATTGCAAAAATAGCATTTTGTAAATCATAAGCAAATAGTAGTCAAATCTTAAAGTTGTCTTAATAAAGGGTTTCTTGAATGGCTTAATGAGATAAAAAATTATTCCAATTATTGTCTATACTAAACTATTTCCTGTTTAATATTAGAAAAATATTTTACTTACACCCAAAAGCAAATGAAATATAATTCTTATTCTAAAAAAAATGTAAGAACAAGTATTAAATTGTGAAAAGGAACTTTTTCTATATAAAAAGATGATAGATTAAAGAGAACATTTTAATATTCTGATAGGATTTATTAAATAAATAAATAATATGAACTAAAAATATGTCACATTAGAAAAAGTAAAGTTTCCTCTACGCTAGGTCTCATCATTTTATGGTTGAAATTGCTAGATATAACCCAATGCTAGCCATTTCTCCTCTCACAATTTATACTTGTGAAACTCTTCTGGCTTCTTGCTTTCCAGTTAAGTTTGATCTTCAAAAAACTTAATTGTAATGTCAATTGTTATTTTGTTTTCTTAATTCCTGTTCTTCTATTGTTTTCTCTCCTTAATGTTTTTTTTTTCATATTCCCTAACACTCAGTAACCTCCTTGCATCTTAGTGAGTTTATTGCCTTGCTTGGGGTAAAATGATTCATGAAAATAAAAAAGACAGTGTTGGAATAAATTTTTTATTTCATTGGGTGGTAGGTATTATTATTATTTTTTTTTTTTTTTTTTTTTTTTTTTTTTTTTTTTACAAAAGTTACTGACATTATCTATTTTTCATTTCCAATTTCTTTTATTTTACTTCCTGATTAGAAATAAATGTCTAATTTCTGAAGTTACAATTGTTTAGATGAAAACCATTAACTTACCTGCCGCTCTGTGAAATATTGCAACAGAACCATCAGCTAATGCTGCTAACACTCTGCCTTTTGTGTGACTGTAAACAAAAAGGAGTATTTTGTAAATCCATTAGCATTAATTAAAAGGGTTAATTCATTTTAAAATGGCAAGCAGTGGATAAAAAGTTTACTTCTTTCATCAAACCATTAATGGTAGCAGAAATTTATGTCATTCATAATTTTGGCATAAAATTGCAATGACAGAAAATATACGCCATCGGTAGCTAATAGGTTAACTTTGGCAGAAAGGTAATTTCAATAAAATATAAATCATACCCATTCAACAACTAAAAAAAAAAAAAAGAAAAAAAAAAAAAAATCTTTTCTTAAAAATTTTCTGAAAGTTCCCAACACTGTCTAAATAGTCCAATTTTCATGCAACTCTCACAAAATTTACCAAAGATTTCTTTTAAAGTTATACACATTTACTACACTTTTCATATACTCAAGCAGCTTATTCCAATAAAAAAAAAATCTGTATGTTTCAAGTTGTTCACTTAACCATGTGTTGGTCATTAAAGTGCCAATACCCCTGAGAAAATTCATCAGTAAATGAAAGGCCTTTAGTATATTCACAATATCTATAATTTCATTTACATGTTATGTCATCAAGCAGATGATCAAAAGTAACGAAAAGATCAAAAGTTTGCTCGATTCTCAAGATGCTTAAGTACAGAAAACAAAAAATTTTAGTTTGCTGCATAGAAATTATTAATTTTGGGGAATGGCTTCCTTTGCTTATCTGTTACATAAACACATAACTAGGTCATGGAGCATATTCCTTTGCTTATCTGTTACATAAACACATAACTAGGTCATGGAGCATATTCCTTTGCTTATCTGTTACATAAACACATAACTAGGTCATGGAGCATATTCACTGAATACAAACCAACCACAATGCCACAAATGATCCAATGATAGCAGTAGGTAAGGTATAGGGAGACTGTAAAGTTACTACTAGATTAAAGGAAGTACTTGATAAAACCAAAATTCTCTTTTCACTGAGTTATGGCCAAGAAATATCAAAAATTGAAAAATATGACATCACATCTGTCTAAAAGATAGGTAATTTCAGTCTGTAGATGATTAACTGTATTTGTTAAATATCATAATGTATAAAATCAAAACTTACACAATGTTTAAAACAGAATCTGGAAGTTTTACTGAATGAAGACATCTTTTCCATTGAGAAACTGACGAGTGTACATACAAACTGCATTACACAATAAAAAGTTAGCCAAGATTAGTTACATAAAGTAATCAAAGAACATTTTGACTGAAAAATAAAATAAGTTTCAATATATTAATATTACAAATATAGTAACTAAAAAATAACTTGATGAAAGATTATGTTTTAGAAGCAAAGTATAAAGTTATGTTTCAGTTATAAAAAAAACAAAAAAACAATCAAACAAGTTTATAGTTATGTATTTTTAGCTGTGAAATTTAGAACTGTCCCTCAGAAATGTCTGCTTTACTATAGAAATGATCAGCCACTGATTTTTGAAAGTTTCCTTTCTCCAAAATTCAGCAATAAAGCTTATGCTTAATTGTACAAATCAAAATACTCATATTCTATAAAATAAGATTTCAGGCTATACAACTTAATCATCTTGTACTTATATATTGAAAGAGTAATCCTGAAACTTTTGATCACTGGAATCTACATAAGGTAGATGATGAGAACATCAACTTGCTTAATAGTAAAAATAAAGATTTAATATTCTTTACATATTTCAATTTTTATTCTATAACAAATACACTATGAAAATTAACTAATTTACAATAATTTATGTATGTGTTAGTCAAATGATATCTCCAAGAACCTTATTCTATAAACTTACCTTCCACTTTGTGAACCTAACCACATTGTGGGTAAAATACTACTCATTTTTTCTACTTCTTCATACTGTAAGTCATTATCTGTTGGAAGTGTAGAAATTCCATCTTTCACAAGTTCTGTGGGTTCTTGAAGAAGTCTTTTTTCTGGACCTGATGAAGAACTTGAAGTTGGTGTTGTAGCACCAGATGATGCTGGAGAACCAGTTGCTTTTATTAATAAACCTTGGGCATCAGTTGAAGAAGTGGAGGAGATATCAGCACCTGTTCAATAAATAATAAGTCTTAAAAACAGAGAAGAAAAAAAAAAAGAGAGGAAATAACAGGTACAAAAGAAGAAGAAAAATATTAAAGTTATTTTCGTAAATCAGCCGCTTATATCTGTCTATATTTCTATCTATATTTTATATTTATTATGTAAATAGTATACAGCTGCTTATATATTAGATTCATGCTAACAGTATACTTATAACTAAACTGAATATTTTTTAATTATCTTTAATAAATTTTTTCAACCATTTTATTTGATTTAAATGATTTAAAGTACTTTTTTCAATTAAAAATAAAAAGGGTAAATTTTTATTTTTTTTTGTATGTTTTATACATAATTGAAAAAGTTATATTTATCAGTAAAATACCAAACAATCAAATTTGTTCAATGTACCTTCTCTGCAAACATTTATGAAAACAGTATATATACTAGTAAAATATGATTGTATAAACTCCTCGATACTAATTCCAGTATTGGCATTAAACACTATTATTGCAACAGCTCAATAAAAAAAAGGTCCAAAAAGTAAAAGCATTCTTATTTTAAAATGTAAGGATTACCTGACTCACTACCTTCAGGTCGACCTCGATCTTCTGATAATTCATCATCTTTGTTTTCATCAGTTTTTTCTAAATGGAGAGAAAAAATAAAATAAAAGACAAAATAAATCAACTTTATAAAATATGTAAAAAAAAAAAAAAATTAAAAAAAATTAAAAAAAAATTTCAAGAAAGTTTAAGGATATGTTTTTTTTTTAAAAAATCTTTTTACTATGAAATTTGGAAAATCCTCTCCCAATCAAAGCAAAATAAATTACTTTATAATACAAATGTACGCAAATATTTTATCTAGTTACTTTTTAACAATATGCCATTACTGATTAATTCAATTTTTACAAAATGCACCAGAGGTATATCTATAAGGATCTGATCCATGTATAACAAAAATTCTAGGTATGTTTTGAATATATATGATGCCGGACATTTTAAGAAACTGCAATGAAAAACAACCAAATTGACAGTCCATTTAAACCCAACAATAATCCTTAAAATTACAAGCTCACAACACAATATATATAATCCTCTACGCAATCATAAGAAAATACAATACAAGTTCTATACTGATGCAAATTAACTGATTCTCATAGATTGAAGAAGTTTAAATATATTGGGCTTCCAAGACAATTTAAATAAAAAAAAGTGAAAAGCTAGCTATTGCATCTGAATGAAAATGTAAGCATGAGATTCATTTTATGAATGATATCTTAAAAAATAATGGATTAATTTAACATAAATCTATTTCTATGCAGTATAAGTTTTGTTTGGTTTGTTTTACAGCATATCAACCCATTTAATGCCTAAATTTGTTTTTTTTCCCCTAGAAGTCTTGTATTTAGACACACTCAAAATCATGATTTTAAATGGTAAGACTGCTATTTGTTATGCGTATATTTTTTCCTTTTTAAAATTATATTTTTGAAATCAGTTTAATTTCTCTTAGGAACTAGACTATGTAAAATGAATCAGTATTTTGGAAAATTCGTTTAAGTTTGTTATATGATAGTATTTTAATCAGGTTGAATTAAAATGACTGCAGTTTATCAGTATGTGTTTTATAATGAGTGGCTCTTGGCATGTCACACATACGGGAGGTTCTTCCTTTTTTAGGATATACAAATGCATTATGGTAGTATGTCCAATACGGAACCTGGACATAATCCCTTCTACTCTTCTAGTTTGGCATTTCTGATGCCATTCTTCTACAGTTGGTTTAATTTTAAACAGTTTATTATTTGGCTAAGAGTTCCATAGGTTCTGCCACTTTTCTTTAATATATTAGGTTGGTGCAAAAATAATGTCGTTTTTTGACGTTCAACTTCATGTGAGAAAACGACATTATTTTTGCACCAACCTAATATTTATTGATTGCTGGTTTCAGGTCTGTATATGGGATTTGGGTTTCTAAGTTGTCTAATGTGTTGTTTTTTTTGTTTTGTTTTTTTTTTAGTAGAAGCTTTCCTTGCTGCAGAATCCACTATCTTCCCTGTGATACCAATATGGCTTGGTACCCAGCAGAAGACAATATCGCTATTTAAAGTATAAGAGTAATCAAAACATTGTATAACAAAATGTGATTGAAAGATTTTATGTCTATATTTCTGAGATGAGGTATTGTAATTATTCACATATTTACATTGTCCGCACTGTCGTTGCCATATTCATGACATTTCAGCCATTGTATGCTCTGGCCTTCTTCAGGACCTGTCTATATTTCTGAGATGAGGTATTGTAATTATTTACACTATTTACATTGTTTGGGCTCTTGTCCTCATCTTCATGGCCATATTCCCATGATATGACAACAAAGATGAACAATATAAATAGTGTAAATGAAAGATTTTAGGCTAACATTATGCAAAGAAAAGTAAAATGTCTAAAGGATCAAGTTAAAAGAATAAACTATTACATTAATGCAAACAGCATAGGATTTAGCGGAGAAATTCAAAATTAGTTTGAATTTTTCCAGTGTAATTGGTGTTACCTCAAAATACTATATTGACAATAAACACCATAAAACTCTTTATCATAACTAATATGTAGATATAAAAATGGGCTTACAAATAAGGTTTTCCTTAAATCTCTACAAAATAAACAGTACTTAGATAAAAAAAGTTGCTTATAAAATAAAAACAATAATATGAAAGTAAAATACATGAACTACTTTTAAAATTTTATTAAAGTAAATCTAGACTCTTTCCTACACATAAATGGAAAATACAGTAAAAGATATTTGTATGTCATGGTCCCTAATTAAAATAAACTGTTTAGACTAGAAATAATTGTGGTTCATGTTAACAGAATTTCTTTTTAGTACAAGTCATTTTTTTTTCTTGGTTAAAAAAAATTAGATTTTTTTTCCCTCAAAAAGAATCAAAACAGAACTAGTGTGTCCCTAATTTTATAAAAATAAGATAATTGTACTTAAGTTTTTGTTTATTCTTTAAGGGATGAGTAGCTATCAGTTACATAGGTTCTTCAGATTCTAAGAGAAATCACAGGACAGCAAAACATTTTTTTAAAAATACAAATAAAATAATGTTAATATTGTTTCTTTTTCTCATAAATTTCAATTAGGAAAATTCCACACCAAATCATCCAGACCATGTCAGCCATTTCTCTTGAATTTGTTTGATTCAATAACTTTCTTTTCTGGAACCAAATTTTTCAGACCACAGCTTGTCTGGAACTTGAAATTTTTTTTTTTTAATACAATGTTTCCAAAATGGCAGATTTTGTTTCATAATATACCAAAAGAGTAAAATAAAAATGCAATAATTTGGGAACTGCTTAGAGTTAGACAATCAAATTCTCAGGATTTTCTAACCTTAATGATACCTACATTTGTTGAAAAGAAAATTAAGGAATCCATGAGGGTTGTGTGTCATTCCCCTCTTTTTTGTGAGGTGTTGATTTCATATGGATTTAACACTTAATATTTATTTTTATTAATTTGATTGATAAAAATAAAAGGAAATTTGATATTAACAGTTAACTTTTCAATACAGAGGAAACTGATTACAATTACTTTTTGAAAGGGTTTTTAAATAACTAGTTGATATCATTAAGCAAAAGATATTAAAAAAAAAAAATCAACAATCAATTTTATAAACAATCTTACTTGAAAAATTAATACAAAATTGATTGACTTTTAAATTTTTTTATTTTTTTTATTTTTATTCCTTTTCTATAAAATATTTGGGAATTAGTGATTTTTATAATATAACATCTTTTATAAATATAATGTCTTAAATTCATAATACTTCAATACAAAATCATAACTTAATATTTTATCACTTTTACGATAAGTAAAGAGCATAAATTATTTTGCATCATGATTTGATCATCTTTAAAGTTTTAAATTTGATTCTCTTCAGCTGTTTTTTGTGATTCTCTAAATTTTCAATATATAAAAAATTTAATATTTAGAATGACAAACTTTTAAACTTCAATTTATGTAAACTTAAATTTTTACTCATTAGACCATTTTAGTATATTAGCATAACAAGTGGCTATATTTTCATACTAACAACAGAAATATAACAATGAAATATATTAGATTTCAGATCAGACCAACATAATACAACTTTCTAATAAGCATACAAAAGTTTTAAGGCATTCAAGAAGCAGATATTTAATTAGTCACTTGCATGAAGCACAGCTGGGGTGCTATAGGGTAACAATACAATTACAATATAATGGGTTGCATTTCATTGTCCCTCATGATTTCAGAAATGGAATGTTCCATCCATCTGGGACCCACTACTATGTCCCACTCAAAACTGTATAATTGACATTGTCTTCCATGAACGGTATAGCTAGTATTCATATTATATGCCAGGTGTCAGAGCCCAACTGATTATATATTATATATATATATATATATATATATATATATATATATTGTTGGGTGAGTAACATATTTGAGGACATAATAATTTTTTTTTTTTTGGTTATTGTTGCATTTTACTAACACCATAGAAGGCCTTATATGTTTCAGCAAGACTCTGCACCATCACACAAGGCTCTAGTAACACAGGAATGGGTGGCTGAACATTTTCATGATCACACAACCCCTAACATTTGGCCTCCTAACTCCCCAGTTCTCAATCCATTGGGCTACTATATGTGGAGCATTGTCAATGAACACTCCTCATACCACTAAAGATTCTTTGAAAGCCAGCATAGTCAGAAGATGAACCAGTCATTTAAATCAAGTATGCAGATGATTTCAATCTCATATACAAGAAGTTATTGAAACTGAAGGCAACTTTATTGAATAAAATTATAAAAAAGATGATGTGTTTTTATGCTTATAACATTTTTCAATTAAGATTTGTTACCTTTTCTCTAAACAGAAATGTCCTCAAATATCTTACACACCATATATATATATATATATATATCAAAACAAGCTTTGTTAAATTCAAATGGAAAGGCCTGTTTCATTTTTTTATTGTATTTTTCTGATTTTTGAATAAATTGTTGTACAACCAAAACAAAGAACATGACTGCAAATTAAAACTTATACCCATTTTAAATGATAATGCAAACTTAAAACTATACAGAAACCCTATAAATAGTCTTAAAAATAATTATTACTGCTAATAATACTGAAATAGAATTTTTATAACTTAAAAACATTAGCGAATATAAACCAGGTGATATCTACTGGAAAATAAAAACTCACAACCCTAGAGACCTATTAAGACCAACAATTTGACAAATTCCTACTCCAATCAATCATACGCCCAAAACAATCAACCAAATTATTGAACTATATTTATCTTCTAAAAACATAAATTCTACATGACTTCAGATAAATTTTCAAAAGCATTATATCAAATAATGTAGCATCAGTTACACTCATCATTGAAAATTTATTTACAAATGTATCTGCTAGTGAAACAATTCATATTATCATTAATAATTCTACTTACAAAAATAAAACCAATAAACAAGTAACTACTATTGCAAAACAAAAGCTCCTTTTTATGATCATTTACAAAATATATTTACACAAACTGATGACCTTGCAATATATGCTTCCTACATTTTCTGAATACTATGTCAACATTAGAAAAAAAAAAAAAAATTAACATCCTTTTATAGAATGAGGGGTAGAAATGAAATGTAACTATCTGAGTAGTGTTGTTACAGATGACAGAAAATGTGGCACATGGACATGAAGGTATAAGCACTAGCAAAAGAGATCTAGAAAGTAAAAGTGTTAAGACATCAGGAAACCATGTTAGAAACAAAAAAAGAGTGCTGAACTGTTATATAATATTTAATCTCTTGTATAGCAGTGAATGTTGGACAATTTCCATGAAGCAACAGAAATATGGTTCTGATGAATGCCAATATCATGGACAGAACATGAGAAATGAAGAAGTCATAAAAGTACACATTACAAGTAAATTTATACTTAAATTGAAAAAGAGTTGAAATTTCAAGAACACATGAGTAAAGAAAGTCTACAGAATTTAACCCTTGCAAAGCAAAAGAAGCTGAGGAAAATAACAAATAACCAATTTGAGTGTATGAATGGATGGAATGAAGTAAAAAGAGTGAAAAAAGAATAGAGAAAAAATTCCCAAATATTGACATCTACTGCAGGAGAAAGAAAAAAAATTCCCAAATTTTGTTTACTATTTTTACCTATTGACATCTACTGCAGGAGAAAGAAAAAAAAATTCCCAAATTTTGTTTACTATTTTTACCTATTGACATCTACTGCAGGAGAAAGAAAAAAAATTCCCAAAATTTGTTTACTATTTTTACCTATTGACATCTACTGCAGGAGAAAGAAAAAAAATTCCCAAAATTTGTTTACTATTTTTACCTATTGACATCTACTGCAGGAGAAAGAAAAAAAATTCCCAAATTTTGTTTACTATTTTTACCTATTGACATCTACTGCAGGATAGAGAAATAAATGAGCATGCTATAAACAGAAAGCACACAATTGAGCATCTGGAAAAAAAAATTACAATTAACACATTTTGTTTCATATTTGCTATGCAGTGAATAGCATGAAGTTTATGCATTCCTTTTACCTTTCAGTGCATGTACAGCTGCTTTGACAGATTCCATAGAAGATTTTCCATCTGGGCTGCTCTCTGTGGAAGGAAACATGGCACAGAACTGATAGAAAAAAAATGGTATTTGCAACAAAGTGCATCTTATGGTCAAGTAAGCAATTAACTCTTGGTCAGCAGCAAAGTGAGGAAGTGAAAAGGGATTGTGTGGAAATTAAGCTGATAACAGTTTCTTAATTATGAATATTGTTTATTATGAGGAGAGGAACATTTCACTATACATGCAAGTCTATTCCTAAAGATTATAATTTGAAGATGTGTATCATAATGTGTTGATTAGCAAGCCTATCTCAAAAGGAAATTTATCAGTATAGTGAGTTTAACTCTCATTAGTTGCTCCTACAATAAAGCCTTGTATTTAACTACTATATAAAACAATGCATGTCAAGTACTAATACAATAAAATCCACTTATATAAGTGCTCATCAGGCTTGACCATGAGTAATTTTATTTTCATTGTTGCTCAGAACTGTTCAACTAAAAAATAAAAATTTTATAAGCCTTTACTTTTTGAAGAGTGACCTTCATATATATAACATTTAAATTCCTTTCACTTAATTCCTAACAAAAAAATTACATTTCAATTGTTTTAATGATAAAGTGCAAAAATGACTTTTTCAGTAAACAGAAAACAATTGTTTTAACTATTTGTTGCTTAACTATTCTTTCACTTTAAGACTTATTTTGTATCTTATGACAATTGGTTTGTTTCTTTTTGAGATATTATGGATTTGGCTTAATTTTAGGTATGACCAAGAACTAACCTATAAAATTTTAAGTACTTGTAAAATCCTTGACACTAAAAATCTGCCTATTTTCAGTAAAGATTTATCAGAAAAACTTGTTAAATATATCTTTAAAGAGTACTGTAGTTTGGCAAAGGAGAAAAATGCAGGTTTTGGTGATTATATCTACATCAGATCTGACATTTACTTATACGGTTAATTTTTTAGACAAATTAGCTGAAAAAAATTGTTTTTCAGTCATTCAGAAATCTCTACAGGTTTAAAGGCAAGTAAAATTTTAATTGCTATGAAAAAAGTACATACAAAATATAATTGTACAGTGAGATTTTTGTACCTACCAATATACAGATATATGAATAATTATAAAATTTATGTTAAACTAAATTTAACACATATATTCATATTTTCTTCAATATCAGTCTACAATAACTACACAAGTATAATCTAATATATAAAGCTCAGTTTAAATATTGGTTGTGTGTGTGTGCGTAAAAATGTAATATCAAAAATGTAATTTTATATCTACTAGCATGTTTTACATCTTCATCAGGCCGAGAATTCTTCTTGGATTCTCTTGACTTGTTCCTTCCAACCATTTCTGTCAGATATCACTGTCGTCATGTCCTCCAGATGGCATCTAGAGTCATCTACAAGTTGGTCAATGTAGATTTGATGAAGTCTTCCAACTGATCTTTTGCCACACAATGGATTCCACAAGAGGGTGTCACTCACAAGTTCTGACTTACTTCTCCAGGAGTGACCAGCTAGCCAAAGCCTTCTCTCTCTTAGCGAAACTGAGATAGGAGGAAGGTGTCCATACAGGCATTTCTTTGTTGGGTGTTTCTTCCAACTGATGTCCAATACAACTTGTAACATCCTAGTATATGTTCTATCAAGTGATGCTTTTTGGTGTTTTGTCAGTGTCCATGTTGTTGTAAAAATAATAACAGATGTAGATTGCACAAATGACCTTGCCTTGTTGTCAGACAATTGATAAGGCTACCAAACTTCATCTCATCAAAGCAGCAGCCAGCAAGATTGGTCTCTATATTAATGCTGGCAAAACAAAATTTATCAGATACAACCAAGAAGGAGAAATTAAGTTGAAAAATGGCAACAATACCAAATCAGTCCAGGAATTTGTTTACCTTGGCAGCAACATCCAGTCAATGGAGAGAGACATCAAAATCTGCAAAGGTAAGGCCTGGGATGTCCTTGATGGTCTGAACACCATCTAGAAGTCCTTCTCTGACAATCTTAAGAGGGACTTCTTTAAGGCCACAGTAGAATCTCTCTTCCTGTATGGCTCAACCCACATTTTACATCTTACCTAACTTAATGAATTTGTATATTCCATTACAAAATGCAGAGGATTGATTGCCTTTGTGTGAATTTTGGATATAAGACCAAAATTGCACAAAGGCAACAGGGGTAGTGGTGGGGGGTATAAGGAATTTTGAAGCATTGATATGCTTCCCATGTCCAAGTTTGATGAGAGACATGTTAAGCTAATGAGCAGGCACACATCCTCTTGAAGTTCTTCCTCCGACTGCCCCTGATATTCAATACTACTACTACTACTACATCTGTCCTCCTTCTCTAATGATTAATAAAAAGAAACCCTTTTTTATTGATACTGTCTATGAAATAGCACTGGGATCAGAGGGTCAAAGTTAATGATGATACGGAATGCAACAATTCAGTTTTAAAAAACATTTATTTTTAAATAAATTATTTTCTAGTAAGGTCTTTTGTGATTTTTGTAGACAATTATTTTACTGATGGTTTATATAACTAAATTACTTAGTTATTCAAATAAAATAATTTTCTTCCCTGAAAGTAGTAATCACCCAGTTTTATTTGGAAGTAAAAGTATTTTGCAATATTATATTTTGAAAGTCTAACAAATATTATAAATTATAATATTAAATTATACTGGTTATGAGAAAGAACTAAATCTATCAAATGGCTTTAATTACAAGAATTTTGATAATACTACCTTATAACATATGCAAATCTATTAAAGAAATGACTTCATGATGAGGTAAAATAGAAGGGAGTTTACCTATGCAGTTCTAATTATATATGTATTTGACAGAAATACATTTAAAAAGGTTAAGTGCTTATAACTATTGTTTTTAATAAAAGAAACTCTCAGAAGAAAAAAAAAAGAACTATAGTAACTCCTTGAGTCCTTTCAGATGTTCTACCAAAAAAAACAAAAAAAAAATAAAAAATAAAAACTCATTTTTTTGCACTTGGAAATTTAAACAGGGATTAAAAAATAATAATAGTATTAAAGTTGTAATATATCTTCAATTATGACATTTTTTTTTTTTTAACTATTATTAATTTTTTATTAGTATACTATTTACATTTTAGTTAGTTTTCATCAAAACTATTTATGACCATAAGTAAATAGCAAAGATCAGAAAAAAAACAAGTGAAACTAAAATTTCTTTATTTCTAATTAATGCTGTTTACTAATGGCTGTAACAGACCGATGGTTGTTGCAATAAAAAACAAAATAAAAACATACTAGTCAAAAATTAATAATAATTAATACTACCAAAGTTATTGAGTAGGTAATATATAAGAAAAAAAAAAAAGAGAGGATAAAAAAATGTCATTTTGCTCTGATATATTAAAAAAATGACATTTTAAAGACAGACATTCAGTTATTTCAGTAAGACTAAATATGATAAATACACAAAGAAAGTGGTAAAACATTTTCAATTTGGTTGAGAAGTTTTTTAGTACCACCTTATGCAAACTAAGTAAACTCCTAACTCAAACTTTTCTTTGTTTAGTTTGCACTTGTAGAACTTGTTTATATATTTAATGTATTTCTAGATACATAAGATCATAGAAGTAAATTATAGTTTAAACTTTATTACATAGTGATTTTACAACTGTAATTTTACTACTGGGTGAGGCACCTAATTTATAGTTTGTATCTAAGAGCAGAGGAAAAAAAAAAGTAAGAGGAAAGCAAGAAAAGAAATAGAGAGAGAGACCAACATAAATAAATACCAAGAACATAATTTTGTACAATGACTATATTCATATGGATAACGTTTAAACAAAGGACTGGTGCAAATATGAAATATTTTTATATTACACACACAAAGAAATAGGCAGGCACACACACAAACAACACACACCCACCCACCCACACACACATAATGGTGCCAAAAAGATCTAAGCTCAACCTAAAATCCGATGTTTGAAATTAAAACAGATTTTTGGACATTGGCTAAATTTAGAACTTTTCATCACCACTGTGTGTGTGCGTGTGTGTGTGTGTGTGTGTGTGTGTGTGTGTTGAAATTAACAACAAAAACATTAAAAAAATAAAAAATAAGTGCATGAACAGCAATCTCAGTATAAAATTAAAAACAGACAGTGGAAAGAACAATGATAATAAAAATGTGGAAAATGACTGTCAAAATTAATAGTTAAATAGTGAAGTTTAAATTAAATGAAAAAAATGGGAAAAGAAAAAGAAAAATGTAAAACTCCAAAAACAAAAAGTTACATACAATGAATTAAATATACAATTCTAAAATGAAAAATGTATAACAAAGGGAAATAATAAAATAACAGAAGCAGAATAAAAGCAGGTACACTGAGAGAGTTTGGAGAAGAAGGCAGAGAGAGAGAGTTTGGAGAAGAAGGCAGAGAGAGAGAGTTTGGAGAAGAAGGCAGAGAGAGAGAGTTTGGAGAAGAAGGCAGAGAGAGAGAGTTTGGAGAAGAAGGCAGAGAGAGAGAGTTTGGAGAAGAAGGCAGAGAGAGAGAGTTTGGAGAAGAAGGCAGAGAGAGAGAGTTTGGAGAAGAAGGCAGAGAGAGAGAGAGAGAGAGAGAGAGAGAGAGAGTTTGGAGAAGAAGGCAGAGAGAGAGAGAGTCTGGAGAAGAAGGCAGAGAGAGAGAGAGAGAGAGTCTGGAGAAGAAGGCAGAGAGAGAGAGAGAGAGAGTTTGGAGAAGAAGGCAGAGAGAGAGAGAGAGAGAGAGACGGACGGACAGAGAGAGAGAGAGAGAGAGACGGACGGACAGAGAGAGAGAGAGAGAGAGACGGACAGAGAGAGAGAGAGACGGACAGAGAGAGAGAGAGAGAGAGAGACGGACAGAGAGAGAGAGAGAGAGAGAGAGACGGACGGACAGAGAGAGAGAGAGAGAGAGAGAGAGACGGACGGACAGAGAGAGAGAGAGAGAGAGAGACGGACGGACAGAGAGAGAGAGAGAGAGAGAGAGACGGACGGACAGAGAGAGAGAGAGAGAGAGAGAGAGAGAGACGGACAGAGAGAGAGAGAGAGAGAGAGAGAGACGGACGGAGAGAGAGAGAGAGAGAGAGAGACGGACGGAGAGAGAGAGAGAGAGAGAGAGAGAGAGAGAGAGAGAGAGACGGACGGACAGAGAGAGAGAGAGAGAGAGACGGACGGACAGAGAGAGAGAGAGAGAGAGAGACGGACGGACAGAGAGAGAGAGAGAGAGAGAGAGACGGACGGACAGAGAGAGAGAGAGAGAGAGAGAGAGAGAGACGGACGGACAGAGAGAGAGAGAGAGAGACGGACGGACAGAGAGAGAGAGAGAGAGACGGACGGACAGAGAGAGAGAGAGAGAGACGGACGGACAGAGAGAGAGAGAGAGACGGACGGACAGAGAGAGAGAGAGAGACGGACGGACAGAGAGAGAGAGAGAGACGGACGGACAGAGAGAGAGAGAGAGACGGACGGACAGAGAGAGAGAGAGAGACGGACGGACAGAGAGAGAGAGAGAGACGGACGGACAGAGAGAGAGAGAGAGACGGACGGACAGAGAGAGAGAGACGGACGGACAGAGAGAGAGAGACGGACGGACAGAGAGAGAGAGACGGACGGACAGAGAGAGAGAGACGGACGGACAGAGAGAGAGAGACGGACGGACAGAGAGAGAGAGACGGACGGACAGAGAGAGAGAGACGGACGGACAGAGAGAGAGAGAGACGGACGGACAGAGAGAGAGAGACGGACGGACAGAGAGAGAGAGACGGACGGACAGAGAGAGAGAGACGGACGGACAGAGAGAGAGAGACGGACGGACAGAGACGGACGGACAGAGAGAGAGAGACGGACGGACAGAGAGAGTGACGGACAGAGAGAGAGTGACGGACAGAGAGAGAGCCAGCCAGGGAATCATGAATAAATTTATTAGTTTAAATTAATATTTAGTCATATTATAACATTTGTTAATCAGTAATAAATTGCTAGTACAGCAATACTGTAATATATGCTAAGGACAAAAACGCAAATTTTTCTTAGTTTCAGTTGATAAACAATGAAAGGTACAACTGTCAAAAGAACAGTGCTGTTATAAATCTATGAATTTTGTGAAAATTATTTTCGAAAAACTAAGTTCAAGTATAGTAACTTCTTTGACAATAAAAAAAAAAAAAGTATTATAAATCATTATAATTATCTTTGGGATGTGGATACCCTCTGTTAAAAAAAGTTGGTGGGAACTATAAGTGGAGTTAGAAAAAGTGAATAAAATAATTTTAAAAGTATACTTTTGATAAAAGCTTAAAAAAAAATAAATAAAAAAAAATGATAATTCTGCAGGAGCCTCTACATATTTTTACATAAATTTATGCATGTATGCACCTTTTTTTATAAATGAAAGCAGAGGACAGGCAAGCGACAGAGCCCAGACCGAGAGAGCGGCAAGCGACAGAGCCCAGACCGAGAGAGCGGCAAGCGACAGAGCCCAGACCGAGAGAGCGGCAAGCGACAGAGCCCAGACCGAGAGAGCGGCAAGCGACAGAGCCCAGACCGAGAGAGCGGCAAGCGACAGAGCCCAGACCGAGAGAGCGGCAAGCGACAGAGCCCAGACCGAGAGAGCGGCAAGCGACAGAGCCCAGACCGAGAGAGCGGCAAGCGACAGAGCCCAGACCGAGAGAGCGGCAAGCGACAGAGCCCAGACCGAGAGAGCGGCAAGCGACAGAGCCCAGACCGAGAGAGCGGCAAGCGACAGAGCCCAGACCGAGAGAGCGGCAAGCGACAGAGCCCAGATCGAGAGAACAGCACAAATTTTATCAAATTAAATGAAGACAGAAGTGAAATTACTGAAAATTTTTCATTTTGACCTACTTCCCAATATCTAACCAAATGAACTAACATCAGAATTTTTTTTTCTTTTATCCTTTTTATGTTGGGTTGAGTTTTTTAAGCAGCCTCTTGTATAATCATTAGGAACTGTAATGTCTAAATAAAATAAACCATTAAAATATATAGTATTTGAAGGATTTTAAGCTAACTTAGAGGAATGTTTGTGTGTATGTGCCTCATATAATATATACAAATAAGTGTCATTCTATCTAAAAACTAACATTTTAAAATACAAAAAAAAACAATTGCAGTGGAGTAAGTATTTTGACATACGATCAATACTCAAATAATTTCATATTTTCTCTCATATTCTATGCAAATGTATAATAAGTATTCAAGACAAATAAGATTTCTTACTGGGAAATTCCACAACAGATGATCCAGACCATGTCACCCAACCCTCTTGGATTTCTTTGACATTTTTAAACAAATATAAGTATGGTTAAAAGAAAATCCTGAAAATTTCAATGTTTAATTCCCAGTGATTTAATTATTACATTTTTATGATTTGACTTTTTTAGTGTGTCATGAAGAAAAATCCACCATTTTATAAATGTTTGCATAATCTTTTGAGTTCTAGATAAGCTTTAGTACTGAAAGTTGATACCAGAAAGTCAGACAATTTTTGGTATATTCCACCTATCATGACAAGGTGTGAGAAAAAAATTATGAAATGACAAGATGAATGAGTATTTCACTTTTTTTCTTTTTTTTTTTTTTCAAATACATAATAAACTTCATCTGAACCCAAAATGAAGTTTAGTCATTCTTCAAAATAACACACTTAAAAATCTGATTTTTCTTTCAAATAATCTGCCAATTCACTATTGAATTCTAGCCACATTAAATGTGGTTTACCTACATGTTGAAAAAAAAAAATAAGTAAATCATCAAGGATTGGGTGACCCCGACTTCCACATTATTTTTCTTATAAGTGATTTCAAGTAGATTTAACCTACGTGATTTAACCTATATGCAAGTTTCACTATGATATAAATATTTTAAAATATTACCAAAATTTTTCTTAGTGGATTTTTCTGTATTTTTTTTTTTACAATTCAAATATTATTTTGTAATTAAAAATATTTAAATAAAATACAAAAGAAATAAGTAAATCTATGACAGATGTGTGATCTCACCCCACCCCCCAACTTTTTTTTATTTACTTACGGTGATTTCCGGTAAATTTAACCTACTGTATGCAAGTTTCACTATATTTTAATATGTATTATTAAAAATATCAAATATCGTCAACAATTTACCAACAAAGTTCCCCAACTTTAAATGTTATTTTATAATTAAAAATATTTTATAAAAAAAAATAAGGATATATATATATACACCAAATGCAAGATATTACCTACATTGTAAGGGAGACCAAGAATTAGATGCCCATAGCAAAATCTAACAATTTCATCATCCTGCCTTACCTCTCAGAGCTGGTGAATCAGCAGGTGATGAACTTTTACTGGTTGTTCGACTAGCAGTACCAGTTGCACATTGTACAAATGTTATACCACCTATTCCACTGTCTGAGTTATTGCTACCAGACCCACCTGGAGATGATGGTGGCTTTCTTTGAGGGGAAGAAGAATCTGCCTTCAAAATTTCCTCTTCCACAGGGTAGTCAGATTCCATGGCACCTAGAACAAAAAATGTGGAGTTGTATATACGAATAAAAGATGACATATACACACCTTTTCTCTCAATATACAGTGTAAATTTGCCTGATGATTGCATCTAGCATGAAAAACAGACTGTCACCTCTAAGTGTTGACTTCTATGTTCACTTTTATATATATATATATATATATATATATATATATATATATATATATAGTTAACATTTTTATAATCTTGTAAATATAAAATTATTCTTGTAAATGTACAATCTAATCAATGAAATATTTAAAATTTTTTGCTGTCAATTTCCAGGAAAAAAAGTACAAATCCAGTTTCATAAGTTTCGGTTTTATTAAAATAACTTTTTAAAATAATAAGAATTACAAATGGAATATACAGTGATAGAGTGCCAAAAGAAGAGAAAAAAATTATCACTTTGACATTATTTTTTCATCTGTTAAACTTTACCAGATAATCTATGATTTAAATGATAAAGCAAGTGAAATATCATTTACCTGGAACACTGGCTATACAAAGTATGTGAGATGATGTTACTCTAAATGCTTCTAAAACATCTCCAGGGTTATTGGCATCAATGACTGTGACTCTACTGGATGACTGGGTACTTGTACAAATCCATACTAAAGATGACAATTGTTCTTTTTCTGTCTGTTTTAAATTCTTTTCATGCTCCTTAAGAAGAAAATATAAAGGAATGCAGTTAAATGTTCAAAAAAAGAAAGAAAAAAAGACTAACTGTATATTTCCACGCAAAGCAAACTTTAGATAAGATGAGGTCAAAATCCTATAAATGTAGTATAATGACTGCTTATTGATTATATAAAGATGTTATTGGAAATTTAAAATAAAAAAATAACAAAAACCAATTCTATATCATGTTTTTCCTATATGTCCCTTAAAACCATTGTTTACATTTCATTATGTCATCTTTTATGAATACTGATTTTTCTTCCTCTTTTCCTGTTACTAAACAGTTACAAACACCAAAATGATAATGAATTTTTAATTCTTTTTTTATTTGATAATGTTAATGTTTTCATGTATGTTATTGATTATCCCACTGAGGCTGAGTTTAGCCTATTGACAAACATCACTCAGAATTTAAAGTTTCTTTTTTTAGAATTGTAGTATAAGACAACCCCCAATTTTTAAGGGTGATTATTTTGGTATTTAAAGGTCATCTTATTACATGGAAATGTACAGTAATTCTCAATAATTAAGAACAAAAATTTATAGTGTAAAATAAATTAATATTTATAAACTATTTGCAGTTTATGAATGTTGTACCTTAAAAATTTAGAGTTTCAAGCTTTTTTTGGGGTTTTTTTTTTCTAAAATCAAGGAGACATTTAATTTCAATTTTTCATTTACATAGTTAAGTTTCCATTAAGTTAACCTTTTGAACTTCAGATGAAGGGAATTTCCATCATGGCCGTTTTGTGGCTCAGCAACAAATTTGCATCTCAGAAATTTCTGTCCCATTCAATGGAGTTCATTTTCTGTGTTATTTATTTTTCAATATTATTAGTAAATTATTTGAAAATGTTCTGTGAAAAGTCACTTTTCCAACAAGACAAACCAAAATACTTCAAAAGCTTGCCATATTACATTTCAAATATGACTAAAGAAGACAATGTAGTTAATTTGGGTTTAATTTTTGACATTTATGGTTTATAAATCTAAGCTAAAAAGTACATTACCAATAACAGTATACATTTATGTTCAGTAGTTTAATAAAAATATACATTTTACATACTTTTAATTCTTCATTTAATTTCTCAATTTCATCCTTTGTTTCTTTTCTTTTTTCTAATTCTTCCGATGGGGGATTTGAGTAGAAGACACTGGCCCCAACAATAGATCCCCCATCCTTTGTTCTGCCACCGGTCAGATTTACACCAGCTGCACACCAAATCTGAAAAAGTTAAGATTCATTCGTTTAGGATTTAACAAAAAATAAAACGGTAAACTTATCTTTGTCATTTTTTAATGTGATCAATACAAATAAAAGAGAAACTGATCACCCATTTTATTATATCAAAAACAAAATTTAGAATGGTGATTTAATATTTCTAAGATGTAAGTTAAAATTTCCGCATGTTTATTTTTATTACTCCTAAAAGCAGATTTAGATGTAATATTCTATAAGAACAAAGTAAAATATACTTGTAATTAGTACTTTAAAATTGAAACTTTGCATTATTTAAAATTTTTTGTTAAAAATAATCTAATTTGTCAGTTTCTCTGCACAATATATCTTGTGTCAGTCATTTTGATAATTCAAGTTGTACTTTCGTATTTGATGATTTTAAATCTAATTCTCAAATATTAATTTTATTTTCATCTCTTTCAACAGACAATTCTTGTATGCTTAGAATCATGATCCACATTTTTCCTTCCATTTTTAAAGCATAAAACAAATTATAAGCAAGATTGCATTTCATCTCTTGAATTGTCTTGACAAAGTTCCATTGAAATGAACTTGATAACCAAGCTTGAAATCTGAAGTATTTAAATGCAAATGTCAAGAGTGTGAGCTATCTTGTGAAGAAAAGCATAATCATGGCTTTATTGGATTTGGTTAATTTAATAAATTCTTTTCATGAATCAATACAAGTTTAATTTTCAAATTCACAATATGAAAGCAATCTAAACATCAATGTTTACAGTCAAATATTTGATAAGATAGTATACCACAAACATTATAGAAATTTTCTTTTGGGGGCTAATATTTACAAAAAATGTTTGGACAACGAAATAATAGTGAGAACTGTATAATTTAAAATGTTTATTAAAATACCAATATTTAAAATTCAACTGAGTCTTTTCAAAGTTGTTATGTTTAGTTTCCTATCAAAACTAGATCATATTAGAAAATCATATACCAATCTTTGTAGGTTATCTCAAATTCAGCTGAAAATAATTTTCTCGTATAATTTAAACAGTTTATACTTGATTTATACAAGAAATAAAATAAAACAATATTCCAGATAAAATTTAAAATAATAAATAACATTGAAAAAGATTGTAAATTATTCATGAATTAAAAGGATACCTACTTATTCTATTTATGTTTTTCAGTAACTTTTGGCATTAGATTAAGATGTTTTATATATATATATATATATATATATATATATATATGTATATATATATGTATATGTATGTATATATATATATGTATGTATATATATATGTATATATGTGTGTGTGTGTATTGGAGCAGCAGATCATTATTCAAACATATATTGTTAAATATAACAGACGATGAATGTTTATTATGTTTGATCATGAGCCATTCTAAGCTTTGTATAGTTGCTTTAATTTCAGGAGAAAATAAAGTTCAACATTTGGATATTTTTTTTTATTATGCAGTTCCTAAATCTAAACTTTCAGCTGACACGAGCCATCATCAAACTGGTTAAAAAGTTAACCAATAACACCACCTCCCAACTTAAAAACCATATCAAACTTAATGCTGAAACAGGATCTTATAAACTTCAAAAGATTACAGGTGACTATCAACCTGGTTACCTTTATGGAAATGTAAAAATCCATAAAAAAAGATCATCCCCTCTGATCTATTATTTCACAAATACCTACACCAGTATATTACCTTTCAAAATTCATTAACAAATTAATTACTCCCTACCTCCCAAGTAATATTGTATAAACTCCACAAATGAATTTATACAAATTCCTCATGCTGTAAAACCAAACAATCAAATTGCACCTTTGGATGTACAAAATTTATTTACTAATGTCTCCAGCCATGAAACAATAGGCATCATTATCCGTGATGTATACAATCACACTTTTCTCCCACCCGTCAATATTAAAGCCACTATTTTGAAAAAAATTATTAGTATATACCTCTCAAATACCTTTTCATGAGCCCCCCAAGTAATATTTATACTCAAATAGACTGTATTGCGATGGGATCTCTTTAGGCCCCCTTTTTCCTAATTATTATATGGCACATTTGGAAAATAAAATACTTAATGAAACTAATAAACCCTCTGTATATGTAAGATACATAAATGATATTTTCATTTTAGCTAAAAATATTGATCACATTACACAACTTAAAAACAAATTAAAAAATCACTGTCCTCAAATTTACACTATATCTTAATATTAATAAAATTACATAAATTTATTACTTCTCTATATAGAAAACCCACTTGCATTCACTTGTGCCTTAGTGAATATCCCCAATGTCATAAGTTAGCTGTTATAAAATCGCACACAAATGTCTTCTTCCAAAACCATATTCTATAAAGAGTTACATAACATTAAACAAACATTTGTTAATAATGGATTCCCTAATTCCGTCATTGATCAACAAATTAAAATGTATCTCAATAAACTTAATTATAACTAACAAAATTGGTAATATTAATAATTGTAACCATAATAGTATACTTCAAAATAAACATAATACTATTAACTTATACTATTGTAACCAAATGCATAATAATTGCAAACATAATGAAACACTCAAAAACATAATAAGTAAAAATGTTAAACCCATTAATAATAATAAACAAGTTAAGCTTATCATATATTATAAAAAATTTAAAACAATTGAGCTCATAGTCTCTAATAACCCTACAACCACACAACTAAATTCTCTACAAAAAACCAATGTAGTGTACCAATTTACATGCCTGTTCAGAGATTGTATCTCTGATACTAATAATAAACCCACTACATATATTGGTTTTACTACAACCACGCTCTCTCGTAGACTTACCTGTCCCCTTTCTGATCTTAATTTTATTAAACAATATTTCTTAGAAAAACATACCTATGTACATAATATTAGATAGATATTAGTCGATAAAACAATAATACTAACACATACACACAGTAAAAAGAACCTTCAGAAATTGGAGGCTATCAACATTAAAACAAAGCAACCCACACTCAACAAAATTAATTTTCAAACTAGTCACAACACATTAAATTGCATCTAAACATATAGTTCTGTTGTTAATATTTCAGTTTCTCACGTGGTACATCATAGAATCGCATCACGAATTTATGACCTAAGCCTGCTATTCCACAACTGTTATTGTCACATAGCAACTTCTATGTAAACATAACAGGATATCATCTTTGATAGTGAATATCTTTGTTGAAATGTCCATATAACCACTCTGATGATGACTCATATGAGCCAAAAGCTTAGATTGAGAAACAGCACAAGATAATAATCCAAATGTTGGACAGTTTTTGTCTTTATTTTCTCCCAAAATTAAAGCAACTATATGGAGCTTAGAACGGCTCATGATAAAACATAATAGACATTTGTTGAAGGTTATATTTAACAAATATATGTGTTTGTTTATACCATACCTAAAAAGGGAGATGAAAGGGGGGGGGAAGAAAAGAAAAAAGATTTTACTAAGCAGAAAAAAAAAATTGGTAAAATATTATTCCAACAAAATCCTATCACCACTTACTTTTAATCCAGGCTCTTTTTCTAACAAAGGTCTACAGTACACTGGTACTGGAACTGGCACATGGCTTTTGTTGGGAAGTTCACGCGGAATAGTAGGTTGAAATTTTGCAGGGAGGCTCCAGCCATATGCCTGCATTCTTCCGTCATCTTTTTTGACATGAACTCTTACTTGTTTATATTGTTCCCATCTTTCTCTTTCCTTCTCCTTCTTCGTTTTCTCAGAAATACTGAAGGGGGAGAAAAAAACGAAAGAAAAAAAAGCATATTGTAAATGTAGAAATGCTATTTGATTATATTTTTATAAGTAAAAAACATGTTGCAAATTTGAATTTATATCTTGAAAAATATGAATTCTCAAATTAACCTCACCTACTTTAAAAAATTTTACTTTTAAAAATTAGAAAATGTTCCTTTAATCAAGAACAAAAAAAAAAAAAAAATCCAGTTGCATTTTCCAATCATATCCAAAGAAAAGAAAAAAAAAAAGAGAAAAGGGTGACGGAAGAAAAAAAGGTAAAGAAAAAGAAAAAATTTAAATAAATGCTAAATATATCTTACCCTTCATCTTGCAAAAATTCGTATGCTTTAGCTTTTTCACCTAAATTGTACTTGCTGCGTTGTTTTTTATTAGGGTCTCCGACTGGCTGAACATGAGTGGTTGGAGCGTTGTATCGTACGGTGGCAACAGGTTTTTTGCTAGGCTTATTTGAGGAGTTGAACAAATTGCTAAAACTATACAAAAAGAAAAATATAGAAAAATAAAAGGTTATAATTACATGGAGACCAAGAACAAAATCTCCTTGATACAAAACCTGTGACTGTTTTTACAACTCACAGAATTATAAATATTGACAATTTTAATTCAATAAATGCATCACAAAATTCATTAATATTTTGTTTTTAATAAATATCTTTTAAAATTTAGATCATTCTTCATTTATTCTCGTTGATTTCTTTCAAACTGACCAAGTATTAAATACACTCACACACATTTTATTTTATGTACAGTACATAGTGGAAAGTGCTCAATATCAGTGATAGAGCTAACATATTCAGTTGTATGAATATGAGTTTGTGCACCTAGCCTTGGATTGTTTATATGGATGTGTTTTTGTGAACTAAAATGTGTACACGTGTATGTATGTATGTGTGTGTGTGTGTGTGTGTGTGTGTGTGTGTGTGTGTGTCTATATGCATGAAAGTGTCATCCCAAACAGATGCAGAAGTAAATTCCCCCTCCCATCACCAAACAGAATCAAACGTGCATAAATAAATCCAATTTTTAAAAATAGACCAGTTTGTCTGATGATAGCAAAAGTGTGAAACCCAAGGTCACAAACTCATATCCATACAACTAAAATGATATATAATTTTGTATAATTTTATATATCAACAAACAGTATTTAGAAAAAATATGACAAACTGGAAAGGTTTTTTTTGTGATGTACTTCAATAAAATCTTAACAGATGAAGCATGTCACAAAAAAACCTTTCCAGTTTGTCATATATACATACATACATACACACACATATGATTAATACAAATAAATGTAAATTGTCACTCAGTTGATTGATGTTATATATGCCGCACACTGGGATTGCCTCCCCAGGCCGATGACATCAAGATGTTACCTTCCCGACAAATTGACCTCGAGGTGAGAATCAAATCCAGGACTCATGGTCAGAAAGTGAACAATCTAACTACTTGTCCATGTGCCCACCTTTGGAAGTTGCCTGGAACGGACACCATGGGTTGATCCGAGCCTTGTGAGTGAAATTGGGTAGACAAAACTGATTGGAAGCTGTCAATGGTTAGCACAAAATCTGAAGTCAATATGACTGAGGGTTTGAACGTACTGGCCTTGTTCAAAATCAGGTTATCATGTCAGATTATATGCTCTTTCCCAGAAACTGTAACTAAGATCTGCTCAGCATAATTGCAGTATAAATTATGGATTGGGCTCAGTTTGTGTTGAATAAGAACAAATGTGCCTGAATAGGCATCTGTGCAATAGGAACTGGTTAACTGCCTTAGCAGATAAGTGTGCTTAGAAAACAAGTAGTCAGCTCATTATTTACATTTGGTAATTTTGACAAGGTAGGAAAATTTGGTAACTATGACAAAAGTTGATTGAAAATTGAGAGCCACTCAGGGCTAAGTCTCCCCACTCCCCTATATCTTTAAATAATTGAAATTTGTGGGTCCAGATAACAACCCACTACAACAATACCAGGGGCATAATTGCAGAAGGTGAGTTTAGGGGTCCAGGCCTCCTTCCCCAATCTAGATAAAACTACACTACAATACCAGGGCTGTACTTTCTAGAGGGAACTAGCACCCCCCTCCATAAGTTTAAATAAGTATTAACTAAAAAAAAAAAAAATGGGTTTCAGTCTAAATAAAACCCCACTGTAGCAATACCAGGGCAGTACTTTCAGGATGGGGGAGTTTAGGGGGCTAAGCCCTCCCCTCCAATATTTTAAAATAAATAATTTTGTAAATAGGTATTTATTTAATAACTATAGTATGTTGTTTGCAAGCAAATAAAATTGATTTATCTAAATTAAAGATAAGTTCTTATACCGTTTTTTTTTAATTATTATAATAAAAAAAGTAGTATCCCCCAAATCCCACTCCAGAATGACCTTAAAATCAATTTTAAGTAGAGTTTTATTTCATAGTTACCGAATTTTCCCCGATATATATATATATATATATATTATAAAGAGATAATCATACATTGAATCAATTAGCAATATTAATGCAATTAATGGTGAATTGTCTTCGCTAACAGACGTAATATAAGCATTAACCTTAATATAACTTAATATAAGCATTTGCCATTAATTGCATTAATATTGCTAATTGATTCAATGTACGATTATCTCTTTATAATATAAAATATATGCTGCCTAATATATATATATTATGCCACACATCAGATCTAATGACAGTTTCCCTTAAGGGATACAGGTTTGAATTCTGTCAGAGGACACATTTTCTAACAAGATTTCTTGAATATTCAGGCTGGTAATATGTAAAAAAGAACATACTGTTTAATAAATAAATAAAAACAGACCATCTACTCAAATATGAGTATCTATTTCAAAAATAACATTTAAACAAATAAATTAAATAATCTGTTGGATTTAATCCATTATATATATATATATATATATATATATATATATATTTTAACTTATTTAAAATGTTTTTTCGCTACACAG
>OZ038520.1:48736594-48871594 GCA_964036315.1 Acanthosepion esculentum
TGATATTCACTTTATAACAGAATAATATTTAAGATACATAGCAATATTAGTTACTGATGATACATGCTGTTTATAAGTATTTATTGGCATGCATTGTTTCTATATGAATACAACCGACATTAGACCATAATTCTATTGACGAATATTCTTTAGAAGTGTTCCCTAGACCAATATTCCTTACACAAATGTTCTGGATCCTAATTGCATGAGGCAAATGCAAAAGCCTATATTATTGAATAATTTTTTGAAGTTCAATATAACAAACAATGTATGAGAACTTTTGCTTATTCTTCATCATTATACAGAAAACTAATTATTCTTCAAAGATTAACATGTTTTTAGTAAATAAGGGCATTAGTATTTAATATTTTTCTAGTTGTTTGCTTTAGTGGGTATTTTTTAAAGTTTGCATCAAAACGTAAACAAACCACAGGGATTGTATATGAATATTATGCCAAATTATTATTATTATTATGCTGAAATAAAGTTTTTATTTGCAAAATAACTTGCATATAAATGTATATATTGGATATTATCATTAATGTCTCAATATTTATGTTTTTAGTAAATAAGGGCATTAGTATTTAATATTTTTCTAGTTGTTTGCTTTAGTGGACCATCATTAGAATTTTTATTTTAATAGGAGATAACATGCTGTGCAGCCAGCAGGTATTCTCTTAAAAGATATATAAAATTTTTTTACTGATTATCTCAATAAGGATTTCATAATACTAAAAAATCACAAGTAATAAAGACTTGCATAGGCATATTGATATAGTGAAGCAAGGATTAAAAAAATTATCAGTTGCCACAAAATCTGAATCTCATAAATAAAAGCCATATGTATAAAAAGAAATAAATTTAACATCAAAAATTCAAAGAACTATTAAAATTTTAATGCCAAATTGGGACATTAATAATAATATCCAATATACAGTGTAACCCGAATATAAGAGAAACCCGGATATAAGAGATTTTATCTGGTCCCAAATTAGAGCCTGTGCTAATAAAATAAAATAGACCAAACCTGGATATAAGAGAAACCCGGATATAAGATATTTCTTCTCCGGCCCCGACAACTCCCTTATATCTGGGTTACACTGTATACATTTTTACTTATAGATGTACAAGAAATATTTGTTGAGTACTTCACAAATTTATGGGTCAGCTCTATTTACTACAGAAATTTATTGTAAATCTGGATAAAATAGATAAAACATTTTCTAAGAATGTTAGAGCCAAATATTTTATATATTTCATAGTTAGAGTGTCCAGGTATCCCATAAGACCCAACTTGATATGAGGAAAGCCTTTCGAAGGGTATTTTTTAAAGTTTGCATCAAAATGTAAACAAACCACAGGGATTGTATATGAATATTATGCCAAATTAAGTGCTAAAATAAAGTTTTTATTCGCAAAATAACTTGCATATAAATGTATATATTGGATATTATCATTAATGTCTCAATGTGACATTAAAATTTGAATTAAAAGTTCCTTGAATTTTCAGTGTTAAATTTGTTTCTTTTTACACGAGTCTTTTTCATGGGACTGGGATTTTGTCTACTTTCTAGATAAGAGGCTAGGACTTTGTCCAGTTTTCAGATATGGTATCTGTATTAATAAGTGAAAAAATTAATAGTCTATTAACATACAAAATTAGATGCAAAAACATGCTGCTAATTAATCCTGGGTAGTAAAGATTGTACTTAAAAATCCTATAAGAAAAAAAAAAAAAAGGATTTTTAAAGTCACCATCTACATATCGACAATATTATTTATCAACATTTATTTTTTGAATTTAAGTAACTGTGTGTACATGTTATGATGAGAACTTTATTCATAAAGATTTCCTAAATATTCATAAATTACTACTTACATGATAATGGCATGAATAGTAGCAAATTACAGAAAAAAAAAAAAAAAAAATCACATTTTGAAAAAATGTGAAAATTTTCCTATCTAAAATATTTATTGAAAAAAAAAGAAAAAAGAAAAAAAAAGAAAAAAGAAAAAAAAGACAAAAACAAAATAAGAATGATAGGATTTCATTGTAATAAAAAACTTATCCTTATTATTTGTAAAAAATGATCAAACTAGGACCTAAGTTTGAGAAATTAACTCCCAAATTAATTTTATGCAGAAATTAAAGTAAAATTAATTTCTGAATACTAAATTTGATATGAAAACATTAATTTGCCAATGTACTAAATGGTAGATGACTGCTTAAAATATAATATGAAACTTTAACCTTTAGTACTCTGCATTATTAATACTATTTTTTCAATTGCAGTAACCTTATTGCTAATTTCACTTAAAGGTGTTTTCTGTTGCTAGAGAAGGGTATGACAACACAACTATGAAATTCAAACAAATTCAAATTTGCAAGTGAAATCACACGTGGAGTGATAAAGGGTAAGGTAAGACAATTTTTTTTTTTTGCAAAAATATTAATAATCAGGAATTAAATAAATTATGAATTAAATGTAACTACATTAAATAAATTTATAATACTGCAGTTTTCATATAAAATAAGTTGTTATCCAAGATTAAACTTATCTTTTGCATTTAGCATGTATGTGTAGGGGGGGGATCATATACTAAGTCAGTTTTACAAATACTTCAAGGATTTCATTGGCCTGGGCTTCAACTGAGTTTCATAGTTGTAATCAGTAAACCATTATGGATAACATTAATTAATATTTAAAACTGTTAAACATTAAAGTAGTTAATATACGGTTACAATAGATAATATATAAATTTTAATCTCAATTTATTAAGACAATTTAAAATTCTATCAATATTTAATTCACTTAGGTTAAGTGTAAATTGAGATTATATATTACCATTATTGTTACATACCTAATGATGTAAGTAACAGGTTACAACAAAGTTATTCTTCTTATTTACTATTTTCAAAGAAATAAGATCAAGATGACCCATTTTCTAGTGTTCTTTAACAATGTGTCACAAGAATGACCTGATTTTCAATATAGCATTTGTAACACATGTACACATTTTAAACATTAATTGAAATTTAAGATTATAAAAAAAACTTTTCTAAGATTAAAATATTAGACAACTTATATACAGCAAAGTAAATTTTACTGCACATTAATTTTTACTCAAATCAATTATTACTGTATAGCATTATTATATATATATTTAATTTCAGTGTTCTATATTATAATCATTTTAAGTACTAATTACATAAAATTATTCTTTTCGGATATCTACACAAAATAGACTTTAATATCTTTTTCATTATAAAAAACTTTTAATCTTGTAGATTTCTCAGGGTAAATGATTTTTAATACCAAGTCAATTTCTTGCCCCCCACAGAATGTTCAATATATAAAGACAAAAGGAACATCCCCCCACACCAATGTGTTTCATCCCAAGGGACTTTACCATGATAAATTTACCTTAAAGTCCCTCAGGGGAGGAAACATAGATAAAGAAAGGTTTTCTTTTTGCCTTTATCCATATAGTCTTTTTACAGATATATTTGAATTTTTTTACACAATGTTACATATATATATTACAGCCTTCTTAAATAATTTTGTATATACAATTATAATTGAGGTTAAACCAAAAATATTTGATCTAGTCCTTCATGATGCCCAGAAACCTTCCAGTTCAATGTTGCTCAAGTCTACTCTTGAAGTTTTGTAGCACCTGTGCATCTACTAGTGAAAGCTGGGAGACTGTTCACTATGCCTACTAAATACCTAGAGAAGTGCTGCATAAGATTCGTTTTTGTTTTCTAACTAAAATAAGTGACATTGAGTGGTGCTACTAATTCCTATGAAAAGGAGGGTACACAATATATTGTGAATTACTTCTAGGTCTCGTTCATATCAAAACCTTATCTCTTCTATTGAATGTTCAATATCATTTGTCCATTATTTTCTGCTAATAAATGTTTTCTTTATATATATTTATTTAAGCATATGAACAAAAAGTCAAATCCAAACAATACATATGTAAAAAATTGTGAAAATTCACAAAATGATATCACATGATCAATTTCACAGTAAAATGTTTTTTTGTTCACAGCTAAAACTAAATTCTAACAGATGACTTAAGACACTCATCTTGTTTATGATATTAAATATATTTTTAAATGCAATCTTAAACTGCAAAAATCACTGATGAATAAAACTGATAATTAAGGTTGCTTAAGTGTTCAAATTTAAAGTAAGAATTTAAGATATAATAGGACTAAATTGAAAGTAAGATAGGTGAATAGTTCCAGTTGGATACAGCAATAATACAATGCATAATAAATGTAAATCAGAAATACACAACCAGTAAAGGCCTTAATCTATCATTGATGCAATTATCAAAAGGTTATATACAAATAAAGAACACTTATTGAAAAACAGTTGTAAATAGTTGTATGTTGTAAGCAAAGTAAAAGGCAAATATTTACTAAATGAGAATCACTTTTTGAAAAGAAAATAAGGCATGATTTGTTAGGGTGAGAAAACAAAAAAATCATTACCTCAGTTTGTGTGGAGGAAAGAAAAAAAGAAAAATTAGTCATATTTTCATTTAAAATAGGTAATTTTATAAAAATTAAAAAAAAAAAATAATAATAAAATAAGATATTTTTTAATTCATAGTAATGAAATAATACTGTCAGCATTTTAGGTCATTAAAATATTACTTATTACTATAAATTCAATATGGCTTATGGATTTTTAACAAAAATTAAGGATGGATAATATAGTCCAAATAAGCACCCTACAAGTCAAAAGGATATATTTGCAATAATAAATTATTTATACAGTTTCTATATAGATAAATTAGGGATATCAATACACTACAATTTTCTTTGATATGATTTTTCTGTACACAAAAACTTTTAGTCTGATGAAGTCCTAAGGGACAAAACATGTTAAAAGAAAACTTTCCATTTTCTCATACATGCTCCCCCCCCAATATTGTTCTTGATATAAAAAAAAAAAAAAAAAATCATCTCACTCATAAAAATGTACATTTTACATTTGTACATAAAAATGTACATTTTATGACCTTTTAAATGATGCAAGCTTTGATAAGAGTACATTATATATAGCAAAATCTCTCTTCAAACATTACTTACTACTCAGAATTTCGACATTTTATTTGTCGACAAAGTGAAACAAGTTTACATTTTCCTATTGGAATTGATATTATTAGAAAAACATTTTGAGATCAAAGAAATCAGTTTTTTTGGTGACTATACCCTCTTTTTTTTTTCTTCTCATTTTACTTTTTATGGCAATCATTAAATTTTGCACCTCTAGTAAAATATTTTTTTAAATTACCTAAATCAATTTAGGCTCAGAGGATATTTTGTTTTACAGGCAACATATTTCCTTAAAGAGTAAGCAAATATCTAATTCAAAAGGTATAGGGAAAAGTAATCTAACTTAATATAGAGTAAAAACAAAATTTAAGAACTTTGTGTTTGTTAGTCAGAGATAGAGTACCACATGCACAACATGAAAATAAAAGTTAAACATTGTGTTGGGATTGTATGTCAAGCAGTAATGTCAATCTGTTGAATTAAGGAAATATTAGATTTATTTAGAATTATTAAATATGGTTAAGTTACAGGCTGAAAATCAAAAATGTCAGTATTGGGTTTTTCAGTATAAAAATGACTTGAAACAGCCTACCATGCTGAGGTGATGTGTCACTTAATCATTAGCTTATGGTAAAAATTCAAAACAATTGACACTATACCCAATATGGGAATCTCTACAATATGATAAATGCTCGAAAAAAAACAATGATTGAAAGCAATAAAAGAACCTATTCAGATTGGCGCCCCATTGATATGATGCTGCATAAATAGAAAAATAAGATGAAAAATGTTATTTGAGGTATTTTTATTTGTTCTTCCTTTTTATTTCTTTAATTTTAAATTTTAAAAAAAGAAATAAAAAAAAAAAACATAAAATGTCAAATGATTGAAATATTTTTTTTCTAATAACATCTTAAAATATTTCAAGTATTCTAACACAAGTATTAGGCTAACCTTAGTCATTTTGGATAAATTTCACTATTTCATAACTATGTGATACAACAGGAGACACCATGGATAGCAGCTCGGATTGAGGAATCGTAGATCCGAGTTCGAATTCCATTTGAATCCATTATATTCACTTACATGGTAATACCCTTGAGAAAGGTATGAATCCTCTTCTTCCAACCAGCTATAGGTAAATAGCAGGATAGACCAGGTTCTCTAGCCTTGGATGGCAACTGGTCTATCACAGAAAGAAATGGCAACCTACTGCGGGGAAAAAAAATCTGCCTCATCAGTCATGTATCGAAAGATACATGATTGCGTAAGCATGTATCACACATGGCACATAACTGACTGATGTGATACAACAGATTAATAGTGAAGAACAGCAAATGACCAGTACAAATTCACTCATATAAACAGCATTATTTTATTTACATGTTTAATTATTTTTGGTGACTAGACACCAAAGTCTTGTGCCTGTAAATTGGTTTTAAACGTTAATTTGGGTAGTATTTAAAGGATATGTTTGTTTTTATTCTTATTAATTGGTCAAACTAGCTCTGAAATTCCTGAGTATCATGCCAACCATCACAGTCCTGCATCATGGTCGGAAGGTCATTAGGGTGGCATTCTGTGTTGTAACACAGCTGGCCAATGTAGGTAGTTGCTTGGCAACCAACCTATCTTGCTTTATAGCTTAGTGTCCAGACCAGTAGATCTCAAGTTCTTGTTTTGCTTGCCAACAATGTCCTACAGACATTGAATATCACAAATACCACACCCATTCCACATCACCTGTCATACAAGTTTTTCTGTTGTCCTGACCCTCGGCATAGTGTTGGGGGAAGGAAAAAAAAAAAAAAAAAAATCAGCTAGTGGGTCACCAAACAAGATATATACATAAAGCAAAAATTCAGTTTTTAAAACAATGTGTCCCTATATTAATTAAATGTATATAAGTATATGAAACTACAAGATACAAATTCTGCTTTTTAATACAAAGCATAAAAAGGTTGTCTTGATTTTTATAAAAGTTTCCTGGCTTGAATATAGTAACCCAATTTAGAGAAAGTAAACACTTATTAGATAAGCTAAAAGTGTTTTTACTACAAGCAAATGAAAATGTATTGAAGGAGTGAGCTAAATTTAATAAGTGAGAAATAAAATAGAATCCTTCAAGAAAAATGTTATTATATTAACCCATATTCATAAACTTATAGCTGGTGAGGGAATAAGTAGAAAAATAATTTTTTTGCATGAAACTTGAAAATATAACAAAAAAATCTTACCTGTAAACATTTTGGTACTTAGTTCAGAATGATGAATGATAAGCAAGTCAACCAGAATAATTTCCATCCAAATTATCTTCAGTTTTCTTGAGAAGTCCAAAGTATTTTCAAAACAACTTCAAATCTTAATTATTCTCTTCCCAATGTTTCTATTACTGATACATATAATGTGTGTGTGCGTGTGTGTAAAATTTCAGATATAACTAAAATATATCTGCAAAAAGACAATATGAAAACTTTTCTTAGTCAATATGCTTTGTCCTCTAATGGACTTTTTGCCTTGATAAAATCAATCAGAGGACAAAACACATTGGATAAGTTTTTCTTTTCTTATATAACACAAAAATCCCTGCCCCTTATTCTAAAAGTGGTCAAAATCTCAGTCGCATAAACAAAAGTCTCATATATAAACAAAAAAGTTATTTCATAGATAAAAACTTTAAGCCGTTAATTCAGCAAACCATCCAGATCATTTACAAACATATATTAATGTTTGTAAATGATCTGAATGGTTTATGTTTTGCCACAAACTTAAAAAAAAAAAAAAAAATAAAACACCCTTCTTAGGGCTTTCTTCAGAAAGAAATGTAATATTAGGATTCCTTTACTATATAATATATCAAATATGTGACTGTAGCATTGTTAGGAAACGTTTTTTAATGATTGATTTACTATGAACGATTGATTTACTATGAATTTTCACAGCAAACAGAGCAGACCCATAAACCTGTGAAGTAAGTGACAGAAATCGATCTTTCTTACCCATATAAGTGTGTATATATATATATATATATATTGGATATTATTATTAATGTCTTAATTTGACATTAAATTTTGAATTAAAAGTATGTGTGTATGTATGTATGTATGTGTGTGTGCGTGTGTATGTATGTGTGTGTGTGTGAAAGAAGGTAATAACTTTGGTTTTTAGTATGCATCATTATCTGAGCACCTGAAAATGAATATTAGTATACGAAAACTGAAATGTGAATGCTATTGGTAGATATCCAGATTTGCATATTTATTTTTGACTAATATAGGATTATCATAAAGATTATCATACTTAATGTTCCTTACCCATAACTCTTGAAATCCATCACCGAAATATTTTAGTAATATGTTAATTCGGCATTTCTTTAATGATCTTTAAGAACATTTTTTTAGTTTTTACTAGTAATGTGATAAATATTCTATGAAAATGAACTCCATCTTAGTAGACTTGAAAAGTTTCAACAATAATATCATCAGCCACAATACAATAATCAAGTTTATAAACAAAAATATTATACCTAATTATTAGTAATTACTAATAAGTTTTTGAGATCTTTTTACATAGTTATTTAAAAGAATGTTGACAAATCTTAAATCTACAATGTTCTTTTTTTAAATATTATCATAAATAATGAAATATTGATAAATGAATGTTGTATTTAAAGCTTCTGCATCCCGTTGTAAGATGAACATTTTTAGAATTATAGAGAGAGAAAAAGAATATCACTTATTTAGAAACATGTTTTCATGCTTTGCTAAAAATCACTGAAGTTAATAAGAAATTTTTAAAGAACATTTATAGTATTATTTTTTAATTTTCAATTATTTGGTTTATTAAAAATTTTTCAGTTGGGGTAACCACCAATATATAAGAGTATAATTGCAGAAATTATTTCTCTTATTTTCTTTTTGTATACTACTAGATAAAATTAATGTTGAACTATGTTGAGTCAAATGACTATGATGGAATGCCATTTTATATTTTGTGTTTAATTACAATTTGCTATCTACAGATGAAGAAAAAAAATACAATTCTAATAAATAATTAATATTAAAAATACTATGTATACTAAATATTTTGCAGCTATTCTGAATGAATCAACAAAATATTTTGTAAGGTACTTTACTGAAGTCAGTTTACTAACCTACAGAAAAATCCTTTTTTGTAACGTGATTGATTACAAAGAACAAAACTGGTGCCTGTAATAAAAACTGATTGGTTATCTGTAGTTGAGAAAAATAAGTATCAGTTCAAAGGAAAAAAATATCAGCTTTAAGTCACTATAAAGTGCCCATTGTTTTCAAATGACTAAAGATTCTATGTAAGTCTCTTATCTGATCACTTGAGCTTTATCAGGTTCTTTTAAATAGATCTTAATCATGTATAAGATACAATTCATAATCTGAATAGCAAATTAAACATGAAGTGCACAATTAAACATTTTTTCTTCTTTTTTTTTTTTTTTTAAATTACAATTTTGACCTGTTGCTTTCATTTTCTCTAAATAGGACCTTATATTTTTACTTTGTTCTGGAATTCCTTTCCCGTATCTTATATCCAGTATTTGCAAATTTATTTTATTTTATAAAATATGGTAAAGTAGATTTAATTTTTGGCAAAGTTCATTATTCAAATCCTCCCACAAAAAAAAAAAAAAAAAAACAAACAATGTGTCAAAAGGACTTTTTTTTTCTCTCTCTCTTGACATCACTATTACTGTATGAGTATACAGTAATAGCAATTCTTATTGCTTTAAAAATCTTTAATAAAACCCAAACTGGATCTATGCATTTTCTTTTACACTATTCTTGTAAATAAACCTTTTTTTGAGAATTAATATAAAAAAAAAAAAATAGTATAAACCCAGATGCTCAAAACCTATTTTAGTGAATTTATAGTGAGAGCAAATGAAACAAATACCTGGAAAATGTTTTGTTTTGCTTTTTTTTTTTTTAAGAATTTTAATTAGTTACTTGTGTTTATTTAAATTTTCTTGTTCAGACATTTTTATTAATTTATGAATTAAAAAAAAAAACGTTTTCATATTTATTCCTTTATAATATGACAAATAATAAATATTGCATTGTAGTTGACTCACATATTTTTATAAACTTGTAAATATAAAATTATTCTTGTAAATAAACAATGAATAAAATAGTCTTTAATTCTTTTGTTGTCAAGTCTCAAGAAAAAAAAGAATGCATAAATCCAGTTTCATGCCTGTTTTATTAAAATTCTTTGACACCATTTTTTTTTTCAAATATGTACGTTAAACTTTGCATTTTTTTTTAAATTATAAATTTGCTTTGTTGTACATTTAATTGCAACAAATGTATTATGTATTAATCTTTTTAATTGATAGGTTATCATAAGAACAAACTTTAGAAGTTATCAAACCCTAGCTCACAAATCACATGTGGCTCTGATGTTTAACGTGAGGCTTATGGAAGGACCAGGATCTAAAGATGATCCATAAGGCTGAATCTTCAATTGAATATTATGGAAAAATCTTCCAAAGAAAATATAGTAAACTGAAGAAGATTAGTGTGTGACTAATCTCAATTGTCAATGCAACATACTGCTATGAATCATCAGTCAAGGCTTTCATATGTGTACTTACTGCAGAAAAAAAAGTTTGTTAAAATAGCCTTTTCAGCTTGAAACATTTCAAATTAAGAATTAGATGAAGTGTCATAATTTGTTCCCCCAACTGGTATAAGTAATTTGATTCCAGATTCTTGTACCAACAATCCGGCTATTGTGCTTTCACAAGAACAGGATAGACTTCTTCCATATAGTTTCTGAAGTGTAACAAGAATGCATGCATTCACAATTTCTTCTTTTTTATCATCTTTGTAGACTTTGTCAAGCAATAGCAGATTCAGAACATGACATTGCAGAGAGGAATTGGCAGCTGATATAAGCTCTAGCAGAAGACTAAATGATGATTCAAAGATTGGTTTCAAAATTAGTGACAAGAAATCCAAAACAATGCACACTAACCCCCACAATCAAATACAATCATTGTGGTAATGTAACCATTGAAAAATGTGGAAATAACTTCAGCAACAACATTGGGATGGAAAGACATCAGCTTGTAACCGTTGCAAGTCTTCCAACACCTTCAAGCATGTACAGGAGCTGATACTTAAACTTTTATATAAAGTCAAGGCTTTTACAAGGCTCTGAATAGAAAGCAAAACAAACAATGCCGCTATCATAGCCAAGAGACAGTGCAGCATTTTCAGTGTCCTGATAACAAAATGAGAAATGAAAGACACTGAAGAAGCTACTAAACAAGAAAGTGAAGTTTCAACACCTATGATTCTTTGGACACATAATGAAGATAGAAGACTTGCTCAGCTAGTCAATTGCTCTAATGGTTACTAACTGGTAAAAGACTTAGAAGAAATATGAGAGCCACACTAGAACAAAAGTAGAGGCTCAATCTGAACATAAGCTGTAAATTGTGATAGATGATAAAAACTTGTTATCCAATGCCCTCAACAGGACCTAATTGCTAACATAGGTATTTGAGCAATTATAAGACATTCTTCATGGCAAATTTTTACTATAGTATCTATTTTTTTAAAAACCAGGACTGTCACAAAAATCCATCCCAATGAAAACAAAAGAAACACTTAGCCTTTAAGTAGAAAATGACACCTTCAAAAGATACTGGATTAAAATGTTAAATTGTTAACAATTTGAGGATTTACAGTATTTTTTTTTTTTTTTTTTTTCTAAAGGTATTTTCATCAATGAATTTTGATTATCTCAGACTAATTTCCTCATATTTATTGTTTTTATCATAGTGTATTTCCAGTCTTTCTGGGTGTCTCATATTATGGGAATATTGTGTGTTCTTGGGATGGACCTCCTCAGATTTAACCAGTGAACTTAAGTATATTATCATTCTTTGGGTTATGCTTTTGATATCACAATTTTTTTTTCTACTATCATCAGAACAGGATTGTTGTTAAAGTTCACCTAGTTTATTCGAAGATCGTTAAAGGACTAACCCAAGAACACACAAGCATAGATACAAGATGTGATGCATTAGAGAAAACATAATTATGACCTCAGCTTAAACACAGCACCCAGAAATCTAATCATCTCATCAGAATACAATGATTTATCCTTTAATACAATTATTAATGAAAATACGATATTGATGATATTTGCTGAGATTCTTGTTACTCAACAGTTGACAAATCTTTTTTATAGAATTGTTATTTCTACTTCTTAATTTAACCATTAGATCAATATATTTTCTTTTAATACTTAAGTTTAGAATTTTTATTTATGCTTAGTTTCAAAACTAAATCACCATTCTTTTGACTAGAACAATTTAATAGTCAACCAGTTAGATAAAAAAATTAATCTGAAAATGATTTTCTATATTTCAGTAAGCTTTTCCACAATTTATTCAATAGAAATTTTGTTAATTATACCAGATTATCAAATTATTTGTAACTAACATTATCTAATAAACGTTTTTCATCCAGAAAAATGCTGTGGAATATATATGGATTGAAAAGTTATTTCTTGCACATCAATTTTATAATTAGTCTGCATGAAATGTAATTACATTTATAGTCCAAAATTTGCATACAATATTTCTTAAGCTTATCTGTCAAAATATTACAAATAATACAAATTTATTCATGACCGTTTCCTGAATGTATAAAGAAATTAATTTTCATGTATTTAGTTTAGATTTTACACTAGTTTGCAAATTGATTTATCTGAAAGTATTAAATTTTAAGTTTAAAAAGTATAAATCACATATTTCATGCCAACTTGAATTTTTAAAACTAAAATATACAATTATACATTGAATACATAAATAATTGATAAATGAATTATGGCTTCATTCCTATTTTTACAATAGACTTCAGTTCTTGAATAATACCTTATATATTAATAAGTAATTTTTTAAAAATAAGTAAATGATAATTTTTATATTATTATGATATTTGTATCTGATAAGCCTAACATTTTTTTCTATAACTTGCATACCACCATTCACTACAAACACAAGACATTTTTTTTTATTTGCCTGCCCATTTGATCCATATTAAAACATAAGAAATGATTAAAAAAATCCATTTATTCTTAGATAGAAATACAGTGAATATTTTTTATGAATTATATATACATAAATCTATGTATATATATCACAGTATTTTTAGATGATACAGTTAAATATTTCAATCAAATATTGTTCTGGATAATACAGAACAATGAATAGTGGATCAATAGGGATCAACATGGATCAAATATGGCAGGGTTTGTAAGCATTTTTTTCCTTCTAAATTGTATTACTACATATATTAAAAACATGCAGTTGGGGCATAATAAACATGCCAAAATAATGCATAGAACTTTTATAATAATGAAAATTTTAAAAATATTTTTTTTTCAATAAAAATTTTCCATCAGTATGGAATCAACAATAATAATGTATCTTTTCCCTGAGATTTCAAAGGGTAAAACTTCAGCACCGTAGCAATTAATTAATAAAGAACTTATGTAAAAATAATTGTAACCTATCACTAAGGTTTTGATCAATTATTGATCCCTATTGATTTCATTTATTAAAAAAAAAAAAAAAAAAAAATGAAGATTCTCTTAAACTCAGTCATTTATCTACAAGTAATGAGGACGTTTTACTTTTTTTCTTCTTTCTTTTCTATGGCCTCAAAATAAAAATGTTACTGTTATCTTTTCACCAGGAAACAATTTTTTTTCAGTTTTATATGCAACAAATTTTATAAACGATTTTGTCAAAAGTTCTAAATATTTTTCTTGATTTAATATTACTTTTTTCCTGCAAATTTTGAGACCAAAGAAAGAAAGAAAAAAAGAAAAATTAAAAAATAAAACATAAAAAAATAAAAATAAAAAAACAGTCTTCATATGCAGATTATATGACTTGAGTTGGTGGGACAGCTTTCTTCTTAGTGGAGGCAGGAGGGTTTGTTGATACAAGCTGGCTGAAACTAAAAATAACCACAACATTAGTATCTGATCCTAAACAATCAACTAAGCACTGATAAAATTGAATCAGAAAATAAAAATAAAAAACTGCCTCAGAAATTCAAGCATCTGAGTAATCTTAATGTTAAGTTAAAATGATGCTACAATTGTATACAAAATATAAATTAATTTAAAGAACATGTGCCTAATTGTTTTTGGTTTAAGTAAATAGAGTATCTTCTGTCACTAAAGTGACATTTCTGAGAAGGACATTGTTAGAGTGACTGTCAATAATAAACTTTTAAAGTTTTATATAAGTACATAAGTGAACAAATATAATTTCTATTTTTATTTCCTATTTTGAAGAGAAAATATTGTTGTGCAGTTTCATGAAGTTTTTAATACAAAAATAAGACAATGAAATTTGTACAAATCTTATAACAGATGTAGTATCAGAATGTCATTGCTAGGTAAAAAGAATGTGATTGTGCTAAATAATCTATATTATACACCTGGCAAAAATTATGGAAACATCACATGCTTACACAGCTTTATTTCTTTTTTCTTTTTTTTTTTAAACTTTATAGCAAGTAAATGTTTCCTTTCAATTAGTCTAGTTTAACTTCAGATTAATTTGCTTGTGCTGATATTTGTTTAAATTTCCTCTACTAATACTGGAAAAATATGCTATTAATTTAAATAATTTAATCAAAGTTGTTCACAATATACTTCATAAAATCAACATGTAAAGTTATTAAACAAAAACTGTCATATCTGCAATTTGCTAGAAAGTAAAATATACCATATATACTCAAGAATAGGTCACACTTTTTCTTTTCTTTTTTTTTTAACCACCAAAATTTTTATAAAAATCAAGGGAACAACCTATCCACTCAACATCATAGAGAATCTGAAGTAGATTGTGGAATATCAGTAGTCTAGGTGAGTACCCTGAGCATAAGTGAGAGCAAAGAAGAAAATTAATTTTTCCCTGCATTACAAGTTTACACAATTGCCGCTTCCAACAGTACTGTGTCACACATCAAATAAAAGTGTGCTGCCATTTATCTGATTTACGATGAAAGACTATCATTTTCAAGTGATTTTTAGACTGAAGCAATTACCGGTATCCAAACTTTCATCTAAATAGAGCAGCCGCACACTCAAAAAGTAAATACTACGCAATTACAACCAACCACAAATATAACTTACAGTTATTCAGTGCGTAGTAGTCATTTACCAGAATACAAAAACCAGATTCACTCATATTTTTACTGGTACCAGTACTTTACAAATTTTAATAATTGCAAACCCTAGTCATGAGTAAGAGAAAGAGTCATGAAGTAGGCTTTTAAGTTGAAAGTGCTGGATGATGCAGAAGAACATAGAAACAGATCTGCAGAAAGAAAGTTTAGTGTTGCAGAAATATTATTTAACAAATATTAGTTATATTTGTGTTTAAAAAAAAAAAGGGCCATGTAACTTCCCAGATTATAGTGCGACCTATCTGCAGGTCTACAGAATATACTCACTTTGACAACCCCAAAACTAAGAGCGCAACTTATCCATGAGTATTTATGGTAAATGTTGGGTTAACTTCATCTATGAGTAGCGATTCCATAATTTTTACCAGTGTTTATAGTTAAAAATCTATTGATTATACCTGTCATGGAGAATACTTTTTAGTACAAAATGTAGTCATAATGATATGCCATTGTATTTTAGTATAATTAAGTTATTACTTTTATTAAAATTCAAGCTTTTTGTTTTGTTTTTAATTGACAGAGTTTATAAGAAGTATTTTAATATATTAATAAAAAGAAAACATTCATATAGCAATAATTAAAAAATAAAATGATCTGATCCAGAGAATATCATTTTCAAGATTAATGATAAGATGAATTTTGAGAGCAACTAAAAATATAAACAATTAAAAATCTAAACTATTTATGATAAAAAATCTCAAAAAAAAAAAAAAAAAAAAAAAAAAAAAAAAAAATGAATTAACCATGCAAATTCAAGCATTATGTAATTAATCCAAAAATAATAGTAATAATAAAATTAAAATTTTCCATTTAATTAAAGCTATATAAATTTCATTTTGCATATTTCTTATCAAACTCATCACATATATCATCACACTCACACACACATATCATGACACTTACACACACATATATTTCTTTCATTCCAGCAAGGAAATACTAAGTTAAACTGTGTTCATCTCCTTGGTTCTCACCAGCATGCTCAGCCGCATTCCCACTGGAATCACTTCTTCCAGCTGTACCAGAGCGACATGTCTGATTGCAACAGACATCTCTTTGCTCATAACGAGTGTTAGCATGTCCTGAATAAAGCAAAGTTACTGTTTGCTGATAGAATGAAACAACGTATAGCATCTTACAAATTCAGTTCTAGATGTTATTGGTGACCCTGCAAGTGTGCTGAACAACAGCAAATCCTGATTCCCTCCTTTATTCAATCAATTTGAAGTCTACAGCAGATAAAGTTGAATGTTTTGCTTAGAAATTCTCTTCAACTTCTTTGGAGTACCTACACCTGATTTCCCCACTAGAACTGAGGATCTTCTGAGTGAGATACATATAACCCAGTCACTGGTCTTAGACATCATTTTTAAATTAGGCAAGTGGAAAAGAAAGGTGCTCCTGAGCTGGCTCCAGTTATCTCCAAACTCTACAACTATTGCCTTGCTCCTTTCTAGCTTGTTGGAAGTCTTCCTCTGTAGTCCCTGTTTTTAAGAACTCTGCAGAAATTTCTGACCCCTCTGACTATTGTTCTATTTGTCTCTTACCACTTTTTGGCAAAGTTTTTGAGGCTTTAATCAATGCTGAAGTGGTTAAGCATCTTACCTCTCATGACCTACTCTCTGGCAAACAATATGGATTCCATTTTGCCTGTCTACCACTGATGTACATACAACCATCAAGCTCTTGATGATAACAATGAAGCTCAAGCTGTGGTTCTTAGATATCTCAGGGTTTGGCAGGCTGGTCTTCAATGTAACCTTCAGGGTTACAGTATTACAGGATGATTGTTTGATTTAATCTATTTATTCCTATCAAATTGTGAAATGAAGGTCATTCTGAACAGACTTGCTTCTAATCTTTTCACACAAATGTGGGTGTCATCAAATGCTCTATCCTGGGGGCCATATACTGTTTCTGATCCTTTTCAATGATCTTCCTGATGTCATCAGTTCTCCAAGTAGTCATTTACACAGATGACACTACTATCATTTACTCCTGTTTTAACAGCAAATCCATCAGAGCTGACAAAGTTAACCTGGCCACTGCTCTTGAAAAGGACCTCTAATCAGTAGTTAACTGGGGCAGGAAATGGCTCGTAAATTTTAATTCCTCCCAAACTAAACTGCTCTCATTAAACCACCACAGAGAAATTTCCCTTCTCACCTTCAGCATGGCTGATGTGTGACTTCAGGAGAGCGTCTCACTGTGCCTTCTTGGCCTCACATTTTTAATTGACTTGAAGTGAAACTACATTGAATCAATAGCTGCATCTACTGCAAGGAAAGTTAGTTCATTGTGCTGTGCCAGAATGTTTTTCTCATCAGAGTCCATCTTACACATTTACAAATCTACCATTCGTCTGTGCATTGAATACTGTTGTCATATCTGCTCTGTTGCCCCTGCTGTTCATCTAAAGGTTCTTGACATAATCCAAAGACAGATCTGCAATGTAATCAATCCTGATTTGGCATCTTGACTTCAGTCACTTTCTCACCAATGTGAAGTGGCTTCCCTCTGTCTTTTCTACAAATATTTTCATGGTAACTACTCTGATGAGATTTTTTCCCCTGGTGCCCTGACCACATGAATTTAAGCACACTACTAGATTGGCACCTAGGTCTCACCCTTTTGCTGTTGAAATAGTTAAATGTAACCAGCACTTCTACTCCAACAGCTTCTTTTCTCACACATCCCACCTGTGGAACTCCCCTCCACTTGCTTGCTTCCCTGATAACTACAATCTTCAAAAATTTAAATTCAATGTCAATTGCCTCTTCTATTGTTTTGTACCCCCTGTTCATTTCTTATACTTTCCTCAATCACCCCTATAACCAGGCTTTTCTCTCACTTTCACTCTCTGTGACTCTCTGCATACTAAGGGCACCCCTACCTTGCTTGCAGTGAAATGGTTAATATATATTTTGTTATATATTGTACTTATGAACACTAATGGGTATGTCCCAATACTCATATGTTGGTCACTATTGTAAGTGGGGGTAATATGCTATCTAAGTAGTCCACCACTAGAAGTGGTTTACCTACTTCATGCCACTGGCCAGTATTGTATTGTTATAAAGATTACCATTTCATTTCCAACCTCCGTTTTGGTTATTCCTCATTCAGTAACACTTCCTCGTTTACAACACACACACATATATATATATATATATATATATATATATATATATATATATATATATATATATATATATATACACACACACAACAATGTATTCTAAGAAACCAATTTCTTTACAATAAATTCCTAAACACAAAAATTATTCATGTACATACATACAACTTGCTGGCAGGTAAAAGCCAAGTACTTTGATTTTAAAACCAAAAAACAAAACTGTGTCTAGATAAGTAGATAGAGAAATAAAAGTTAGTAAGTATACAATAGGAGTAATTAAAAAAATCTAACAAAGTGAAAAAAATATTGAATAAATGTTAAGAGTTTTATATAGTGTTTTATAATTTTAGCAATTCTTTATTTGATAAATTACTTTATGCCTGTTATTTGCAATTAAATTATTCTTGAAAAGTACTTAATATTTTCCTAAATAAGTCATAAAAAATTCAATTAAGTTTAAATCATGGTATAGTCAAGTAAATATTTATATACAGTACATATATATCCTTTCTATTATAATTCTCAAATAGAACAATAATATTCATAACCCATAAAGTCAACAAAAAATTATTATATATCAATTTTTTTATCTTAAATACTAATAATTCTTGGTTAATGGGAACTCCAATAAAGATAGATCCAAAACACCAATTATAAAAATAGGATGTACTCGAAACAATTTTTGATAAGCGAAAATAAACAACCACAAAAGTTAAAAGAAAGCAAGACCTTATAAGCAGACAAGATACATAAGTAAAATTATAATATATAAAACTAATTGATGAGAAAGAGAGACCTATCAAAAAACTTTTTAAACAATCAATTTATGTCTTTCACCAGCACATATTAATTTTCATAATTTTTTTTATATATAAAAAAAAAAAAAAAAAAAATTATTTTAAAACTCATTTTTGTATTTATTATTTTAATAGGATTGGAAACTGGGTTATTGGAATTTCTAGGTGAAATTATATATATATATATATATATATATATATATATATATAGCAATATACATAATATCTTACATTATTTGCATAATTCGGAGTTTCATGTCAAAGCAATTTACAAGTGCTGGAATTATATTTATTTTTATTTCTATGTTGGGTTAACACTGATCCAGGAAAAAAAAAAAAAGAAAGAAAAAGAAAAAAAAGGAATGTTAACCCAACATATAAATAGAAATAAAAATAAATGTACTTATAATTCCAGCACTTGAAAATTACTGACATGAAACTGAGTTGTGCAATTTATGTAAGATTATGTATATTGCTTTATATGTATATATTAAATAAATAGCTGTTACTTTACATTGAGTAGTGTTTTTTCTTACACTATAGAGTATTTACATATATTTCTATATGCTCGCTCACTCACTCGCATACCTACATATATTTACCCATTTAGTTATATATTTATATATATATATATATATATATACATATATATATATAAATAATATTCATCCTTTTTTTTGTGTTAGAATGACTTTTTGAATTTTGAGTCTTTCTTGTCAATTAGTCCTCCTATTAAAATTTATGTTAATAGTATTTTGCTTGCTTGTTATGCACTGATCAATATGTGCATAAATTGCATTAAGTTTTGACAATTTGAAATTGAAAAGATCTAATAAAATGTTGAATAGACAAACCTTATTTGGAGACGTGTGGGGGCAGATTTCCAACAACTTTAGCTTTATATTATTCATATTTAGTTATACATATATATTTCCCTTAGAAATTCATACAAAGCCAATTTCCAATCCTATTAAAATAACAAAATATTGTTTGGATGGTCGTGTAGGGGATGTATTGTCAGTGGGAGTACCTTTTCAGTGAAGCAGTTGACCCGGCTTTATCCAGGTGAATCTCGGGATGTGGAACTGTACTAGTCAACAGCCTACACCCAACTCTCACATATGGCTCCAAGAAGTCACATGGGAACTGAATGGGCCACACCTCGATCAATGCTATCAACCTGCTGACTAAACTGTGTGGGTGTAGTTGGAAGTGTTTCCCAACTGATCAGTGAAAGGGAATACCTTTCTCAAACCCACCTGTGCCAAGTGACCATCAGCCAGTCACCAACCTGGGTGTGGGGGCTGTGCCTCAGACACCAACAGCTTTACCAGCTTCTGAGAGAAGGGATGGGATAACTTCAACATGGCAAACCATTGCACTATTTTGCCTTGAATGCCACCATGATCCACAAAATGTGCTAACTGAATAAATGATGAGGTTTGGATGAAATCTTGCTATATATATATATATATATATATATATATATATATATATATAGCAAGATTTCATCAAAGCAATACCTGAGCAGGAAATTTTGAAAGTGGAAAAAATTGTTGCAGTGGTTCAATCCCACTCTCCAAGCAAGAACAGCATGTAACCAAAAAGAAGAACCTATCAACAACTTTTGATGCTGTCCAGCCACAGGTATTACACTGTTTTCCTTCTCCTAGACATATACCTTAACGAAGGCTAAGGTGTTCAATATTCCCAGTGTGTTTAGAGTCAGTTTTGGACACCAACCTAGTTATTTTTACATTCTCACACTTGTGCTAGATGTGTGTGTGTGTGTGTATATATATATATATATATATATATATATATATATGGGGGAAATATAGTCTTAAAATGTGCTATATTTATGGGATAAAGTGCTCAATATCAGAGAGAGTGTGTGTAAATATAAAAGTGAACATAGGTCAACACTTAGAGGTGACAGTCTGTTTCATGCTAGATGCCTGACGATTGCATCTAGCATGAAACAGACTGTCGCCTCTAAGTGTTGACTTCTGTGTTCATTTATTTATATATATATATATATATATGCACACACACACACAAAAAGTATAGGATTGGTGTATATGGAATAAATTCCAATAACCAAAAAATACTACTCTAAAGAGTGCTCAATACAAAATAGAGCAAATATAATTTATTCGAAAATTATAACATAAATATGTTATAAAGTCACTACAAAAATAGTCATTTTGTTTCAACACTGCTGGTGTCTTATCAAGTGATGGTGTTGAATGTAGAAACATTCTACATTCAACACCATCACTTGATAAGACACCAAAAGTGCTGAAACAAAATAGCTATTTTTGTAGTGATTTTATAACATATTTATATTATAATTTTTTAATTTATATATATATATATATATATATATATATATATATATATATATATATATATATAAAAGTAAGTTTAAACTGAGATAAAAGCCAAACATGTTAAATTTATAAATGTTTTCCTATTTTTTCTTATTTAATCATTGTTTGATTTAATCTTTATATATATATATATATATATATATATATATATATATATATTTATTTGAAGTACCATCTAATGACATGTTTAAGAATGTAAGGATCATTTGTCAGGTTAAAATTTGTTTGGTAGATAAACATTTTAATATGTTTGAGTAAATATTTTTTGCATTTCATGGTTATTTTATGTTTTATACAGTGTCCCATATACAACCCCCCACTTATATCTCGGGGCTAAAAATCGTGTCATTTTATTTTGTAGAAGACAATTTTGAATATATTAAGATGATAACTTTTTAAAAAGAGTGATAGGAAAATTTAATATGTATTTCTCCATTTAATGCTTTGGATAGATACATTAATATTCTATATGACAGTGTTAAAAAAAAAAAAAGTCCTGTTTACCCCAAACAAATTTTAACTTAAGAAATAAAGTTCAGATAAAAGGGTTAAAACCATAGTTTTAAATATTAACAAGACCACATCTCTAAATGTTTAATTAAAATTTTTGAAATCAACATCATAAATATAAGAGGAAGAGGCTGAAAAGTTCTATTCATCTAAGAAGCCTTTACAAATAATAAGAGAAAAAAAAATGTAACTGATATTTGATCATTTCATATTTTAACAGCTGGACAAGCCATGAAATTTTCCAACATAATATTTAACTAATATGAATATACCTCCATTAAATGTACATTTTCAATAAAACAATTTTTAATAACATTTTTATATTTTAGCTAAACATTTTAAAAGCTATTGAAAATGGATGTTAAATAAGGTTATTTAAATAGTATAACAAGTAAAATACACTCAATTTCAATAGAACAATGTGTACAAACTAACAAATGTCTTTAAAATATCACCACACACACACTTTATAAAACTTAAGATCAGTTTTTCTTCAAAGAAAACTACTTTTATAGTTGATTAGATGATCATTTAATTAAATTATAAAAGTTTTTAAGAAAAATTTAATATATGGATGCATTTCATTATTTCCAGAATAAGAAATGAAATTTCGGTACTACTGTTTCTTTTATTATTCATTTAACAAGAAAAAATATAACCAACTGGCCCCACAAAATTTGTAACTTTGCAGACTTTACATCTTTGTCAAATCTCACTACCTTTTTTCTAAACTTATCTGAAAACTGAAATGTTAAGAATTAATATGTTTATGATTAAAAGCTTACAAGCACATATCAAAACATTAATAAATATAATATTAATTTGTTATATTAGTAATACAGAATTGTTTTTATTGAAACAGATGATCTGTGTTTACCTCAATTTTTTTAATAATTCTTTTAATTTTTAAGCCTAAATATTAGGTGAGCCTTTCATTTACTAATAACGGTTCAGTTCATAAACGATCTCCCAACTGTTGCATCAAAGTATCGGAAAAGATTTAGTAAATAATTCAATATTAAGTAATTATATCCTTTAAATATAGGTATTTTTATTTGGACCCATAAGAATCAAAGTAAAAAATTCAACTGAAAATCAGTGAAAATGGACAGTTTTCATACTGATGAAAGTAGACAATTACTTCAAAAGTATTTAAAATAAAAGGCATGACCGATATCCATCTACCATAAACCTTTAACAGTTTGTTCTTATCACCTGTGGGCCAAAATACTTTATCTAAAACCAACAAAAATTACAAGTTCCATCAATAGAAATCTATCTACAATTACTCTCTCTATAGATATAGAAAGGATAATTTCTGAAAAACCTGTAAATTTAACTAATACCAGAAAAACAAAGTAGGCATGAACCTATTTTTATGTTTTGATATATTGAAAGGATGTTTCAGAATTCTCACTTATATATAAGATTTTAATTTGACATACTTGCAATGTTGAAGGCAAGAAAGGCTAATTTCCTTCCAAAATGCCAATGAAATTGGAGTTACAATGTATTGTTCAGAAACAAGATGAACCATTCACAGTCAATTTCAACAAAATACCAACAAATATTTTCCCCTAAAATCTATTCATCTCTATGTAGAGAAGAGTGAATTTATAAAATGATAAAACCAGATTCAGGAGTGAAGAACAGTACAAGATACTTACAAATTCCAGATTGAAGATTTTTTCTTTGTAGGAGCTAAATCTGGGTGTTCTCTTGAGGCTCTTATCATTTCTGTCCACCTAACAGCTTCTTGTAATTCCATGAGGCGTTCTTTATATTGGTTACGTTCCATTAGAACTCTTGCCATTTCTACTCTCGTGAACCGTTTTCTCTGAGCCATGGGGATATCATCCTGAAATAAAGTAATGCATTTTTATTGAAAATGTCTTATAAAATTTAAATAAATAAAATATAAAAACTTATATGACCTCTCTGGTGTGATCTCACATGACTAGCTAAACCAACCGCCAAGAGGGTGACTTTTTCACAAATACTGCAAGTGTGTTGGTGTCCTAATAGCTCTGGGACAGATTCTATTTCTCCCTTCCTAATGGTGCACTTTTTGTTGGAATTCTCAATTCTCTTCTGCTCAAAATTGTTGTAGCATTCCCAAACCTTCTCCAGCCTGATCTATCTCTAACAACAGTTTCCCAGTCTTCAACATTAACCCCAAGTCTTTAGGTTACATTTAACTACATCCTTGAAATGTTTTTGGGCTTATGAGCAGGTCAATTACTTTGTAACAGCTCATCGTAAAAAGTCTTTTGAGCAATTTGCCATCCTCCATACGTGTCAGATGACCTATCCAGCACATCTGAAATACTTTCTCTATGCTGGCTATATTTGCATGCTGAATGACTTGTCTGGTGCATAAGACTGCCAATTGAGATGGGTTGTGTGTGTGTGTGTGTGTATATATATATATATATATATATATATATATATATGGTGGCTGTTGACTCGCAAAGCAAGTATGACAACCACTGATAACACATCCAGCCCTTCACTTAAACTCCTCCACAACACTGCATCCATTGTAAGTGTGAACAGTGGCCCAATGAAGCAAGTCATCGATCTGCATTTCCTGTCACATATATAGCACATACACAATATATATGTATATATAAAAACATGCAAAGGTAAAAAACTGATCTAAATATCCAAACAAATTATACAAGATGGAATTTGTCATAAGAACTGGGAAAAAAAATCTGAAAGGTCATTACTATGGAAATGCTGCTATTTAAATTGAGGTGAATTATTTTCTATATCAATGTTTTCTTTTACGTGAATTATTAAGACATCATATATTTTAGATAATGTATTGAAATAGGCTTTATTATAAAATTCAGGTTCTGACATGACTTGCCACTAATGGAAGATTTCAAAAAGACCAGCTATGTAGCCTACTTTGACACCAGTTTTTTTTGTTAGCGATTGTCACAGCAACATCTTTATTTGTCGATAACTTACCAGATGTTTTGTATTCAGTAAAGATATTCAAAATGTAAAAAAAGTCTTGCATTTATATATTTTTTTCTAAGTAGTGATCATGTTTTTTGTACACGTACAACAAAGTACAAAACATCATTTTTACATGAAATCTTAATTTCATCACTTAAAAATCCAGGTGAGCATTACATGACAAGTATCATTACCTGTATCTGTATGTACACAAAATTTATTAAACTTATATTTAAAACAATTTTCAGGGTATATGTTATTTATATAAAACTACCTTCACAGTATATGTATAAACTGTGTTATGAAATGTAAAGGGATATTGTGTTTATGCTTAGGTTCCATTCCCAAGCTGCTCCATTTTATAGATACTATATACAAATTATATAGTCTGTATTCCAAAATCCAAAAAATCTGAAAACACAAGCACTTCCGGTCTCAAGAATTTCAGATAAAGGATTCTTAACTTCTATTTCTGTGATATTGTGATCAATCTCACAACCTCCAGGTGTTGTCAAAGACTTGCAGTAAACAAGTTTTTTAGTCTCGGTAAGTTGATGCTACTGCTCATCAGCCATTAACCTTAGTCTTGAACAATAGCTAGGCACAATGGTACCTACAATTTGCAGGGTTCAAGATTAACATCAAGAAAACCAAGATCTTACAGCAAACTGCAACCTTGTTCTCGCACACATTTCTTGTGAGGTAATGCAAAGCTCAGAAATTTGAACATGTTCACATATCTTGGCTCCATGCTTGCCAGTAAAGATTCAGCATTGCATTGTGACCCACTTACATTAGCAGCATTTGGACAGCCTTCCAAAAAGGTCTTCTGAACAGGAATCTCACCAGCAAAGACTAAGGTTACCATCTAGAAAACAGTATATGTTTTAGTAGTTATACCACTAAAAATCCTGGTTACATAGCATCACCATTTGGAAACACTTGGAAGATTTCACATCTTGCTTACAAAGAATCCTCAGTTGACAGTGGTAGGATAAAGTAATAATGTCAAAATTTGGAAGCATTCACAGTTAATGGTGATCAAAGCCATGTCAATTGATTGCCCACCCCATTTGCATAACTATGAACCAATTCTAGTGATATGCTTTCTTTTGTGAATTGGAGTTAGGTGAAAGGGATGTCAGTGGTCAGTACAAGCAACACAGGGACTTATCAGGATCATCCTGAAAACCTTTAGTCAATTAGAAAAGTTGGCTGGTGATGAGGCCAGTTGGTGACATGTTTGCATAGACAATGTTCAAACCACATAAGTTAGTTCAGCAGGCAGAAGAACACTGTCAAAGACATCACGCACCCCAGGACCTTTTCAGTAGCCCTACATGCAAATATTCCCCATGTTGGTCTAATCAGAACACATTCATCACAAATATGACAATGAAATCATTGATATATGTGTTTGTGTGTGTGAGATAAGTTTCCAGTAGCATAGAAAATAACATTTTAGATAAAAAAAACAAAAACAAAAACAAAATTCCATAAATGAGAAATGCTATATATAAAAGAAAAATTGGGAAGTATAAAAAGTCAACTGATGATATCCCCTGACAAATGAATGTTGTGATTCTCAGAAGGTCTGTCTACAAAATTGTAGTCGGGATGCTGAAGGTAACATCAATACTTTTTTTACTTTTGTGTGTGTGTGTGTGTGTGTGTGTGTGTAACTTTCTTGTGCTTTCCCCAGCAATATGTTATTAATAAAAGTATTTCAAAATTTAAATTACTATTGCATATAGTCATTTTATCCATATTACAAAAATTATTTTTTCTAAACTTACATAAAATTTTATTATGATTCGAAAAATGTTTTTTCATCTATTTGATTGCATACAACAGAAAAATTTTATTTTTGATATTTTAAAGTTTCTTGTATTATTAAGCCATCATTTTTATTTCATCAATAGACAAGCAAGCATAAGAGTTTGTATGAAGTTTTGCTGACAAGCATTAAGTGTTTCATGAATTTGGTTGTATTTATGAATTATGCACTTTTCATTTTCAAAGAATCTTTGAAAATATTTCTAGATTTAATAACAGAAAACATAAATGTTAGCAAAGAATTTCAACATATAAAAATAGATATTACATAAATAAATCTCCAATAAAATACAGAATTGAGCTGAACTGATAATTCTGATATACAACCTTTTAAGATCATGAAATATGGATATTATCAATCGAGTAAAATATCAACTTAAAACAAATTGCAATTTACCATATTAAAATGTTAACAATACATAATTTCTCAGTACATTCAACAAAAATAATTCAAGAATAATTTCTAAAAATATTTTATAATCACAACTCATAAATCAAAATGTACTTAATGATCTAATTATCTAAATTATCTTTTACTTATATTTTTACAATATAAAATGAAAAACATACATAAAGTTGTATATTTTTAAAAATAATGCATTGTTAATATTTCAAAATCAGATATATTGTATTTAAGAAATAAATTTTACTTACTTCCTCATCAGCTTGAGCAATTTGTGATTTCTTTTCCAGTTCTTCCTTAACTTTCTTTAAATTTTCTTCTAGTTCCGAGATGCGCTGCATTTGACGAGATTTCACAGTTTGGAGAGAAGTTACTTCTTCACGATTGATTTCTAATTCACTGAAAAAAAATCAAACATTTTTTTTTGTTTTTAAGAATGTACAAATGCTTAAATAAAAATATCAAGGAATAAAATTAATCTTCTAAATTACTTTATATCTGAAATTTTAAACATACAATTAAAAATTTTAAAACTTTCAAAATAAATTTTTCAATTGTTGATAATTTAACTATTTCTTCAAAGTTTCTAAAACACATTTTATTGATTCATATGGTGTTTGTATAAAAAAAAAAAGTTATAATTTTAAATACAATTGCTAAAGAAAAAAAAATCAATTCTTTTTAACAATACAGAATAAAAATTTAAAATGCAGTAAAGTAAATTAGATATAAGTAAAATTTTGTAGGTATTTTTATACATTACTCACCTGGTAAGTTCATCAACCTTTGCAATAAGGTCATCTTTTACAACATTCAGTGCATTTCTGAATAAGAAAAAAGGAAATTTAACAACAAAATCCCAAGTTAAATGAAATTAAATCAGCAATACCTTGTGCTGACAAAATAGTAATAATAAATTCAAATCCATTACTGTTTACAAGCTGATTTAAATATTAAGATTATTAGAATTTTCTTTTTTTTTTTTCTTTTATCGCAAATGGAGTTACATTATAGATGTATAAAGTGGGTACTGGAAAAAGTACCAGCCCAACCCACTTCCCTAAATCTAGTCAAATGACCAAAAAGAATTTATTTTGAAATTGAAATTCTTTTTTAGTTGGGTTGAGAACTTTTCAGCATTCCTTCACAGCAAAAATAGGTTCTCAGTTTAAGTGTCATATTTCTCAATAATGGACTGTTACATTTTTATTAAAAAAACTTTTTGGCTTCAAATAATTGTATATATATATATATATATAATTTTTAAATATAATTATTCTGAACTTACTTAGTTGCCAATAATTCAGTGTTTTCCAAGATTAGGTTTTCAAGTTCCTTACCCATACCTGTAAAAAAACAAAACATTTTCAATATACGTTTTATCCACAAGAATACAAAATGGATGCAATAACCAAAAAATAAAAAATAAAAAAATAACTAAACTTATGCAAGACAAACAAACACTGGGTAAAAATATGTATCACAGGGTACACTGTAATAATATCAGACATAATAAAACTGAAAGAAAAACAACAGATGAAAAGGAAAAAAAATTTAAGGTAAAATTTGAGGTAAAATCTTCCTGTTTGTGATTAACATGTTTAAATTTTGTTCAATTATACTTTAATTCAGAATAATTCCAATATTTAATTGGCATTATCTTTTAAAACTGTATAATTTTTTTTATTTGTAATCTCCTGAAAATCATTGTTCCATTACAGAAGAAAACATTAAAGTCCAAAATAAATATCCAAATTATTAACATTAGGATTTTTTTAAAACAAAAAGTAAATTTAAAAAGTCAAAATTTAATTTCAAACACTTATTTAGTTGCTTAAAGGCTACAAGGAAAACGCTCCCAAAAGTAAACATGTTTAAGATCCTAAGTAAAGATGGGAAATTAAACTTCATGACAAGAATGGCTTATTGATATCCACTTAACACTCTTTACATTTAGATTAATATTTTAAAATATTTCACATCCCAATGAGCATAAAAAAAGTTTTAACTAATCTAGTGATAAATGTAAGAATTTTAAAGAAATATTAAGCACTAAAATGTCACATAAAGATTAAACATAAATTTAAGTAATACTTAGATTATATGTAGTCTAACTAAATACCCAAGTTACTATATCATTAACTGTTTATATTTTAGATACTAAAATATTTGAGAAGCATTTATTTTAACTAAAACACTTAAAATAATAATGTAACTGTAAGCATATTTTATAATTATGCTACATTTGCTAAAAAATAAATTTACTAAATACTTAACATTGCAAAACAGGAATTTGCATTTGATAATTTTGTGAGATATCAAAAGGTAACAATGCATGCCACATTCAAAATCAACATTAAACAAAAAATAAATGAATAAAAAATAAAACCATTTTAAAGTTAAATTTTTAATTAAAATCTATTTTTTGGAATTCTTAAGAGGATCTGTTTTTCTAAAATGCTGAAAAAGGATTGAAATATTAACATTTATTTTTATAATTTTACACCATTAAAAAGTTATAAAAATTCTAATTTTCCAAAAGAGAATATATTATCCAAAATATAGATCACTATTTAAAATAATGCATCATAAACATTTAAACCCTATTTAAACACTAATTTTTATGTCATTTCAAAGATAAATATTTTACTGTGAATAAAAATAATAACAAAATGAGATGAATACACTTATTTGCTTTTGAGTTTACTACACCTGACAAAAAAACAAAAACAACTTATTTAAGAATAAAAAGAAAACCTAAAACCTCTTCCAATAGAATAGCAACAACAAAAGCAAGAAACATTTTAAGTGAAATTCTGTAAAGGAAAAGCAGTCCAGGTTTATTTGGTCAAATGTTGGACTGAAATTTAGTGCTAGTTTTATGTAAACGTTCATTTATTTGAATGAAAAGTTTTATCAAATAAGTCATTTCCTTTTTCATTACATAAGAGTAATTAATGAAATGTTACAGTAAATAAAAAAATATAAGAAATACACTGTCTATATTTCTGAGATGAGGTATTATGTACAGTATTTACATTAGTCGGACTATTGTCCTCATCTTTGTCGCCATATTTGTCACAACGTTTCGGCTGTTGTACACTCCGGCCTTCTTCAGGTGGTTGGAATTTCGAACCGAACCCTTTATTTCGATCACTGGGGTAGACTGTTCTAGTTCCACGAGCCATGTTTGATGGATGTCAGTTATCAGTTATCTCCTGGTAATTTTCCCTCTGAAAGTTCTCTACTCCCTGAACAGGGTATTGAAATCACACTCTTTGGGTCTGTCACTGGATCTAACCAACGCCTTTATCCACTGTACCATGTGTCCTTGAGGACATCTGGGTATGCATTTCTGAGTATTATAAACCTAATTTTTCAGCATTCATTTTTTACTAGTACTCATATTGCAATTTTGCTGTTATCATTGCATGTTTTTACCAGATCTCATATTACAACTTTTTTTGTTATCATTGCTGTTCTCTGGCACTCCTTATTACTGGTTCCCATATTGTATTTATTTCTATGCTTGGCCGACTCAGGAGATTTTTGTGGCCTAGCATGTGCTGATTCCTTAAGTTTACGAATTTTCCAATGGTGTTCCCTATCTATCTTGAGATCATAGATAGGGAACACCATTGGAAAATTCGTAAACTTAAGGAATCAGCACATATGCTAGGCCACAAAAATCTCCTGAGTCGGCCAAGCATAGAAATAAATACAATATGGGAACCAGTAATAAGGAGTGCCAGAGAACAGCAATGATAACAAAAAAAGTTGCAATATGAGATCTGGTAAAAACATGCAATGATAACAGCAAAATTGCAATATGAGTACTGGTAAAAAAATGATTGCTGAAAAATTAGGTTTATAATACTCAGAAATGCATACCCAGATGTCCTCAAGGACACATGGTACAGTGGATAAAGGCGTTGGTTAGATCCAGTGACAGACCCAAAGAATGTGAGTTCAATACCCTGTTCAGGCAGTGGAGAACTTTCAGAGGGAAAATTACCAGGAGATAACTGATATCCATCAAACATGGCTCGTGGAACTAGAACAGTCTACCCCAGTGATCGAAATAAAGGGTTCAGTTCGAAATTCCAACCACCTGAAGAAGGCCGGAGTGTACAACGGCCGAAACGTTGTGACAAATATGGCGACAAAGATGAGGACAATAGTCCGACTAATGTAAATACTGTAAGAAATACACTGTCATTTACTATGCACAAAAGAAAATATACATGAGCAAAGATTTGTTTTACATTTCAATGAAACTTCAAGTTTACTTACTGTATTTTGTATCTACTCATAATGATTATTTTGTACTAATTATCACCAAATTAAGATTGAAAATAATAGTGTATATAAATATTAAAATGTAAAATGTTAACACTGAAAATAACAATAAATAATAGTTAAATCAATTCTTAAGTACAAAAATGGTAAGTGAAGTTTCCACAGTGGTTGCCAAATGCTTACCAGTTTGAGGATTTATGATATTTTTTATTTGCTTCATTATTATCAAAGTTGAAATTATTTTTATTCTAACTTCAGCAGCCCATTCTGTAATCAGTTACATTTATTTAGATTTCGAATTTAAAAGATATTTAGTTTTAGTTACATGGAAACAACTTAATAACAATGCAATTGCTATAGAAATTGTAATTGTTTTTTAAATAAAATTTTATTGAAATAGTTTTATCTTAATTTGCATAAATATGTATGAAAATGAAAATCGCTCTAAAACCCACCATTTATTTCCACTTCAATTTAGTTTGTGATATTTGCATTTTTAAGATGCCTCCATATTACAGACAAACAATAAACCAATTAAGAGTTGAATTTTAAAGACTTAAGTACTAATGCAGAATAAGTACAATATACAGCATACATATACTTTCTGGTAAGAAATCACGGTATATTTTCTAATTTTACATCACTTAATTTTATTTGAAAAATACCATATTTTTCTACATTGTAGCTATGTTTGAATGTACCTACACTGAAATATAGTAAACAGTTGGGGGTGGGGGACAAGCTATAAGAAAAAAGATACAATGATTATGAATCATTATTTTATATGCCCAATTTATAGATCATATATCAATGAAGGAAAATAAAACTGCCACACCCTGAAGGAAAATACCAATTCTGACCTAACTACACATATTAGTTGTAGATATTTGCATAAAATTTTCAAATGTATTTGGTCACATTGTGATGTAATAACACTCACACCTGTGTAATCTCTGTATCTGAGTTTTAGATGTTTAGCCTGCTATAAGAAGATTCAGTTGTGACAAAAGGGTTCAGTACAATTATAGATCTCATGCTACATACATCCATGTGCTACTTGTGTTCCATTAGAGTCATTTTATTGTGAACCTTTGAGAGGCTTGGCTGATCATGTCAAAGAATTTCTGCCCATGTTGGATGTAAGACAGTTTTACTTTGATGTTGGCAACAGTGATCACTTGTAGATCAGGTGCTAAATGATCATGTATTATACATGCTTGTCAAGATCAAAGCATTGTAAATATTGGATTGGTTTGTTTTATGGCATATCAACCCATTGGGCCATTTAAAGCTGAAATTTAATGTTTTTTTGGGGGTGTAATGACATGTGCGATACCCTGTCTTCATCAGCCGCCGACCAGGGGTGATATCACGGTTTCGGTGGCTATGGCGGGACCGCCACCCCTAGTGCCACCAGCAGCATTTGCTACCAGGCAGGGTATGAAGATAAATAATTAAACGTTTCTATTTGTAAATTCTTGTAATAAAATAAATAAACGATTGTTCTTTGTTGCAGCTTCTATCCGTAATGAGAGTTCCTGAACGCATTTTGCCGTTATTGACGCGCTCGTAAAAACCGTTGTAAATGCCCACGCAAATATTTCACTCGCGCATGTTAGGTCGTGATGTTGCGCGCGTTTTATTTGCTTGTTTCGATCTCGACCAAATCCAACCTGACGCCTGCTGAACTGTTTTTTGAATGTGATGCGAAGCGCTCTTCAACCAACGGCCAGTGATATTCACTGATGAGAAAGTTTTGTAATTATGCAATTAATTTACATGTGCAATGAGGAGTGACATTTTCCAGATTGTATTTGTTCAAGACACACAAGCTCAACTCTTGTCATCATGGTGTGTGGATGCAACAAGTTACAACTTTTGCTCACTTTTGAGGTTTGTGGAAAGAACAATGTCCAACCCATTCTGCAAATGGAAAGTTATGTACTGTTCAAGCAGAATTTTGTTTGTCAATATGATACCCATATTATGGTCTGCAAGATGAGTAACACTATCCTGGTTAGAATAATTTCTTCGTCTATGGAACCCAATGGGATAATGCCCAAGTCATTTAGTTTGTCCAACTATATCTCTTGCTTGCGCAAATGACATAGAATAATGTATTAAAGGATGGTATTTACCATTTGTGGAAGCATTATGCATGTACGAGTACAGGTCCAGATTTAAACCAAAAGAGGATATAAAGTCTGAGTACTGTTGATACATATTTTTGTCTTGATCAATATCAGTCAGTTATGTGCCATGTGTGATACATGCTTAGGCGATCATGTATCTTTCAATACATGACTGACGAGGCAGATTTTTTCCCACAGGAGGTTGTCATTTCTTTCTGCGGTAGACCAGTTGCCATCCAAAGCAATAGAACCCAGTCTGTCCTTCGTTGGGCCATTTAATGCTGAAAGAGTGTGTTTTTTTTTATATGGTTTGCTTTCTAAAGTTGTTGCACTCCTGAGTTGTTATGCACCTTTAGGCTGTTGTACACATCAAGATTGTTATGAGCAACAAGGTTATTTTACATGCCAAGTTGTTGTGTTCATCGAGGTAGTTGTGACATAGTTGTTGTATTCGAGTTACTACATTCGAATGGTACCTTGGTGGAGTAGTTAGAGTTGGGAAGAGATATTATATTTTTGTGTAAAATCCTGTCACTTTCAAGAAAGCAAGGACATCATCTGTATGGGTATTCTCAAAAATGTCTTTCATGTTATGTCTATACATTCAGGTTTTTTTTGTCTTTTTCTGTTTTGGGTTTATCTTTGTAGTTTTTGATTCTAGTGTTTTTCGGTTTGTTTTTACCTTTTGATTTGTTATTTTTTGGTTTTTGCTTTCCTGTTCTGTTTCTAATTTGTCGGTTACCGTGTCTTTGTTTTCGTAGTTATATGCTTTTGATCTAGTTAGAGATTGAGATCTTTCAGGTTTTGGATCGTGAGGTTGTGCGGTTTTATGGGCGATTGTTTCTAGATTTTTCTTTGTAAGTTTACTCTTTTCATTTATTTTGGCATCAGTGTTGATGGGTTGTTCCTTGTTAATTTGATTATTAGAGTTTGTTCCGAGTTCCATAATGATGGTTTTAAGTTCGTCGAGTAGGTTTTTAGTTCCCTCATGAGAGTTTGGGAAGAAAAGTCCGGAAGGTTGTCAGTGTGTATTTTATTTTATTTTAGAGCTACCATTGCATATGTGTCTCTTTGGTAACGTGTCACTTCCTTTCTGGCTTCCTGAAATGTAATATTTTTTTGATATTTAGTTATGATTTCTTTTTCCTGTTTATAAATTTGGCAATTTTTGGAATGTGAATGGTGGTTTTCTTGGCAGTTTGAGCAAAAGGCTTTGTTTGGACAACTTTCTTCTAGATGGTTTGGATTTATATGGCTACAGTTACCACATGTTTGTTCCCTTCGGCATTGGTCTTTGTGATGACCGAATCTCTGGCATTTGTAGCACTGTAAGGGGTTTGGAATATATTGTTCTACTCTGGTTCTTATGTATCCAATGTCTATTGTTTTTGGTAATTGAGGAGAGTTGAAAGTTAGTATGTAGGTGTTAGTGTATATTACTTCAGCATTTTTTTTTTAATTGAGATTCTTTTCACATTAGTGACACCTTGATTTTTTAATTCATTTAGAATTTCGTCAGTAGTGCATAGTGAAAGCTCTTTATTTCTAATGACTCCTTTGGAGCTGTTTAGAGTTGGGTGGGGATAAGTTTTGATATTAATGTCATGAAATTTATGTGTTTGAAGTAAAGATTTGGCATGTTTTTGATTGTGAACTTCTATTAATAAAGTTCCATTTTTCAATTTAGTGACATTTTTTGGTATTGTTATATTTGATATGTTTTTTTTGTATGAGGAAAGGAGATAGCATGGTCAGGGGTCTGCTTGAGTTAGATTCTAGAACAATAAAATGTGGGAAGGTGTCTGGTTGCTCATTGGGCTCACTGTCCGAATTTTCCAGAAATCTTTCTTTACTTGGTGTTTAATAGCTCATAATATGTTTTTCTTTTTCCTTCATCAATCCTGCTCCCCACCCTCCACAGAGTCCTATATATTGAAAAATGCCAGGGGGGAAACCCATTCGCCCAGACACTACAGGGCTACAGGATTGATATACTTGAACAAGAGACTCAAGCACCTGTGGTCTCTATTTTCCTATCCAAGTAACAAAATAGGAAGGGTCGAGGGGATACAGCAATGTTTGTCCCATTCTCACCATGGTCAATTGACCCTACAGCCACCGCTACTAAATCAGTTTATTATCTAATGAGGAGAGCGTGAGCGTATATTCGTGTTTAGTAAGTTTGATTTAGTGCATGACATGACCAGCCGATTGATCGGATCGGGCCTATCCGACCACCCGTCTAGCCCAGATTAGGGCCAAAGTGGAGTGTTGCAGAACCACTACCGCTAACTCCGGGTTGTGGATTGCTCAGCCACCAGGATCCCATCTCCAGGCATTACGGATCGCCACCCACGGCCAACAGGCGGCCTCATCGAGGGGCTTTTACTCTTTGCAGAGGTGCAGTCAGCATATTCTGAAGCCCCGCATATTCTGAGTTAGAAGAAGAGGATTCGTAACTTTCCCAAGGGTATTAGCACATAAGTGACTGTAATAGATTCGACTGGAATTCAAACTTGGCTTTCCGATTCCTCAATCCAAGCCACTATACATTACCCCACCATGTCTCCTCCCTGTAATTAGAGTATTTGATCAATATACAAGATCAATTACTGTAATCCAGCTATGTTACATGCACATTTAATCTAAACTGAAACATATTCAGATTGTTACAGTTTTATTTTTCATATGTGTGTAAGCTTTTAGAAATATCAGTTTAGGATATATAATAAAAAAAATTTTTTAAATTAGAAATGATTTGTAAATATTGTAAGATCCTAGTATATTTCCATTTATTAATCTCCCTTAATAAAAATATGAAGTTGAAAATAACAAATACTACCAATGACTAGTTTTTATTCAGTTAGAATTGAAAACTGTCAATGTCTATCACAATCAATTAAACTACTAATTAAACTTTATTTTTTTTTTTAAGTCAAAGCAGCTGTAAATAGAAACCTTGTTTTTGCTTAAAGATTGTTTATAATTTTACCAGAATTCAGCAGCATAAAATGCACATTTAAAAAAACTCTTCTAGAACATAACTTATTTATTAGTTAGCTAGTTCCTGAATATCACTAAGATTAGTATAAATTTTAGTTCAAAATGCTTTAAGAGAAATTGGTCACAAACACTATGCACATACTGATTAAGTTTTCAGTAGAAAATCTGCAGTATTATTTTACATTTTACAATTAAATAATTTTTGCTTCAGTATAAAATAAATCATTAATGACAAACGTGTTTTAATATTTAAAGATTAATAGTTCAAGAAATTGTTATATTCTGAAAAGATGGAAAAAATTTAGTCATAAATAATTATAGGAGGTTATTGCTTTGATAACTTGTTTAATTACTATTTATGTGAACAATTTCAACCAAAATTTTCATATTATAATTTTTTTCATATACATATTTGTATTAAATAAATTATACAAGTATTTTCCATTTAGAAGGATGAAGAAACAGAATATATTTTCTAAAGTACTTTAGTGTAATTCTTTACAAAAAAAGCTAGTTTTCAGGTGATAAAGATCAAACTACAATAACTGAAATATATCCCTACTATTTTGTCATTTATATAAAGACTAATATGTCTTGTCCTCCTGTAATTTCTTTCTTCTAAAATATGTATGAATATTTTAGTTAAATCATGCAAAAATAAATAAGTTTTCAATGATTAGTGTTAACAAGTTTTAACAAAACTCATTAAAGTAAATAGCAAACTGAAGATGAAACAATTTGGCTTTGTATAATCTACATATAAATATATTATAAAATAACTGAATATTTAAAATGTCAATGCATGAAAATCATTAAAGTTTGTATTATATTCCATAAAAAAGTAAAGTAAAAAAAAATAAAAAAAAAAAAAAAAAAAAAATATCCATTTTAGAAACTTAAATTTTTGAGTGGAATTATATAGTTGGAAACATAATTGAGAAAGTACTGTGGAAAAAGCTGGTAGAAAGAGCTGGGAATATAGTTAAAAGCATAGAGAATAACATGCAGATAGCTTAAAGTTAAAATTGAAAGCATGTGCCAACAAAAAACAGGTTTATAAATATAGAAGAAAATTAAAATTATAGGCATATATATATATACTCCACAAGCCCACCCCCACAGAAAAAAATAAATAAAATAAAATGGAAAAAAAAAAAAAAATAAAGTAAAAAAGAAAAGCCAAAGAATAAGAAAACACATGTGCAGAAAATTCATGACAACAAGGTTTGACAAGAGAAGACCAAATTTCTTTTTATGTACAATATATGCTACAGTGGAAAAGCAGTGTTATCAGAGATTAAAACTGGCAGTTTATATATTATATTTCTAAGAATAATTATAAAAGTTACACATCTTCAGTCAGTTTAATAATAATAGAAAATTTGTATCAAACTCTAACAACCCTCAAAAACCCAATACAGATAACTGCACAATATGAATGGGTAATTTTTCTATAAAAGAAAATGAAAGTCCAATTTAGTTCCAATTGTTCTTGAGATTTTCTGTCATGTTTTCTTTGTATTAGTACAAATTGATTACAATGCCCAGAAAAATTAGTCATACAGCAAATAAAAATCACTTATAAAAGATTAGTCATGCACATCTGTCAAATGCACTTTCCATAATACACGGTAAGATGGAATGTATTGCTCAGTTTTAAGAGATAATCATTTCAGTTACAAGATAACCATGGCTTTTTAGTTGAAGAGAAAAATAAAAAAGTCTTATTTGGCAAGACATGAATTCACAGAAAATACTGGAAAATTTCATTGCATTTTTTCAACATCTTATTTCTTTATGAAAAAATAAATAACAAATTAAGTTTCTAAAATGTGCAAAGTAAATGAAAATAAGAACTTCAGTGACATAAAATAAAAACTAATTAGTATACTGAACAAAAAGTAAATGTTAGTTAAATGTCATTTTTTTATGATAATGAATACATGTGAAAAATTAGAATACTATTAATCAGTATCAGTTATTGAAGTTAATGCAAAAAATGTGTTTTAAAACTTAATGTGCATTAACTTAAGGGATTTGAAATAAGTATAAAGTAGCAATGAATTGTACAGAATAAAAAGTCACAAAGTAAACTTGCTAAATAAACAGCATTGATGCACAATGACAAAATGAAGATTCACAGGAATAACCAAACATTGATAGCATTTATATTTTGAAAACAAAACAAAAAGCAAAAACAAAAAAGATCTTGAAAATTACTAAATTAGTGAACCTGTCAAGCCTTGTTGCAAGTGAAACATCCCCATTTACTAACCCTGAATATAATAATATTTATAATAATTATAATAATAAAAAGGAACATAACTAAAGCTGAAAAACTTGGAAGAAGGATAAAAAAAAAGAAAAAAAAAAAAGCTAAAATATACAAGTGCTGAAATGCTTGAAGCAAACAACTTGAGACAAGCTTCTTACCGAAAAAGTTGTCACTCACTGATGGAAGCAGATAAAAGAAAAAAAGTTACAATTATTCATAAGCTCTTCACTGGGGAAATGAATATGTTAGTAAAAATTTTCATTGAGTAAAATTGCAACATAAACAATTATAAATAAAGACAAATAGTAATTGTCAAACTGAAATGCAAGTCAAGAAAAATTAACATGTATACATGAATATTATGACAATTTACATATATAACAAAAACAGTTTCTTGCTTAGTCTTTGAAAATGATGTGTATCATTTAATTCAGTTCATGATCTTATCAGTTCTCTTTTATAGTCAGATTTTGAATACATGTAGGATATTTTAAAGTCTAAAATGTTCATTTATGACTTCTATTGGAATAAAGATTTTAAGTCTAAATTTAGACAAAATGCTACTATATTTGCAATAGTAATTAGTTTATAGCCTTCTTCCAAATAAATTCTACATTGAACAAAATTTCTTCAATTTTATATTGTATAAATTTTAACTCTAGCTTTGTTATACTTACAATTTATTAAACATAACTCATGCATTTACTACTTGTTCACAACCAAATCACAAGCTTTTCTTTTTAATTCATGCATTCTTAACAGCTGAATTTTTAAAATTTAATTTTTATTTTTACAAGCATTTTTCACATATACTCAAGTATAGTGCAAGTTTTTATGATCAGATATTTTTTTTTTTCAACACAAAAAAAATAAGGGGTTGCACTATACATAGATAATTTTTTGAAGAACTTAAAAATCATGTATTTTTGGTGATTAGTTGCACAACACACAAGTAAATGTTTTTCTGGAGGGGTTCATGAGAAAGAAATTCAGGTGTCACACTATAAAGCCGGCTTATACACGAGTATATATGGTAAGTATACTCAGCTATACAAGATGCTAACAAATGGAAATCCACTTTAATAATAACAAAAAGTTTTATAAAATATTAAGTATCACATAATAATGTTTGAAGCAATAAAATCATTCACAAGACAAATACTAAAAGTTCATTCCAAATTATATTTATAAAGAAATGTGAAAGAGACAAGCAGTTTCAAATCACTTGAGTGAATATTAAATATCAAGAACATGGGTAAATTTAATTTCTACTGATTTGGCAGAAAATGATTACAGTGAACCCCTGCCTATTCGCATTTCAGTAGTTTATTTTGAACATATATACTTGTTATTCACAGAAACCTTAGATATTCACGTGTTTTTCTGAAGAAAAAATTAAAAATATTCTTGTATTATTTTCCTGTTATTTAAATGACTTAAAACAACAGTCCATTTTTATAGTAAAAATTGGCAGAATCGTACATCTTCATTGTAGAAAATAAACGCAAAAACATGTTTAGTGCTTGGGCTTTGTTCTTTGTTAGGGGCTGAGGCTGGGGTCTTAAAAGTGGCTTATGCTAAATCTGAGGGCATCATCACAGTTCTGATTTTAGAAAATGTTTTAAACTTTATATTTTATGTCTTGTTACACATATTTTATACAGTATTTTCAATGATTGTATCGATCTATGCCTAATTAAAAAACGGTTATTGCACATATGAAAGAAAATTTATGCTAAGTGTATGGTCACCAATACTATTTTTCAAAAATGTTTTTGAAAGGGTCTGAAATGTTTCTAAAGTGTTTTGGATTAAATTTTAAGGTATATGGGGTTTTAATCAAAATAAATACTTATAAGCATGTTTAGGTAAGTTGCAAGTATTTGCAGATTCTAAGTATTTGTGGCTGGTTCTAGTCCCAAACACCCACGAATATGGGGGACTCACTGTGTGTGTGTGTGTGTGTGTGTGTGTGTGTGTGTGTGTGTATTTGGGCAGCAGATTCTCTTTTAGACATGTCTGATTAAATAAATTACAAACATTGTCTGCTTATTTTTAGCATTATCCTTTCATATTCATGAATATTTTTTTCCATGCATTACAATCAAATGATGCAAGAAATGCACTGTAACAGTGAAAATCACTTATTTCCCCAAGTACTTTCCATCTCTTTCTGAGATCATCATCAAGTGTGCCACTGCTAAGGCAAAAATTGTAGCTATCCCTTACATTATCCATTATTTTCATATATATCTCCCCAAGAAATGTTTATGAGTAACATTTGTATTTCATTCCCTTCCTCAACATGAATAAAACCATTTAGTTTGAAATTCTGTTAAAAGGTCAAAAGATATCACACAGGATTTCTTTCCATTCTATCATTACACTATAATTTGTAATCATAATTGCTATATTTTCAGAATTTTGGAGTTTTATTTAAATTCACTACCAATTATTTTGGGATAAAATGTTTCATTTTCAGACAAATTTTTTTTATTTGTTTTTAATATAGTAACTAAGAAACTGAGGCACTTTGAAGTACCAGTGTAGTGGAGTTGATAATTGGACTCGTTTCAAATAAAGAAAGGCATAAAAAGAATCAAGATCAACATATAAACACATCTATAGTTAGTTTTTGAATGTTATGTTTTGGATGTATTTATTCATCTGTGTATGATAAAGACACTTTCAGTAAAAACGTATATACACGTTTAAGCTGGGGAAGGGGTTAAGTCATTTACTATCAATGTAAATAGGAACCAGTAAATACATCAGCATACGATAGAGAATACAGCAATCTTTAAGCTTTGTGCCTGCAATAGAATGGTGTGTCAAAAGAAGTTTTTCTTTTGACACCACTATTATTTTAACTACCTTCACTACTTCAGCAATGTTCTTTTAAAAAATGATAATTAGAATTTTAATAAAACCCAAACAAGTGAATTTATAACAAAAATATTAAACACTATTTTTCAGATTAATTACAAGAATTACAAGAATAATTTTATATTTACAACATTCTAAAAATACAACCCTTAAAAAATGTGAACCCACTATTTATCAAATCATAAAGAAAGAAATATGAAAATAATTTTTTTTTTTTATTTATAAATTTATAAAAAATATCTAAACAAGAAAATTTAAATAAACATGAGTAACTATAATAAAAAATTTTGAAAAAAAAAATTCACTTTCTCGGCATTTTCCTTCATTTGTTCATGTAAATATCATATTGTAAATGGTTTACATATTTTGATAGCTATGTAATTTTTTGAAAATTTTGAATAAAAAAGAATTTTCACATTTATTTCTTTATGAAATGGTAAATAATAAGGCTTTTTAAAAAAATGGTAAATAATGAATATCACATTGTATATGGGTCACATTTTTATAATCTTGTAAATAAACATCGCTAAGGGTGTCAGGTTATTAAAAAAAATATTAGCGGTGTGAAGAGAAAAAAAAACTTGTGACAGAGGGTTTGGTTTTTTTTTGCAAGCATGAAGATTAAAGATTGCTAAGAATACAATAGTCAAATTGTGAAGAAAAATCACTTTAAAAAAAAAAAAAAAAAAAAAAAAAAAAAAAAAAAAAAAAAAAAAAAAATCGCTAGAAAAAACAAATAACAGTATCTTTAATAGAAATGTTTCCTGGTAAGACATTAAGCAAGAAACTGAAATAATAATTCTTAAATAAAATATCCAATGTTAAATCTCTTAATATTTAAGACTATAGAATTACAAATTATATAAATATGTTCACTTCTCACAATGACAATTACTCAGTGCTTTTTCAGTGGTTGGTCATTGCTCCCACACATCCTCAGAACTACTGCCAATAGGTACACACCACAACTGAACATAAGCAACCCCACAAATTGCACCATTTCAAAGTTGCACTTATCTAGTCTTTTAACACTAACAATTTTGCTTTTATCAAAGTCATTCAAATAGCCCCTTTCCTATAACTGCAGTATTCAACATGTCAAAATGAAGTACTCAATGTTGGCTCACCAGTGTGTGTTTTTTTTTTTTGCCATAGAGGTAGGTGTGTGTGGAAGAAATATAGTTTTAAGGTATGCTATATGTATGGGACAAAGTGCTCAATATCAGAGATAGAGATTATGTAAATATAAATATAAAAGTGAACATTGAAGTCAACACCCACAGGTGACAAACGCACAGACCTGATGATTGCATTTAGCATAGAACAGTGTCACCTCCGAAGGTTGACTCCAATATACGCACACACCTTTTACTATGGCATATAAATGCTGAGATTATAGGTATCATTCTTACCACTATGTTTTGGGGGGGGGTTAACTATCAATATATATTCTTTTTCTAAAAAAGTGTTCATAATTATCCAAGATCAGATAATTATTAGATAAGGAATAGGAACTTGCTTTTCAGAAGATTGAAAGAAAGAGAGGGAGGAGAGAAAAAGAAAGAATTAACTTGATAAATAAATGATTGACAACTGGTTTTAAAATTCAGGTTAAATATATCTACAATTAAACTTTCAGGAAAGGTGTATGTACAATTAAGCTATATATATATATATCACTGGAAAGATGAAATACAACGAACACTGTTTCTGCTTTTTACATAGAAGTTGCTATATAAAAATCCTGATGAATAAATAATCTTCCTAATTTAAGAGAGAAGCAGATGAGGTTGAGTACTTTTCACCACAAAAGACTTTTTTGGTTTTTGCCCAACAAGGACTATATTTCTATTAAAAACAAAAAACAAAAACTAAACACCATTATTCCAAAAAATTAAAAGCATTTGGTGTCCTAAAAAGTTAATTTAGTTTTTATTATTAGATGGCATGAAGAACATTTCATTTTAACCAATTTTTTAAAATGCTGTGATCATATTTTTTATTTTTTTTAAAACCAAAATTTTTATTTTGTTTATTAATTCTATCATTGAAAATGAGGGAAAAAATAAGGATCATTTTCAGCATGTTTATTTTTTTCTTCCTTTGAAGAAATGCAAAAATGTGCAGTTTAACATGTCAAAAGTGGTTTGCAAAGATTCCTACAGGAGACTTTGGGCAAACCAGTTGGAATTAATAAGTCAAATTAAGACTAATTATTTTCAAGTGATATAATGAATATCACCAAAATATCTAAAACATTGAAAACGATTTGTACCATCTTGCTTATGCTTTGATGTATAGTTCCGACAATCTTAGTATTGATGGCGAGAGAGATAAAACAGAAAAAGGACTACTGTATTTTTAGATATTATTGACTACTAAAACATTACAGAAAAACTTATCAGTTTGCTCAAATACTTATTGTTCTACAAATAATAATCACTAATTATACCAAAGTCTTTATCTTAAGAAGTTGATGCTGTGTATATTGGATTGGAAGTGAGCCCTTTATGAGCTCTTTTTAGACTCAGAAAAAGTACTGCTACCATTAAGACCCATTAAGGACAGCTGTCAATAAGTATCGAGGAATTAGTTCAGAGAAATGGCATAAATTGACCACTTTTCTTTGGTAACCAAACAAAATTTGTTACATCATGGCTTACCCCCCATATTCAAATATTGCACCTTCTGATGACCGATTACAAACTTAACAGAATTTCCTTAATAAACCAAATTGACTTTTTCACTTTCAAATACTGTACATAGTGGAGTCCAAGTGAACCCCTAAAAGTCTTAACTGTTAATTTAAGTTCTAGTTCAATAATAATGTTTAGAAGATAAAAAAAAAGATAGCTCAATTGTCACATTTACAAGGTTTAAATTGATTGATATGAACCATTATGAGAATTGCACACCAATCAAAATATTTATTTATTACTGTTAACTAGATTTCGTTTATGTTATCATTCATACACAAATGATAAAAAAAAACAACCCAAAAACCCATAAAACTATAATATATAACATTACTGCCATTTCAAGTTTTGAAAAGTTTGCATGAGTACAGCCATGGGCAATTAACATTATATGGCCCCACATGTCACATAAGCTGAATTCTAACAGGCCGATGTTAAAAAAAAAAAAAAAAAAAAAATGAATGGCCGTTTAGAAAATTGATAATCTCAAAGGGAGGTAACTTTAAAAATTAAATTCCTAGAACAGAAATTAACAATGTGCAATTATGTAGAATTTATCAAACATTATTTCAATTCCCTAGACATATTTTCAACACTAAAATGTATATTTATACTTTTTTTTTTTTTTTTTTTTACACTACTCCACAAATTATAAACAGCTGTGAGTTACCTCACTTTTATGATTTTCAATTGGCTGTTCTAGCGGATATGTTAACAGTGAAAAAGTACCAACATTTTCTTTTCCTCTTGGAAAATCCGACCTCATAGAAAAATGGATAAAATTTGTTAATCGTATTGATTGGTATCCTATGAAAAATTCAGTTCTCAGTATGAAACATTTTGAAAAGAAATTTATTTTGAAAGGAAAACAAAACAAACTGAATTAGTATTTACATCCAATACCTACAATACATTCAGAAAAAATAAGAAAGCCGTCTCTTGCCAAATATAAAGGAATTCAGAAAGCCTCCAAAACAATGACTGGTCCAATGATGAATTACATGATTTATTTCAGCTGATGCGATAAAGGATTTTACTTAAATGGAAGAAGCAAAGTGTTGTCCTAATGATTTTGAATTTTAAAAAAAAGAAAAAAAAAAAGGAAGATTATATTCTAATTTATAGAATAGTCTTTGACCATGAAACACATTTTCCATCTATAAAAGAATGTATTCGCATTGACCAAAACCTTCACATACAGCTCCAGCGCAATGAAACCCCTATACCATTACCACAGTGGTTTAGACAGGGACATGCTAAACTCACAAGATTTAGCATATTAGAAAATTTTACAAACTATATGCAAAGAGCAACCATACTCAATGCTAGAAGAATTACAAGACAGACATTACCAACCAAGAGGTCATCCTCCATTTTCTGCAGAGCTAATACACTATGCCTTACTACTGCACTATATGTCTCAACAAGCCTACAAACTACTTCTGGAAAAATTTCCAGTACCATCTTTTTATTAGAGAAAATTTTTTAAAAAATTAAACGTTTTCAATGTGACGTGTGTTCCCTGGTCATGGTAGGCAATGATAGTGCTGATGCTACAGAGAAGCAATACTTTGACTTTCTCAAGGAGGACTTACAGTTCCATCTAGCCAAATGGCAGAGTTCATTTGTGCTTGTTTTGCTATACTTGACTATGCAGATAAATTTATTGTAAAACTTATTGACTCCACTACAAGAAACTCTGCTAAAAAGAATTTTGGAAACTTAATTTTTCAAAACACGTTTTTACTTGTGAACAACACACTGAAAAAGGATTTCATTTTACAGCAAAAATTGAGAATATATTTTACAACACTGAGAAAGCTTTCATTGGATGCTGTTTGAAAAACTATTGGAGAATGTTTTAGAAAAAAAGGCAAAGGTCAAAAGAAAATTGATTTATAGAGAAACTGTTGGTAAGTTTTTTCTACTTGTATTTGTTTTATATTACTGCTTAATTCTTTAATAACCTTTTTTGTTTGTTTACAATCTTTTATTTCTGTTTAAAGTGAAAAAAAAAAAAAAACCTGTTTGTGTATTTTTGGACATTTTTAGCATGTTTTAGATAAAACACATAAATTGACTATAAACTAAATAAACCTGTTAGAAATTAGCCTGAAATGTGACATGTGGGGCTGTATATATTAGTGGGCTGTGGTACAGCCCATTTTATTCAAACAAATTTATTAATTTTATCAAAAACATTGTAACAGAAATACAACATAGTAATATTAGATGCCACCAAACTCTGTAACCATGACAGACAACCCAAAAGATATATACACAAAATAAGCGTGTTGAGTGAGTCAGTGTTTGTGATTTGTCAACCTAGCCAAGAAAGGATTCCAGACATTCTGATGTCTGGTCAGATTTTAGGAAGTAGGTTGAACAGAGAACTTTCAACAACCCCCACCTTTATTGAGAGAAAAGTATGTGGAGGGGAGGCAAGTGAATGACAAAACAGAAAACCTTTTTAGTGACAATGAACTTTATAAGCTTTGTCTTTTACATAAAAGGGGAGGAAGGTGAATGAACATATACAAGCAAACACCAGTGATGGTTTACTGAAACATGAAAAGATATATATTTTCAATGTACGAGAAACATCTGGATATGTCAGATATCAAAACTTAAATTTAAAGGCTGAGCATCCATTTTAATGTTTTTTTAAGTAAACTGTAAAATTTTAATGTTTTTTTAAGTAAACTGTAAAATTTTAATGTTTTTTTAAGTAAACTGTAAAATTTTAATGTTTTTTTAAGTAAACTGTAAAATTTTAATGTTTTTTTAAGTAAACTGTAAAATTTTAATGTTTTTTTAAGTAAACTGTAAAATTTTAATGTTTTTTTAAGTAAACTGTAAAATTTTAATGTTTTTTTAAGTAAACTGTAAAATTTTAATGTTTTTTTTAAGTAAACTGTAAAATTTTAATGTTTTTTTTTAAGTAAACTGTAAAATTTTAATGTGTTTTTTAAGTAAACTGTAAAATTTTAATGTTTTTTTTAAGTAAACTGTAAAATTTTAATGTTTTTTAAGTAAACTGTAAAAAAAGTTTGTTGCGTCCCTTCATATACACATTTATTCTGCTGCCTTTTTTACTCTATTTTGATACTATACACCCTGCACAAGGCTGAAATATCACTCTTAAAATGGTTATGATGAATGAGGTGTGATATAAGTAAAAGGAGAAGATGGTAGAAAGTGAAGATTATTGATAACTGATTCCACTAATAAAAACATTAGCCTGTAGAAGTTCCCTTTCAGAATAAAATCACTTTTTCATTTTGTCATTCACCTACTTTTCATTGACCCATAACCAGTAGAAAGTGTGTGTAATATATATAGTGTATTTAGGCAGCAATCCCTCTTTTATAAATGTTTTGTTAAAGACAACTGACAAGTTACTGTGAACAAGCTTTTTAATTTTTCTTTTGTTTGTACAAGTGTTTACTTTTCTGGACACAAAGCGTTTAAAAACTGTCCAAATGTTCTACATATCTGAAACATACTAGTAGAAAATACAAGTATAATAGCCTCATCCAAGTGTAAAAAAAAAAAAACAAAAAAAAAAAAAGTTAAAAAATAATGGAAGCCCTAATAATAAAAAAGGAAAAACCAACACTCAATAACATTAACTATGAACACGGCCACAATGTGCTGACCATGTTTGGAAAATAAAACATTCCTATAACTTCAAATACATAAAAAATCCTACATATTTAGTTAAAAAAAAAAACAAACTAGAAGTAAGCAACAACACACTCTTCATAAAGGTTAAAAGAATAGCTGAAAGTGCTCAGATATGCAGAATTTTTGGACAGTTTTTACACACAGTGCATCCAGAAAAGTAAACACTTGTACAAACACAAAAAAAATTAAATAAGAAATCTTAATCGCAGTACCTTATCATTTGTCTTTAAAAAAACGTGTTTGTGTATATGTATGCATGAAGAAACCAGTTCTAAAAGAAACAAGTGAAATCTTTAACCCATGAATAAGACAAGACCATTTTACATGCACTGAATCCAATAAATGCAAGTTTTCAGTCTGTTTGCAACAGGTTATGAGTCATTAAAGTAGTAAATAAAACCTCATTAAAGTAGTAAATAAAACCTCATTAGGATAAAAATAATTCTTTTCTGACTTTTCAGTTGCAATTAGTATAAATTGTCTCATTTAATAAAAGTGAAATCACTTAATATTCTTGTACCCTAAATATATACATTAGAAAAGAAAAGATGGATTTTCTAAATTTATATCTGATTAGTAAAAAAAAAAAACAAATGAATCTCTAAATTTATCTCAAACACTTGAAATATCAAAAAATATTTTCAAGGTATTTCTAATGGGACTTTTGATAGCTAAAACACATTTAATTGCGAATTATTAAAAAAAAAAAAAAAAAAATATGAAGCAATATTTTAGAAAAAAATGACTATAAACAAAAGTGCTTCAGTTAAAATGCAAAATAAGATATAACCTCATTTTACCATCCTTAAGGAAAGCATTTATTTTTTGGGGCCAGATAAATCATACATTTTAATTTTTTTTTTTTTTTTTAAAGTATCAAAGATCCTTAATCATTAATAAAAGAAAAATAACATTTGTAAATACTATCCAAATGATTTTTTTCCTCACATTGTAACTTCCAAATAAATCATTTTTTTATAACTATCAAGTGAAACATTAAACATAAAATTTATATTTACTGAATAAAATCAGGTTTAATTGGAGAAAAATATCTACAAGATTTTAAAATTAAAATATAAAATCCTAAAATAAGTGACATCTTTAACTAACCTAAATATTTTACACTATGTTTCTTTGTGATCAAAAACTTAAACTACATAAATAAAGCAACAATTTCTGAATTGATAAAAAAAATTAAATGTTTCTAAAAAAATATATCCAAACATTGACATTCAAATAGAATTAAAATGAATAATGTAACCAATTAGAAAAATTGACCGTAAAACATTTTTAAAATTAAAGATAATGAGCAATCATCAGCAAATTGCTTAAAGTTTATTTTAAATTAATGTGAAAAGTCAAAATAAATAATACTGTATCCAATAGACAAAGTTTTTTTATTTTACTTTTTCCAAACCAAAATTCAAAATTTTAACTGACAAAGTAAATGTAAATCTGAATAAATTTATAAATTATCTAATATGGTGGACCATTTTCTTTTTTCTTTGTATACAGAAAAAAATAATTAATACAAAAATAAAAGCTGAATTAAAAAACAAAAAATATTGTTAGTGTTGTAAAAATATCTTAATCATATAGCTTACCATAAAAGCTATAAAAAAAAAAAAATAAATAAATAAAAAAAAAAAAGACTATTTAGCATCTGGAATGTGTTTCAGATTCATCATCACTAAGTTATATTGTAGAATTCTCAAGTCAAACTATCTTTACATTTATAGAAATTTTTTTTTCTCCCCCATTGAGTTGTTCAAGAATTTAAGTTCTCATTTTTGTTTCCACATTTAAACCAATCCATTGAAACATCAAAATAAGACAATTCATTTCTTTGTAATGTATAAAGCAATAGAAATAAACTATATACGAAACTGTCAGATCTTCAAATGTGAAAGATGCAGAAATTAGTACTATCAAGATTTTGTAATGCAAAAGAAATTAAAAATCTATTACACTAAAATGGGATGCCTAGTTAGCCAACAGTAACTTATACTGAAAGATTTAGTGAAGGTAATTTAGTAAAAGGAACCAATTGTCAGAATAAGTACCACATATCACAACCGGATTATCAATATGTCAGGAAACTTATAGAAGCATTCATTTGGTTGACAGGTTGAAGTGAAACTTATATAGAAATTGTATTAAATGACACTACACATGCATCATACCAAAATTATTTTTGAAGAGAAAAAAAAAAAATTTAGTTACATAAAAAATTAAAATATCAAAACCTAAAGAGAAGCTTTTGAAAGAATAAAACAAGTGGAGACCTTAAGAAGTGACGTATAAAAAATGAACTTTGAAAGAATATGTCTACCCACAAACCGAGCCATTTCGCTGAAAATAGACTTTAAAACTTCACTCAAATCATGAAAAAAAAAAAAGACCAAGAACAAGTAGTTAGTTGGAAAAGTTCTACAAAAAAGTTGAAATTCTAATGCTCTTTTAGCTTTTGCAGAAAGCATACATTAAGGAAAAAAAAGTATTGGAAACTAGAAGACAGAATCCATACCAAAGTATAGAGCTAGACCAATTTTAAAATAAATTTATAACACTTTCAGGATGACCAAATTTGTACTAAATGATTATATGAATATATTGGTCCAGAAAGCAAGAATAAATGTTTCTGGATTTTACTATGCATTAGGAAATGTTTTAAGACATTATAAATGATGTTTAAAACAAGAAATCAGCAGTTTCAAATGATCTGCCTATAAGTGCCTATACCTTAGTGAAACATTTACTCTTGAAAACTTTCAAAAGAAAAAGATTTTCTCCTGTCAAGATCAAGTGAAATCCCACACTGACATATAATTAAAATTTTTGAATGCAAACTTTGTACTAGATAGCAAAAGTATCATGATTGGTTTCATAATTTCATATTGATTTTTTTTTTTTGTATTAGTATTAAAAATTATATTACAATGTAGAAGACTGTGTTAAAAAAAACTAAAAATGAAAAAAAAAAAACTTGTCACTTGAATAAACATGTACTTAATATAGCAGAGGACACAAAATGGATATATGAGTTGAAGGGATTTATTACATTAAGCAGAACAAGCATCTTGCTACAAGTGTTATACAGCCAAAACAAGGAACATGAACCAACAACCATAAACCTCAAGTAAAGCTAGTAACATGAAAAAGGTTTTGATGATAAAAGATGCTGAAAAATTTAAAGTTCAAATACTATACTAATATAAAAATATATATTCTGGAAGTAAAAGTACAAATTCTTGCTATTTATGAAAATGGAAGATTTATAGATTTAGTACACACTTGACTTTTCAGCTAAGATTTTCAAGATGCTGGGCAGTTTATATATTGTCATTTCTTATCAGTGTGGAACAGGGAGAAAAAGTTAATTGTAAGGTGAACCTGAAATTCTTACATTGTGAACTGGGTAGATCAGATACTGTAGGGGCAACCTCAATTAATGATATCCTCTAAAGAAGTCTTCATTGCAAGCATTATTGGTGTTTATAAGCATGACTTGTGTTTTATATATATTATCTGTATCTTTATAAGTATTTACATATTCATAAATATATAACACTTTTCTAAAACCAATGTATTTGCTTTAATATTTATAATATATATTTAAATATCAAATAGTATATGACAAAATGAAAAAAAAATTTTAGATGTTTAAACTTGCCTTTATATAGGCTCAATAAAAAAAAAAAAAAAAATACATACATCATTTTTAAAATGTAAGTAAAATAAGATCCTTTTAAGATCTTATACAATTTGATGAGAGGAGAAATAAAAAATATTAAAAAAATAAAATTTAAAAAAAAAAAAAAAAAGAGAAAAAGCACCACCAAACAAAAAAAAAAAAACATCAGTTATAAAAAGCGGTTAGTCATATAGTTATAAATAAAAATATTCCTAAAAAGGAAATAAAAAAATTTAAAAAATAAACCCAAAGCAAGCCAACAGAAGCAGTACCCCGTAAGCAGGAGAAAACAGGGTAGAAACATACCAGTAGACTCTCTGTCATTTTCCTTATCAATATCACTCTCTGGTGTTTTCAGGTGGTAGTCAGGAAATAAAAAGATTAAAAATGGAACAAGCATTAAAATAACACAGCAGGCAACGGACACATTTCAAAATGCTCATTCCAACCTATATATATATATATATATATATATATATATATATACACACACATATACAAACACAATTTATATCAGCATGTAAGCAATGATACACACTTAAAACAGATTTTTAAATATTATTTTACAATATAAAAAAATAGTCATAGGCACGCATGGAAAAAAAAATGTTTAAAGCAGCAATATTTTCTTCCATGCATAAACTAACAAAATTTCACTCCTATAAATTAAAATTTTGCTTTTATTAAAATCGAAAACAAGAATACTAGAACTACATAAAACGAAGAGAATTTTAAATTTGCTTTTACAATTATCTTTCAAAGCATTAAAATAAATCAGAAATAAAACTTAAATATATGCTTAAGCATCTATTTTAAAGATTAATGTACTGTATAATAACTTTTGACCTGAAAACTGTATCTAGTCAGTTGTAATTAGCATGACATACACTTTAATACTTTCCTCATATTGTATAGACAAAAGTGATAGTCTTTAATTATAATAGAGTCCCATATTGTATATTCATATCTTTATATTTTGAGTGTGTTTTTTCCCCCCAGAAAATGACCAAATAGGAAAAGGAACCAGTACAGCTAATCTTCAGCTCTTAAAGTGGAAAGTTTTATGCTATGGTTACATTGTAATACAATTCCTTTAATAAAGTCTGTAGGAAGAATTTTTTTTTCTTCATAAAACAGTACTTTGAGATAAATAAAATATAAAAATGTGTGTCCTCTCTTAACTTGCTAAGGATTGATAAAAATTACAACCTGATAGATAGATAGATAGAAGGAAGGAAGGAAGGAAGGAAGGAAGGAAGGATAGATAGAAGGAAGGAAGGAAGGATAGATAGATAGAAGGAAGGAAGGATAGATAGATAGATAGAAGGAAGGAAGGATAGATAGATAGATAGAAGGAAGGAAGGATAGATAGATAGAAGGAAGGAAGGATAGATAGATAGAAGGAAGGAAGGATAGATAGATAGAAGGAAGGAAGGATAGATAGATAGAAGGAAGGAAGGATAGATAGATAGAAGGAAGGAAGGATAGATAGATAGAAGGAAGGAAGGATAGATAGATAGAAGGAAGGAAGGATAGATAGATAGAAGGAAGGAAGGATAGATAGATAGAAGGAAGGAAGGATAGATAGATAGAAGGAAGGAAGGATAGATAGATAGAAGGAAGGAAGGATAGATAGATAGAAGGAAGGAAGGATAGATAGATAGAAGGAAGGAAGGATAGATAGATAGAAGGAAGGAAGGATAGATAGATAGAAGGAAGGAAGGATAGATAGATAGAAGGAAGGAAGGAAAGATAGATAGAAGGAAGGAAGGAAAGATAGATAGAAGGAAGGAAGGAAAGATAGATAGAAGGAAGGAAGGAAAGATAGATAGAAGGAAGGAAGGAAAGATAGATAGAAGGAAGGAAGGAAAGATAGATAGAAGGAAGGAAGGAAAGATAGATAGAAGGAAGGAAGGAAGGAAAGATAGATAGAAGGAAGGAAGGAAGGAAAGATAAATAGAAGGAAGGAAGGAAAGATAGATAGAAGGAAGGAAGGAAAGATAGATAGAAGGAAGGAAGGAAAGATAGATAGAAGGAAGGAAGGAAAGATAGATAGAAGGAAGGAAGGAAAGATAGATAGAAGGAAGGAAGGAAAGATAGATAGGAAGGAAAGATAGATAGAAGGAAGGAAGGATACATACATACACACACACATTCCATCAGCAAAAGTGTTCTATCTGTGTCCGTTTCAAACTTTAACTAGAAGTTTTGAAAGTATGCGAGTTAAAAAATGTATATGTTAGAAACTTAAATTTGACTCTTAAAGTTGAATTCCTAAAACAGTGTAGAAATATAGAATACATCAATTGTGATGCAGGATTTTTATAAGGCTATGCATTTTGAAATATTTTTGAAAGATATAATAATTAAGAACATAAGCCCATAAATCAAAACATGAACACTGGAAAATGATTTCAAAATCTTGACAACTAAACTTATTCTTTTTGTTGCTGGTATGTTTCAGCTTATGCATTCTAGAATCTTCTACAGGTCTTGGAACATTAATAACTTAACAAATCTTAAATTGAAGAAACATTACAATTTTATAAATAATAGTGAAATGAGGCACCATCAGCAGCAGAACTCACAAACTAACACAAATAGCTGGGTGGGTGGGTATATATATATATATATATATATATATATATATATATATATATATATATATATAATATTCCAGAGAGCAGTACCTCACATATTCAGCCAATCTTTACAGGGAAACACATTATTTTATGCTTACATTCTAACATCCTGACTTAAACATATCAGTACAAGTTATATTTTGTCCCTTAAAATTTTAAGCTTATTATAGCATAGCTAAAAGATTTAGTTTTATTGAAATCATTGCAGATATGTTTTTGGGGGGGTGGGGTGGGGGGCTTGAAAAGACATGTTGCTTCATATATCAATAACTTTCAAGATAAAATGTCATTAATTGCAAAAATATTGACTTTCACTGAGATTCCACCTATCCCAGTACTCAAGGCTGAAGATTAATGTGGTGACAATGAGTTGATACCTGAAGAGATCTAGACTTTAGATACACAAAAGAATTGAAAGCAATTGGTTCCACTGGATTCACTATTTATCTTCAACTGTAGAAACAAATTGACTCGTCAGTAAAAGAAAATTAGCAGTGGCAGATACAATTGCAGAGAACAAAATTTGTCTAAACACCAAACAAAAGGGACTATTATATTAGCAAAACAAGAACTTGACAGATGTCTCAAGATTTCCCAAACATTCTATAATCTGTTTTTTTTTTTTTTCCGGAGATTCATTTTACGTGTTTCCCCTTCATTATTAAAAGAAAAAAAAAGTTTATGTTCTAAAATAATATATTCCAAAATGTTAGAGCTTTCCACTGATTGTTGTCCTAATGACAAATATGTGACAATAATAAATTTCTTAACATAAGTATTTTTTATGATGGAATGAACATTTTGCTATCTAAAACACCAAAAACAGTTAAAACATTCAGCAGGCATGCCTGTGGAAATAAAATGTGCATATGAATTTTTAAAAATAGATTGTTTTGAATTTCACAAGCAGCAGATTAGATATGAAAACTTATCCCAGTTTCCTGAAAACAAACATGCATAGAAGTTATAAGAAATAAATCCAGCAAAACTGACTAGCTAAAATTAACAAAGGAAAATATAATACATGTATCACAAAAATACAACATTCATGCAATAGCATAAAGTTTTGTGTAAAGGGTTTATTAAACAGGCATATTCATGCACACAGTGACAAACCACATACTCAAGATAGCTAAATTCTGTTTTGTCACAATACCTGACGAAGCATATTCTCCAGGGTTTACTGCACTACCTGCAATGCATAAAAAGTTTAGACAATTTGCAACAAGAATATTTAAAATATTCAATATATAAACTCAAAATTGGAATGCAAAAAGTGCAATGTGATATTTGTCACTATGGATTCAATATCTGTGGCAATAATAAAAAGGTGGATAATTTCATATATATATATATATATATAAAACTATTCTAAAATCTACATCAAAGTTTTTCAAGATGTAAATATTCAAAAGAACTGCATAAAGCTTTCATTTTTGAATGAATAAAAATATAGATTTATGTGAATTTCTTATTTGTTTCTATTATCAAAAAGTATAATTGCCTGCCTCCAATCACAAAAGATATTGCTCACTAGGATTTGATATATAGTTTATCAGAAGTTATGAATTTTTTTCTTTTTTTTTTCTTGAGAAAACAAATTTTACATATAGATTTCAAAGAAAGAAATTCAGGTAGTGTTTCAATATCTTAGTTAAACAAGAATACTAGAAGATTTATGAAATAGTATTTAAATACAATATATTGATCTGGCTTTTCTCAGTTTTTGAATACAGCTGACTTAGAGAAAGAAAAAAATAATGAACGTGAGATAAGTAAATGATATTTCTTGACTTACCAGTTATATCAGCACCAAAGTCAACATCACCAATGAGATCTGAATCCTGCATTGCAAACTCACTAAATATGGATTCATTATTTCTTCTGAAATTACAAATAATCATCACATTATGACTAAGTATGACATTAATACTTGTGAGAAAAAAAAAATTTAAAAATCAACTTCTGTAAATCCAATTCTCTAAAAATGCATTTAAAAGAAAATTCATAAATCTTAATCTAAATATAAGAAAAAAAAGTCATGTGAAGAATACATTTAAATTCATTCAAAAATTCCAAAAGCAGCACCAAACATAATTTCTTCTTTTTTTTTTTTTTTTACAGGGGGATAGAACCTAAAGTACCAGGTAACAACATTACCGTAAAACGTACAGAAAATCTTGTGTATATGAACATTGAACAACCCTAAGGAGTGCAGTCTTTTAGAAATGTCTAATCTTGATATGGTGTCCAAAGCACCAACAACAATGAAGATAACTTCCACTTTCTTCATTGGCCACAATTTATACACTTCCCATTTTATAGTTGACCAGTTTTTCTTTATCAACTACTCTATTGTCTCCAGGGAATGCAATACTTATGATGATGCATGTTTGTTCTTTCTTTATTTACAAAAAAAAAGAGAAAAAAAAAAGCCTGATTTTCTGTGCAATACTACATAGTCACTCTGGATCATGAGACATCCCACAAATTTTGTACTTGCCAATGACAATTTCAGCAGGAAGTCCATATGACAATTCTGTGCTCTCCAATTCCATACTTGTTGCATAATCCTCAGTATATAATTCCTGCAACATTACATTGCCTCCCATTTTCTTTATTCGCTCTGGGCCAATTTTGTGCATTCACTGACAATATGTCACACGGTCTCTACTCTTCTCACAGCTCATCATGCACTTATTGTCCATTTTTACACCTAGAATAGTTTATTCTAAGTGTTTGTTCTTGTGATGCACAAGTCATCACTTCTGTCTAGTTTCAAAATCACTCTTCATGAGCCAGTTTACATCTCCTTTAAGTATTGATCTTTCTGGGTACATTTCTGGAAAGATGTCCATGGATCTTTATTTTTTTTCCATCCATTTTCATATTCATCACTTAGGTTTTTTGTATTCCTCCTTTTCCTTGTAATAGTCACTATTGTCATACTTTTTGTATCCCTCCTTTTCCTTGTAATAGTCACTATTGTCATACTTTTTGCATCCCTCCTTTTCCTTGTAATAGTCACTATTGTCAGACTTTTTGCATTCCTCCTTTTCCTTGTAATAGTCACTATTGTCAGACTTTTTGCATTCCTCCTTTTCCTTGTAATAGTCACTATTGTCAGACTTTTTGCATTCCTCCTTTTCCTTGTAATAGTCACTATTGTCAGACTTTTTGCATTCCTCCTTTTCCTTGTAATAGTCACTATTGTCAGACTTTTTGCATTCCTCCTTTTCCTTGTAATAGTCACTATTGTCATACTTTTTAACCTGGGCTAAAAGAAAGTCTATCGGGTCCTTTATGTATCATCCGATTCTATTTTTTTCTGCACTGACACAGTCTCAACTCCTCTTCCTGACCAATACAACCAATCAATATCACAAATTTTGGATGAAATATATATAGTCATCAATTTTCTAATCCTCCTGTTCCACTCTGGCCAATTCCATCTGCCTGCTCTACATCTCAACAATGAAACTACCCATGTATTAATCAGCTGAATCTTATTCCGCCCATTCAGCTTTGATCGTAACATGAACCCAAGCCCTCGAACATACTTCTGTGTGAAGGAGGTTTTCACTTCCACCTCTATAAACCCATCTATCTCAACAATCCTAAGATATTTGTTCCCACTTTTCTATTTACTGTTTGCCCTGACAGCAATTACCTCAGACAAAATATTGCTATTTTCTCACTACTCTATCACTATTATTATGGCAAATATTCAAATGAGTTACATTCTTTAGTTCCACGTTCAGACCTTCAAAGCTAAGACCTGCCATGTCATGTTTATGGTGACCAATTATCACCATTCCTTTAGTTCCATTCAAATAGCTTCTTCCCAGAATAAAGACCCAAGAGGATGCTTCCTTGATAACTACAATCTTGTTCTCTCCAAGTCCAGTTCAACTGGTATCTATCCTACATATCCTCTTAATATGCACTTCTTACTTCCTCCACCCCACTCACTTACAACAATATTACTCAGTAACCCTCTACTTTGAGTGGCACTTGGGTCTTGTATTTGGTAAACTAACAAGAAAAAAAGTTTCTATAACTTCCAGGCCATGCACTTTTCTACCCATTCTAAAATCAAAACCAAGACCAATTCCATTCCAATGTCCAGATTGATCCAATGAACTTATTTGGGTATTATCATCTTTATCAAATAGCTTTAAATCATTCATAAATAACAGATGGTTGATCTCTTGTCATTTAAAGTCATAGCCAGCTTTTAATTTCCATAGGATTAATGGAAATGGAACCATGTATAGATGTTGTAGAATAGGACTCAACATACTTCCTGCTCTTCCTTACTACTGTGATAATGGACCGTTCTTACTTATAAATATGGCAAGTAGCCACATTAGAATATTTTGAGTAGTATTTGATTTACTTGAGCTATTTCATTCTATGTATGAGTATTTAAATAACCTCTTCTTTGTTTTCCCTACCTAGTCTTTTGTTCCTTCGATACTATGACCTTCTTAATTCTCAGCTAGTTTGTCAAAGACAATATTACAACAATAGAACAAACAGCAAGGGGAATAAGCTATCACCTTGAATGACTCCTCACTTAATTTTTAGCATGTAGCCTATGTTCACATGTTAACTATTTTTTTTCTCAGCTTCTCACACCTCTACTAAAAATAGGCTTTTGTCACAATCTTTTATTATCATTCTCTCAATGAGTAAGTGGTCATTGGTTCCAAGATACTTCTTAGAACTTTTCTGATCTACAAGCAAAATATTATTCTCATCAACAAAGGTATGCTTTTCATCAGCTATTATGCTTCTAACAACATGAAATTGGCCAATAGTCCTTTATGGTATCGCAGTTAGCTCCCCTTCATTTCCTTAACCCATCACCAGGGGTCTCTCTCTCCCGGGAGTATAAATATGGGCTGACCTTTCTCTTTCCACGGCTTCGCCCACATGCGGCCAAACTTGCCTCTCTTGAGGCCGGCACGTGGTGCGAGGTACAAAAACTTTCTCTTAACATCTCCAGTATGTGAACTCTAATATACAACCAGCGTTTCCCATTTTCAGGGAATACGCTAAAACAAAATTCACAACCATACGGACATTTCAATTCAACACAATAACTTTCCATACAGACACTAACGCTTTATTCATGTTTTAAATGATGTATTTGTAAATTCGTGTATCAATCTGTTTGTTAATAATATATATTTGTTCGCATACATATATATCGGTCTTGTTTGTTTCATTGGACTCCACTAAAGTCCAACATTTTTATGTAGCTGGACCGGCCAGCGGAAGCCATAACCTAGAGATAATTCATCTCTACTTCTTCCATTTCACACCACACGGCATCGGTCCACCTACAATGGCATTACTTTTGGAAATATCTTTCACGTATAAGACCATCTGTTATCCATTCTGGATTATATTCACTTCTATTGATTATGGCATAGTATATCTTTTTCTCTTGAAAAAACATTTTATGGTTATATATCTTTCTTTTAAGCATTTTTCTGTTGCTCCTCTATAATTTTTCTTCAGTATTAATAGTTTGTTACTATAGCTTTATGTATTATTCATTAGATATTTACTTTCCAGAGGGAATTTTGTTTTACAATTGCATGAAATAGTATTATTATTATTATTATAGTTATTACTAATATTAATGTTATTGAAATCAATACTGTTAAGTTCAACTAACTAAATTCAATATTATTTCTATTGATAATCTTTAATAATTTACTATTTTAGGGAAATGTTTAGCAATTATTCTATTTTTGTGTCATTGTCGTCAGTGAAATTATATTTTTCTTTCTGTTATTTTTATTTTATAATCCAATTTATCATACTAACTTTTTTAAGCTAATTCAATCTTTTTACTTTCCTTAAATATTTTAATATTACTGAAATTTGTTGAAAGCCTCTTGCTTATAGGTATTTGTTTGAAAACCACAAGCGGTTGTTGGAATACATGATGACAAACTGTTATTGTATGCCCTACTTGTGTTTGTCCCTTCAATATCTTTTAAGGCCAACTTTAAACCTGCACAACATTTCATATAGGAACAAAGAACACTGGCCCTGTGAAGGCTGCAGGAATGTTCCATCTTCTAATACATCAATGTGCAATGGGTGACCTCAGAAGTTCTAATGCCTTTATGCACACACTCCTCCACATAATATGATCAGAAGCCACTTCCTCATAGTATATATCAATATAATTTTTTTTTTTACATTCTAAAAACAAGGCAAGATGTGTTTTGTTTTCCAAAGCAATAACCATGGATTTTAAGTTTAAATAAAAGGAATGTAAATAATATTGCTTAAATCTAAAAGAATTTCATCCGCAAATTATTATTTCTTTTATATGCCAATGATGGGGGGGGGGGGCTAAAAGAAGTAAAAATGTGTGTGTGTGTGTGCATGAATGCGTGTGATATATGTTCCAAAATATGACAAGTCATTTTATGAATGCTACTGGTATAATGTAACCCACTACTACTGCCACATGATCAACCACCAGCAATTAAGCCAGTTCCCCCACCATACTTTTTCTTAAAGGATGATCAGATGCACAACAGGATATCTATCTTGCAAACTTTACGGGATAAAATTAAAACAGTCCTACTGTAGAAAGAGAGTATCCAAACAAAATTATGATCAAGATGTGCACACCAACTCAAGAAATCATTTTAGAAAGATGTTTTAGAAACTATTCAATATCAATCGCCTTCAAATATATACACCCTCCAGATACCCTAAGTAAATGATTTACCCAAAACCTCACTTCCAAAAAGCAAATTTGTCATTTGCTCAATTTATTTTCTCTTGACAATCATAGAAAAGATTGATGCAGCTTTTATGGATTAGATAGTATTAATAAAAAAAATCTTACAATGACTCATGAGAATTTATAGTCATATTTTTATTTATATCAAAACAGACTATCAAATGAAGCCATGGTGATTTTAAAAGGAGATTCTCCAAGTCAGTAACCAATTAGCATTATTTAAAATAATTTCTAAATGCATAAAAAGAAATAAACATTCATTTATCTGCAACTGTGTGAGATAAAAAAAAAAAAACACACACACACACATGCGCACAGAAGTAAAAATCTGTGGGTAATAAATTCAAGTGAATCCTAATAATATAAATATTAAAACAGATCCACAAAGAGAGCTTAGTGTATTTATTACAGAGCATATATAGAAGAATTACATATAAATGAAATTCAATACCCAATATGGATAGCCATTAAGAAGGAAATTTTCTACCAGGGTTTATCAACACCAAGAAGTAAAAAAATTTGGCTTCAAAACTTTTTGGTGTTGATAAACCCTGGTATGGTAGAAAATTTCTTTCTTACGGGGGGAAAACATAGCAATCCATATGGAGTACTGAATTTCATTTATATGTAATTCATATATATATATATATATATATATATATATATATATATATAAAGGCTCAAAAACAAAGAGCATTTTAATCAAAATAAAATAAAATAAAAAATTTTAAATTTAAATAGAAATTTTTTTTTTTTAAATTTAAAAAATTAAATGAATAAAAAATAATGTAACTTACTTTATGTTTTTCTTATTTGTTTCATTGGTTTGATTGTTGATAGTTTCCTCTGGCTCATCTAACTCCGGTGTGTTTGGAACTATATCAGATGCTGACCGATCTAATGCTGTAAAAAATAATATATGCAAAATAGAATCTTTACAGCAAAGGTTTTACTAAATTTAACACTAATTTAAGAAATTATGATGTTAAGATTTCAAAATTATACAACTGTAATGTTTTTTTTTCTTCAATTTACACAGTCAAAAAAAAAAAAAAAGTTTTTATTTAGCCTCAATTTAATTTTTTCAAGAATAAAACAGTAAATTTATGAGTTAATTACAGCTTTCTTTACAGTGTACTTGCATTTAAGGATGCAATGGTGACTAATGACAAAAACATGGTAATTTTACTATTTTAAAGAACCTTTTTAAGCAACATGAAAAAAATGTTTTTTAAAAATCAAACAGCTTAAGGGATATTATTATGCATATAGACATTTCATCTAATACATAAGTTGATATTAGCAAATTACAAACAGAAGTAGTTACTTTAATTTTTTTTGGTTGGATATTCACCAAAGATGACATCATGTTATGTTTACATAGAAGTTTGTCATATGACAATAACAGTTGCAGAATAGCTGACGCATGTCATAAATTTGTGATGTGGTTCTATGACATATCACATGAGAGAATGAAATATTAACAACAGAACCATATGTTTAAATGCAATTTAATGTGTTGTGACTAGTTTGAAATGTAATTTTGTTGAGTGTAGGTTGCTTTGATTTAATGTAGATGGCCTCCAATATCAGGCTTTGTTTTTTTACTGTGTATGTACATGGGTATTGTTGTGTTATCAACTAATATCTAATATCATGCAAATGGCTATGTTTTTCTAAGAAATGTTGTTTAATAGAACTAAGATCAGAAAGGTGACTACGAGAGAGCGTGGTTGTAGTAAAACCAATTTATGTAGTGGGTTTATTATTAGTGTCAGAGATACAATCTCTGAACAGGCATGTAAATTGGTACACTACATTGGTTTTTTTTGTAGAGGATTTACTTGTGTGGTTGTAGGGTTATTAGAGACTATGAGGTCAATTGTTTTAAATTTAATATAACATGATGAGCATAATTTGTTAATTATTATTAATGGGTTTAAAATTTCTACCTATCATGTTTTTAAGTATTGTTTCATCATGTTTGCAATTATCATGCATTTGGTTACAATAGTATAAGTTAATAGTATTATGTTTATTTTGAAGTATACTACTATGGTTACAATTATTAATATTACCAATTTTGTTAGAGTTATAATTAAGTTTATTGAAATACATTTTAATTTTTTAATCAATGACGAAATTAGGGAATCCATTATTAAGAAATGTTTGTTTAATGTTATGTAACTCTTTATAGAATATGGTTTTGGAAGAAGATATAATTAGTCACAACACATTACATTGCAACTAAGCATATGGTTCTGTTGTTAATATTTTGTTTTCTCACATGATACGCCATAGAACCGTATCATGAATTTACGACCTGCCTCTGCTATTCTACAACCATTATCGTTGCATAGCAAACTTCTACGTAAACATAACAGGATATCATCTTTGATAGTGAATATCTTTGTTGAAATGTCCATATAACCACTCTCATTATAGTTCATGCGAACTGAAAACTTAGATCGAGGAACAGCATAATAAAAAAAAAAAAATATCCAAATGTTGGACAGTTTTTGTCCTTATTTTCTCCCAAAATTAAAGCAACTATATGGAGCTTAGAACGGCTCATGATAAAACATAATAGACATTCATTGTCTGTTATATTTAACAGTGTGTGTGTGTGTGTGTGTGTGTGAGAGAGAGTGAGAGAGAGAGAGAGAGAGAGATATAGTGTATCAAAATTATCATCAACTATCCTTATCAATGATTTCAACTCTTTAATGTACTACTATCAATACAAGTATGTCTTGATGACATATGCAATGTTTAAATTTACTTATTTTTAAAGTAAATTTACTTTATATATGAACACATCTAAAAACAGATAATGGCAAGTATTAACAGATTGTGTGACATGACATGCACATGCAAATATATTGCAGAACTATAAAAGCAAAATAAAATATATGCTTAAAGTAAATGAAAGCATTTTATGGTCAGTTATAATTAAAAAAATTAAGGCCAAAAAAAAATTGAAGTGAAAAGAGAAGAGAAAAATTGAAGAATGACTTACCGTAAAGTAAAGTAAGCCATAAGGTAAGCAAACATTGGAAAGAGAAATGAAGCATTAAGAGTGAATACTTTGAAGTTGCAGATATATTTATAATATGAAGCGGTGATTAAAAATATTTTTGCAAGAGATAATGTGAGAAGAAGATGCAATAACATTAGTAAAATGCTTATTAATGAGCATTGCAAATCAGATGGGTAAGCAAAGGAGAAGTGAGATTAATCCTAACAAATAAAAAAAAAATAAAAAATTCAACCTTCAATAAAGTTTTGAGGTTAGAATTTAATCATTAATTTTAATATATCGCTAAAAAGTTATGTTAAAGAGAAAGAAAAATCTTTCAAGGAATTTTTTTTGTTTTAATAGCAAAAAAGGAAGTGACTCTAAAATATTAATGCTTAATAATAGATTACCTGTAGAAAGAAAGATCTAAGTGTTAAGTAATAAAGCAGATTAATTAAAAGAATATTAAGACCACCTACTACTCTTGAAAATCACTGCAATAAAAAGGAAAAATATATTGATAAACGCAATTTAAATTTAAACTGAAAGAACTACTTTAATTATCTAGGTATAATCACTGAAAGGGAGGATCATTTTTATTCATAAGAGCTTTAAGATCAGTTGGTAATTTGTAATAAATTCATCTGGCCCCAATTCCAAACAGGCATTCGAGGGCTGATGAGGATTGGCACTAAGTTGTGCTGGTCAGAAATAGACTATACCCACACGAGGTAATTTTAGATTTTTGCTGTAAAAAATATATATGCTCTATTATGATGAATACATTGAGCTCTCTGTGGATCACTTAATATTACTAGGATCAGTCTGGATTACATACTAATGGATCAATTACCTGTACTATATATATATATATATATAAAAAAAATATATATGCTCTATTATGATGAATACATTGAGCTCTGTGGATCACTTAATATTTGATATTACTAGGATCAGTCTGGATTACATACTAATGGATCAATTACCTGTACTATATAAAAAAATATATATGCTCTATTATGATGAATACATTGAGCTCTCTGTGGATCACTTAATATTTGATATTACTAGGATCAGTCTGGATTACATACTAATGGATCAATTACCTGTACTATATAAAAAAAATATATATGCTCTATTATGATGAATACATTGAGCTCTCTGTGGATCACTTAATATTTGATATTACTAGGATCAGTCTGGATTACATACTAATGGATCAATTACCTGTACTATATATATATATATATAAAAAAAATATATATGCTCTATTATGATGAATACATTGAGCTCTGTGGATCACTTAATATTTGATATTACTAGGATCAGTCTGGATTACATACTAATGGATCAATTACCTGTACTATATAAAAAAAATATATATGCTCTATTATGATGAATACATTGAGCTCTCTGTGGATCACTTAATATTTGATATTACTAGGATCAGTCTGGATTACATACTAATGGATCAATTACCTGTACTATATAAAAAAAATATATATGCTCTATTATGATGAATACATTGAGCTCTCTGTGGATCACTTAATATTTGATATTACTAGGATCAGTCTGGATTACATACTAATGGATCAATTACCTGTACTATATATATATATATATATATATATAAAAAAAATATATATGCTCTATTATGATGAATACATTGAGCTCTGTGGATCACTTAATATTTGATATTACTAGGATCAGTCTGGATTACATACTAATGGATCAATTACCTGTACTATATAAAAAAAATATATATGCTCTATTATGATGAATACATTGAGCTCTCTGTGGATCACTTAATATTTGATATTACTAGGATCAGTCTGGATTACATACTAATGGATCAATTACCTGTACTATATAAAAAAAATATATATGCTCTATTATGATGAATACATTGAGCTCTCTGTGGATCACTTAATATTTGATATTACTAGGATCAGTCTGGATTACATACTAATGGATCAATTACCTGTACTATATAAAAAAAATATATATGCTCTATTATGATGAATACATTGAGCTCTCTGTGGATCACTTAATATTTGATATTACTAGGATCTGCCTGGATTACATACTAATGGATCAATTACCTGTACTATATATATATATATATATAAAAAAAATAAAAAGTTAATAGTCAGATTAAAAATCGATTGACCAAGATCGCCGGGAAATAACAAAAGGTTGAAACCAAGGTAGTGAAATAGGCTGATCTCATATATATATATATATATATATATATATATATATATAGGAGGCACAGTGGAGTAATGGATAGCGGCTCAGATTGAGGAATCGGAGAGCCGATTTCGAATGCCAGTTGAATCACTTCCATGCTAATATCCTTGGGAAAGGTATGAATCCCCTTCTTCTCCCACCAGCTATGGGTAAATAGCAGGACAGACTGGGTTCTATAGCCTTGGATGGCAACAGGCTTACCGCTAAAAGAAATGGCAACCTACTGTGGGAAGAAAATCTGCCTTGTCTGTCATGTATCGGAAAGATACATGATCGTCTAAGTGTGTATCATGCATGACACATAACTGACTTGTGTGTGTGTGTGTGTGTGTGTGTGTGTGTGTGTGGTGTGTGAGAGAGAGAGAGGTATTTGAGAACAATTTTTGTTGGCCATAAAATTAAAATAACCTAACAATGTTAAATGGTTAGCACCAAATTTTAACAATTCTCTTTCAGATGAATCGAGATTATTAACATGACAGCATCCAATCCGATATGATCCATGTAACACAAAAGTGGTTAGCTAAGAATCATTTCAATTCTCTCACTAACAAGATGTGACCCACTAGCTTTCCAGATTGGAAATATTGCCAAAAGGGAAACAAACCATTTGTATCACAATAATCAATGACTCTACAAATGCTACCATGACCAACATAAATAAGGACTTGATCTGGGTATGCAGTTGCATCCAAGACCAGATCAAGGCCAAGGACAGTTTTGAACAAGTGTAAAATTATTTTAAAAATACATTGATTTTTTTTTTCTACTCAATATCTATATTTCCTTAATTGTTCTCAATTACCTAGCATATACCCCTGTGTGTGTGTGTGTGTGTGTGTGTGATTTTCAAACATATATATGACCTATTTCATTGATTTCAGATTCAAATTATTGCATAATAAAATAAATCCTTTATAGCATTAAAATAATTTAGTTAGAAGATCAATGATTTAAATTTAACAATATTTTGAATACAAGTACACTTGCAATTTTGTCTGCTTTTATATTTCAACTGGAATGGAAAAAAAAATTATCTTTTGCAAACAAACTACACTGGATAAAAGTATCATCATTGTACAAGTTTTGTTTTTTTAGTAGCATTCTTAAACTGATAAATTGTAAAACAAAAACTAAAACATTTTTTATATATTCACATTTTAATAAAGTAAACAGGTTTCTTATAAATTAATCAGAAATATTTAGAAATTATCTAGACCTTACATTTCACGCCTACACTTTTAGGGGGGATATTAATTTAGTAGTATAAGATCTGAAAAGATGTCACAAACATGTGATCTGTTCAGGGAATGTTTTGAAGAAGTAAAATCTTTTTTTATAAAAACAAAATAATAACCTATACAAGTTTCCTAATCTAATTTTTTCCTTTTCTGCGAACTGAATGGACTTTTACAGTTTTTAGTCTTAATTCACAATCAATAAACCCCTCTCTTACTTTAATAAGTAGTACATCACAAATGCAATTTAATAGAATAAACTTATATAACGTGCCCATGGTGTTTGAAGTAGTACTATTTGTTGAAGCAAATACAACTCAAGATGTTTAAGATATTTTAAACAAAAACCAACTACTAGGTGGCAATTCATATAAAAGCTCTGAATGAAAATTTTGTCCTGGTCATTTAAATATTTTAAAAAGTAATAACAAAAATGAAACAGAAAAAAACTGTACAATTACTAGAATGTTGGATAAAGTAAACAATATAATTGCTTAAATAAATTTATCAAATATCATTTCAACCATTCCAAAAATTGATAAGATGCATAGAAAAAAAAAACAAAAAAAACTAACATCTAAATTACAAACCTTCTAGACAAAAGAAACTGCAATTGCAGTTTGCCTTTAAAAATACACTAATGTGCCAAAAGTCATGTGGATAACAGTAAAGATAGGTGGTATAACAATACCTTGACATCATGGAAATGCCTAGATCTATATTAGTAGATGAGTTAGTGTGAACATTCACTAAGCTGTCCATGGTAAGGTAACATGGATTTGAATGAGGGCATGATAGTGGGTGCCACATGGATAGAACATTCCATTTCTGAAACGATACTGACATTTGGCAACCCTCAATCTACAATGTCATGAATGTAGAAGAAATATTTAAAAGAATTACCACAGCACAGTAGCTCAAACATCACATCCAATGCAAATGCATATCCATTAAGTTTGTTCAGTATTCTTTAGTTTCCAGAAGACATGAGATCTGAAAACCTACCAGCATATCCATGTGAACACCATGACATGACTCTAGAGAGTATTTCTTCTAATTAAATCCCGGAGGCTTGGTAACAGGTAGCAATTGTCCAAGAAATCATGGTTCCTGTCGTTTCTGACTGATAGTACAATTTAAGTATAATGCAAGACCAGTTGTCAACAAGACACTATGCAGACTAGTGGCGGTTCAATAATGAAGTATGACATGTTCATGTGGCATTGATTGTGAATGCTGGTCCACCAGATCAATGACCAGTAATCACGATGCTGCATTACTAATTGACTATTGAAAGCTAGTCATGGATTCTGTATAACCTAACAACAATGGTCCTTTCCAGCAGGAATTAGATCCAAATTGATCATAATTAGCTTGAGGAGCATTCTGTAGATCTGACAAATGATAGGAACCTGCACATTTGCTCAATGTGAACTCAATCAAGCATTTATAGGACATAGTGGAGACCTCTATTTGCACACAAGATCCTGGGATCCATGGACAGCTATCAAGATGGTACTGCTCAACATCTTTCCAGAGATGTTCCAATCACTTGTGGAAATTGATAAAATGTATAGTTACTACATTTCACTGGATCAGATAGTATCATACACAATATTAGACACTGTCATATCAGTGTTGTTACACAAATAAAGTAATTTAAACATATCCAAATTCCAAGTTTTTAGATTGGTTTGGTTTGTTTTATGGCATATCAACCTCAATGGGTTATTTAATGCTGACAATTTTTATTGTTGGTACTTTTTTTCTTTACGGCAAGTCAACCTCAATGGGTTATTTAATGCTGACAATTTTTATTATTGGTACTTTTTTTCTTTACGGCAAGTCAACCTCAATGGGTTATTTAATGCTGACAATTTTTATTATTGGTAACTTTTTTTTCAAACATGTATTCCTTCAAAAAATCTCTTTCTGGTAATATTTTTTGTAAGAAAATGTATAGCTAGTAATATAGATTCTTTTTCAAAAATATTTTGCTGGCAATACTTTTTTGAAAAAAGAAAAAAGTATTGCCAGCAAAATGTATTGCTGGTAATAATTTTTTTTTTTTTTTTTTTTTTTTTTTTTTACAAAATATTTCTGGTATTAAGACCTATTTTTATACTTTCATAGTGTTTTAACCCCAGTTTGGGGGTTAACTATTTATCCATAGCTGGGACCATAACAGGTGCTACCACACCAGGTCAGGGTGGACCTGGGAACACCAGCAACCAAGAGGCGGTTCCACGCTCCTCAAAACCTCCTGATCAGAGACCTTGCTGTTGGACGTAGTTTATCGTCTTACCCAGGACATGGATGTAGTTTATCGCCATACCCAAGTTTTTAGAGGAAAAAGAAAGTATATGATATAATGAATAAGTGCTACTATTTAAAAAGTTTGATACTGATGTAAAATTTGTTCTTGTTTTCCAAGAACATTTACTGAATTTACACACATCAACAGTAAATATAAAAGGTGAGATACTATCCTAATATGGCAAGAAGTCTTATTTAAATTAATAAAAACATAAGCAGGTTATATTCAACTGTATGTGAAATATTATCTTTATAAATATTAGACATAAAAGAAATTAACAGGTCATTGGGCAAAACCATAAGTTTTTGAGCTGTGTAAAAAACACAATATACATTAAAAAGATTTAAAAAGAATAGTTCTATTATAAATACTAGAAAATTAAATATGTGAAAAGAATAGAGGACTTGTTCAAATCATTCACTATTATTTAACAATTAACTTCTTACAGATAAATAAGTTTAATTTCTGTTTAAGATAATTTAGAAAACTAAAAGATAATTTTTTAAAAATTCTTTAATGAATATTAATACCTGATATTTTAAAAAGCAAGTTTAATATAGTGTTTAATAGATTTTCCTCACAATCATTTTTCTAAAGATCACTTTCCCACTGCTGTAACATAACTTCCCTGTGACTTTTCTATAAATATTTTCATGGTAATTGTTCAAATGAGCTTTCCTATTCTCATTTAACAGTCATAGAAGAATGATATGTTCAAATTTTGCCTAGCTGCTACCCACTCGGCTCCTGGGCCAGGTCTGTAGTACCCTCATCCTGCACCCATATAGACTTCTTTATGCATTTCACAAAAATAGCTTAACCAAGTAAATCAATTTATTTAGCTGGTTTAGCAAAATGAAAATTATAAATTTAGAATTTTAAATCAGATGGATGTACTTGATTCAGTGATATAAGTTCCTTGATATAAGGCTGGAAGACACTGACAGGATGTCTTGGATCTGTGACACCAGTGATTTCCAAACTGTTTCTCTGCTTGGAAAGATGGGCAACTGAACTGAAACTGACTAAATAAGATGTTAGAAAGGCAATAAAGTACATCTTAACTTAGGCTAGTAGTCCGTGACATTTTTTGTAAAAAATTTTGATAATGATCTTTTGAACTTTGATCAATGCTCAATATCACTTTGGAGTTAAACCAAGTTTTCATCTATCATTCCTGTTTCCTCATTGTTATCTAGGAATGGATTCATCACCCTGTCTGGTATTTTAAGAAAAAAAAAAAAAATCCTAAAATGTCATATCTCTATGCTGCTCATCCAAGTGCATATACTTGAAGTTCATAATCTGGTATGTTCTCAAATTAGTAAAGACCAAGAAAATATGTTTGAATAACTAAGTTGGAAAGAAACCAGGTGAGGATTGATTTTATTTGGATATGGTTAACCTCATTCCCTTGCAGTTGCAAACTAACTTCAATGGACATTATGAATAAACCTGGCAAGTAAGCAATGTTATGCTTGATAGTTCATCACAGAGAACAGAATTGGAATCTTGGAAGAATTTAATACCTGTGCTAAAAAGGAAAGAAAGAAATAGCTCAGGAAGTATTCTTTCAGTGGCCATCTAACTTGCTTAAAACAAAATGACCAAAACCTTCATCGTTCTCAATATGGAGCGGTTGAAAAGGTCGGAAGTTATGCCCTTGATTTTATTTACTGCTGTGACACCAGTGCTCAGTGATCGGTGAAGTTGACTAATTTTTTCTGCATCCAGATGTTGCCTGTAGATTACACCTGGTATGAGTTTTTTTTTTGAGAAACTGATAAAGCAAATGATAATGATGATCTAGTATTGATGATGCACCCACCTGTTTCACAAGCAAGAAGATTGGTTAGGATAATGTCTTTCTCTTTAGAAATTTCTCAACAAAGCAAAATAATAACTCCCCATTTGTACCAGTTTCTAGTTATCTTGCAAATAACAGTTCTTGAACCAAACTTTAACCTTTCATAAGCAAGTATCAAAGATTCATTGCCTGGCAAAGTTGAATCAATTCTGAACTAAATTCTGTTGCCCTAATGCACAGTGCACCTTGAATGTTTTTCTGCCATTTCATCCACTCTTCTTTGGACTTTAATAATTTGTTTAAACTGTATGAAGTACCTCAGTTAACTTTGGAAAAAATAATCTCTTCTCCAATTGTATGAGGCTTAACAGATTTAGCAATGAAATGTAGGGTGCATGCAAACAGTCACTGGAAGGTAGGAACTCCTTGCAAAAATATTTCCAATGGTTTTCTGAAAATTTTCTCAAAATGACTGAACTGAAAATATACCAAGTTTTTTTCTGCTTTAACAGCGTTCTTTTCAAATGTTTAATAAATCTTAAAAGATTTCATTAGATAGATGTCACTATATGAAAAACTATAACTATAATATCAGCAAGTCAATGTTTGAATTTTGGACAACAAAATAAGTTTGTGCATAACTGCTATGTTCATTTTATTCTTTGTAATGCAAATGTTTTTTATGAAATGGACAAAGTCCGACAATTATTTTAACTGAACACTCCTCTGTGGCCAAATCGGTTAAAGGCACGTCCGGCTATATGACGGTTCCGTATAGGATACAGGTTTGATTCCTGTCAGAGGACGAATATTTTCTATGAAAATTTCTGGCATTCAGGCTGGTAAATGTTGTTTAATACTGTTTATTATAAGCAGAGCATTTACTTAGATATTTGTATCTATAAAAAGAATGTATAAACATAAAAATGTCTTAAAACAAATGTTTTTGTTAAGTGGAAATGACTTAGATTTTGTTATAGATCTTTCAAAAAATGAAGTAAAAATTACTTGGTTCTAATGCTACCCTGTTACCCACTAGCACCACTTTTTCCTATTTAAACAAGCACAGCTGCCTTCAAAATGGTTCAACATCTCAGTCAATATAATGTTATTTCATTTTAGACTTCGATGTGCCATGTCACTTCAGGACAAAGGCGATCATGACTCTCCACAATTTTCTGTGTTTTGTAGCTTTTAGTAAATCTTGTCTTTTTGCTATCTCTACTAAACTGTTCTGCCAACCATTTACAAAAGCATGTTAGGTAGGTTACATGTTTTCTTCTGTCCCTCTTACCTTTATTGCCCTGTGAGTATCAATTTTTCTAAGCCCTAATTCCTCATTATAGTTTTAATAAATTTTAACTCTTTCTGATGTTAAATGTATCCTTTATGTTTCCATTTTCTTTAAAGCTTCAGTCCATGGTATTCTCAGCATCCTTCTGTAGGACCATATTTCTGTTGCTTCAAGTTTCTTCATCTCTGAAGCATTCACTGCCATCTATGAAGACCAATATTACATAACAGTTCAGTACTCTTTCCTTTGTTTAAAAGGAAATTTTCCTATTTCTTAAATAGTTTGCTTAGCTTTTGGAAGGCATCTTTTGCCATCCCAATGCACCCTCAGATTTTGGTATCACATTTTGTCTTCTGTTAAAACACTTAATATTTAAGTTTTGGTACTTGGCTTGATTTTGGTATTTGTAATTCACATGTCAGGCTGTACCTTTTGCTAACAACCATACATTTGGTTTTCTTACAATCAATTTAGACTACTTAATATATAGTCATGCAAAGTCTTAAGATGTTGACTGTATTGTTTTCTGTTTCATCTATGTTTCAGACAGACATACAACCTGGCATTGGATAAAATCTGATAACAGATCTGCTGTGCAATTGACAGATCAATTAGAATGAAGTCTACAATAAGTTTAATTTCATTTTTATTTCTTTGTGTCCAAAAATTGTTAAATTACCACTTGATACTCTACAATTTAACATTTTAAAATTGGAAGTGGGGAATAGTTCTATCTTAAACTTATATGAAGATATCCACTTGAGAACAATACAGCAATGTTACTTTCTCTTTTCACTGGCATACTCCTGTTACAACCCATGATTTCACATATTTTATCCAATCAATATCATTAACTAAAATTACAAGAGTAATTTAATAAAGTTTTTAAAGCACTAAAATTTCAAAATCATTTTAAAAACATGTCTGAATTAAAGCTTTAGTATCACTATGTTAAGAAATGTTTTTTTTTCTGTTTAGAAAGCAGACACTAAGATGCAATGAAAACCTATTTAGTATGATAGAAGAGTTAAAATCAAGAGTTGAACATTTTCCTGTAGAGAGGCAACAATATGTCAGTGACACTAAATTTAAACCAAGATGTTAAATATTTCCATAAAAATATTGATTACAAATTTCTGGATGTCTGAATAATTTATGAATATTCTCTTAATATATTCAGAAATATAAATGCTGAAATTATCAAAACAATCCATTAGAAAAATGCACAAGCCATTAAAGCAAATTGAAAAAAAAAGTAAACGAAAGAAAAAACGTATAGTGTCAAGCAATGAATAAAAACAAATGCATCCATTTTTGTAGATCATTTTCTATTAATTCTTTAAAAATAGATAAAAATCTTCAATATATACATCTACCTCTAGCAACAAATTTTCATAGTTTTAACAAGAGAAAAACTTTTACAATATGCTGGGAACGATCATTTAAACTTTAAAAGATTTCAGAGGATCTTTTCCAGCACATACCATATACATTAAAACATGGCATGGAAATCAAAATTATCAAATGTTTGAGCTTTTTGTCTAATAATAGAGATGAGGAAGAAGAGGTTCAACTAAAATCTGCAAAAACAATGCTTGAAAGTCTTAAGAAAGCTGTAACTTGCTTATAGTAAGTAGCTAACAGTCAGAAAACATGCCAAATTGAAAGTAGAACTTGCAATGTATTGAAGCATTGAACACAATATCATTATTGAATTAGTGCAATAGAGTGCATTGTTTGAAAATATCATTTGATAATCAGAATTATTCTGTTACTCCATGTGCAATCAAAGAAGGAAACAGATCACATATGATAAATAGAACAACAACACAGTGATAATCAAAAGAATAATGACAGCCGCAATTGTAGGATAAGCACAAAATTAATACAAAGACAAAACAATGACTATTTATGTCAAGTGAAGAAAATGTACAAGGAAACAATACAAATTACCAATTCAAGTAAATACTAATTCACAATTATAAAATAAATAAATTTTTCTTTTTAGCTAAAAACTTCAGTGAATCCTATGAAAGGACTTCTTATATTTCATATTCTTGAATTATCTAGTTGATTGAAGCAAGTACTTTCAGATCCTTTATCTAGAACAGTCATTTCTGTGTCATATTTAAACAATTTTAGTAAATCATTTTACTAGTCAGCTGCTAAGAAAGTCAGTTCATTATGTCAGGCAAGACAATTTTTCTCCCCAGAATCTACCTTACATATCTATATGCGTACCATTCATCCAGACTTAGAATATTACTGCTACATATGATCCAGTGCCCTTGAGCTCCTTAATAAGATCCAAAGAATCTGCAATATTATTGGTTCTGATCTTGCAGCTCAGTTCCAGTCACTTTCTCACCATTGTAAGTTTACCCTCTCTTATGTCTTTTCTATAAATACTTTCATGGTAATTGTCAAACGAACTCTACGCTATGGTATCTAGAGTTTTTTAATTTAAGCGCAGCACTAGACTTGCATTGAGACCCCATCAATTTATAGTTGAGCTAGCTAGATGTAGCCATAAATTCTATGCTAACAGTTTCTCTCGTATTTTTCACTTGTGGAACTCCCTTTTGGTTCCATGCTTTCAAGCCAATTTTAATCTGCAAAAATTTAAATGTAATGTCAATCGCTATCTACTGTCTACCTGATTACTCTCTTCTCTTTCTATTCTTAATTCTTCCACACCCTGTAACCCTTTGTGTTTTAGTGATATTACTGCCTTGCTTGATTGGGGTGATTTCAATTTTTAAAAAAAAGTGTATGTGTGTGTGTGTGTGTGTGTGTGTGTGTGTGTGTGTGCATGTGCAAAATAAAATGAAGTAAACTTACTTGTAGCAGTTCCTGATTCCCGGACATCGATAGCATCTGTCACCTGGCTCTTTTCTGTAGTTTGTGTTTTGCATTCCACCTCAATACTCTTACTTGCACTTTTACGAGTTGACATTTTCTCTGGGGATTCAGCATCGCTGAGTTCACTTTTGAGACTGGTATTAGAGGATTGTGCTCTGGCTGGTGATAATACATCGAAACCAACTGGACTGTTTTCCCCCTTTACTGGAGTGTCCCCTGCTCCGCCATAGATACTAACATTGACAGGCCTCAAATTTGGTAACTGGAATCCACTTCTGATTTTTGGGGATGGGGGGGGAGAAAAAAAATTTGATGAAGTAATTAGTTTTTTGAGTTTAAGGATATACTAGATTTTAAATTTTTTTGCTGATAATTTTATAGTAATGAGAATTTTGAAGCATTGAAGAAAAAAAAAAAAATTCCTTCACTAGTCTTAAGTTTACAATATTTTGAAATTTAAACCTAAAGTTAACAGAAAAAAAATTCTTACTCAAGCAACAAAACGCTTTATCATTTGATATCCAAAAAATTACAGGTTCAAGTTAGAATATTATATAAAATATCAACAAATAAAAGTATTAAATAATATTCATAAAATAACAAACAAAAATCTAAGAAGAAAGCTACATACTTTACACGAGGGCTATTTGCAAGATCAGCAAGACGATCAGTACCCATTACTATTTTTGCTCGTTCCATATAATCCATGTGAGTGCGGAAAAGCTGGAAAATTTAAATTATATTTTAAGTCATTCAAAATAATTTCAATGGCAAAGAAACAAAAACATTTTCTATACTGTCATTATTTCTAATTATTTTTTCTTAATTCCCAGTTATGTATATTTATGTTAAAGGGACAAAGTTATGTACTATTTTTAAAATGGCATAAGCAGGAAGCATGTAAATTTATAAAGACTATTCTTAATTTAATATATGTAAAGAATGAAAGGAATCTGATGAATTATTTAGTCGATCACAACAAAGTTGAGAATACAACTTCAAGGAATTTAACTTTGAACTTCAGACATTCTACCAATAAATATAAAACTTACCTCAGTATATCTGTCGTGCAATTTATTATATTCTTTTTTATTTTCTGTTTCTTTATCTTCCAAGCGTGATACTGAAAGGAAAATAAATTTATGAAAGCTTTAACCAATTGTCATATCTGTCCAGATTTTTTTAATAGATTAAAATAGTTATAACAGGAAAAGGAATGGGGGGGGGGTAGGGGAGAATGGGATATGCTATCTAGAGGATGAGTCATAATTTTGGTCTAAATAATAAACTTCAAACAGGACAAAAATTGAAAGCATGGGAACATGACAAACAGAAAAATAAATAGTGGGTGCTATTTTGAGCAGAAGTATATAGAATGGAGATCAGCTCTGAAAAATCCAAAGTAATGGTGACTAGCACAAACAATAATATCTGTGTCAACATTACCATGAACAGGAATTCACTGGAGCAAATGTCCAGTTTTAAATACTTAGGAGCAATCTAAAGATGGTACCTGCAACTCTGAAATCTGCACACAGATTATGGCAGCAATAGCCAAATTGGCAAGAATATGGAGTAGCAAAATCAGCTTTCAAACAAAGTACAGACTATCTATAGTACAAATCTATGGTAGTCTCCATTCACCTATATGGATGTGAAATATGTACACTTGGCTGAAACAGAGAGAAGGATCCAAACATTCGAGAACAAATGCATGAATAAAACTCCTTGGCATCTTCTATTGGGAAGATAAAACTAATGAGTTTATGCGAAAAGGGTTGAAAGTTTTGTCAGACACTAAGAACTTCTCATCACTGTCAAATGGAGAAAAATGGTGTGGTTTGGACATGTTACAAGACACGACAGCTTGTGCAAAACCACATTGCAAGGCACCGTTGAAGGTGGACATTGGACAGAACATCAATGCAATAACTGGTTGGACAAAGTCAAACAATGGACAGGTATAACTATGCCAGAATTGATGATGGCTGCCATTGATCGACTTTTGTTGAGGAGATTCAGTGTGGCTTCTGCACTCGGATACCCACCCCTACAATTACAAAGGTCATAGGGATGATGAAGATTTTTGAAGTTTACCAAACTCTAGAGAATTGCTACAAAGGGACACCGAAAAATTCTCCAATCAACTAAGAAGACCTTAGAAGGAACAGAAAAAAAAAAGTTTCAGCACCCCATAAAGAATGCAGTTATAACAAATTCAGTTTTCAATTGAATATCCAACAAAATTTCCACACTTGACCAAAAAAAAGAGGGGGGGGGCTTGAAAACTTTTCTAATACAGGGTGTCCATAAAGTTTGTGTGCACTTTAAAAAAAATTTATAACTTTATTTGTATTTGTGATAGAAATAATTTGTAAAAAGGATTAGAAAGAAGTAAATCTATATGTTTTTAAGGTTTTATTGAAATTTTATTTAAGTTTCCACATGTCCTCCATCATTAGCAATACAAAAGGTAATACAATTTTGAAGTTCACGGAAAACATTTGCCAACTGATTTACAGTAATGCCTGAAATCACATTAGTTATTTTAGCTATACTTAAAAACTAGGTACATTAAACTTTATAACATTTTTTACAGATTATTTCTATCACAAATACAAATAAAGTTATAAATTTTTTAAAGTGCACACAAACTTTATGGACACCCTGTAATAGCTTTTAATTTTTATATTTGAATTTGATCATTTTAAAAGAAAGTATGAAAATTAACACTAAATCATTACAGGAAAATTTGAAACAAAGTTTTAAAAATTCTACAGCTAACAAAAAAATTAGTTAAAAGATAAATACAGATAAAAAAAAAAAATGAATGAAGATTTTCTGTGTATTAAGACAAATTGGAAAACAAAAAGATCAAATGATGCCAAAATCCACAGAAAATCCTCAACCCTGATAGTGTGATATACAGAAAAAATCTATTCCCAAATTACAATAGCAGACTTGAGAGGAACAACACAAAGAATAAATATATAAAGAGGGTTAGCACATTAAGAAATCTGACAAACTGAATTGATAGAGATCAATCATTCAGAACAAGAAATTTAAACTAAATGATTGTCTTAGCAGTTAGTGATATTAATAATTTGAATGATTTAATATCATGTGTTCAACCAGTGTCAAATGTCAACTGGTTGAATAGTTAAAAGTGCACTATTTAACTACCCAACCAGTTGACATATGACAACAAACTGAAACCTGACTATATTAGGGAGGGAGGCAGGATTGCAGGGTGTGGGAGAGAGAAGGGAGGGCAGGAGAGTTATGGAGTATAGGAATTTTCTCCCACATAAAAAAAAGAAAATATCAATTAGTTATCTCTTTAGGCACACAATAAAAAGGGACTTAATGTGAAATTGACACAGAAAGAAATAATTTGTGCAAAGAAAGAGTCTTGCTTATGTTCATTGTGGAAATTTACAATAGTTAAAAATCCATCATTGTGAGTGAAGAGAAAATTCACAAGATGATAATTTTCTGTGTTGTTCAGAGCTGATAGGTCAACACTAGATGAAGCATCTATAGCTGGTAGGAAGGTGAGCTGAATGAATATCTTGTGGTAAACTTATAAAAGTTGGTAGTGTACTGAAGAATTATGGTAACAGACGCGATGTTGCCTCACTCTGTCTCTTTTACAAATACTTTCACGGTAATTGCTCCGATGAGCTGCTTTCACTGGTTCCTAGGCCTCATGAATATAAACGTCCTACGAGGCTGGCATCCCGTTCCCACCCCTTCACCGTTGAAACTGTTAGATGTAGACGTCTTTTCTACTCCAATAGCTTCATGTCTCGCACATCTCGCCTGTGGAACTCCCGTCCTTATTCCTCTTTCCCTGACCAATACAATCTCCAACTATTTAAGTTTAACGTCAATCGACATCTCCAGTTGCCTTGATCTATCCACTCCCCTTCTCCACATCCTTTCACCTTTCATTCCTATCTGCTCTTGCTCCAAATCTTCTGTAACCCCCTTGCCTTGATCGATCCACTATGTTTCTCCACATCCTCTCCTTTACCACTCCTATCTGCTCTTCCTCCAAACCTTCTGTAACCCCTTGCGTGCTAGTGGCTTCCAGCCTTGCTTGGGGTGATAAGCTTTAAAAAAAAAAAAAAAAAAAAAAAAAAATATATCAAAGGGTAAAATAAGTTTCACATATCCAAAATTGTCTGTATTGAGTTTTTATATGTTGCCTGGAGTCAGTGGTTGGACATGTGGTATCTGCATATTTAATATTTTCTTCAATGTCAAGTGAACTGCTGACTCCATTTGTCCTGACTATCCACTTAGAGTAGTGTTGTGAATCAATAGTAATTTAAGCCTGATGGTCATTCCTTTATATTCAAACAGGTAAACTCACCAAGTTCTTTTCAAAGGATTACAAGTTTCAAATTTCATTCTTCTGATTGGTTAAAAAATAATCAAAAAGCTCTTTATTGACCCCCACCACTTTTTATTGTTCTGAACTAGACACAGTTTACTATAAAATATAACAAGGCTTATACAAAAAACAAAAAAAAAAACTCAGTGGTCGGTGCTCATAGGTAATAGGAAGGGGCAAGGGATTATATAGCTCTACAGGGGTTTGGGAAGGGAAGAGAGTATTACAAGCAGTCTTTTTAAAAAATTGTTTTCATATAATAAATGTTTTAAGAACATTTCAATGAACAGAATTGATTTTTTTTAATTGTGAACAGATCAAAGCCAAAAATATTTTGCCACTAGAACATTAAATAAACTCTTAAAACATTAAGAAATGTATTTCTGATTAAATTACAATAAGACTTACCATGATCTGCTGAGTTCTTTGCTTTTAATTCTAACATTCTGACAATGGATTCTAAACTTTCAACTTTATCTTGAAGTTCTTTCTTCTCTCCCTCAATGGCATCTTCAACTTCAAAGAATTTCTACAAAATAAAATATATACTATTACATTCTGCAGATCAAATATAAAGTCATTTGAATCATTTTTGTGTATGTAAGGTCATAATAATTAAGATACAAATCAAATTGAAAAAAAGATTTGTACCATGGAGAAGGTAGAGCAAATGCTTAAATGTGTCAAAAGGGGTTTTCAAAGTTTAATTGTAGAGAATTCTCACTGATAGCAATCAAATCAAAACAGATAACAAACATATTTAAAATATCCCAAATCAAACACTGATAATCATTTGTACTAGCTTGTTTACATTAATAGCTTTAATGTGTGGCTTTTATAAAATCTACTGGACTGTTTACTATTAAAAGTGTTTTGCAATTTTAAACAAATTAGTAATGAAAATGGATACTTTACAACAATATGAAAAACAAAACAAGATTAAGTAAAATGAATCACCAGTGACCCTCCCATAGGCTGCTAGGATTGGAATAGAGTCATCAACTAAAAATTGCTAAGTTTTTTCTTAATGCCATGCCCCCTCACAACATAAGTGATCATGGCTTTCCAAAGATTCCTTTCCTTAATTATCTGTGAATTGCCATGACTTGTAAAAAATATTGGAGTGGCCTCCTGTTACTTTCTACTCCACTTTAAACAAATATTCCTTCAGATAAGGCCACTAAAAATAAAATAAAAAATAAAAAAAAGATTACATCTAGAATTAGCTAAAAGATTTATATTCCACCAGGATAGTGCTAGACTGCAGGTTTTTTTTGGTGACTAGGAATAAACTGTTATAGTTTGACTGGGAAGTTTTCATTTAATATCTTCTATATTCAGATATAGTTTATTTACAAAATTCTTATAAAAAAAATAATTTGTTTTCTATGGAAGTCTGCGAAAGGTGTAAAGCGCAGTTCTTTGCTGAAAAAGAAAGCAATAGGTGGTTGGAATTTGTCAAAAAATTTATCAGAGGACCAACAGAAACAGTAAGCATATTCAATACAATTAGATATTTAGAATAGGGTTACCACACCAATTAATTGGTTCATAAGCAATAATTTAATTATTCTCAAAGATTGAGAAAGAAAGAAATACTATCAAAATATTATTTCAATATATTCTATGAACAAGATAACTGATTACCATGTCAGAGATGGAATTTCTTATGTAATAAAAAGAATGACCAAGTATGAAAACCTGTTAATTGGTTTAACCTTAGTTTAGAGTATATGACCTGAGATCTAATCAAAAGTAACTTTTGAGAAAATAGCAAAACTCGAGCTTCAAAAGAAATCTAATGTAGAAATGAAAAAGTGTCTACAAATTAATGGCTTTTGTCATTAAGATGTTATAAATGTTGGTATATGACAATCTCCTTTGATAAATGAATGGAAGGTTCAAAGTCTTGTACAAATTTACTTATTGCAATTATTTTAATTTTAAGCATATTATTGGGCATTTCATAACTTTAAAAATATAGCACTTTAAGGATATATTTTAAGATACTTTGCAAGCAATTTTCATAAATTTTCACAATTTAATTTTAATAATTTTGGCCATTTTTTTTATCTTATTTGTTCCTAACTTATGAATTTGGGCTGAAAATAGTCACCATTAAATTTTTTTTAGGCATTTTATTTACTAGTATTCAACAAATAGAAACTAAAAATAAAAAGTATTTTAATATGCTACTCTCAGAATAAACAGAAAAATAAGGATTGAAATTTACAAAAATAGAAGTGCTATGAAAAATCACAACTTCAATTACAATGAAGAAAATGATTTTAAGACTTATAAAAATGTACATTTTGCTTATCAATATCATAATGCCAACAGTAATTTAGTTTGAAAAACCTGATCTAAATATGGACATTTGAATGAAAGCCAACTATATTTTTTTTTACCAAAATATCAGAGGAAAAGCATGCTTCCCAGGAAAACATTTGTAGTGTAGCAATAGCAATTTAGTTGTGAACAAAACAAAAAAAATTCCATTTTGTAACAGAGTAAACAAAAACAAACCCTATCAAAGACTTATTTACACTATTTATATTCAGACTAATGTCCTCATTTCCTTTTTCGTTGTTTTTATCACAACATTTCAGTCGTCATGCTCTCCAACCTTCCTAAGGTATATATCGACCTGGGTAACTTATAGGGAATTCTTAACTGAAACATTCATTTAATCTCTGAGGTTGGGGGTGGGTACACTGTTCTCATTCCACTACTCATGTCCAGGGATATTTTTTAGTCTTTATTTATTTATTGTTCAGCTATTGCTTGCCTGTTTCCACTGAGTGCAAGCACACACTGCCCAGCCCAGGGATTGAACATGCAACCACTGTATCACCAAATTCACAAACCAACGCTTTTACACATTAGGCTATGGATATGAGTTGGTTTGTGAATTTGGTGATATAGTGGTTGTGAGTTCAATCCCTAAGCTAGGTATGGTGTACTTGCACTCAGTGGAAAGAAATAAAAACAGTCTACTCCCAGAGTAGAAAAAAATAAAGGGTTAGTTCAGAATTTCCTGTAGGTTACCCAGATTGATATATATGTGAAGAAGGCCCAAGTGCACAACAGCCGAAATGTTGTGATAACAAAGATGAGGACAATAGTCCAAATGTAAATAATGTAAATAATAACTTCTCATCCCAGAAATTTATTCTTGTCATTTTAAAATGTCCAAAAAAGTAAATTTAGCAAGATTAACAGTAACTATATAACCACAAAGTAAATGCCAGTCATGTAACGTTCTTATGGAAGTACAAAAATATAAATCAGAAGTTTTTTTATATTGATTAGATATTTTTTCCAACACTATGTGCATCAACAAATGTAAAGTATACCCTATTAGTTGTTATATGAAAGTGTTTTCATAATATATATCTTACTTAAAAAACATGACATGCAAAATGTAATAAACCATATGAAATCACCCAAAACATTAAAACCTGGAAAGCTATACCCTCAAGACAGAAATTCTTATATATATATATATATATTAAAAAAAAAAAAAAAATAACCGTAACAGCAAAAAAAAAAAAAAAAAAAAAAAAAATCCTCGTACCCAAATAAGGGAAATTAATTCTATAAATTATAAACTGTCTAAACCTCATGCTACCCAAGCAAAGAGAAAAAGTCAATGAAATTTAAATTTTTCAAAATTGTCTGGACTTAATCAATATAGGCTTTATCTGAATTGTTTCTTTTCTAACCTGGTTGGTTATTGGAGCCCAATGGAGCCCCTGAAAATATAATACATAAATAAAACAAAGTTAAAATTTATATATCAATTTTAATTCAAATATTTCATAAATTCTATAAATCTTTATTAAATGGTAAGAGATAAAAATTGTATATTTCTAGTAAGAACTGTTATTGTTTGATTTTACTCAAAACTAAATTTTAGGAAAAATGTAAATTTTACTTCAAACATCCATATTTATTATATGATCTATATATCAATTGAAAATGGTAACAAAAAATAAAAATTAAAATAATTTGGTAAATTCTTGGATTTTGTAACAAAAATTGAAAGTTTGATTTTCCAAACACCAATATTTTTGTATAACGGGAAAAATAAAAAAATAAAATTCTAGGTAACATTCTGAGTTTTGGCAGTTTTTGTGATGGTTGATGATTACTGAAAATTTAATAATTAAATATAAACAATTTATAATGATTATATTTATAAATGTTTACAATAAGTAAATAAGTTATTCTTTATGAACTTCATTTTTGGTGTGAGAATTATCTTTAATAACTTAATCATTATAATAATTTCTCCAATGGTTTCTGGATCAACAGTCACCCAATGATTGTTGCCCGACATTTTAGCGTATGCAATTACTGAGTAGTACTTGGTAGATGTAGCCATACTATGTCAAACACCATGAGTTCATTGTATAAATCTACACTGAAATAATGCTTTTAGGCACTGAGATGAAATCAATAATAAAGTTGGTTATGTTCTCAGACAGACACCAAAGCATTCACTATGTAAAAAGACTTCTGACATGCTGTTTAAGTTTCTGCTGTAAGATTTCTAAGTAAATCGGTATGCCAAATTAACCAAATGTTCAGAGAAAGAATAATTTGCTTAGATAAGTCATTAAGATATAGAACATCAATTTTAACAAAAACAAGCCTTGAAATGAACAATAATCATTGAATTTGGATCACAGCAGATAACTTATGTCAGAGAAACCTAACCAATCCATAATTGACCAACTGAGCAACGGTGAAAGTTTAAACACACTCACCACACAATCCAGAGTCATTTACTAACAATTAGTAAAGTAAACTGAGATTAAGTGCTATATTAACTGACAAAGTAACACTGCTAGTTAGACATGTGCTCATGCATAGCCAGACAGTGATTTCATAAAATTAGACTGGGAGTATTTTACATTTAAGGAAAATTTATTTTCTTATAGGATAATCTTAAGTCACTGATGAAATAAGCACAAATGTTGAAATCCAATATTTGAATTTACATTGTGAGTGTAAATGTGGCCTCTCACACACATACACACAGATTGTATAAAGAATAAAAACTTAAATTTGCATAACAAATCAGCAATTCTAGAAAAAAAAAAAAAAAAAAAATGAGAGGAAACATGGAGGCAGATGCTTACACAACCAACTTTAGTAACTTCAAATCCAAAGTCCAAATAAGTTTGTGTAGAAGAAATCATTACAGCAAATATCATTTGCCTGAAAACTGGCTTCACTCAAACTGTTAAGTCAAATGGTTCACTTCACCAAAAAATCAAGTTAGAAAATTAAAAGGAGATAGCTTTTATATCTGAATTGAGTTTGTTTTTTAAATTATGTAAAAATTTGATTTTTTTTTGTTTATTTTTTTCTCCATAAATTACTGAATTCTTTATTTATGTAATAATGTTGCTTACTTTCATTCTAGGTATATTTAAAAGAAAGTAAAAAAGACAGAAAAAAACAAACTCATTTAAGTATTTTTCCTATGCAAAATACATGTGTAAATATATTAAATATTTAAAAGAAGTCTTTTGTATTAATTCATATTGTTCTTATTTAAATCCTTTTATTATACTTTATTTTCATTAGCTGAAAAAAAAAAAAAAAAAAAAAAAATACCTGGCTTTAACTGATTTCAATATCAAATAATCCTCTTAAACCAACTAACTTGTCAATTATTAAGCAAAAATCAAATTCACAAATGTAATTTTTAAAATGATACATAATTTAAGAAAACCACCATTCAGATACAACATTTATCTCCCTTTAATTTTCTATGTTTGGATTTTTGGCGAGTCATTTGATGAAGTGAAGATTAAATTTAATGGTTTCAGTGAAGCCAGTTTTTGGACAAATGACATTCACCGTTATGAACTGGATCCACATTCTTCTCCATAAGGGCAAGTTAGAACATTGTCAGATTTAATGTGAGGCTGAGGGAGTATTTTCTCTCACTCAACATTAAAAATTGTATTGAAATGTCCTCAAGATTTATGCTTTCACTTTAAAATTATAGTCAAATATAAGCAGTAAATTTATCACAATAATTGATAAAATAGTATTAAGGACTAACTGGCTATGAGAGAAAGTTAACTGATAATTCTATGAAAGAGTGAGATTGTAAAAATTCACAGATACCATCCAGTAAACAGGAACTCAGTATTTTGCAATTTATGAAGTTTGAAAAAAAAGAATTAAAAAAATAAAATTGTGTATTATTTTATGCATAATTATATCTATTTGGTTTACTAAGTTTTAGTTTATATTGCTCAGAAGTTTTATTTTAAAGTTCTTTAAAGAAAAATTGAATGTAATGGCTAAACAAAACATTTTGTTGACAATACAAGGCAGAAACTTATAAAAGATGTCATGATCTATCACAATTAAAAAGGGAATTTGATAATCATGTAAATACATATAGCTCCTTTGAGGTTTTCACCTCCAACATATTTGCTCTTATAAAATTCAGTTAAAATCAATAATTTGGGGGTACAAGAATACTGGCTATAATAAAAGCAACAAGACTGTTTTCCATTTATCTTATTCTATTGTCTTCAATAGAGTATTAAAGCAGAAAAGTTTAACAATTTTTTTTCAATGAGGTATTATTTGACACTTTCAATATCCACTAGCTTTTAAGATGTGGGAGATTAATTAAGATGTTAACTTCATGAAGCAAATATGAAATGTTATAGATTTACAAATAAAAATTTAGTTGCATAATTCCAGAGTCATGTTTGATATATTTATAGATAAAAAGTTAATTTCTATTTTACAAAATAATCTACATTCATTAGTTTGAGAATATGCTTACTACAAAATTACATTATTCTTGAAATTTAAGTATTTTGTTTATTTTGTCATATTTAAAATATGGGAAAGTAAAAATTTATAATTCTTATTTACATATTTTCTCATTTAGATATTTAAGCCATCAAATGTTTGAGACATTTTTGACATGTGAGATCCAATAAAAAATTACAAGTATTTTTAAAATAACTATTACAATTTCTAAAGCAATGTAAAAAAAAAAAAAAAAAAATCAACATGTTCACACTATTGTAATAAAAACTAAGTCTACAGCAATGATTCCCAATGTGTGGCGCATGCCCCTCCAGTGCAGCATGGTAATATTTTGGTGGGCATGTGTAGGATCTGCACTCTTCGGCTTACTACACCAACAGAATGAGGGGGCAATTTGAGAATGAGTTATTAAATTGAACTGTTTTTTAGTGAGCTCAAATTTAATTTTGCATTATTATTTCATGATTAAAATGATCAAAGTATATTACAGAATAAGCTTTCATTCAAATATTTTATATTTTTGCCTTTCAGTTCTCTATTATACGTTTTGAAGTTATATATATATTTAACTATCTTTATTTTTGTCTTTCATGGACGCCATAATTTTAGAAATATCAAAGTGGGGCATGGCCCCAAATTGGCTGGGAACCACTGGTCTATAGCTTCATTAAATGGAATATGTTCAGATTTGACAGAAAATAGAGGTAAGAAATATTTGTGTGCGTGTACATATATATCCCACATAGACAAGTAAAGGAAAGTTTTGTGTAAAATATATCTCAGCTTCCTTAATTAAAAACAAATTATCATAAGGAATATACTATATAATTTTTGGTTCTATTTTAGATACTAAAGCAAATATCTACAATATTTCAACATACAAATATAAATATTAAATGTACTAGATTCAAGCAGTCAAAATTAGCATATACTTTTTTTTTTTCAATAATATAACTTAAATATTATCCACCTCAATGGAAAAATAGATAAAATTACAATCAAGTAGACAGCAATAAATTAACTATTTCTGGTGACTGTCAAGAAATATTTAAAGTTAAATTATAAGTGAATCAAATTTTCAAAAACATAGCAGCTCAACAGGAATAACAGTATTTTATGTAATCAATAAATTTACACAGATCACTTGTTACAACTCATTCTAAACAATATAGATTTCTATTCATTCTACTTTTAATACAGGTATCTTAGTGCTTCATCTTATTGTCATACCTGAGAAATTATATGGATTTTGAAATTTTGCAGAAGGATTAATAGGAAAAACTTAAAAAACTTTAGAAAGTAATAAAAAAAATGCCTACACCGTAAAATAAAAAAGTATTCTTTGTTAAAGACTAATTAGCTTTGCTTGCTACTGATCTAATGAAAAACTAACACTAGCCACTTGATTTTATTTTCATTTGAATACTAATATAATGATGCTTTATAAAAAAAAATTAGTGCTCTACTTTTAATAAATAAGTATGAAATATTAATGCTATTCCCCTCCCTACCCCCAATTTTCTTTTCTTTTTTCAAAAAGCAGTCATTATAGTTTCTTTAATATTGATAAAAAAAAATTTAAATATCTGCTGCTTATTTAAATAGATTCTTAATGAAAAGAATTTCTGAAGAAATCAATATACAGCCAGTTAATCATAATTATATTACTCATCCAATATCATAGATTTGTCATTGCTTTCCTACATCTAATAAAATGTATCTCAAGAGTTATATTGTTTACACTTATAGTATTCCATATCACACTTGTAGTCACTGTACCTAGTACTTGATATGTTTACATTTAATCCCAGTAAGACTACTTACTTTTTTAGTTGCCTATCTCTTGATATAAAAGAAAATGTTGCAATTGTTGAAAAAGTATTTTATGATGGATTTAGAAATTATTTTAAATTAGAAAGCTTGAAATAAAATACACCTCTTATTTTTAATTACTGTAATCACATTTTGTTCCCTCCCCAAATCTGTAGTATAGTTGCTTTATGGAAACCACCAATTAAATCCTGGCATTTCAATTTTATCACCATATACAAATAAAAAAGGGATTTTGCATAGCACTATTAATGATATTACAAAAATACTGCATATCTGTGTTAAGGCCTGCAAATAATTCTGTTTAATAAGATATTTTCAAATTATCTCACCTACATTTTTTTTTAAATCTATAAAAATGTATATTTGTCAAAACTTTTCTTTAAAAAAATATTCCTCTATCAGGTGATTTTATTGCTTATCCTTTCCGCTAAACATTTTTTCTAACCCTCTTTACATATATGTATAAAGAAAAGTATTCAGTTAAGTTCTGCAGTTAAAGATGTGTTACTGTTAGCATAAAATAAAGGGTAAATGTTAAAAAACTCAGACATTGTGTCAAAATGAAGTCATTTTTCTTTAAAGAAAAAAATCTATTTTAATATAAACAGTGAAAGTGAGTTAAAAAAATAATTCAAATGAAATCAATTTTTCATAGTTTTGTGTAAATTTTTAAGTTCTGATGTTAAATGGGAAAGAATAAAAGTATAATTGCATTTGAATTTAGTATACATAAGTAAAATTCATATTTTTATTAGTGTCCATTAAACTCAACTTTATTGAACTAATTATTTCTGTCAGTAAGAAAAATATTATACAAAATCATTTCCATTAAACACTTAATTTTACCATCCAGCCTGTTATGGATTCTAAGTAAACTTATTTTATATATCAATATATGTCATTTAAACTCCCACACACATATTTTATTTAGGAGTTAAAATTTATAAGAAATATTTTTGATAAAAACTTGTAATTACTTTTTCAAATTTTGGTTCATTTTACCAAACTTATCCCAAAATAACAATTCCCAAGATGAGTAATGATTTTATTAAAAATTGATTAAGAAAATAAGAATAAAAACAATATAGGGCAGAGTTTTATTTTATTTTCATAAGATAAACTAACATTTATTTTATAATCATCTAAAAAGATTAAGTACTTTTAAAATTTCTTACAAGAAACTATATACTTATATGATTATGAAAATTTACAAAAGTTTATCTTTTACATCTTTAAATAGTTAAATTCTTCAATAATCTTCAAAGACAATTTCAGAGTCAGTATGGATATGAATACATAAGAACCTAACAGATAAAAGGAATAATTATGTCCATTTTGACTTCAGCACTGCATAAAGGATGAAGCTTTATGATTGTCATCAATGGGTCATTACTGATGTGGATCCTATCATGCATCATCTCTTTGATATTTGGCCTTTGTTTATATAGAAACAAGGCCTCCAAATACAGCTGAAGACAGAAAGGTTTCATACTATATTAACCAATAACAGTAAAAAATTAAATAAAAAATAAAAAGAGGAAAAATTAAATAAACCAATGCTATTACATTAAGACAAAACTGGTATAATCACAATTTACTTTTAATTGCAGGGAAAAAAATATACAACTTGCATATTTTTTTTCACAAAATATATACCATCTTTAGATGTGGCCCACTATTCCATACATTTTGTCCCAGAGTTGCTAGATGTGGGACACTTTCTCAAATAAACTGGACTAATAAGTCAATTAAAAAAAAAAAAAAAAAAAGGTTTTAAAATGTCATACAAATTGACAATTGATCTTGCCTACTATTTTATTTTTATGTGACTCAAATTTATGATTTTAAAATCTATTTTTCCAATAGGGTAATTCTCAATATAATATGTGAAATAAATCTAATAAAAACAACAAAGTACTTTTTCTTTAAAGTTAGATATCTTTGTAAACTAAACATATTGGATAATGAGTTTAAAAGTTTTATTGTGTACATTGTACAGTTTTAAATGCTGGGCTTAAAATTGTTTTAAATGAACAATGCTATACATTTCTTATTAAACAAATTTACATATGCACTGTATTATTTCAAGTTATTTTTAGTTAAAATGATCTATCATTTTACATTAACATCTTCCCTGGAATAAAAATTTAAACATTCTCCCTTTTCTAAGTTTTGTCAATTGAACATTATTTTGCCTTAAGCAGACTAAGGGGAAGAAATAAGGAATATAAGAAAAATATTTATTTCATTATTAAAGTCTACAATTATTTTCCACAAATGAAATATTTTTATATGCATTGCCACCAAAGCCATATAAATCATAGTATGTATTCCTTTAATGTTTAGCGATATAGTTTGGGAAGCAGATTTGTTTTATTGTAACCAGCTAGCAAAAGGCCCTTTACAAAAAATTAATGCCTGCTTGGAATATGTTGTCAGCTAGAGATGCTAAGGTACACGCATTTTAAAAACATTGCCTCAATTAATTGAAGTGATCTGTCATCACTTAGTTTTAGAATTGATATTTTAGAAAGTAGTTGTACTTTAAATTAATGAATTATTGGTAATAATTACAAAAAAGAAGAAAAACAAAAACATTCAACATGCTTCTAGTTTAAAAAAAAAATCGGGGGTCGCATATTTCCCTGTTTGTACCGGTAAAAATAAATTTATAACAAAAAGGAAAAATACTCAACAAATACTACCAACAAAGTAATTTTGTCTCCCAGTTAAAAATAAAAGGTATCACCTTGTAATGAATAGATTTCTGATTTTCGATTTAGCTGAGAAAGAAGAACAACGTTCAGTCGAACTTGTAAACGAAAACCATTTTATCATAAACAATGTTATCCTTGTATTAATTAGTCACTAGTGAATAGAAAGAAATAAGATGTCGAATAAACAAAAATTTTAGTCACAAAAAATGAAAAATGTATAACGGAAATTCCGAATCCAATTGACTTTCCCTTTTTAAAATTACATTCTGAAGTTAAGGGGACATGTTTTATTTTTTTAATTATCAAGTAAATAAATAATCAATGACAAGAAAATTGCTTTTTTTTTTCTTTTTTTTTTTAATTAAACAAACAAAAAAAAACAAAAAATGACATCCTCGTCGAAAATTTGATTTGAAAAATAAAACACGTCATTGTTTTCCAGGATGTTTTTTAGTTGGAGAGAAGAAAAAAAAATTATTTTGGGGTTTTTTTTTTTTCAATCATGCAAATCAAGTCGATCAACTGCTGAGCCGCAGATTTTTTTTTGTTTTTGTTTTTTAGAAACAGATCGATAAGTTTTAATTCCATTTAACCCGAAAAGCTATAAAAAAGGAAAAATAAAACAGTACCTTCAATAAAGGAAATTAGGGTGCTTACATACTTTATTGACGCTTCATTGACTTAACGAATGCGCAAGCATGCGACAAAAATGCTGGACCGGCTCGGTAACTGACTTGCACGATTGAAAACCTTTCATGTGTCAATGATTTTTTTTTCACCTTGCAATGTCAAAACAACTATTTTGTATTGCCTCATTTTACAAAAAGAAAAAAAATCTATGTATTTTTTTCGGATTTCAATGTCATCAGGATTTAACATATCTACAGAAAAAACTTTCCACTTTTACATAAGAAAAATCTACAATGTAAAAAAGAGAAAGTGTGTTTAATAAGGACTATGATGACAGAACTGTGTTTCCTTAGGGAAAAAGTTATTTCTGTTGTGCTTTAGTGGACAGCTGTAAGAAGAAGATACCCCTTCCTTTTTACCATTGTTGGGATAAAAAAAACATCTTTGGTATCTATAAGTTTTATTATTGCAGAAATGGTCAAAGGAAGAAAAATACTCGTTTGTGTTCTTTAATTAAAAATTTAACTTTCATTTTTACTAAGATTCATAAATTAAAAATACTAGTAGTTAAAAAAACAATGGTACCCCTAAAGAAAAAATCCTTAGGCAAGCTTGAAACTGAACATTTTTATTGAGTAAATCTTCGTTAAAAATAAGCATTTAAAAATTATGTCTATTGAAGTACAAAAACAAGTTACACACCTAAAGAAAAAAAATAGCAGTTATTCTTCTTAGGAAACATTTCTGAGCTACACGTGATAAAAAGTGGGAGAGGCTTTTATGAAAAAGAAAGAAGATAGAATTTAAGGACAATTGCTGTGACGAACGAAAAACTTCAAATTTGGTGTAAGAAGAAGCATATTTTTATTTGAGTTTTTTTCTTCTTTCTCTAAACGAAGAACGATGTCGAGAGGCGAATTCATTTTGTGTGTCCTCACTACGGGTACGGCATTTAATCTCCATATGACGTGGAGTATATAACACACCAAACCAGTGTTACTGTTCATCAATTGTAAAAAATAAAAATAAAAAACAAAATTGACATTTTCAGAGATCAGAATATTTAGACGTCAATCTTTTATAAATGTAAAATTTACATAATTCAAATTATTCCGTCTTCCTCAAACTGCCATATTGTAACTTCTACAAAGATCAAGAAAACACTCAAGTCAAAATAATTCAAAGATCGCAATTAAAATGTTAAACAATTAGAAACAATTATTGAACTAAAAAAATATATTATCAATTTTTTTTAATCACTGTTAATTAATTTTTTCTGTAAAACAGTTGCCGATATTGTTAACGTTTTTCACCAAGCGTAAAAATGATGAGAAGCAAACAAGACATGATGACAAAACGAATCCTGGAACAATACGAGATGGTGCCGAATTCTTCGCATGACCAAGAAAAATAAATAAAATAAAATTCATATTTTGAGAAATGTGTCAGATCCCAGAATTAACTTTTCACTATCTTTTCGTATTTAAGGACAAAATGGATTCTGTAAACTATTTTTTTAATACAGTTCTTTAGGTTATGATGTCTATTCGATTGAAGCAGTTTTTTAACGAATAATTATATCGGAAAGTCATTCAGGAATATTAAATCTCTCATCATTTCAGACAAAAACAAAACATCTCATTCAATCTTAGTTTTTGCAAAAAAAAAAACGTAAACAAAGGGTCTCTTTGTCAAAGACTTGTCATTATCACAAAAATAAAAAAAAAATGACCACTAGAGATCAAAATCAAAACTTGTGATCGGGTATAGATTATTCATTAAGAGTACATTTAAAAAAAATAATAATTAAATAAATATAATCATTGATTATTATGCATACCTGTTCTGCGCCTTTTCTAAGCTGTTTTTCCCTCTCGTACTGAGTCAATAGCTGTTCATTGTCATCTCGCAACAGTTCGATTTCCACCTCTATCTGTTGCTTCTCCGAGAAGGCTAGATCTAAGTTTTCCAGGATACCGACCACTAATGGCATCAGCTCCTTCACGACGTCCTCGTCATATTTTTTGATCATCCGTTCGAACTCCTTGTAGATGCTAGCTGCCAACGACTGCACCTTCTCCGACATAACGTGTCCCTCCTCCTGGGTTCCATACACCGTCTCGCCCAAATCCGAATCCATAGCTGCTGTTTCTTGAATATAACTTTTGGTAGTGTTGGCTGGCAGTGCTGCAAATATTTTCTTATTTTAACTGTCTTTTTCCTTTTTTTTTTTTTTTTTTGTCCCCTAACTTTTTTTGGAGAGTTTAAGAACGGGTGGGGGAGTGGATGGGATCAGTGGTGAAGAGAGAAGATAGATTGTTTGTTTTTTTTTCCTCTAACTTAAAAACTCACAAATAATATTAAAGAGAACCGGGTGGGGTGGGAGAAAAAGATCAAGTTAAATGTGCAGGGCGACTACCCTAGCTAGGTTAGCCTGCAGCACACACTAAGAGATACAATGACAGTTAAAAATTTTACTGCTCCTATCCCTCACTAAACTAGGTTACATGATAGAGAGAGAGAGAGAGAACGAACCACTATCTAGGTATTCTGTTTATGTGGATGTCTGAAGAAATGTAGATATATATATATATTATATATATATATACTTAAGTTAAATGTTTTAGTAATGAAATAACGACTAAAAATCACTTACATAAATGAAGAAAATGTCATTTCTTTTAAGCGTAATGTAGAGATAAACAAAAAAACAATGAACTGTATTCACGTGTTAAAATGAAATTAAATAATGTAAGGATAATTTTTTTTAAAGAAATATATCTGATTGAATCATTAACAAAATTATAATATTCTGAAGAAAAAAAAGCATTTATATATTATTTTAATTGAACAAATATATCGACCATTTCTCTCTCTCCCTCTCCAATTGCTAACAAGTAAATGTGAACGTATGTGAAGGTTTATTTTACGTTTGTTTACTCAAATATTGCTCTTTAAATTTAAGTTAAGGTTTATGTTCTTTTAGAAATGCAACAGTATCTTATCTACTTATGCTGAACCGATATATTTCAATGAATAAAAAAAATCGATCAAATTCGAGAGTATTATCATGCTTTTAATTTTTTTTATGTCTAAGAAAAAGAAACCAGTTTTTAGGTTTCGTTTTGCTGCAATCAGCACTGCCAAGTCTCTAGACAGCTGACTGTTAGTCACTAATTTAATGGTCTTTCAAAAAGTTCTATCAATTTCATATTTTTTAATATCACTTTTGACATCACAGCAAGAGAAATTAGTTAAGTCTATACAATATTACTTGCAGCGTTTAGTTATACACCAAATGCTAGATAAGACAACAAGTAGCACAGGGAAAAGAGGAATGAAATCAACGACAGTGAAAAAGTGCGTAGCGAGCAATAAAAAGTGACAGTAAAAGAAAACAAGAATATATGAATACACTCGTTCTAATTGTTGATGATGAAAGAAGTGGAAGAACGATAGTAGTAGTTGCTTTGGCCGTGGATAATGTGTGCTTGTCTGCGACAGAAACAGCTGTTGCTTCTTCTTCTTTTTCGGCGATAGCAGCACTAGGAGAATGTGAACGAAGACCAGGACCAGCCAGAGGAGAAAAGGCAGATCCATTTTCTACCCAATCTGCCAGACTGCCATAGCATATTGATCTCCATCAAAGTCGCCTCATTATATGATGCAAAGCGCATGCGTGTACATGATGGCCGCTATATTAGATCTGTCTACTGACTATATCGCACTTCCTCTTTAAAATTAATTGTACTTAACTCGAATAAACTAGCTTGCTTGACTTAGTAAAATGATTATGATTATAATAATATTAGTAATGATAATAATAACGACAACACTCAAAATACAATAATACTTGGCTTTAATTTTACTAATGTTCTTATTCTACTACTGAGATAAAATATTAGTATGCATTAAAATATTATTTCAGAAACCAAAAAGATTTAAAGAGGCCGTTTTAATATAATATAATAAAATAAATATTATCTGTATTTTTTATATTTTCAGGGTTAATTTATTTTCAAATTATTAAATTTATTTTCTATGTTTTTGGCATTTATATATGACATTCTGTTGAAGACCCAATCTATATTTGGTCTTTAAAAATGACGCGTGTCAACAACCGCATTTCATTCTGCTAGGAAAAACCAATCATTATAGTTCATATTTTGTTTAGATAAATTTATCTTTTTTTTTCAATTACTGCCGAAAAAAAGTGAGCATTTTTAACTAAAAGTTATGCAATAAAATAATAGTGTCTTATTGTGTCCAGTAAATCTGGCAAATAATTGAGTAGATTTAATCTCTTCAACTTTAAAATATTTTTATTTTTCCTAGCTTTGCAATTTAATGATGAAAATAAGTTTAAGTTTCTAAAATTCTGTAAACCATTTTTTATTATTATTTGTTTTATTTATTGTTAAATGACATTATTTTTCTTTTTCATTTGAAGGTAAAGAACAATGAGATTATTGAAAAATATTTGTTTACGTTTGAACTGGAACAGGCACTGCTTGTTTCTGAGGAATTTAAAAAGTGTTGTTCGGGAGACAAAACAATTCAACCACCACTACCAGGGAAATGGGAAATATCCCAAAACTGTGAGAATTGGATGCGGAAGTGGTTTTTGGGGTGACAGCTCTGTTGCGGGTTAGTATATCATGAAACTCACTTGCCCTATAAAAAAGAGAAACATAACTAAAACTTATTCCTTATACTTTTTTTATTAATTTTGTAAAACTTACTTAGATTTTATAATTTTATTTGTTTTTATTTTGTTTTTAAAAACTTGTTTTGTTTTCTCTATATTTTTATTTTGTTTGGTTTCTACAACTTTTTATTATTACTTATTTATACTAAAAAAACAAAAACTAAACTGAAATTTGCATTTAAGTAATAAAAAAAGAACTGACGCGCACCACCACTCTGTCGATAACATAATTTAATTAAAAAATACATTTCACATAAAAAAAAAAATTAAATAGTCCTCGTTTTCTAACTAATCTATTTTTCAATGCCAGGTTTTATGGATAAGAAGGCAATTCAGTACACTTTTTACATGATCGCTACTTAACTAAATTTTTAAAAAAATACTTGTTACCAGTTGTAGTTAAGTTTAGTTTCTTGTTGAATTTAGGGGGTAGAGTCTAATTTACGTAGCCAAGTCACCACCCCCTTTATTCATTAAGAAGTGAAGTCAAAGTAATCTGCATATCGTTCACGTTTTCAACTCTTTTTGAATCGTTACTTTTAGTTTTACAATGAAATAATTGTAAGGATAAAAAATAATAAAACACTATAAAAAATTAAACTTAATTTACGAATATGTTATTGTTGACGAAGGTAACTTTCACTTTTGGAACGAAAGACTCCACCGACATTAACAACTATTTTTAGCCAATTAACCATTTTTTCATTCATTAATTTAAGCTTTTTCATCAAATTTAAACTTACGAAATAGTTGAGAAAAAAATTTATATATTTTTTTTACACATCTGTATATTTCGCTTTCGATAAGAAAAAGGAATTGCTGGGTTTACTTTAAAAATAAAACATTGTTATTCATTTCATTGTAATATTTAATTGTATCGATTTTTCACAAATTTTGTTTGGAAATACAAACAACATTCATGAAACTATATCGTATTTAGTGAGTCCGTAAGAAAAAACGACCTCAACGAGTATAACAGAGTGAGTATAGAAGAAATTTGACATAGGGTCAGTTTAATATGCCCCCACCTCCCATGTGAATCAGAAGTTAGTGACAAAAATTGTTAATGTTTAGTCTGCATCAGCATTTCCCATTTGGGACGTCACATACATGAGGGGCTGATCCAAATCCTCCCACTTGGCGATGTGCTGCCAAGGGTGATCTCCCTTACTGGAGTTGAGCATACTTCTTAAACATAGAAGGAAAGATATCTCAATTTATTCACTAATATCTAATTATATTTATTTAAAAACCAAATCAACAGACAAATTCTTCTTTTATGTTCTGTCCCCCTCCAGGATGTGGACGATCATGGCTTTCCACAACTTCCTGTTTTTTGTAGTAAGGTTTGTCTTTTTGCTATCTTTCCTAATCTCTGTTCAGCTAAACATTTACACAAGATTGTTCAGTAGGTTATTCACTGCTTTTCTATGTCTCTCTTGCCTTTATGTCCTTTGAGTGTCGAATTCTCCAAGCCCTCTTTCCTCATTATGTGCCATATAAATTTTAAACGTCTCTTTCTGATTCTAAGTATTCCTTCTTGACACCTAAATTTATTCCAATGATTCTGGCCACATCACACTGAAACACTGGTTCCTATGCGATTACTGAAGTTAAGCAATGTCAAGCCTGGTCAGTACCTAGATGGGTGACCACTTGAGAATTCTAGGTACTGAAAGCTTGGATGTACAGGTGGTGTAATGGATAATGGCTTGGAATTGTTAATTGGAGTGCCAACTTTCAATTCCAGTTGAGTATGTTATATTCACTTACATGCAAATACCTTTGGGAAAAGTATGAATCCACCTCTTCTCCCCCAGCTATGGGTTAATTAGTAAGACTTGTATCACTAAAACCCTTATCAAAAAAAATTCTTATAATCTAAAAATATTTTCTGGCTTTGCAAAAAAACAAATCAATCTAAATTTATTCCACCTTGATAGGAAAAGAATCCTTCAGCAAACCAATTTAGAATTTCCTCAGTTTTATCCTAAATGGAGAAATTCTTGCTTTTAAAGAAGTAGCTTTGAGATATTTGAAAGAAATTCTCATGCATCAGGTGAAGAGGCAAGAAGCAATATTATTTATCTTCAAGGTATCCAACTTAGATTACAGGTGAAAAGGCAAGAAGCAACATTATTTATCTTCAAGGTATCCAACTTGGATTACATCTCTTTTGTAATGTGGAGTGAGTAGCCATGGTCAAATGCAAAATAAGTAACATAACTGTTCAACAAACAGAATTGACAAAATTTGTAATAAGCAATAAAAATAAAAGAACAGGACAAAAAATGAAGCAAGCAAATAATATATGCAAGGCAAATTAACAGTAATAAGGCAAATTAACAGTAATAAGGCAAAGCAACAGTAATAAGGCAAATTAACAGTAATAAGGCAAAGCAACAGTAATAAGGCAAATTAATAGTAATAAGGCAAAGCAACAGTAATAAGGCAAATTAACAGTAATAAGGCAAAGCAACAGTAATAAGGCAAATTAATAGTAATAAGGCAAAGCAACAGTAATAAGGCAAATTAACAGTAATAAGGCAAAGCAACAGTAATAAGGCAAATTAATAGTAATATGGCAAAAAGTTAAACTAATACATTAGAGTTGATGCACAAAAGCAAGTTTGGACAAATGAACATAGTGTTCTGACTTCAAGACAAGACAGACCGGGACTGAGTCAGATGAAACCAAGAACTGGCCTATTTTATTGGCTAGAAATAAATCCTAGCTTTGCATTCTTGTGCTTCTGCCTATAAAAAGGGGAGGGGAAAGTGTTCTGCAGGCATTCTCACTGGTTTGAAACCAACATGTAACATAAGCATGAATATTATTATGTAGTAAAATGTCACTTTTCCTATTCACCAAGCTAACTGTTTGCCCGACTATGAAGGCGCATATATTGTGTATTTAACAACTGAAGGCTTATCAGAAGTCTTCTAAGGATGATGATAAGAATGTGGTTTCAATTGCAGTTTTATCATCTCATCTACAGTTAATTGTTGTCAAACCTCCAGTGACTATAAAAATTTCATTTTTCATTACAAGTGATGTGTAAAAAAGATTTTTTCATACTCATTCAAATCAAATGAAACTTCTCTATTCTTGGAAATTGCTGTTTTTGAAATAGCTCCAATCAATACATTGAAGTTAGCTGCAACAGAAAAGTTCAAATAATTTAACACTACAGCCTTAAAATTTTAATGTTTATAAGTGACATCTCTTTTAGTCTTATAAAGTAATAACTTCACTTGAATACTTTTTTAAACTAAAATTTTACTGAATATATTTTAAGTATTTAATTTATATACTTTTCAACACTAATTCTATTAGAAACCAGCTTGAAATGTTTATGAAGATATTTTTTCATACAGATACATTAATGAAAATAAAATTCATTTTAGTATAAATTATTAAAGTGTATTGTAAAAAATAAATTCACTTTTAATTTCTATAAACATTGAACAATCTTTCTATTTAGGAGTATGTAGAAAGAAAAGTGTCAGTTAAACCCAGCAGTCATGATCATACATCTGAATTAAAATATTTTGAGAATGGAGAATAAAATAAATCCAGTAATTTGTGCCTAAACTTTAAAAAAAGCTGAAAATTTATACCAAATAATATTTATTTCTGCAGAGCATATTCAAGAAAAAATTGTTAGTATATTTAAGCTTCCTATAAATACATTACAAAGACATTTTACCTATTGCAAAAAAAAAACCTCACTGTATATAAAAAGCAAGCTAGCAGTACAGTTGAACATAAACTATGAAATCACAAAATAAATACACCCATTCATTTTTCTTTGGCTGCTTTATATGACAGAAATATTAATGTTATGTTTCCCAGGTTAGTGTTTTACCATTATTAGTATTTCTTTTCATTTACATCTCTTTCTTCTGTAGATTCCAACTTGTTAATAATAAGAGTGTATTGAGACATATTGAGGTTTGATGGATCAGCTGGTACATAATATAGATGAAAAATATTTTTGTTATGATGTTTCTGTTCTGAAACTATGTTTAATTCCAGGGTCATCATCTGATAAAGCTTTTGTTATTAACACAGCTGTTGTTTTCACAGAAACAATAGAAATTAAATTATATTTTCATGTACATATGAAATTAAGTTGGAATTGTACAAAAGTCACAGCGATCAGAACAAATTATTATTTCCATTTTTTTTTTTTTTTTTTTTTTTTTACAATAAATTTAGCAATTTATGAAATTTAATAGGGATCCATTTTGCTATGTAAATTCATTGTAACCACTACAGAAGCCAAAATATAAATATTCTCATATAACATGACTTCTTAACATTTTAAAAGTAAGAATTTTATTTTTAATTTGTAATCCTGAGTGTTTATTTGATAGTAATATATGAAAAAAGAATTCCACATAACAAATCCCAAATTTAAAAATTTATTTTACATTTTAAAAAAATAATTTTATTTTGGCTTTCATAAAGAGATCAGTTTATCAAACTACACTCCTATAAACTTTTATTTAAAAAAATTTTATGAAATTTTATAAAATATAATTTTATAAAAAATTCTTTTTAAATTTTAAGAATTTTAGAAAAAATTTATAATTTATAAAATTTTATAAAATTATAAAGTTTTCTAAAATTCTTAAAATTTAAAAAAAATTTTTTACATTTTAAGAAATTACTAGTATGATCATGTTTTGTTTTAGCTTTCAAAGGAGGATCAATGGATTTATATACTGCACTCCCTATCAACTTTTATAACATTTAATAAACAAAAAGTAATTTAATATTCATGATCTGGAGTGTTTAATCTATAGTAATATGAAAAGATAATTTTTGAGAAATAATTATAATTTCTGATTGCAGTGCCTTTTGGACAACTCCACCAAATTTATATTTATTGTAGGTTTAAGTAATCAAATCAAGGCTATCTACACAGCATACAGAAAACTATTCAAAAGAGACTTTAGCAATCCTGAGCTAAGACAAACCATCAAACTCATGCTCTACTGAACTGTTGTAATATTGACTCTCCTCTACAACTGTGAGATCTGAGTACTCAACTGAAGAGACATCTGCAAACTTGAAAGATTCTATCAAATGAAACTTTATCAAATTCCACAGAACATGTAGAAGGACTGGATCACAAACAATGAAGTTCTCATCTGCACAAAGATGGAGAGACTAAGGACCATCATGACTTGCTACTTTGATTGGTGCCAGACACCAGACTCATTTCACACAGAAGGAAATATTGATGAGCATTACTCAGCAATGAGTTCTGCTAATAATGAGGTTTAAGTATAGCTAGAATTTGAATTACATGAAAAGAGTAATGTCAGTTAACAGAGACTACCACTTAAATACTAAGCCTGATGTTACTGCCATCTTAAAGAATTTTTTAAACCAAATTTGCAGAAAATGGAGTAAAACTTAAATAAGAACAGTAACATTTTGATTTTCTCTTAGAAGACATATGAACTATAGAGAATTGATAATTATTCTCAGAAATCTAAAATAGATTTTCCAAGATGGGGAATGAAGTCTTCAGTTTACCATATTTATAAACTAAGTTTTGCTTAGATTTACTGTGAATATTCAATTCTACTTTCTGGTTTTAACTGGGGAGAAGGAAAACTGGTTCCGTTTGAATCAGTATTATCTTCAGTACCTGTCTATATTTCTGAGATGAGGTATTATGTTCACTATTTACATTATTCAGACTATTGTCCTCATCTTTGTCACCATATTTATTACAACATCTCGGCCTTTCAGTATCTGTCTATATTTCTGAGATGAGGTATTATGTACACTATTTACATTATTCGGACTATTGTCCTCATCTTTGTCGCCATATTTATTACAACATTTCGGCCGTTATGCGCTCCGGCCTTCTTCAGGTGGTTGGAATGTCAAACTGAACCCTTTATTTCACTCACTGGGGTAGACTGTTCTAGTTCCACGTGCCATGTTTAATGGATGTCAGTTATCAGTTATCTCCTGTTAATTTCCCTCTCCAAGTTCTCTTAACCATAACCAGGTATTGAACTCACACTCTTTGGGTCCTGTCACTGGATCTAACTAATGCCTTTATCCATTGTGCCATGTGTTCCTCAAGGGAATTAAGAGGAGATAACTGATAACTGACATCCATTAAACATGGCATGTGGAACTAGAACAGTCTACCCCTGTGAACGAAATATAGGGTTCAGTTCGACATTCCAATCACCTGAAGAAGGCCAGAGCATACAACGACCGAAATGTTGTAATAAATATGGCGACAAAAATGAGGACAATAGTCTAAATAATGTAAATAGTGCAGTATTATCTTTTATGCTATTTGGTTTGGCTAAGTTTCCTGAGTGGGGGATGGTTGCTTTCTATTCATTCTGATGCTGTTACTTAATCTGTTATTCCTGATTTGTCTTGTTTAGGAGTGATGACATTTTGGTCTTGGCAAATTGAATACTTTCTTTATATTTGATATTTTATAGGCATATTGTCATTCTAGAACAAATCTTTTGGGCCATTTGATCTCTAAAAACATTGTCCTTTTATTCTAAAAGTCACTTATTTTAGGGTTTCTTACTATTTTACATTTTTTTTTTTACTTTTTACTCTAGCTAGTGAGTTACATAATAAGAGTCACAGTTTATGTGGGGAAGATAACTGTTGAACCTAGACTTGAACAGGTTAAGGTTGTAATGATTGGGGAAGCATCCTCATGGAAATCAGTTTCACAAAGCAAGAGTTCATGTGAAGAACCTGTTCAAGTGGAACTTACATCTCACCAATGGAATGCAAAGAGAATGTGGGTGGTTAGCTACAATGTTTGTAGTACGAAAGGTCTTAACCTTGAAGATTAGAACTGGTGGAACTAAAGAATGCAGCTCATCTGAGCACTTTCCATAGAAATAGTGACAGAGCAGCAAGATGTTTGTGATGTTTCATCTGTGAGAAAGAGGTTGTAGGGTGGGAAATAATTAATCACCCACAAGAACACAGAGACAGTTTTGGACTCTATCAAGACTGAAAAATGAAAACTGGGCTGCTCCTGTCAATATATGACAACAGTACTCCATTTTCAGCTTGATCTGGTTCTTGTAAAGGTAGAGGATAGCTGAAATTGGGTACATTTCCAGAATCTTTAGTGATTTTCCAGAATTTTTAGTGATGGATCATATGTACAAGTTTCACATGAAATCTGGGTTGAGTTTAAGTCCCAACAGCCACTCAAGGTACAGGGCCGACATGAGGGAGCATCTGTTTATCATGATTGGTGATAGTTCTAGGACCAATCAACGATGATGGAAAGTTACTAGTTTGGTTTTCAAATCCCATATTTAATGTGAGCATTGTCTGAATTTTTGTATTTTCTTCTTTCACACTCAGGTAGTTCTTGAATTTAGAATAGTCATAACTTTTGTTTTTAGCAGATAACCTGATAACTTGTGAATCAAGGAATCCTTTTTGATACCCTCATTTGTTTTAGAATAAAACTCATAGACTGTCCATAGCATCACTTAAGTTTAAGATTACACAATCTCTGTCTGATTTGTTATCACTGTCTGTCTGTTGAAATGTCCAGAGATAAAGCAACACAGTATTAGAACTCATTTACACTTGGTATATATCATAGTAGGGCTCATGAATGGTCCAATGTCTTCACTCTGAAATGTTAGTACCTTATGAAGATGTTCTAAACAAACATTTCCAGTAATTAATCATACTAGCTCAATTGTTTTAACATATAGTTTATCATGTAGACTATTAATTGGCATGCAAAATTTATAGTCTCTAATTATATATCTTCCTAAGAAAAGCATAATTGAAGTTCAGGTTCTAATTCCAAGATAAAATGAGCCATTTTCTTTAAGTGGGAATGACAATTAGCAATGAAAAAGGTAGGGATCAAGGTGCTTTATGTCTTGAATAATGTGGGTTTTCAATATTTTTTCTCAATGATCAGTGGAATAATCTCAGGCAAGGGAAATCTTTGAAAAAAGTCATGCTCAAATATTTGAACAGGACCATTTTCAAATATTTACCCTCATTTCAAGAAAAGCAATAATTTTTTTTATTCTTGTCATGGTGCTTGTTTGTTTTATGGCTCAACTCAAACAAAATCAGTACTTAGATGGGGAAATGCTTGGGAATACCAGGTACTGTAAGCAACTTCCTACAATCTGAAATGTTTTGACTTTAAATAACTCACAAAGGGTTGATAAACCACAAAAATGAAATCAAATAATCAAATGGCTTACAAACTTTGAAAAGTGTGTTTTTTCCAATGTGTTGTGTGATTTATACCAGGAAATACCAGAGGTTTGAATCAAATTTAACATCAGTAAGGAACATTTTCTCTAAGAGGAGTTGATCTGTGGTGACCCCAATATATTACTGGGCTCACTTTAATTCATGCTAGGAAATACCAAAGGTTTGAATCAAATTTAACATTAATAAGGAACCTTTGTTCTAAGAGGAGTTGATCTGTGCTAATTTCAATATGTACTGAGCTCACACTGAGATATCAAAGTAGGCACAGTGCTACACTGAAGCATCAGAAGGACCAGTTGCATTAATGACTTTGGCTCATAATCATCAAATACAGAATTGTATTTCACAGAATGTCAGTTAGTTTCTTACATCTTTGCAAGAATATCCATGTTCAAAGAAAGCTCTCAATTCTACACACCCTCACACCAGTATTAACTGGCAGAGTCTGGATGTGGTTAATTTTATGTATGAAAGATTTCACCTTGTATTCTTATTATTATTTACAATGATAATATTACACCAAGAAACTAAAGCATAAATCATCATTTAGTGAAACTTATAAAGCTACACTGCTATTTATAGTTGGACCTAAGTTTGATCTGTTTCTTCTTTTAAATGAGAAGGTACTTCTCTCTTGATGGGGATGTTGATACCTCAGAAAGTATCAGGATATGACATCTGGAAAGTACTCTTCAGGTTTACTAGCTTTCAACTCAATGTGAAAAGTTTTTCCTATGGAATACTTAGGGCTATTAATTTTGGTAAAGTTCTCTATTTATTTTAGAAGAATATTTTCCATTATTTCCATGGCATTCTTCCAACCCAGTTCAAACCATATTGAGTTTCTTTGTATATGGTTAGGGATGACTTTAATCTACTTGGTATGCTTTCATGGTTCATTGACCAGCCACTTTATTAAAAGGCCCATCTGTTTATTATAGTTAATTTTATAAACCATTTTTAAAGCTATATTTACATACTTGATAATTCTTTAGTAGATTGATGATTTGAAGGAAACTTGTTGAAACAAGTATTTGACAAATTTTCTCATTAGAATATAATGACATTATTGTCAGTAGTTAATGGGATATGTGTGGCAGGGTCATTTTCTTGAAGTATAAATCATAGGCAGAATGAGTTAGCTATGAATTTAGAAACACCTGTGCCACTGTATCTATGTATCTTACCAGTCTATATCCTATTCATAGGCTATATTATATCCTTCTAGATATCATAGCTCTATATTATGATAGACTTTATAACTACTCTTGTTGTTAATGTTAATCATTTCCCTCATTATTGCAACTTCACTGTTAATCAATATATCCATAGAAACTGTCAAGGAAATATCAAAGTATTTTGAACAGACTGAATAGGAGACCTGATTTTGTGTGATCTTATTCTGTACTAAGGTTGTATAAAAATTACATCAGATTTTTACTTCAGTTCAAGAGATCACTTTTTGAATGCTTTCATCTTCCTTAATCACAATAAATAGTAACTTGTGCATAAGAGATTTATTGGTAAAATAAAAAAGATACACCAGAAAAAGAAAAGAATTATAACTCAATGTAATAAATGTAATTCTGTCAGGTCACTCTTCAAGTGCTACTGGTATCATGTAAGTCAGTACTATCTAACTCATGGTTGTGTTATCAGTGACTAAACTGGTTCCCCCACCAGGTTTTTTTTGGTCAGAAGTATGGCTAGACAACAGGATGTTAGTGACTGGATGAACCTTTTTTTAGCATCAACAGCCTTTTAGTATAGTGAGGTAAACTGGGTGACATAGCTATGTATACATCCAGTGCAGTAATAATGCAACATCACTGGGTGAAGGGCTTCCTTGACTGAAGTCAATGGCCATGTGTCCATAACCAAGTTGAACCTTTAAGTTAGTGGACATTGGCTGTAGTTTGATGTTATGAGGGATGAACTCCACCACGTCTGCTTGCCCAAGACATATTGAACATGAATGAATCACTCTGGTTTTTAATCCATGTTTGAAGATTTATTTAATTCTTCATTTGTACATGCATATTCTGCTACATGTGGAGGGAATTGGTCAAATAATCAGCTGTGCAGTGGCACTACAATGATGCCTTGTCTAATGATGATGATGTCTCTTGTTCCACATTAAGCATATATAATGATAGTATCTGATTTTTATTTCAGTTCAAGGGGTCACTTTTGAATGCTTTCACCTTTATTAATCACAATAACTAAATAAATAAATAAATAGATTTATTGGTAAAGTAAAAAGATACATAAGAAAAAGAAAAGAATTATAACACAATGTAATGCACTATAAATAAAATAGATATCCATTTATCTCACAAGATAGTGTCCTCTGTTGGTGGTTAAACTGGAGTGACCTCTCCAGGATGCAGGCCTTGGCAATGATATATGGAGGCTGTTCACTCCCCAGTCTACATGGTCCCTGCTTACATTTGGAGATGGCTGCAAGAGTTGTTGGTGTTGACAACCAACTGCCATCGGAGCTCCACTCTGGATTTTCTGTCTTATTTACTTCCATAGTCTTTTCCATGTTTGGATATGACTGTAAAGTAGTGGAGGTTTAAAATCAGGCTTTTCCTTCCTCTAGATGGACTGCTTTACTGGGCTGTTGAGCTCCATCCTCCCAAAGCAGCTGGTTATGAGGCACCAGTTGTCCACCTTCATCTATTCTCCAGCTTGGAGCTGTACTTAGAGACTATTTGAGATACATGCCATAGAAGCATCTTATAGACAGTGGGACCTTGTCCCCACTATCATCCCCAACTATGAAAACCTTTGGAAAATATATAATGTACATATATGAACATTAAATACATTACATGATTTAGAAGCTCAAAAAAATTTAACAGTTTTTTAAATATATGATAAAACATTAGGTAAACAAAAACACTAGAATGCAAGACAAATTATGAAATAGTCATGCATAAATAAACAAACACAAATATCAAAAAGTTTGTTAATTTTAGAAAAAGCATAAACAAAAAATTAAAATATAAATTGGGATTTAAGCCTAAAATACTTATGAAATCATTATTTAACATACAATAAAATAATTTATACTTTCTTTTTGACTACTGACACTTAAACTGTCAATTGATAAAAAATGAACAGTAGAAAATGTAAAATCAATAAATATAACTTTAGGTAAGTAAAAACAAAGTAAAAATAAGACAAATGCTCTTCAGATTAGTTGTACAAGAACAAATAAATACTAAAATAGGAAAGTCCAGTACCTGGAAAAAGTTGAAAAAATAATAAACAGTACATATATAACTTGAAATAAAATAAATAATAATTACAAATTATATTAATTGCAAGATGCTATATTATATTACTATACACTATAAATGTATACATAAGGCAGAATAATATAAATACATCTGTAATGTAAATGTAATAAGTTCTTCATAACAATTGCCTACAAGTAATGCTTACAAAATTGTCTAGACTATGAAAGTTATAAGCTTAAAAGTTTATGATTCATAGGAGAGTGTTTTGGTTAACTTTTTTTCTCAGATATATACTGTTATAAAGCATATTAATTGAACAGAACAATAAGGGCAATAGAAAAATCACAACAAAGTCCTGTGTATGACTAACAGACTGTTGTAATTTTGATGTATGGAAGGACATCAACAACAGATATCATTAATACATTTTGTAATTTATCACACAGAGGAATATTAAAAATTGCTGAAATTTTAAACCCATATTCTCCTGGTATCAATTTAAACTCTCACATTTTTTTTACATGTAACTATCTTCCTTAGTTTGTAGTTTCTTACTTTCAGTTGTAAATTTTTCAACATATTTTAAATTTTTTCATTTCCCAAAATTATAGTTTATGATTATAATTTAAATAATAATATTTAGCAATTTATTACTTATTTAATTTAATTATTAATTTATTAATATTTAGTCATAATATTAATCTATTAATATTTAATAATTTATTAATCATTTAATTTAATTATTATTAATTTATTAATATTTAGTAATTTATTAATCATTTAATTTAATTATTATTAATTTATTAATATTTAATAATTTATTAATCATTTAATTTAATTATTATTAATTTATTAATATTTAATAATTTATTAATCATTTAATTTAATTATTATTAATTTATTAATATTTAGTAATTTATTAATATTTAGTAATTTATTAATCATTTAATTTAATTATTATTAATTTATTAATATTTAGTAATTTATTAATCATTTAATTTAATTATTATTAATTTATTAATATTTAATAATTTATTAATCATTTAATTTAATTATTATTAATTTATTAATATTTAGTAATTTATTACTTATTTAATTTAATTATTAATTTAATATTTAATTTAATAATTTAAATAATAATATTGAATAATTATAATTTATATAGAAAAAATGGTATCAGTCTAAACTTATAGCAGGAGAATATTGGTAAAATATATTTTTTTAAAATAAATCTGTATTAATTTACAATTGAATTTAAATGAAATTTATTTTTCAAATTGTTACCGATTCCATTTTTATGGTCCTAACCAAAATGTTATTGTACATGAGCTTTAGAAGTTTTATATTTTTCTCTTTAGAATTTTTTTATACACGATATTTTGTTCTTATTTCTTATCAGTTTTTTTTTCCATTTCCTAACCAAATAAAATCTTAAAAGAATTTGTTCATTCTGAATTAAAATTAGGAAAATATGCTACAAACATTAATTCTTGCACAGTACATTTCTCCACAAGTGTTAGTTTTAGTTTCAAGCAAAAGTTTCTGGTACCGTCTTATGCAAAATCTTAAAAAGGGATTTGAAGTTTACTCAACTCTCTGCCACACTAAATCATTTACAAGCCTGATAAAAATTCACAAACTAGGAAAATTAATCCTAAGAAAGGGTTATTATTATCAGGTTATTATCAATATTTAACTATTTGTCTTTCTCTTCTTGTTCAACAAAGAAAAAAAGTTATTCTTAGAGAAGACAGTCACTGACAAGAAAAAATTTATTATAAGTATCCAAGAAGAAGAAAACCATGACAAGATACAGAATAACTTGCATCATCTTAAGCTAAGTTAAATCAACTAACGAGAAAAGTTCTCTGTGCTTTGTGGGGTTCAAAAGAAATTATTTATCATAAATTGCTGGACAAACTGTTTCTGCAAAATGTAACAGTAACAATTAGTTTAATTGGATAATTCATTTTTTTTTTATTTACTGAAACTTTTCCCAATACAAGGTCCAAGAGCCACTCAAGGTAGAGAGTTACTGATAGAGATTGTAAGGGAGTGTTATAAGAATGAGTATGATAGATATTGTAGTTGTCAGGAAAGCATTCTCTCAGGACTTTGTTCTACAAAGTAACCATACTGGGAAAGAAGTTGTCTGAGTAGAACTTGCTTTTTGTCAAAGAAACATGAAAGGAATGCGGATAGTTTACCATCGTGAACATGGCATGGCAGGTTCTAGATGTGAAGGTCCAAGCTTGTGGTACTAAAAAATGTAATTCATCCAGACATCTGCCATAATAATAGTCATATAATAGTGAATGTTTGGTAACATTTCATCTGTGAGGTAAGGTTTGCAGGGTGGAAAATAATTCATCACCCACAAGGCTATGTAAGTGCTTTTGTATCAGTACCAGCCCAGATATGGCAGCAGTGCACCATACTGATCTGACTCTTGTAAGGTTAGAACATGTCTGCAGGAGTTAGATATTTTCTGGAGTGAAAAAAGGAACCAACTATTCTTACAGCATCTTTTTGGGATCGGGAGTGAACTTTAGCCCCAGTAGAGATTCAAGGCAAGGAGTCTCTTTGAGGGTATGACCATTCATCAGGTGTTGATGTAGGGTCCCTTCAGTGTTGATGAAATGTTACAATTTTAGGATTGGATGTATTGAATGGTCAGAAAAATAAATACCTTTTGAACAAAGAAGCAGACTGGTCATTTAGCTGCATGACAATGTCTCTTCTCACAACAAGAAATCATGGAGCTGGTATGGGAAGTTCTTCTACACCTAGTAGCTTTAGACTATCATTGACTGTAGTCATAATCATGGAATCTACGACTCCATCCTACCACAGTTAATTATGGACTCCATGATCTTTTTCATGGCTGTATAGCATGTACTTTGCCAAAGTAATACACAGCTTTAAATTCAGAGTCATTGTTGTTCTAGTTATATAACCAATAGACAGAGGGAGAAGAGAAGGATTTATACCTTTTCCAAGGCTATTTGTTCATAAGTGAATGTAATGAATTCAACTGGAAACTTAGCTTGCCAATTTCTTGTTCTGAGCCACTAACCATTGCAATACTTGTACATCCACAATTTGAACAAATTCTGAATATTGAAAAAATTCTTAAAGAATTCAAATCAAAATAAGAATTGTTTTGATGATGGAATACACTATTTAATTTAAAATTGGCACAAAGCCAAAGAAAATACTTTAATGAGTGAATAACGATGCTATGAATTTATATGAATATAAAGATTTTGTCAGAAATTTTTACATTAATCTGTTATAAAAATAACCAAACATGCTCTTTCATAGAATGCAATTTCTTCACTATGACAGTTGAATAAAGATTGTATTCAAAATGTTTATAAGATTTATAACCTTTTACAAATAGATTTTCTTCATAAAGATAGTGTAATGTGATATACAAATGATGCATAACAAAAGTGAAATAATATAAAGAAGTATAAATCTATAGTTTCATAGTAATTACTCTTCTTTTTATTTTTAGCTCAGCAACTTATCCATCATGGCAGAATTGATTTTCTTGTTTTTGACTATTTATCTGAAATCACAATGTCTCTTCTCACTGCTGCTAAACAAAAGAATCCTGTAAGTATCTTTTTCATCACATTTGGAAAGTGGCAGCAGAACTTTCTGTACAAAATATATTTTTAAAAATTGTTTTATTACATTCATTCCATAACAGTTGTTACTTTAACCTCTTGGTTATGAAATAGGATTTTGGAAATGTACAATTTTCTGACGAAATCTTAATTCTTAAGTTAATGATTGAATATGCTCATATATTCCCCTATCACAGCATTAAATATTTAGCTTAAAAAACTTTAATAACTATCAAATAACTGCAACAACAATAATGAAAGATTTGAAATTGACAACTTTTCCATTTCACTGAAACAGAATTTAAACACTTTTATATGCCCTTCTTTCTTTCTTTCTTTCTTTCAAAGTAGTATCACTGATACGTCATTTCTGTCTTTTCACATGGTCAAAACTGAATACTCCATTATTTATTAAGTATTGGCAAGGCATAATGGTCGTGTGGACTAACTAAGGAAATAGCTAACAAAGAGAGGGACAAGTAGAATTATTATATGATGCTAGCCAATTGTGTACATATTGAGGTGTACTCAATAATACTCCATTATTTATTAAGTATTGGCAAGGCATAATGGTCATGTGGACTAAGGAAATAGCTAACAAAGAGAGGGACAAGTAGAATTATATGATAGTAGCCAATTGTGTACATATTGAGGTGTACTCAGCTTCTGAAACTTGCATGTGCTTTTGCCTTTGAAATGTGTATACAAATATACCAACTATTATAAGACTGAGGTGATATTTGTTGAGAAATATCAGTAGCAATAAAAATATAATGTATATATTAAATTATCTGAATTTTGGAGATGAAACATTGCCATTTTTAACTAGTTCTTCTGAAGTTTTGCATATATGTCTGTTCAGTAAATATTATGGTTTGTAAATAAAGAATAAACATCTGACAAGATTTGAATTGTATATTGTATCTTTAAGGCCATAAATTCTTCTGAGAAAAGGATAGGAATTTGTGGAAAGCGGTGTTTCCCTACATCCTGGAACGATACAGGATATAAAAGAAAGTCCTTGAAACCAGCTGACATAGACCCAAACATTACTGATTTAACCCCAGATTCAAATTTATTTATATTACCACATTCTTCATCTGATTTTCTCTATACAACTTATTTCTGTTGACTTCTATATGCCTTATCTCTTCAAGATGTTGGTAAGATGATCATAGCTCTCCACAATTTCCTATTCTTTGTAGCCTTTAATAAATTTTGTCTTTTTATTATCTCTCCTAAACCTTGTTCTGTCAACCACTTACTCAAGCTCATTCTTCTTCTTCTATGTACTATGTGCCATCAAGACGTAAGTGATCATGGCTCTCCACAATTTCTTGCCCTTTGTAGCTCTTAATAAATTTTGTCTTTCTCTTATCTCTCCTAAACCTTGTTCTGCCAGCCATTTACACAAGTTCATTCTTCTTCTATATGCCATGTCCCTTCAGGACATTAGTGATCATGGCTCTCCACAATTTCCCATCCTTTGTAGCTCTTAATAAATTTTGTCTTTTTGTTATCTCTCCTAAACCTTGTTCTGACATCCATTTACTCAAGCTCATTCTTCTTCTTCTATGTGCTGTGTCCCTTCAGAATGTAAGCAGTTATGGCTCTCCACAATTTCCTGTCCTTTGTAGCTCTTAATAAATTTTGTCTTTCACTTATCTTTCCTAAACCCTGTTCCACCATCCATTTAGTCAAGCTCATTCTGCTTCTTCTATGTGCCATGTGCCATCAAGACATTAGTAATCATGGCTCTTCACAATTTCCTGTCCTTTGTAGCTCGTAATAAATTTTGTCTTTCACTTATCTTTTCTAAACACTGTTCCACCATCCATTTACTCAAGCTCATTCTTCTTCTATGTATCGTGTGCCATCAGGACGTAAGCGATCATGACTCTCCACAATTTCCCATCCTTTGTAGCTCTTAATAAATTTTGTCTTTTTGTTCTCTCTCCTAAACCTTCTTCTGACAACCATTTACTCAAGCTCATTCTGCTTCTTCTATGTGCCATGTGCCATCAGGACGTAAGCGATCATGGCTCTCCACAATTTCCCATCCTTTGTAGCTCTTAATAAATTTTGTCTTTTTGTTCTCTCTCCTAAACCTTGTTCTGCCAACCATTTACTCAAGCTCATTCTGCTTCTTCTATGTATCATGTGCCATCAGGACGCAAGCAATCATGGCTCTCCACAATTTCTTGCCCTTCGTAGCTCTTAATAAATTTTGTCTTTTTGTTCTCTCTCCTAAACCTTGTTCTGCCAACCATTTACTCAAGCTCATTCTGCTTCTTCTATGTGCCATGTGCCATCAGGACGTAAGCGACCATGGCTCTCCACAATTTCCTGTCCTTTGTAGCTCTTAATAAATTTTGTCTTTTTCTTATTGCTTCTAAACCCTGTTCTACTATCCATTTACTCAACCTTGTTCTTCAATTTGTTTTACAAGCACTCTTTCCTCAGTATGTGCCTGATAAATTTCAACTGTTTCTCTATGATGTTAAATAAAGTGTCCTTCTTGTTTTCATTTTCTCTAAAAATTCACTTAAAAACCCAAAATTTATTTAAAAAATTATTTCTAACATTTTTTTTTTCTTCCAATTGTTTAGTGACTTATATTTAGCAGTTCTCTAGATGACTTAAAAATGTGGTTACAAAAGCGCATAAACTAAAATATTTAGCTTCAAGTTTTTGGGGTCTTTTTTCTTTAAACATTTCACCCCAAGCAAGGCATTAATGCAGGAGAGTGGGTTACTGGGAGTGAAGACAATGAGAAAACTTTAGTGTGGAGAAAGGATAATAGAAGAACAGGATTCAGAAAAATGGAAGATGGTGTTTGACATAGCATTAAAATTTTTGTAGATTGTAGGCAGCAGGGAAGCAAGAAACAGGAAGGGAGTTCCACAGACAGGAAGTGCAAGAAAAGAAACTATTATAATAGACCTTACGGTTACATTTATTTCAACAATACATATATTCTATATTTTCTTAGTATTATCATGTTAAAAAATTAGATAAATTTATTTTATAACAAGATAACTTATCCTGATGATAATCTCATCAATATAACATTTTTGTTCATTTTGACATCCAAAACCAGTTAATATAATACAATTGCTATACTAAATGTTTTGAATTTGAATTTGTCATGATCATGAGTCCCATAAACTATTAAAGTTATAGGGACACCACATGTACTGCAGCCACAGTAGAAGTGGTGTGTCTTGGGCAAGATAGCCTGATGAAGCCCAACTTTCTCTAGGCTGGTTTGAATTCAAAGTTTTCTTTCTCCTAGGCTAGTTGCCACTCAAGTCTGTACTACTATTTACCTGTAGTTGGTGGGGGAGAGTTTGATTCATACCTTTCCTGAGAATATTAACATATAAGTGAATGTAATGAAGTGGAATCCAAACTTGACTCTCCAATGAAATTTCTCAGGCACATACTGAGGAAAGAGTGCTTGTAATCCAAGCCACTAACCATTACTACAACCTTACCTCAGATTTGTACAGATCATTATATAATGATGTTTTATTCTTTATTTTTTTAACATAAGATTAAGTTGTTCAATACTAATTAAACTTAGTTCAGTATTTCTTTTCCAACATTAAATTTGAAATTACTAAATATTGTTGTTGAATTATTGATAACAAATATATTAACTAGTAGGCATGCACTTTTATTTTAGTATATATTTTCTTAATTACCTATACTGGAAAGACTTCCTGCGAAACTTCAATGGTTAGGGAACTATATATCCATATATACATTTAATTTATGCTCATGCATTAATCTAATTTAGTTGAGTTATTAGTGATAGTTTCTGCTAGTATACTTTTAAAGAGGGTTTCATTTGCTTAGTCAGCCAAGACTATTGTAACTGCATTTTATGAATGCCACTGCTATGTGGAATCTACCACATGTAGAAAATTATGTACATGGCTTCAATGTTATAACCGCAACCCCCTGTGTCCCCACTTGCATGCATCATCCATTGGTATACTAAGCTACTCCCCACTTCATCTTTTTTACAGTATGTTCTTTGCATGTGTTTCATTGTTCTTAATAAAGGAATTCCATCAATAAAACCTTCTTGTGTGGCCGTTGCTCGGGGTTACATTGTTTCAATGTTTTAGATCTTCAGTAAATTTCCTATGACCGTAATAACTTTCAAATAGTATGACATTGTTCATAAATCTAATAATCAAACAAAAACAGGGATGAAGCATCAGTGCTTGATTCAAGTGGAAACACACAAACACCCCCCTCCTTCTGCACACCTTTACTGTAAATCTGGGGTTAATAAGAGATTTTTCAGAAATTTTTCCCTTTAAATTCTTCAATAATTCTTATCAATCTTTGCATCAAAGGTTGTTTGAATGCCAATTTAGGATGCAGTCATATGAAGAAACTATTGGCTAAATGGTGAAAGCTGATTTTGAACCTAGTTTGTCACAGATTTTCATCCACTGAAATAATCTAAACCAAACATTCACACAAGACAATTTGTGTGTCATATGTAATTTACATGACAAATTTGGAAAGCATCAGATGAAAACCCAGGGAGTTGTGGCTGAAAAATGGGCTTTTTTTTTTAACAGCTTTTTGTGGTTTTTCATTATATGCAGAGAAGTGAGCAGGGATGAAACCACACTATCTTATTTCTTGCATGATGGCAAATTTTTTCAAAAAGTTGTCCCCACATTCAGTTTTACCAATTTTTCTGTCAAATCCGAGAAGGGAGCTGGAGATTGAAAAGTTGGTCTTGACCTATCTTGGTAAATTTGAAACATGTGTGTACAATTTCATCAAAATCAGTCAAGAAATGTGGAGGTACATATATAGCAGACACACACACATACATCTATTTTATAGATATAGATGTATATGTAAATGATACCTCCTTCCTTTAAATATCAACATTTGAAACAGCAATGCTAGCTTATAAATGCATACTGCAAGTAAGCTTTCTTAATATAGCTACATTAAGAGCAATGTTGCTACCATTCCCCCAACTTGTGTACATAGATACTGCATTGATTGTATATGCATCAATATGCTCATTGCACTCTCCATAATCCATTACAGGGCATACTTTCTGTTTAATTTCCTGCAATTAGGCTGATAAACCCTTCAAAAACATGTCTCCTTGAAATAAAGTAGCAGCTATATGTATATTCCTTTTTTATGAGTAGCATAATTGTGAGTAAGGCTGTTGGGATCCATCTACCCAGGTTTTAGTTGCTATCCAAGTGCTGGGATTCCAAACATTTAACACGCCTTTTAAATGAGAAATAGAAAAAAAGTTATTTTCAAAAAGAAAAGTAAAAGCAGAATGTCAGTTAAAATAACATTTATATATTCTTTTCAGAAATATCCAATAGCAATAAAATGTTCAATTTTCTTTACAGTGAAGTTTATTTTATAAAGTAATTAAGTGTTCTTATATGGTGTGAAATGTGTGAACAGACTTACTTTATGACAGTCAACCTAATGTGTTTGTGAGTTCATAAACTAAACAAAGGCTTAGTGGGCAGTTTCTGGTTAATCCTTTCTATTATGTGTGTGGACAAGGCCTTAGTCAGTGGCTGCTGACACCTCTTCCATTGTGCGCATGTGTGTGTATGCAGATCAATCTGGCCTCCCAGATTGTTTTGAGCCCCAAGGAGCAATAGGCTTCTATTTTTATATCTGTTAGGAGATTCAAAATCTAATTTTACATAGAGATGTGAACATTTTAGTTACAAAGTTTTCATTGGTTAGAAAATAATTTCACACTAACTTGCAAAAATCTTTTTCTCAAATTTGAAGTAGTGGTGAAGAGAGTTGTTATTGTTATTTTATAAATGGTCCAAAAATAACATGTGGTGGGTCTACAACTATGTCCCAAACTATTTTGGCAGTATTTTCCCTAATAATTATTGTTTATCTAACAAAACTTCTGATGGGATTTTATTGGTTGAAAAATATATATAGATATATAGGATTTAATTCTTATAAGGCAATATACCAGTCCCAGAAAAAGGAGACATCTGATCTGTGCACATTTCTTCATGAGCCTGGATCTGGATCACAAGTAATATCATGTTGATCTATGTCGATATTTTGTCTAAAGAAGAGACTGGCAGCGCCATTTTTTTCTCCAACTTGTTTTCCAAATACAGACAAACCTCTCATCTACTTTGGATGCAACAAACAAAATCTGCAGGCAAAATAAAAAAATCTGTAAGAAAAAAACTTCCATATCGTCAACGATGTATTTCAAAATTTGTGGGCTTAGCTGAACAAGATATTAATTCTCAAAGTGACTGCTTGATGGCAGTGGTGGGCCTTTCAATTGTAAACAAAGACAGAAATTATAATATTAGTATGTGCATGAGAAAGTAGCTTTGAGAAATCTATTATTTTTGTTATTTTGATTGATATATCTATATTAAGTATATATTTATTTATGCCATATATACATATTTATAATATTTACATTATGATCATAATAACTTCTGGTAGTTATATAGTAGTTTTATAACTCAAAAATAATCCCTCCCCATCTAGAGACAACCAGCTTTAACAAACCATGCACCCCCCAACTCTTAGTTCATTGATGGCAAGTTTGTCTATAGTCTGAATTAATGTGCCCTAGACTAGGGTTTTTCAAACTGTGGGTCCTGACCCATCAGTGGATAACAATATAAATAAATGGGTTGTGACAAAAAAGAAAGAAAGAAAAAATATGCAATTTTTAATATCTATTTTTTGTTATATTCCATACCAATAGGAATATATACTTGACAAACATGGTGGATAAAATAGGTAAAGGTTTATTGTGAGAAACCCGTACAATAAAAATAAAGGTAACAGTTATGCACATGACTGTTGCAAGTCAATCCAATAGTGAGTGCTACTATTGGAAGGTTGGTAGTTCTCACGTAAGTCTGAGTCATACTCAACAGATCTCAGCTAGTATATTTAGCTACCCCCTACGAGGGTTACATGTGGCACAAGGCCAGGTTTAATGTGGGATCTCTGAGCCTGTAGGCTCGGCCAAAAATATTCCCTGTTTGAACACATATAAACGGGTTCAAGGTCAGTCTACCTCCCTGAACAAGACTCTTCCCTTCGGTGGAGCCTCGTCCGGGTTCCTCTCTGCTCAGAGGCAGAGAGTTCGACTGTCCAGCTGGAACAGGTCACAGCTAGGATATCTAGCTAAACCGCCCGCCCCCACGAAAGTTGCATGTGGCACACAGCCTGGTTTAACATGGGCTCCCCGAGCCCGTAAGCCCAGCCAAAAATATTCCCTATTTGAACCTGTAAAAACGGGTTCAGGGTAAGTCTACATCCCCAAATGAGACTCTGCCCTTTGGCAGAGCCTCATCCGGGTTCCTCTCTGCACAGAGGCAGAGAGTTCGACTGTGTAGCTGGAACAGGTCGCAGCTAGACTCTATAGTCCATTGCCTTATGGATACTTATAGATAGTTACTACCTATAGTGTAGTCACTCATGGGGGTGACAGGTTATTCCATTGCATCACCTCCCACCTAGTTGAAATTTTCCTCTAGAAAATTTAGCTTTCCAATACTTTCTCTTTTTTATGTCTGGACTTAACCGCACTGTAGGTTTTCTTTTTCTTTTACTCTTTCTAGGTGGACAACAATCCTATGGGTAAAGCTGGTGTAGGAGACATATATCCATGTGTTCTGGGGTATGTTAGTGAGTGGTGTTATTTCAAACATGTCATACAGGACATCCATTTAAAGCTGCAATTACAGTTTCTTCCAAAGTTTCATTATGTTTTGGAATCAACCTTGACCTCTGCATGACCCAAGTTTTTAGATGAGATCTACTCCATTTTAAAATGGTAATTCAATAATGTTACACCCCACCACTGTAATCGGTTTGCAATGGCCTTCTTTGATCCAAGAATGGTCAGTTACAGTGTAAACACTCTACCATGAAGGAAACGATTGAATTTTTTAACTGCAAAAATGATTGCTAAGCTTTCTTTTTTGATCTGACTGTAATTTTTTTCTGCTGGCAAAAGAGTCCTTGAAGCGTGTGCAATTGGTTTTGTTGAACCATCTTCATATTTATGAAGTAGCACAGCTCCGATTCCATATTCACTAGTGTCCGAAGCAACAACTATTTCTTTTTCTGGATCATAGTGCACCAATGCTAAATCAGTCAGTAAACAGTTTTTAATTTTTTGGAAAGCTTTTTCACAGTCTTTGGACCAACACCACTTAACCCCCTTTTTCAACAATTCATTTAACGGTGCTCTTAATTCATACAGATTTGGAATGTATATTGCGTAGTATTGTGCCAATATCTGGAACAGGCCTATTTCTTATGACTTCAGTTCTCCGTGGATCTGGTTTTCTGCCATATTTATCCACAATCTGCCCAAGATACTTCATTTTTTCCATAAAAACTCACATTTTTCAGGGTTCACTTTGAATCCAAATTCTTCTATTCTCTTGAAGATAGCCCTTATTGTGTTTTTTATGCTCATCTATATTTTTACTTTTCACCAAGATGTCATCCAGATAAGGCAATGGCAAATTCTAATCCTGCAAGCATTGTATTCATGATTTGTTGAAAAAAGTGAAGGTAGAACCTTTAAACCAAAAGGAAGTCGGTTTAGTTTAAATAATCCTTTATGTGTGCTAATTGTCAGATACTTGGAACAATCTTTGTTGACTTTGAATTGCAAGTATGCATCTGACAAATCTATTTTAGAGTATATTTTACCCCCATTTAATTTTGAGAAAATGTCCTCGGGTGAGGGAAGTGGGTAACTGTGGTCTTTTAGACAGTCATTTGGCCCTGTCGAAAAGTGTTCACATACTCTAATTCTATTATTTTTCTTTTTAACGTACACAGTAGATGATGATCCACTCTCAAAATAACAGCTAATTTTTCCAATCTTTCTAGTTCTTTGTTACTAGAATCTATGAAGAAAATGGAATGTTCCTTTTAGGTCTGAAAATCAGTGTAACATTTTCTTTTATTTCAAATTTTACCTCAATTTTCAAACACATACCCAACAGAAAATTCTGGGAAATTCGTCCTTCAAATCATGCATGAATTTTTCTGTTTTAATTTTTTCTTTTCCCAGGTGTTTACCTAACTACAAAGAGTTTACGGGCAATTCCTATAAATTAAATAGCACAATCCAATCCATGCCAAAAAGGCAGGAGTTGTTCCCTTTATGTACGTAGACTTTTGACCTGAAAGTCTTATCACAAAACGAAACGTTACACTGAAGTTCACCCTTAATTTTGAGTGTTTTTCCAAAAAATACTTCTGGCAATTTTGTTCATGTCAGTCAATTTTGGTCGACCTATTTGCCTCCATGTCTGTTCGTCAATTATACTAATATCAGAACCTGAATCCAAAAGAAATGTTACTGTATGTTCATTTATATGTGCATCGACATATTTTCATTTCTCGCCATTCTCAAATTCATTTCTGGAGAGAATCACATTCACCTTTTCACTGGTCTTTTTCTTTCTTTTATAGCATTGGGACCCTTTATGTCCCTTACGGCCACATTCAAAACATACCTTGCTTTTATACCAGCAATTATTTTTTGTGTGATTAAATCCTCCACAACATTCACATTTCTCTTTGTTTTTCACATTTGGGACCTTTTTTGCTTTTACTTGCTGAACTTTGAAAACATTCTTTTCCTCTATCCAAGTATTGTCTCACTTTACATTAATCTGATACTGGCACTCTTCAGTAATCTCATCTTTTTCAGTTATAGTTAGAATCCACAACTTGATATCTTTGTCTTTGGGAAGCTGTCAGTCCCTTAGACATTTGAATAGATCTTTCAAAATCTCGTCAATTTTGAGAAGTTCACATAATGAGTTAACTGTCCCAGCATACTATAAAAATCCTCGTTTTCTGACTTAATGATACTAAGGCATTTGTAATGTGTGTGGAACAAGCTATCTCTTTCATCGGATATCCTTGATAGGGTTGTAATTGTTTCTTCAAACAAGACTTTTCCCAGTTTCTTTGGTAATATTAGGTTAGAGTTTTTTTGCATTTTCATCCATCCCATTTTCTGTAATAAAAGGGTGACTTTTTCCTCATCTAACCAGTCTTGGCATCCATTTGTAAATATAGATTCATATCTTCTGAAATATGCTGGGAAGGTAATCCCATTGTCTGGGTCATAATGAAATTTCCGTTAACAAATTTAAAATACCGTCGGTAGAGTAGAAACTAGTTTTTGTTCTCTGGTTTTCATCATCAATCTTTCAAAAAGTTGAAGCTGTTGTTGTTTGGTTTTGTAACTGTTGTAATTGCTGTTGTTGTTGCTTTTCAAAAAGTTGAAACTGTTGTTGTTGTTTGGTTTTGCAACTGTTGTATTTGCTGTTGTTGTTGCTGAACACTAGTGCACAACAGTTTCGTAAGCTCTGTTAATTGCTCCATACTTTAACATGAAAAGTCTTTTCAGAAAAACGAACGACAAACAAGAAAAAAAATACTCAACCTTCACTTTTTGCCTTCCAATAAACTCAAATTATTCGTGTAATTTTCGAATAATAAACAAAGAATACAGCAAAAATATTCTTACTTTTAAAAAATTTGACGTGATAAATCTTTTTTCAGAATGTCTTCCTCCAATTGTAAAATGCGATAATATCCTAAGGTGTTGTCTTACTCCAAAACTCCTGTAAACCAAACATATAGCTGACAAATATTATTCTTCTTGTGAATTCGTTTCGGCGGCACTAAAATTTGGTATGTGAATTCGCTTTAACAATCCTCACCGCCACTGTTATATTCCATGGTAATAGGAATATATACTTGACAAACACGGTGGATAAAATAAGTAAAGGTTTATTGTAAAAAACCAGTACACTAAGAATAAAGGTAACATGTATGCGTACGATCATCACAAATCAATCCAAGTGCTACTATTGAAAGGTCGGTAGTTCTCGCATAAGTCTGAGTCGTACTCAACAGATCCTAGCTAGACTGCTGTAGTCCATTTCCTTACAGATACTTATAGGTAGTTACTACCTATAGTTTAGTCACTCATGGGGATGACAGGTTATTCCATTACATCATTTTTAGAAGGGAAAATATTGTTAATCATTTTCTGGATTGTAGCAAATGATAAGAAGATTGTCTTCTTTTTGAAAGGCTTGAATGGAGTTTGAAATAATGTAGCTGATTGGTTAATGTGGAAATTTGAATTCAAACCTCATTTTGGTGATATTACATTAAATCTATAGAATGTTTCTGCAATTTTTAACAGTATTCCACACTCACACACACATGATATATATATAAATGAGTCAAATCTGTGATCCTATGTTGTCACAGAATTGAGATTTTTAGTGATATTACATTAAAAGTACAGAAAGTTTCTGCAATTTCTAACACACACACACACATATGTATTGAGGGCTGCATTTTCTTAGTGCTCTTAAATAGAATCCAATGATCATTCTGGATTTTATTTTGTTATTATGACAGGAATAGAAGTTTATTAGGTCATTTTTATTGGTTGATTTTTGGGGGACACTTGGGCTGTTGTTAACTCAGTGTAACATGAGGTCTAAGAAACGTAAAGTACTGTTTTTTTCCTATTTCATATGTAAATTGTAGACTTTACATACAAAATAGAAAAAAACGATACTTCACCATTCTTAGACATCATGTTGCACTGAGTGCAGAATATAAACAACTCTAAATCTTGTACAGCACTCATAAATTATTGCTAGTTTTTCACCAAGGTAAGCTTGCATTATATTTTATTTTTTTATATATAATTATATATATATATATATATATATATATACACACATACATATTGTCCTCATTGAGTTTATGTATCTTGTTCATCAAACTCATTGTAAGCTGGGTGATGTCAGTTCTCTCTCGCAAAGAGACCTCACAACGAAACTTAGCTATGATGGTGTTGCTTTTTACAACTACTTGAGTGAACTAGGATTTTCCACATTAACTCAATTTAAAATAGAGGACAGAAACAGGTTCAACACTGCACCTGATATGCATGTAGCATTGCCTTCTTATGTTCCCAATTGGAATCAACTGCTTATGAACAAACAAGTACATCCATCTCATTAAATGACATTTTTTTCAAATATTAATACTTACAAAATTTCCCGTAAATTTGTTTTTCTAAAAGTAATAATTTCCCATTCATAGAAATAGATAATACAAATAAATACATGCAACTCCAATATATGCGGATCATATGAAATATACATATAAATTCTTGATGCTATATAAATGAATCTAGTGGACAGAATTTGTCTGCTATTTACATTATTCAGGTAAATATGGCAGAATTTCCCTTAAATTTGTTTTTCTAAAAGTAATAATTTCCCATTCATTGAAATAGATAATACAAATAAATACATGCAACACCAATATATGCGGATCATATGAAATATACATATAAATTCTTGATGCTATATAAATGAATCTAGTGGACAGAATTTGTCTGCTATTTACATTATTCAGGTAAATATGGCAGAATTTCCCTTAAAGTTGTTTTTCTAAAAGTAATAATTTCCCATTCATAGAAATAGATAATACAAATAAATACATGCAACTCCAATATATGCGGATCATATGAAATATACATATAAATTCTTGATGCTATATAAATGAATCTAGTGGACAGAATTTGTCGGCTATTTACATTATTCAGGTAAATATGGCAGAATTTCCCTTAAATTTGTTTTTCTAAAAGTAATAATTTCCCATTCATAGAAATAGATAATACAAATAAATACATGCAACTCCAATATATGCGGATCATATGAAATATACATATAAATTCTTGATGCTATATAAATGAATCTAGTGGACAGAATTTGTCTGCTATTTACATTATTCAGGTAAATATGGCAGAATTTCCCTTAAAGTTGTTTTTCTAAAAGTAATAATTTCCCATTCATAGAAATAGATAATACAAATAAATACATGCAATTCCAATATGTTTGGATCATAAGAAATATACATATAAATTCTTGATGGTATATAAATGAATCTAGTGGACAGAATTTATCTGCTATTTACATTATTCAGGTAAATATGGCAGAATTTCCCTTAAAGTTGTTTTTCTAAAAGTAATAATTTCCCATTCATAGAAATAGATAATACAAATAAATACATGCAATTCCAATATGTTTGGATCATAAGAAATATACATATAAATTCTTGATGGTATATAAATGAATCTACTGGACAGAATTTATCTGCTATTTACATTATTCAGGTAAATATGGCAGAATTTCCCTTAAACTTGTTTTTCTAAAAGTAATAATTTCCCATTCATAGAAATAGATAATACAAATAAATACATGCAACTCCAATATATGAGGATCATATGAAATATAAATATAAATTCTTGATGGTATATCAATGAATCTAGTGGACAGAATTTGTCTGCTATTTACATTATTCAGGTAAATATGGCAGAATTTCCCTTAAAGTTGTTTTTCTAAAAGTAATAATTTCCCATTCATAGAAATAGATAATACAAATAAATACATGCAACTCCAATATATGCGGATCATATGAAATATACATATAAATTCTTGATGCTATATAAATGAATCTAGTGGACAGAATTTGTCTGCTATTTACATTATTCAGGTAAATATGGCAGAATTTCCCTTAAAGTTGTTTTTCTAAAAGTAATAATTTCCCATTCATAGAAATAGATAATACAAATAAATACATGCAACTCCAATATATGCGGATCATATGAAATATACATATAAATTCTTGATGCTATATAAATGAATCTAGTGGACAGAATTTATCTGCTATTTACATTATTCAGGTAAATATGGCAGAATTTCCCTTAAAGTTGTTTTTCTAAAAGTAATAATTTCCCATTCATAGAAATAGATAATACAAATAAATACATGCAATTCCAATATGTTTGGATCATATGAAATATACATATAAATTCTTGATGCTATATAAATGAATCTAGTGGACAGAATTTATCTGCTATTTACATTTTTCAGGTAAATATGGCACAATTTCCCTTAAAGTTGTTTTTCTAAAAGTAATAATTTCCCATTCATAGAAATAGATAATACAAATAAATACATGCAACTCCAATATATGCGGATCATATGAAATATACATATAAATTCTTGATGCTATATAAATGAATCTAGTGGACAGAATTTGTCTGCTATTTACATTATTCAGGTAAATATGGCAGAATTTCCCTTAAAGTTGTTTTTCTAAAAGTAATAATTTCCCATTCATAGAAATAGATAATACAAATAAATACATGCAACTCCAATATATGCGGATCATATGAAATATACATATAAATTCTTGATGCTATATAAATGAATCTAGTGGACAGAATTTATCTGCTATTTACATTATTCAGGTAAATATGGCAGAATTTCCCTTAAAGTTGTTTTTCTAAAAGTAATAATTTCCCATTCATAGAAATAGATAATACAAATAAATACATGTAACTCCAATATATGCAGATCATATGAAATATACATATAAATTCTTGATGCTATATAAATGAATCTAGTGGACAGAATTTGTCTGCTATTTACATTATTCAGGTAAATATGGCAGAATTTCCCTTAAATTTGTTTTTCTAAAAGTAATAATTTCCCAGTCATAGAAATAGATAATACAAATAAATACATGCAACTCCAATATATGCGGATCATATGAAATATACATATAAATTCTTGATGCTATATAAATGAATCTAGTGGACAGAATTTGTCTGCTATTTACATTATTCAGGTAAATATGGCAGAATTTCCCTTAAAGTTGTTTTTCTAAAAGTAATAATTTCCCATTCATAGAAATAGATAATACAAATAAATACATGCAACTCCAATATATGCAGATCATAAGAAATATACATATAAATTCTTGATGCTATATAAATGAATCTAGTGGACAGAATTTGTCTGCTATTTACATTATTCAGGTAAATATGGCAGAATTTCCCTTAAATTTGTTTTTCTAAAAGTAATAATTTCCCATTCATAGAAATAGATAATACAAATAAATACATGCAACTCCAATATATGCAGATCATAAGAAATATACATATAAATTCTTGATGCTATATAAATGAATCTAGTGGACAGAATTTGTCTGCTATTTACATTATTCAGGTAAGTATGGCAGAATTTTCCTTAAAGTTGTTTTTCTAAAAGTAATAATTTCCCATTCATAGAAATAGATAATACAAATAAATACATGCAACTCCAATATATGCGGATCATATGAAATATACATATAAATTCTTGATGCTATATAAATGAATCTAGTGGACAGAATTTATCTGCTATTTACATTTTTCAGGTAAATATGGCACAATTTCCCTTAAAGTTGTTTTTCTAAAAGTAATAATTTCCCATTCATAGAAATAGATAATACAAATAAATACATGCAACTCCAATATATGCGGATCATATGAAATATACATATAAATTCTTGATGCTATATAAATGAATCTAGTGGACAGAATTTGTCTGCTATTTACATTATTCAGGTAAATATGGCAGAATTTCCCATAAAGTTGTTTTTCTAAAAGTAATAATTTCCCATTCATAGAAATAGATAATACAAATAAATACATGCAACTCCAATATATGCGGATCATATGAAATATACATATAAATTCTTGATGCTATATAAATGAATCTAGTGGACAGAATTTATCTGCTATTTACATTATTCAGGTAAATATGGCAGAATTTCCCTTAAAGTTGTTTTTCTAAAAGTAATAATTTCCCATTCATAGAAATAGATAATACAAATAAATACATGTAACTCCAATATATGCAGATCATATGAAATATACATATAAATTCTTGATGCTATATAAATGAATCTAGTGGACAGAATTTGTCTGCTATTTACATTATTCAGGTAAATATGGCAGAATTTCCCTTAAATTTGTTTTTCTAAAAGTAATAATTTCCCAGTCATAGAAATAGATAATACAAATAAATACATGCAACTCCAATATATGCGGATCATATGAAATATACATATAAATTCTTGATGCTATATAAATGAATCTAGTGGACAGAATTTGTCTGCTATTTACATTATTCAGGTAAATATGGCAGAATTTCCCTTAAAGTTGTTTTTCTAAAAGTAATAATTTCCCATTCATAGAAATAGATAATACAAATAAATACATGCAACTCCAATATATGCAGATCATAAGAAATATACATATAAATTCTTGATGCTATATAAATGAATCTAGTGGACAGAATTTGTCTGCTATTTACATTATTCAGGTAAATATGGCAGAATTTCCCTTAAATTTGTTTTTCTAAAAGTAATAATTTCCCATTCATAGAAATAGATAATACAAATAAATACATGCAACTCCAATATATGCAGATCATAAGAAATATACATATAAATTCTTGATGCTATATAAATGAATCTAGTGGACAGAATTTGTCTGCTATTTACATTATTCAGGTAAGTATGGCAGAATTTTCCTTAAAGTTGTTTTTCTAAAAGTAATAATTTCCCATTCATAGAAATAGATAATACAAATAAATACATGCAACTCCAATATATGCGGATCATATGAAATATACATATAAATTCTTGATGCTATATAAATGAATCTAGTGGACAGAATTTATCTGCTATTTACATTATTCAGGTAAATATGGCAGAATTTCCCTTAAAGTTGTTTTTCTAAAAGTAATAATTTCCCATTCATAGAAATAGATAATACAAATAAATACATGTAACTCCAATATATGCAGATCATATGAAATATACATATAAATTCTTGATGCTATATAAATGAATCTAGTGGACAGAATTTGTCTGCTATTTACATTATTCAGGTAAATATGGCAGAATTTCCCTTAAATTTGTTTTTCTAAAAGTAATAATTTCCCAGTCATAGAAATAGATAATACAAATAAATACATGCAACTCCAATATATGCGGATCATATGAAATATACATATAAATTCTTGATGCTATATAAATGAATCTAGTGGACAGAATTTGTCTGCTATTTACATTATTCAGGTAAATATGGCAGAATTTCCCTTAAAGTTGTTTTTCTAAAAGTAATAATTTCCCATTCATAGAAATAGATAATACAAATAAATACATGCAACTCCAATATATGCAGATCATAAGAAATATACATATAAATTCTTGATGCTATATAAATGAATCTAGTGGACAGAATTTGTCTGCTATTTACATTATTCAGGTAAATATGGCAGAATTTCCCTTAAATTTGTTTTTCTAAAAGTAATAATTTCCCATTCATAGAAATAGATAATACAAATAAATACATGCAACTCCAATATATGCAGATCATAAGAAATATACATATAAATTCTTGATGCTATATAAATGAATCTAGTGGACAGAATTTGTCTGCTATTTACATTATTCAGGTAAATATGGCAGAATTTCCCTTAAATTTGTTTTTCTAAAAGTAATAATTTCCCATTCATAGAAATAGATAATACAAATAAATACATGCAACTCCAATATATGCAGATCATAAGAAATATACATATAAATTCTTGATGCTATATAAATGAATCTAGTGGACAGAATTTGTCTGCTATTTACATTATTCAGGTAAGTATGGCAGAATTTTCCTTAAAGTTGTTTTTCTAAAAGTAATAATTTCCCATTCATAGAAATAGATAATACAAATAAATACATGCAACTCCAATATATGCGGATCATAAGAAATATACATATAAATTCTTGATGCTATATAAATGAATCTAGTGGACAGAATTTGTCTGCTATTTACATTATTCAGGTAAATATGGCAGAATTTCCCTTAAATTTGTTTTTCTAAAAGTAATAATTTCCCATTCATAGAAATAGATAATACAAATAAATACATGCAACTCCAATATATGCAGATCATAAGAAATATACATATAAATTCTTGATGCTATATAAATGAATCTAGTGAACATAATTTGTCTGCTATTTACATTATTCGGTCTATTGTCCTCATCTTTGTCACCATATTTATCACAATATTTCAGCCGTTGTATGCTCCAGCCTCCTTCTGGTGGTTGGAATGTTGAACTGAACCCTTTATTTTGCTTGCTGGTTTAGACTGTTCTAGTTCCACGTGCCATGTTTTAATGGATGTCAGTTATCAGTTATCTCCTGTTAATTCCCCTCTTCAAGTTCTCTACCACCTTAACCAGGTATTGAACTCACACTCTTTTGGGTTGTCACTGGATCTAACTAACACCTTTATCCACTGTGCCATGTGTCCTCCAGAACACATGGCACAGTGGATAAAGGGTTCAGTTCAACATTTCAACCACCTGAAGAAGGCCGGAGCATACAATGGCCAAAACATTGTGATAAATATGGCATCAAAGATGAGGACAATAGTCCAAATAATGTAAATAGTGTACATAATACCTTATCTCAGAAATATAGACAGAGTTTGTCTGATTTATAACATGTAGGTATAATGGGTTGCAATGCAAAATGTGGTTCTTGCTGTGAGTCACAGTAAAAAAAAAAAGAATTTTAAAAATGCTGGTCTAGACTATGTAATTGGTAGCAGTATGGTCTTCATCCTTAACACGCTTTTTTCATTAATGCAAGCAATCCCTCACAGTGGCACCTACAAGTGATCTTAACATTTTCTTAGACCACCCTAATGACTATTCATATTTTCTACTGGTCATGCAGCTGCCACAAATGGTTCCATTGCATCCATATCCTCTTTTAATATGCTATGATTGTTGACCAACTTTTGTCTCAGACGACTCGGGTAATTACATACAAGATGTCTAATGAAGCTGCTTAATGTGGTCTGATTAACCTACCATAATGTGTATGCTAATCCACATTCAGTTATCTAGCTAAATAAGACAACAAACTTATGCAGCTCTGCTAAAAATAGTCCAATAACTTGCATTAAATTTTGTTTGTATGCCATGAATTGGTCACAATTTCTGTATACAGAGCAATCTTTATGCAATCAACATTTCCTTTTTCCTCTTTAATTTGTTGATGATAAATAGTAAATGTTCCATCTGATATCTGAAACTGAACTACTTGCTTGACTTTTATTTTATTTCTCTGCATAAGTTGCAAATCAATTCAACCTTTTCTATCCATTCTTCAGTAGACTGGTTGGCATTTCATCTGTCAAATTTTGGTATCAACTTTAGGTTGAGCAAATTTGCCATTTTTATAAAGTGTCAAAATAACTTGTAATATTTTCGGTGTACATTATTTTGAATTGCAAGCTACACAGTTAAAAATCCAAAACAGTAACAGTCTATTTACACTATTTACATTGTTCGAACTGTTGTTCACATCTTTGTTGCCATATTCACAATATTTCAGCCATTGTATGCTCCAGCCTTCAGGTCATTGGAATTTTGAACTGAAGCCTTTATTTCACCCACCAGAGTAGATTATCCTAGTTCCTCATGTCATGCCTCTTCCAGATATCTCAGTATCAGTTATCTCCCTTACAATAATTTTATTAATAACTCAAGTGCAAAAGATTCCCTATGTTACCATAAAATAACCTTCATCACTCTGTATGTGAATTCATTTGCTGTGCAGGATAAACTATCCTGCAACTGAAGGTGACTCTGATCATTGAATTTGAATTTGAATTTCATAGTTGTGTTGTAATATCCTACTATGGCAACAAAAAAGACTTTTGATTGAAATTAACAATAAGATTACTGCAATTAAGAGCCATTGAGAATGATGCAGTTAAGAGAGAAGTAATGTTAATAAACATTAAAAGTTAAGTAAAATGTCCAAAGGGTTGGATCAGCCTCATTCACCATAAGTCCTTTGTTAAGAAGCCAGTTCCACTCAAAGTTTTTCCCCAAGATCCACTACTTTGTGGAAGAGACTCCTGTGTGGATGCTTCCAAGGACACCATAACATTTTCAAGTTTAGGGTCAATTTGAACTGAACACATTATTTAGTCCACAGGAGGAGATTGTTTCTAATTCTATGTGCTATGCTTTTTTTTTGGGGGGGGGGATATCTCAGTATCACTTAATTTCCTGGCCCAGGGGATAAAAACATTGGTTGAGTAATCCAAAAAGTGACTTGACCCAGAGAGTTGTAAGTTCAATAGCTGGCCAGAGCAGAGGGAACAAAAATTGGAGGGTTTAGTTACTAAAGGTAATTAACTGATACTGTGTGACAATTTATTGTTTTCTACTTTTTTTCAAGATATCAACAAAGCATCTGGCAACATTTGAAAACCATAATCTTTAATACTATGATAGCTTTAGAATTACCACAGAAACCAATTAAACAAAGTTGTTTAAGTGGCTTTTTGAAAATTAAATTTCAATCTTTGTATATTTAAATAATGTAAAATATTTTCTATCCAGTTTAAATGGGTAGTGATAGTTTTCTACAGGTCTTATGACAACTTCAATGCATAATAGCACAGATCTGGTCTTATGACCATCATCATGTAAATTTAACTTATAAATATTTCTCTGTACATTTTATTCAGCTCAATCTTCATCTCACTTATTTATATGCATTTTTCACAAGGATGTGAATTTACAATTTTGTATATCAAATTTGGATCTTACCTTTTCTTTATGTCTGAACTAATTCATTTTAATGATATTGTCTTTATAATAAAACATATACCAAAGAATGAAACAATTTTATTGTGGGTCCTTTATTTTGAACTTGTGTATCAAGCATTTCTTCACATCAGTATGTTCATCCTGGGTATGACAATAAACTACGTCTGGCAGCAAGGCCTCTGATTGGGAGATTGGAGGTTTTAAGGAGCATGGAACCACCTCTTAACTGCTGCTGTTCCCTGGAGCACCCTGAGCTGAGACGGTAGCACCTGTTAGGGTCCCAGCTACAGGCAAATATTGAACCCCCCAGAAATCAGTATTACATTTTTATAGCAAAATGACAATCAATGCAAGACTAAAAAATATAAAAATACATTTTTATAGTAAAATTACCAACAATATATTTTATAATCTACAAACTATATATCTAAAAAACATACTTTTTACTCTGAAAGTATAAAATTTGGTACAAAATATCTGTAGTTGAAAGCATAAAATTACGTACAAAATATTTACATTTCAACATTAAATAACCCATAGAGACTGATATTTCACTAAACAAAATCAACCAAACCAATATCAGTATATGTAAAGCTCGAGTTTGTTGCAATAATAATATCATCAACCCAAAAAACAATAATTATAATTCTATTACTGACAAATATTCACAAAAAGTTTGGCAAATAATTGGATGAAGTCTTGATTAATCAAATAGGAATTCAGTACAGTATTCCAGTTCCATCCTCATTGTTTTAGGTTTTATAAATATTTTTTAATCAAAATACTATTTTGGGGCTATTTTTACCATTAATTACCAAACTTTTAGCTTGTTCCACATACAGATCCTAATCAATTGGAGCATTCGAATAAACAATATTAAAGTCCTTTTGCTGAACAATCAGACTATGAAGTGGTGATGGAAAGTTGTCTGTCCAAACCATTTCTAAAATTTGACTAGGGTTTAAATTCCAAACAGAAATAGGCTTTCGCTGATTGTTCCTCTTGAGATTTTTAAAAGGAGGAGTCATGCTGATGATAATATGTGAGCAACAACAAAGTTATGGAGAAAATGGAAACAAAAAGGAAACTAATACTTAACATCAGGAAAAGACAGTTGAGATTTCTAGGTCATATGGTGAGAGAGAAAGGAATGGAAAATCTGATACTCACAGGACATAGAGGGACAGAGGAAAACAAGACAGGACATGCTTACTGAGCTTGAGTAAATAGATGTCAGAACAGTGCTTAGGAGAAATAACAGAAAGACAAAGTTTATTAAGAGCTACAAGGGTCAGGAAGTTGTGGAAAGCAATGAACACCTATTTCCTAGGGAGACATGTTACATAAAGAAGAAGAAGAGTATTTTTTGCTCTTGTTATAGTCACATCTACTATATCCATCTTTTGCTAATCCATTTTTAATGCTAAACTCCAGGAGAGCAACTCATCATGTCTTCTTGATCTCACATTTTCTCTTGACATGAAGTGGGCTGATTATATTAAATCCATTGCTAGGTGGGTTGCTAAGAATGTTGGGTCAGTGGGTCATGCTAGAAAATTTTTCTTGCTAGAATTCAACTTTATTTATGCATTAATTGCTGCCATATTTGATCTGGTGCTCCGGCTATATATCTTGAGATTCTCAACAAAATCCAAGGAAGATTCTTCTGCATCCTGGGTAAGATGATAAACTACGTCCAACAGCAAGGCCTCTGATCAGGAGGTTTTGAAGAGTGTGGAACCACCTCTTAATTGCTGGTGTTCTCAGGTCCGCCCTGACCCGGGGTGGTAGCACCTGTTAGGGTGCCAGCTATGGGCAAACAGCTAACCCCCAAAACCCAGATCTCATCCTGGATATGACGATAAAC
>OZ038520.1:48876594-49096594 GCA_964036315.1 Acanthosepion esculentum
AAGTAAATACTGTTTATTTAAAAATCAAAGCATTTATTTAAATAAATTGTGTCTATTAAAACAACATGTAAAGAGAAAATATATATATATACATACATACATACATACATATTGTTAAATATAACAGACAATGAATGTCTATTATGTTTGATCATGAGCTGTTTGTATAGTGGCTTTAGTTTCAGGAGAAAATAAAGACAAAAACTGTCAAACATTTGAATATTTCTTTATTATTACTTTCAGCTCACATGAGCCATCATCAGATGTGATTATATGGGCATTACAACATTACAACAGAAATGTTCACCATCAAAGATGGCATCCTGTTATGTTTACATAGAAATTTGCTATGTGACAATAATGGTCACGGAATAGCAGATGCAAATCATAAATTTGTAATGTGGTTCAATGATATTTGAACATGACGGGTGAGAGAGAGAAATGTTATCAACAGGACCATATGTTTAAATTCATATATATAAAATATTTAAATTTATATATATATATATATATATATATATATATATATATGAATTCATGTGTGTGTGTGTGTGTGTATATATATATATATATATATATATATATATATATAAATTCATATGTATATATATATATATATAAATTCATATATATATATATATATATATAAAAATTCATATGTATATATATATAAATTCATATATATATATATATATATATATATAAAAATTCATATGTATATATATATAAATTCATATATATATATATAAAAATTCATATGTATATATATATAAATTCATATATATATATATATATATAAAAATTCATATGTATATATATATAAATTCATATGTATATATATATAAATTCATATGTATATATATATATAAATTCATATGTATATATATATATATATAAATTCATATGTATATATATATATAAATTCATATGTATGTATGTATATATATATATATATATATAAATTCATATGTATGTATATATATATATATATATATATATAAATTCATATGTATGTATATATATATATATATATATATATATAAATTCATATGTATGTATATATATATATATATATATATATAAATTCATATGTATGTATATATATATATATATATATATATATAAATTCATATGTATGTATATATATATATATATATATAAATTCATATGTATGTATATATATATATATATATATATATATATATAAATTCATATGTATATATATATATATATATATATATATTTGTCAAATTTTCTTGATTATACAGCAGCTCTTTTATAAATGCTCTTCAGTTGTAGTGCCCCCCCTCCATCTTCCCCCTTTCTTCTTTTCTTTTCTCTCTTTCTCATCTTCTGATTTTTAAGTTCAGAATATTGTGCGTAGTGTAACCACAAATGTTTAAACCCCTTTTCCGGTGTCTGTTTTTAAATTAATTTAGGTCAGCATAAGTGAATTATGCATCCAAGAATAATTCAAATTTATCTGTATCTCACTCATTTAAGCTGTCTTCTGACTTCTCTTTGAAATTTCTCTCTATTTAACTTTAATCTCCACCTTCACTTTTAAGCTTTCCTGTTCTTCTCTCATCTGTTACCCATCTCTAGAACTTTCTTTTAACTCTCACATTCGTGCCCCACTCTCATTCATTCAATATCGCTAAATTTTATTTTTTTTATTCCTGGAGTTATTTTTTCTGATTTCTTTTTTAATTTCTAGGTTTAATGAATTGGATCGTAATTATGATTCCAATGTAAAAAATTATAACTATGGAATATTAGTGTTTAAGCCTTTTTATTATATTTTATTATATACCACAGTGTTGGCACTTGTAATATACAAATCTTACTTGTTGATTGTTTCCTGTTAACATTTACGGTAATTACTTCAGTTGTGTTAGTATTTATCTTGGTGCTCTTTAATATAACTAATTTTCTTTTCAGTGTGCTGCCATTTAAAAAAACATTCCTAAAGTAATATCTTTCAGAAATTACTTTGTAATTATTAATTTTGCTTTACCAATGGTAAAATGCTGAACTAGTAAAACCTCTTAGTCACTAATGAGAAGAAAAACTGATCTCAAAATAAGTTAATGGGCCTATTGCCATAAAACATTGACACATCATTTCTTGTCTGATCAGTTAAAGTTAAGCAATGTCAATCCTGGTCAGTATCTAAGAAGGTAACTGCTTGGGAATACCAGGTGCTATAAGCTAAGATATGCAAATGGTTTTAATGAATAACAGCTTGAAATTGGAAAACCAATTTGTTATATTCCCTTAGCACAAATACCCTTGGGAAAGGTATGAATCCAACTCTTCTCCACCCAGCTATGGGTTAATTAGTAGTATTTGTTTCAGTAAATTATTATTATCTCCAAAAACGTTTATGATCAAAAAATATTTTCTGGCTTTAAATAACCTGCAAGACGCTGATAAACAATAAAAAACAACTTAATCAGAATCAGTTAAATTTTAGATGTTTAAAGCATACAAAAAAACACAGTGAACCAATTTTTTAGCAACAATGTAGCAATTTATTTAATGAACTAAATATTTATTTTTAAACTATGAATTGTCAACACATTATTAAAACTATGAAAATATCAAGTCAAAATTCTTATAGAATAATATTAATACATGCCTGACGATTTATAACATATAACTAAGTTTAAAATATTAGCATAATATATATCTACATATGAAGAATGTACCTTAGTTAATCAGCTCCAAAGTTTCTATGTTTTAAAAGCTTACTGTTAATTAAAAAAAATAGCAAATATCTGATCAAAACTAAAATTTTATGAAGGATTGTATGGGATAGATGCCTTGTATCATGTAGAACCTCTTCTAAGCTGAAAAACTGCAGCAAATTTGGCCTTGACAAGGGTGTCCAAACTTTTTCAAAGAGGGCCAGATTTGGTAAGGTGAATATGCATGAGGTTCAACCATTCTGCTTGGCATTCTTTGGACCATTAAAATTAAACACAAACAAACTATCTTATGAAAATTTTATTGCAAATGATATATTTTCATTTCTTCACATGGATGACAAATTTAAACAGGTCTTACCAAAATCACTCAGCCTGTCATATCTGAAGCCAATATAAGACGAAATAAAATATGTCTGAGAAAAAAGAACTTCCAGGAAGCTATAATATATCTCAGGTTAATCTTAAACATTACATATTATTGGTAATTAATAAACATATGAATAGGAACATAACACCAACATTCATCTTATTAAGAAGTAGAAAACATCAAGTGATACAAGTCCAAGTGTCCAAATACATTTATAACTGATTTTGACCAACACAAAACAAATTTAATTCATTAAGATTTTAGAATTTCTTTATCTTAGATGACCAAAACAAATAACTTGCCTGCACTAATCTGAAGAGTGATACTGATATCTGGACTGCAGTATATAGGCCAGGTCTGGTTCAAAGGCAGTGATTTTAGAAATTGGCTGGAAAATGCCATGGTCAGGGTCACACTACCAGAAAGTGACACAGTGCTGCTGTCATCTTTTGGCAAAACATGAAATTACATGTCTTAGTTGTGTATTTTACATACTCTGATTGACAATACTGGTGGGCTGTAAGTGATACCTTCTATGACAGAGGATGGGGGCCATATGAAATTTGACCACAGGCCATAATTGGTCTCCAGACCAGACTTTGGACATGCCTGGTTTAGAAGACCTCTGGATAGAGGTTGAACCATACCATCTTGATATCTGTTCATAGCTCTCTGATATTTTTAAGTTCATGATCTTGGATGGGAATAGATCTCTACACTGTGTCCCATAAATGTCCACTTGAGTTCATCTCAGGCAAATATGGTGACCACATCATTTGTCAAAAGTCTGAGAATGTTCCTCAAACCAGTTCAGAGTAACTTGGGCCTGATGACACGCTACATTATTCTGCTGAAATAACTTATGATTGTTTGGGTACATGGAATCTACAAATGGTCATGAAACAGCATCATAAGTCATTAACATTTTCAAGTAGATAAGCAGACCTATCTCATGCCATGTAAACATATCCCACACCATTATTGAACCACTACCAGCCTACATGGTGCCTTACCAACAGATGGAGTCTGTGGACTCATGGTGTCTGCACCACATTCAATCCCAGTGATCAGCCAGAAGTAACTGAAACTGGGGCTCATTGGATCCAGTAATGTGCAGAGATTTCATGATGCCTGGGGCCAACTCCTTGATTATATGTCCCTAAGACTCAAGTAATGGGGCCTATAGAACATAGTACTGATAAATGTGAGAAAGGAAGACATTTTAAATATGTAAAAACAGATGAAACATGAAGTAAACACTTTATTCAAATTAAATATAAACTAAATTTTTATTTCACTCGTTGATTGGATGCCCTCCTGATATAGATGCCCAGGGCTGTCGCACCCTCTTCTGTACACTACTGATTGGACCACACCATATGGAGCTAGGTTCCAAGGAGCAACATTATGATTTCAGTTGAGGCACTGTGTTCAGTGTCATGGTAATAACTGAATGCACCCGGCTGGGTTTTCTACTCCATATCTCATGGAATCTAGAAAGTGCTGAACTGATCTACTGGATATGTCTTGTGTACCTCCTGCAATTGATATGGATATGATTTGAGCCAGTGTTACTTCCCTATGTTGATTTCACAAGGGGGTGGGGAATGATTGCAAAAGTTTTCCCCATCCACCGCTTATAGTCAGAAATACAAAAAATGCATGCTAGGATATTTTTTCTAAGCCAAATAAAATAGGACGGCTTGCATTTTGATAAGGCTCAGTCCAGATCTGCCTTAATTACTAGACATAACTACTGCGTTTGCTTGTCTGACACCAACTCATAGTTTGTGAATTCTTTTAACTTGTTTGATTTGCTTTAACTATATTGCTTGCTTGTATGATTGTTACTGTTTCATCTTTTTTCACCTTTTTTTCTTTTCATTGCAAATTTTATTAATTCTGTTTGTGGTATTTATCTTACATTTTGACAATGGCTTCTAATTCATCAACACTATTAACATAAACAATTCTAGCTAGATAACTCTGGTTCACATCTTCAAGAGACCATGATCAGCTACTACATTGTCTCATGACTGGTAATGCTTTCTATCATATATTCCTACTATACACATGAAACCTAAGATCAAGGGATGTTAACCTTAAATATTATTTAGGCAACTGCATTCACCAAAGAAATAATTTGTCCTGCCATTGCAGTTAACACCAATTGCCAAATAACAGAACATTTAAATTTCACAGTTGTGTTGTCACATCCTGCTGTAACAACAACAATCACTTGAACCAAAATCAAAACTATTGCAGTTTGCATTTGAAGAGCAACCATATATAGTGGAAGAAGTAATATTTATGAATTATATCATTCATAAGCATTAAATGTCCCCACGATTTCAGAAATAGAATTTCCCATCTGTTTAGCACCTATTATCCTATTTAAACATTAATAATTCACATTGTGTTGCCATGAGAAACCAAGTTAGTGTTCACCCTTACTCACCAGAGCATACCTAATATAGTCTTGGGAATTCCCAAGATGTCAAGGTATGATGATGCCACCTTACATTACCCTTATATACTACCATCTCATGATTTTTGGTATGTCAGTGTATATATAAAAATAATAATTAAAATTTAATGCATCAATGTAACAAGCTAATCACAATTGTTGCAATTTAATTTTGTAAGCGTACAGTGACAAATCTTTTGTCAAAATTCGATGTGACATTGTTGTAGAGAGGTTCAATTCCTGCGTGCAATGACAACTAGAGGGGTCTGGATTTTCGGCCACATTCACATGCAGTGCAGCAATGTTTTCAGCTGAACAGTATAAAGGAGCATGCAATGGTGTTTTCACATATGCCACCAACCCAGTTTGTTTAAATTTACAAACAATTTTTCCAATTGAACTCTTGGTTGGTCGATTATGTTAACCAAAAACTCACAAAGTGCACGAAATGCATTTCTGTTTGAATGTCCATTTTCATAATAGGCTTCGATAACTTTAACACATTGTTTGATTGTTAATCTTTCCATGCTTGAAATTGCCACGGACTTAAGTTGTTGAATCTGAAAGAAAAAGAAAAAAATCATTATACCCTTAAACTTAATTCACATTTAAAATCCGTCCAAGTTAGTGGAACACCCTTTATAAAGAATTACATTAATATCAATTTAAAAATTACTACAATTATTACTACAATGAACTTTTGTAAAAATATGCAATTACCTTTTAAAATGTTTTTGTTGCACATATTTTTAAATTTTTTATTTTTATTTCTTACAGAATATGGGTTATGCACCAGACTTTGTACATTTTTCTTTGGTACCCTACCTTGAAATTATAAAAGATAAAGGTAAAATGTTTTGAAGTTCAGAATATGTTTATTTTTTTAAATTATGGAACCAAGCATGAAAGATCAATTGAACACTATTCAAATTTCAAGTGGAGCATAAGTATTAAATCTCTTTATGAAAGATGTTTTTTTTTATTTATGTAAATTAATTGATATGCAGACACGTCGGTAGCACCATGAAAGGTGGAATAGGCAAGCTGGGTTGAAATACTAGCTTAGTTTATATTTACTTTTTTGCACAACTTCCCTTGAAAAAGGCATGAATCTGTATTTTCTTCTCCAGTTAAGGGTTAAATAGCAGATTATACTGGAATTTTAAGCCTTATGTTGCAACCAGCTTAAGAGAATGAAAACTCTGAATTCCAAACCATAGAGAAGGCGATGAGAGGCCATTCCATTATGTTTCCCAAGAATAATTGGCAATTCACAGGTAATAAAAAATGGTAGACATGGACAGACATACCTGCAATAAGACAGAGTGTCAAAAGACCTTTTTTTCCCCCATGACGCTGCTTTCTTAACTACCTCCACTCTTCTTTGACGATGTTTATTGTTTTAAAAAGTGATGAGTAGAAATGGAATAAAACCTAAACAGATGATGAAAGTGAATTGATACATTTTATTTATTCTTGAGAATTTACAACAAAAATAATAAACACTATGTATTTATAAGATTGTTTATTTACACTATTATTTATTTGAATGATTGGCAAAACATCAGGTAGTTGCCAACTGATTCAAACTTTATAAAATGGTAAATAATAAGGATTTCCTTATAATTGGTTCACATATTTTAATAATTTAATAAATGTTTATAAATTTATGAATAAAAAATTATTTTCATATTTATTTCTTTATAAATTGGTAAATGATAAATATTGCATTGCATTCAATCAGTTATGTGACATGTGTGATACCTGCTTAGGCAATCATGTATCTTTCAATACATGACTGTCAAGACAGATTTTTCCCACGGTAGGTTGACATTTTTTTCTGCTTTAGACCAGTTGCTATCCAAGGCTATAGAACTCAGCCAGTCCTGCTATTTACCCATAGCTATGAGGAGAAAAAGTAGATTCATACCTTTCCCAAAGGCATTAGTACGTAAGTGAATGTAATGGATTCAAGTGGAATTCTAATTCGGCTGTCTGATTCCTCAATCCAAGCCACTATCCATTACTCTACTGTAATTGTATTAGTCTTTTAAAAGTTGTAAATATAAAATTATTCTTGTAAATAAACAATCTAATAAATAAATAGTTTTTAATATTTTTATTATAAATTCTCAAGAACAACAAAAAAATGTGTTTAGGTTTTATTACAATTTTAATCATTGCTCTTTAAAACAATAAACATTGTCAAGGAGTGAAGGTAGTTAAAAAAAACATTGTCCTGGGAAAAACTGTTCTTTTGACATTATGTCTTATTGCAGGCAGGAAGGATCATGTTTGCCAAAAAAAAAATCTCTTGAGAGATTTCTGATGTTCTAAAGAGACTTGGCTTTTAAAAAAGTTAATGATCTCTTTCACTTCCAATATATAAACAAATTTAAAATAGAACTATAAATTTAATCAAAATTTGTTTCTAGTAGTTATGGTGGACTATTAACGAAATTAATATTTTTTTTTTTTCTAAATACAAAGTCATCACCTTTTTACCTGTTGTTTCTGTCACTATTCATAAGGGTCTGTCTATATTTCTGAGATGAGGTATTATGTACAGTATTTACATTAGTCGGACTATTGTCCTCATCTTTGTCGTCATATTTGTCACAACGTTTCGGCCATTGTACGCTCCGGCCTTCTTCAGGTGGTTGGAATTTCGAACCGAACCCTTTATTTCGATCACTGTTCTAGTTCCACGAGCCATGTTTGATGGATGTCAGTTATCAGTTATCTCCTGGTAATTTTCCCTCTGAAAGTTCTCCACTGCCTGAACCACCTGAACGGTCGAAACATTGTGACAAATATGGCGACAAAGATGAGGACAATAGTCCGACTAATGTAAATACTGTATTCATAAGGGCTTTACTATTTATTTATTATTATGTAACTACTTAAAATAATATAAATAAAAAAATTCAACATTTTACTATATCTCTTACCATATATATTATCAGTTGAAAATCTATTTTTTATTATCAGTTGTATGTGTAAATGGTGTAAAAAGGATAGTGTCTCGAAATGAAATTGAAGAGCTAGGTTCAAATTACAGTCAAGTTCATTGCATTCACTTATGTCTAAATTATCTTGGAAAAAGTATGAATCCATCTGTCCCCAGCTATGAGTTAAATAGTAGAACTTCTATCTGGAATAATCATTGTTATTCTCAAAATATTGTTAATACAATATTCCCTTGCAAAAAAAAAAAATGAATTATTGTTTAAATCCAAAATATGTTTTGACTTTAAATAACCACAAAGTGTTGACAAACAGTAAAAAAACTAATCAATTATTATCAGTCATTTCTCATTTATCTGTCAGCTATTTTTAGTGTCATTTATTTTATTAATATTTTGTCCATCTTTTATCAGTTATTTAAATTTTCAATTACTTTTTATGTCATATCAATCACATTCAGTGATTTAAAACTTGCCAGAAACTCACTAATCTTTTGCCAATGTCAAATCTAATATGCTTAAAAAAAGAAACAAATGTCATCTTATATTTTCTACCATATCCACATTAATAATTGTTTTTTTTTTTTACTATTTTTCTCCATATATTTATCTTCAAGCATAAAATATAAATATGAATTGGTACTTTGTCTTAATATATAGAAATCAAATAACTTTCTTAACAGGTTGTTAAGGAATGTAAATTATAATTAATATTATTTTGTACTGCATTTTATTAATATGCATTATCATGAATTATATCAATGTGTATTATAATGAATTATATCAATGTGTATTATAATAAATTTGGGACAATTGTTTTCTGGTATTTCATTTATTCTTTACTAATTCTGGATACTTTTGAAAGGCAAATATTAGTATCAAACGCAATTTGTTTCTTCAATACTCAGTGGCTTATATACGAATCACAATGAAAACACTGGTTCTCATTCGATCACTGGAGTTAAGTAGAGGCTAGTCAGTACTTAGATAAAGAACCACTTGCAAAACATTTGGTACTGTAAGCAGGATTCTGTTTTAAATAGCCCACAAAGCATTGATAAGCTATAAAAAAAATACTCAATGCTTAGTAAATCTTACTGACTATTAGAATTACTTAGTGTTAGGTATTTTACACTAATAGGTGATAAAGTATGTATCAGAAGAAAACATGTTGAAAAAACTACATATGGTAGTGTTGTATATTGTTGTTTTACAACATGTGATTAGTAGTCAACTTCCTGTCATCTGACTCTTTATTCTACACTGTATTTATCCAATAACCAATATATGAAAATAGGCAAATTCCTATCCTGGTCTCATTTCATCTTCTTTCATGTCTGAGTTACTCTCACTATCATCCATATGTTCGTTTTCTATTACATTTTCCTGATCTGAAGAACTCATTCTTTCTTCTTTGTCAAGATCTTCCTCTATCACAGCAGGTAGTTTTTAAATCTTTCTATAATATATGAAAAAATTACACATCAGATGAATTGAATCTACTAGGTACAGTATTAGTAAAACTGAAAAGTAAATTGTAATTTGAAAGACTACAAGTAGATAACAAAGGAAACTTATTCAACTTCAGATATTACAGTAAGTAAAGAACAACATTTTATGAATACTAAACATATAAACAAGAATACATCAGTTACAATAATTTTATTTTATATTGTATAATTTTATATTATCAATCAAAAAAAGAAAAATATTATTCAAAGATTTACTATTAAATATCTGTTTATATTTTTTAAATAATGCATGAATATAATCAATAATAATAATAATAATAATATAAAAGCCAACAGACCTGATATTATCATAAAAGACAAGAAATTCAGGAAGTGTATGTTTATTGACATAGCAGTACCATCTGAGAGAAACACCTCCAAGAAAATTATTGAGTAATTGTCCAAATACAAGGACCTGGAGATCACGATTAGCAGGATGTGGGGAATGAAGTCTTAGACTGTACCAATAGTAATCAGAGCTCTGGGCCTCATGAGAATAGAGATGAAGAATTTTACTAACAGTGTCACAGGTAACATAAACATACAAGTTGCCCAGAAGATTACCCTACTAGGAACATCCTATATACTAAGAAAAGTGCTATCAATTAAAACACAATTCTCCTATAGGGCTTAAGGACCATAGTTTGGACCCAGCTCTACAGGATACTAAGCAGGAAACATAACATACACAAATGATAATAATAATAATATTCTTGTAACCTATGGAAGGTTACTGAATAGAATAATCATACAAAGGTTTGGTAATGAACGATAATACTTAGGACAAGAACAACATATATAAGATTTGCTAGTGGTGCATAGAAGTAGTCAAGTGAATTCCACAATGAATCTGCAGACCACAGACCAACACATACAATATTCACTACTGTATTTATGGGAATGGGGGCATACCCATTATGGTCTACAACAAATATAATCAATGATAATAATAATAATATAATCAATAATAATAATGCCTGAATATAATTAGTAATTAGAGAAATTTCCTTGGTTTTAATCCTATCCTATAAAATGGGTATCAGGCTTTATGCACAACTTTTATTTAACAATACTTCAAAATTTTTCTTAAATATATTTTTTGTAATTACAAGAAATATAGTGATCAAAATATATAGCTATTGTCAATAACATAGAGGCATGGTGAAACAATGGATTGCAGCTGGGATTGGGAAATGAAAGTGCTGAGTTCAGATTCCAGTCAAGTTTTTTAAATTCACTTATGTGCTAATACCCTCAGGAAAGGTATGAATCAATCTCTTCTCCTCCTTAGCTATGGGTAAATAGCAGGACAGGCTTGATTCTATAGCTTTGGGTGCCAACCAGTCTAGGAAAAGGACAATTCTGAATTCAAAAAGCTCCAACTATGGGTTAAATAGCCTCACTAACCTGAAATTGGCCAAACATGGTGAGTATGGCTAGACATGGTCAATCAGAAGGGGTTCCTTCAACAGGTGTGAAGGCACTGGATTTTGATATGGATTTGTCAATAATAATATTTTTGTGGTAATTGTTCTGATGAGTTTTCTTTGGTACCTTGACTTTTTTAATTTAAATGCAGTATTAGATTGGCAGCAAGGCCTCATCATTTTAGTTGAAATAGCTTAGATGCAACCGTAAGTTCTATGCTAACAGTTTCTTCTATCACGATTCTTGCTTATGGAACTCTCATCCAGCTTCTTCCTTCCCAGGAAAATTTTGATCTTCAAAAGTTTAAATGTCATCGTTATCTTTTGTCTTCTTGATTCCTGCTTTTTTTTTTTATTCTCTTTCCTTAATAATGTTTTTCTTTTTCTCATATTCTTTCATACTCAATAGCCTCTTGTGTCTTAGAGACTTCATTGCCTTGCTTGAGGTGAAATGATTAAAAAAATAATAACCATAAATAAGTAATGCAGTGTCATTATTTATATTATGACAATCACTTCTCCATTAATAATGGTGCTGAGATTTATGTTGGTAAACAAAGGAATCCTTCAGACTTTTAAATAAATTACTTTGTAATCCCAAACAGAAAATTGCAAAAACTAAAAATATTTAATTATTTATACATTTAACAGAATTTTTAATAGGTCAAAAAGAAATTGAGTGAATAGCAGGCTAGCTACATTGGGATTAGAAGCTTAACAACTAACCTTGCTTATCTGTTTATTTGTTTTAGTTTTGTATCAATTTACTTCCTATAATTTAGGATTAACAGCCTTAATCTCTTATTGGATAATATCAGATTAACTTAAATTATTTTTATTAGTTATTGTTTCATATATTTTCCCTTACTTAATATTATTGTTAATAAAAAGGAAATGTGGATTTTGCCAGATTCTAATTTAATTAATTTCAGGTCCATATTTAGATGTGATTATATCACATGTAATATCAGATATAAATGTATGAATTGGAAATTAATTAAATTATTAATGCCAAAATCCTGATTTTCGTTTTATTAATTCTTATACTATTTTACACATTTCACTTCAGCATTCAGCATTTTATATATTTATACTCAATTTTATGTTTATTAATACTTAATTTTATATATATATTTATACTTAATTTTATATATATATATATTTATGCTTAATTATATATATATATATTTATACTTAATTTTATATATATATATTTATACTTAATTTTATATATATATTTATGCTTAATTTTATATATCTTAGTACTTAATTTTATATATATATATTTATACTTAATTTTATATATATATTTATACTTAATTTTATATATATATATATATATATATATATATATTAATACTTAATTTTATATATATATATATTAATACTTAATTTTATATATATATATTTATACTTAATTTTATATATATATTTATACTTAATTTTATATATATATTTATGCTTAATTTTATATATATATCTTAGTACTTAATTTTATATATATATATTTATACTTAATTTTATATATATATTTATACTTAATTTTATATATATATATATATATATATATATATTAATACTTAATTTTATATATATATATTTATACTTAATTTTATATATATATATTTATACTTAATTTTATATATATATTTATGCTTAATTTCATATATATATTAGTACTTAATTTTATATATATATATTTATACTTAATTTTATATATATATTTATACTTAATTTTATATATATATATTAATACTTAATTTATATGTATATTATACTTAATTTTATATGTATATTTATACTTAATTTTATATATATATTTATACTTAAGTTTATATATATATTTATACTTAATTTTATATATATATTTATACTTAATTTTATATATATATATATATATTAATACTTAATTTTATATGTATATTTATACTTAATTTTATATGTATATTTATACTTAATTTTATATGTATATTTATACTTAATTCTATATATATATATATATATATATATATTTATATTCAATTTATATATATATACTCAATTTATATATGTTTATACTCAATTTTTTATATATTACCACTCAATTTTATATAAATACGCAAAATTAAATATACACACAAATGCCATTATGCATACACGTGACGTCCACACAAACAATAAAACCAAAATACGGAATTTGAAGAGTGATATAAACACTAATGCCAATATATGTATGATGAATACACAAGCAAGATTAACAAATACAATATAGAATTTAAAAACAGAAAAATAAATCTGAATCATTCTCCTCAAAAATTTATGAAGAACCTAAATAAATAATGAAATCTGTCAGCATGACACTCCAGTGTCACCCCCACCATGATGGCAAAATACAGGAAGCAACAGTCTACCAGTTATAAGTCAACACTTGATTGGCATGAAGCAAGATGCCAGAGGTTACTTTCAATGGAGGGAGAACTTATAATGCTTCATTGGATGGCTACCCCCTACCTCAAGCTGAGCATCCCTAGGCAATAAGGTGCTATCCTGTCACAGTCCATCTGCTTTCGGTGTATGGAGCTTAGGTTGGTCGGTTGGTTGATTTTGTTTAGCAGTATATTAACCTCTATAGATTATTTAATGTCAAAATCTAAATATTTTGGATATATTTTTATGGCTTGAACTAAATATATATTATAAATAGGTATTGTTGGTAATTTTACTAAAAATAAGTATTGTTGGTATTTTTTATATATAAAAGTGGATTTTTATACTTTCATAATGTTTTGTTTTTTGTTTGCGAATTCACTATTTGCCCATAGCTGGGACCCTAACAGGTGCTATCACCCTGGGTCAGAGGGGATCTGGGAACTCCAACAATTAAGAGGTGTTTCCCCACCCTTCAAAAATTTCTTGATCAGACTTGGGCTTAGGAATACAAGTATCCTAAATTGTTATCGTCAAAAAATGCACCAAGCAAAACAACAAGATTCAAAGAAAAAAAAACATCATTCAGAATTGGATGTTGGAACATATGTTCTATGACAGCTTGTCTATCAGATGACATTTGTGAGATCAATGACAACCAGAATACATCATGGATTAACAACAAACTATTTCAGCTTCAAGTGTACACTGCAACACTTCAAGAGACACAGCTGAGAGTTGGGAACCCTTTATGAGAGAGAGTACACTGGTGGGGAAAAGGCAAAGATGAGAGAGAAAACACAGTGTCAGCTTTGCCATGAAAAACTTGCTGTTAAGGATGGTGGAATTCAGCAAGAATGGATCAGAGCAAATTTACTCACATCAACCGCATACTTCTGATGGAACTCTCAACCTTGTCAGCACTTACACCCAACTCTATAAATCTCACGAGACATTAAAGATGATTTTCAAGAACAGTTAAGATACAGACTGTTCTGAAAGAGGAACAATTGCTAATATTTGCAATTCATATGATTTGGTAGCTCTTATTCAGAGGCTTTTATTATCTACAGCAGTTTGAAGCAGGGTTGTGTGCTTGCACCTACCTTATTTGGCATCTTCTTTGTGGTCATGCTGAAATGTGTGTTTGGAGCTTCAACTGAAACCTATGGTGTCTAACTACACACAAGAACAGACAGAAGGCTGTTCAGTTTGTCTCAGCTGGGAGCAATATCCAAAGTCTGTGAGGTGCACCTGCAAAACATGCTGTTCACAGATGATGCATTACTGGCAGCACACTCTGAAGAGCATCTGCAGCAACTACATCCTGGAGGCTGTTCATGAATTCACATACTTTGTCTTCACCATTTCAGATACCCTCTCTCTAGGCACTGGGGTCACCAGATGGATTGGACAAGCTACCACCACATTCACCAGGCTGAAAACAGGACAGAGGATTCCTCCTGTTAAATCAACATCCACGTATCCATGACCATGGGGAGCCTTCAAGTCAAAGGACTGGCTGTGGGTTTTTTTTTAATCAGAATCACCTCAAACAAGGCAGTAATGCCACTAAGATACACAGAGTTACAGGATGTGGAAGAATTAGGAACGGAAACATTAATGATGAGCAAAAAGAGAAAAGAGTAATCAGGTGGACAGTAAATTGATATTGCATTTAAATTTTTGAGGATTAAGGTTGGCTGAAAAGCATGGAACCAGAAGGGAGTTCCACAAGTGAGAAATGCAAGAGAAAAAACTGTTAGCAAGAACTCAAAATTAAAAAACTCTAGGTACCATAGCGAAAAGCTCATTTGAACAATTAACATGAAAGTTTTCATAGAAACGACATAGAGAAGCAACCTTATGGTGGTGGGAAAGTAATTGTAGCTAAGCCACCAGATCAGGACCAATAATATTGCTGATTCTTCTTTGGATTTTATCAAGGAGCTCAAGGTAAATAACAGGGACACCGGACCATATATGGTAACAATATTCTAAGCATGGATGAATGGTAAGACTTATAGATATATAAGATAGAGTCTGGAGAGAAAAATTGTCTTGCCCAACATAGTGAACCGACTTTCTTAGCAGCTGACCTTACAACTTTGCTAAACCTAGTTCGACTTGGAGATGGATGGGTTTACTTGCTTAAGATACACAGCATCTCCATGATTATCTCTCCAGTTTTCAACATTGATATGTGGAGGGAATTGGTCAGGTTCAAAACTGCAATGACTCTATGACCACACATTCATTCATTCATTCATTCATGATGAAGTTATTTCTATATCAAGCTTGTTGATTTCTTATCTGAGTTGGTTTTATGTTCTATCTGAACTGCTCTTTACAAATTATACCTGATTTAAACAAAATAATAGATCCAAGATAGCGTGAGAGACAGATTTAATCTAAAAGTTATTATTTACAGGATGTTAGGCAATTGTTTTATGCTTATGTAAGTGATTTTAAAATCAAATTATCGATATGTTTACTTGCTTATTACTCTGAAGTTATTAATGTTGCAAAAAAATTTATCTTGTTTTCCTGAAAAAAAGGTATCAAGGTTGTCAGCAATGCTGGAGGTGTGAATCCACATGCCTGTGCCAAATTACTAAGAGAGTTCTGCATGAAAAAGAATGTTGACCTCAAAATTGCTGTAGTAACAGGAGATGATTTGATGCTTAAGGTAATTTTCAAAATATCTACATGTACCTAACTAGCTAGCTAGCTGTGTAAGTATGTATGTATGTATGTATGTGTATGAATAAATGACAATGAATGAATTCTCCAGGTTTTTTTTTGGAACTGTCTCAAATCAAAATGTTTGTTTTTATTAAACTTTATTATCATTTATAGTTTTGAGTAGCATAATAAAAACACCCATTAAAATGTTTAGCATAATAAAAACACACATTAAAATGTTTAGCATAATAAAAACATCCATTAAAATGGTTAGGAAATAAATTAATAAGACAAAATGCTAAAATAGTAAAGTTTTAAAAATGAAATAATACGAAAACAAGTTAGTTAAATTTTACTGTCATTTTTATAAAAACCATCTTTTTTTTATTTAAGCTTTTTAGTTAAATCACCTTAATTTTCATGCTCAGGGTAACTTTTATCATACCTTAAGAATTGTGCTCTGTACATTCATTTTTTATATAAAGAATGATATAGCAATATATATTTTGTATAATTTTATGCATCAACAAACAGTTTTTAGAAAAATATGACATGCCAGAAAAGGTCTTTTTGTGACACATTTCATCCATTAGGATTTCATTGGACTGGGCTTGGACAGTTAGATTCTAACAGGCACATTCAAATTTAACCAAAAATTGACAGAATAAAATAATTATTTTCTTGCATTGTTTATTAAAGCAAAATTAGTTCTTACAATTAGATCCTAATGTTTTTTTTAGATTTATATACATATATTATAATTATTTTTTTTAAAAATATGATTCTTCGCTACATAAAAGTTCTCATGTTTCAAAAACTAGAGCCGAAAACCTCAATATAATTATTAAAATTAAATTGAACTAAAGTATCATGCCCTGTTTCATCCTCAAGCAAAAATTTAGGAATAACCAATGTTGAAATTTACGCATCTTTATAAGCATGTTCATTTGCAAAATTTATTACTGTGGAAACAGCTGGGGCAACCATTTTGATAAGGGGGCTAAGAGTTAATTTGAATCTACATATCAGTCCCCTTTGGAAAGAGGTCAAGCCAAGGTAGGGCCGGGGTGTACATTTCAAAGCGAATGATGGCATTCATGTACACACATCACATCGTCTGGTCAGTCACAGCGAAAGATAGCTTTTGGCACCATAATATGTGGTTGGGTGTCTGAAGAATTTTATTTTATTTATTTGTTTTTTTTGTTTTTTTCTAAAGGTCTGTTTCGTACATAAACACGTCACACTGAACTACAATTTGTTATTTGACAACTTCATAAAGGGTTTTTCTATCTTATGATTGGTTTAAGCTTTTAAACCTTTTATTAGACTATGAATTTTCATTATTTAGAAACTTAATAATGTGTAATTTTTCAAAAAAACTACACATTATTAAGTTTCTAAATAATAAAAATTTATTAAACCATAGACATGAGTTAACGTTTTTTTTGACAACATCAACAAATTTTCACATTAAATAATAAGCATAAAAAAAAATTAAATTAAATTGTACCTATAAAAAGACTGTATAAACATAAAAATGTCTTAAAATAATTGTCAGACTTTGTCCATTTCATAATGTGTGATGTCATTTGTTTACATTTGGATACACTTTGAGCAGATATAAATGTACGTGAGAGATTCATGGAAGATTGTAGTTTAAAAGCAGTAAAATCGACCTTGCTAATCAAACAATCCTCTGTGGCTCAATCAGTTAAGGCATGTCATATATATAGGATACAGGTTCGATTCCTGTTGGAGGACGAATTTTTTCTATGAAAATTTCTTGGACATTCAGGCCAGTAAATTTTATTAATACTGTTTATTATAAACAGAGCATTTACTTAAATATTTGTATCTATAAAAAGAATGTATAAACATAAAAAAATGTCTTAAAATATATATATATAAATATAAATATATACATATATATATATATATATTATTTTTAGTGCATACTCATATTTAAATAGACACTCTCTTCATTTATTAAACATTATATTTATTTTTGTTTACTGGCCTGAATATATTTAAGAAATCTTATTAAATAAAAATATGTGCTCTCCAGCAGGACTTGAACTTATGTCCCCCTTTACAGGAGAAACCCTCATTAAATCTGGCATGCTCTAGACCAACTTAGCCATGGAGTGCATCGCCAATCAAACCAAGTCAAATAGTTGGATCAGTCTAATGGTGGTTACAAAGATACAGCAGCTTGAAAAACTGAGTGTGATCATTCTGATAAAAGAACTCTTGAATTTGTTGGTGAGAGCAGATGCCTACATCAAGTGCTTTGAGGAGTTAGTGCTGTCCTGGGTCAAGAAGGTGGCTTCTAGAAGACCCTGTGTCTGACAACAGGACTCTGCACCATGCCATAAAAGTAGGAGAAACCTGTCATAGCTGTCTGACAATTTCTGTGACCACATCACCCTTTACATCTGGTCACCTAATTCACCAGACTGCAAACCCAATGATTATTATGTGTGGGGCACAGTTGAATGAGAGACCAACAAAATTCTTTGTAACACTAACTGAACTGAACGCAAGGATTATGGCAGCATTCACCAAATTAAACAAGGAGACCATCCAGAAGAGTTGCAGGAGTTTCTGCAGTTTTTCTGGAGGCTGATTAAACCCAATGGCAATTTTATTAAATAAATTTACTCTTTCGTATTTCAAGATAATTTTGGTAAATATCAGTGTTATTTTCATTTTTGTGTAATTTATATGACAATTTATCCATTGCACCCTGTATACCCTGAAGGTAGTTCTATATAAATAACACATACACTGAAAGTAGTTTTATATAAAATTTAATAAATTTTGTGTTCAGATGCAGGTATTGACGCTTTTCATGTAATGCTCACATGGATTTTTAAGTGGTGAAATTAAGATTTCACATAAAAATAATGTTTTGTATTTTCTGTACGTGTATAAAAAAACATGATTTCTACTTACAAAAATGCATAAATGCAGGACTTTTTGACATTTTGAATAATATCCTTATTGACCATTAAAAACCTATCCACAAATGGTGTTGCTGTGATGATCACTAACAAAAAACTGGCATCAACATATTAGATTTATTAGACTCATCCAACTCTTTCCGAATACTCTGCACTGTCCCCAGATTGACACACAAACATTCTGAAATGTTTGTATTGGATACTCTGGCACAAATGTCAAGCAAATGTCAAGCAGTACAGTATGCCATTTCCAAATTTCTGGCAGAATGAATTGCATCATAATGTTCTCTTTCTTACAGTGCCCAACTGACCCTACAATACTGCAGTTGATAAAATGAAAAACAATGTGCATGTGCGAAAGTAAAAATATAAAATGGCAACAATTTACCTATTGCATTCTGTATATATAAGTTGTGTTATGAAATGTAAAGGGATATCATGTTTATGCTTGTGATCCATTCCCAAGCTGCTCCATTTTATCAATGCCATATACAAATTAACTAGTCTGTATTCCTAAATCTGAAAAAATCTGAAAACTGAAGCACTTCTGGTTCCAAGAATTTCAGATAAAGGATCTCGACCTGTGTTTTATTTAGCTTTTGGAAGGCAGCTTTTGCTATTTCAATGTACCTTCAGATTTCTCTGTTATATTTTTAATCTTTTGTTACAATATTTACCAGATATTTAAATTTCTGTACTTATTAGATTCTGACATCTCCAATTAGTAACTTGCATAATGTGCTATCCCTTTTGCTAATGACCATACCTTCTATCTTCTTACATGTGATCACTAGTTCTTTCTTCCTACTTTCTCTATCTTATCTAAGAATTCCTAGCATCTGCATATCTTATGTTATTAAGATTGTGCCAACTCATAATAAATCCTGTAAAACTTTTAGTTCTCTTAAGATTGCCTCACTGTAAAGGTTAAATCTGGTGATAAGATGCATCCTTGTCTTACACCCTCTTCTATTTTTGTATACTTGCTCAATTCATTTTATACTTATATGCAGGCACTTTGTTTCCAATCATTTTTCTGGATTATTATTGATAATATCATGTACTATTTTGAAGGAAGAAAGGAACATTCATTTAACTATTTTTCAGATTGAGAAAATGAAACAATTATCTCCTAAAGACATGTCTTCTGGTATGGAATTTCCTAAAACTGTTCATAGTATGAATGTTTATCTTGGGTAAGTACTAGATATCTTTATAGGTATTCTGTTATTTTTTCCACCCCTTTAAAAGGATCTATTCACTTCATATCAGAATTAATCAAAATTCACAATCATTTTACACACACACACACACACACACACACACACACACACACACACACACACACACACACACACATGTGGACTCTCCTGTCATATTCGACATATGACGGTTGAGCAGCTCAGTTTCTAGGAACCAACAGCCAGGCACCTGCACATATGATTTGATTATAATGGTGAAGGGTTTGTGCAGAACCAACTACACTTTTTGAAGTGCCAAATAGAGAGACCTGGTGCACTACGTGCCACAAGGTCCCCAAACGACCCTCTGCAGGTTTTGAATTCAGAGTTGTCCTTCTCCTAGACCAGTTGCCATCCAAGGCTATAGAACCCAGTCTGTCCTGCTATTTACCCATAGCTGGAGGGAGGATTAATACCTTTCCCAAGGGTATTAGCATGTAAGTGAATGGAATGGATTTGACCAGAATTTGAACTCAGCTCTCCGATTCCTCAATCTGAGCCGCTATCCACTACTCCACCATGTCTCCTCTCTCTCTCTATCTATCTATCTATCTATCTATCTATCTATCTATCTATCTATATATATATATATATATATATATATATATATATATATATATATATGATAAAATACAATTTTAAGGTATGCTATATATATAGGTTAAAGTGCTCAATATCAAGAATAGAGCCTATGTAAATATAAAAGTGGTCATTGAAGTCAACACCCAAAAGCAACATTCTGTTTCATGCTAAATACAATTGTCAGGCCATATGTATTGCATTTTTGCTCGACTTTTTACATATCCAGGTCAGTGATGCATTGTGGCTAGTCTATTGTATTATTCTAACGGTTTCGTTAGGTGTAGTGTGTTAATTTGTTTATTATTTACTTAGTACATTTACTTATTTATTTGTTTGGGTTAATTTATTTTACTTGTTTTTCTTGGTTTATTTATTTTCATTTATTCTTGTTTTCATTTTTTGATTTTTAAGTAACATAGTAAAAATTTGTTTTTGTGTCTGCATTTTGAAATGACTTCTGAATGTTTTTTTGATCTGGGAAGGTAATTATAGCTATTTTTTTCCTATGGGCAGAATTTCAGTTCTTAGATTGATTGTTGTAGGCTGATGTTCTTTTGCTTATTTTCCATGATATTTTTGGTGTGATTTGTCTTTCATTTTTAATAATATATATATATATATATATATATTACAAAATACAATTGAGGTTTTTAAGAATATTTATTTAGAGTAACTTTATCGGTTTCAGAGTTCTATTATTTTCAAAAGTTTAATTGAGATGGGGAGATTGTGGCCATGCCATGATCTGTTTTGCATTACATCACTCCATCTCAATTTAACTTTTGAAAATCATAGAACTGTAAATTCAGTAAAGTTACTCTAAATAAATATTCTTAAAAACTCCAGATGTATTTTGAACTTCTTTTTCCTATGTGGGATTTATAAAAAAAAATATTACTGTCTTATATATATATGTGTGTGTGTGGGTGTGTATGCATGTAGATAATAAAGGGGCAAAAACACCTTATATAACTATAAGTATGATTTTATATATGTGTGTGTGTGTGTGTGTGTGTGTAGATAATAAAGGGGCAAAAACACCTTATATAACTATAAGTATGATTTTATATATGTGTGTGTGTGTGTGTGTGTGTAGATAATAAAGGGGCAAAAACACCTTATATAACTATAAGTATGATTTTATATATGTGTGTGTGTGTGTGTGTGTGTAGATAATAAAGGGACAAAAACACCTTATATAACTATAAGTATGATTTTATATATGTGTGTGTGTGTGTGTGTAGATAATAAAGGGGCAAAAACACCTTATATAACTATAAGTATGATTTTATATATGTGTGTGTGTGTGTAGATAATAAAGGGGCAAAAACACCTTATATAACTATAAGTATGATTTTATATATGTGTGTGTGTGTGTGTGTGTGTAGATAATAAAGGGACAAAAACACCTTATATAACTATAAGTATGATTTTATATATGTGTGTGTGTGTGTGTGTGTGTAGATAATAAAGGGACAAAAACACCTTATATAACTATAAGTATGATTTTATATATGTGTGTGTGTGTGTGTGTGTGTAGATAATAAAGGGACAAAAACACCTTATATAACTATAAGTATGATTTTATATATGTGTGTGTGTGTGTGTGTGTGTAGATAATAAAGGGACAAAAACACCTTATATAACTATAAGTATGATTTTATATATGTGTGTGTGTGTGTGTGTGTGTGTAGATAATAAAGGGACAAAAACACCTTATATAACTATAAGTATGATTTTATATATGTGTGTGTGTGTGTGTGTGTAGATAATAAAGGGACAAAAACACCTTATATAACTATAAGTATGATTTTATATATGTGTGTGTGTGTGTGTGTGTGTGTGTGTGTAGATAATAAAGGGACAAAAACACCTTATATAACTATAAGTTTTATAAGTCGAATTTACTGCTTATAAACTTAAATCTTCCATAAATCTCTCACGTACGTTATTTATAAGCAGTAAATTTGACCTTGCCAACCGAATGATCCTCAGTGGCTGTTACGGTTAAGGCACGTCAGGCTATATGACAGTTCCGTATAGGATACAGGTTCGAATCCTGTCGAAGGACGAATATTTTCTATGAAAATTTCTCAGACATTCAGGCCGGTAAATGTCATTTAATACTGTTTATTATAAACAGACCATTTACTTAAATATTTGTATCTATAAAAATGAATGTTAAACATAAAAAAACATGTCTTAAAATAATTGTCAGACTTTGTCCATTTCATAAAGTATATATATATATATATATATATATATATATATATATATATATATATAATTAATATAAGTAAAAGTTTGTCACTTAGCTGATTGATGTTAGCTTCGGCATCCCGACTACAGAGTTTTGTAGACAGACCTGTCCATCCACTCTTCAGTGAGTATCAGCAATAAAATAGAAGCTAAAGCTTAAAATAAACAATATCTGAGGGGACCAAATGCCAAAGTTGACAGAGCTTAAATATATTATAGCAATATTATTAATACCATAATATCAAAATCATATAAGTCATATTATAGATATTGGTTTCATATTTTGATATTATTTTATTAATAATATTGTTATTATAATGTGTGTGTGTGTTTGGCCAGCAATCCCTCTTTTGTATAATTTTTGTTACTTACAAAAGTACTGCAATTAAGCTTTTTATTCAATTTTTCTTGCATTCGTATATGTGTTTTTTTTTCCTAGACATAAAATGTGTAAAAACTGTCCAAATCTTCTATATATTCAAACACTTTCAGCTATTCTATTAGACATTATCAAGGAAGTTTTTTTTTTCACTGAGTATGTAGATTTTTATATATATGTATCTATAGTGATGGGAATGTTTTCTTATTTTTCAAACACGGTCAGCACATTATGGCTATGTTCGTAGTTGATATTATTGAGTGTTGACTTTTTCTTTTTGTTATTATAAATGCCTCTGTTATTTGTAACCATGTTTTACATGTGGATGAGTCTATTGTGGTTGTATTTTCCATTTATGAGATATAAGAATCCCTTTTTTTTAAAAGTACATATTTTTTCATTTGTTCAATAAAAGTTTCATATATTTGTTTTGCATTCTGTGTAGATTGTTTTAATTGTGTCCTTCCCATTGTTATTAATTGCAACAAAAATATTTTTCCATAGTTTCCCCGAATTTTAAAAGATAATTTTCTGCATATATAAATAAGCAAATAAATATAATTTTTAAATTTTTTCATATATATACATCCCAGTTTTATATATGCTGATTATTGGAAGAAAACAACTTAAATGACATATTTGTACATGTACTGAATGAATATATGACCAGATGACCTCTTCCACTTGTATGGTCTAGGGAGATAGCATTGATGGTCAGTTCCTGTTGACAGCCATTTTGAGTGGTTTATATGTAGACACTATTGCTGATAAGAAGTTGCTTATAGGGAAAGGTTCTCTTTTTATCTTACAGTGCAGGTCCTATTGAAAAGGCTCTTGACCTTGGTGCTGATATTGTTGTGACTGGCAGATGTGTGGACAGTGCTTTGGTCCTTGGACCGCTCCTTCATACTGTAAGTATTAACCAATCGGTTTGTTTCTTCCTTCTTTATTTTTTTTAATGTTTCTATTTTTCTTACTTTGTTCACAATTCTTTTGCTGATTGGATTAATAGTATTGTTTTCTCATTTTATATTTTCACACTTTTCTTGTCTATGTCTTGATATTTTTAATTTAATCATTATTTTTGAGTTCTTAAAATGCTTCCCTATTTTTTTGTTTCTGAATATTTATTATTTTATTCTTTTAATAAAGAGTTTATCATATTTAGTGCTTATTTGGTTTCAATCTTAGTCAAAATATTTTGTGAAGGAAGACAAGGTGGACAAAAGGAAACAGCAAGTAACAGACCTAATGAGCTTATGTAAATGGATGACACAACATGGACTAATAGGCTAGTAAAAAGACAATGCTAAGAGCTACAAAAGATAGGAAGTTTGGAGAGACATGTACTGAAGGAAATAGTGAGTAACTGACCTAATGAGCTTGTGTAAATGATGGTATAACATGGACTAATAGGCTAGTAAAAAGACAATGCTAAGAGCTACAAAAGATAGGAAGTTTGGAGAGACATGTACTGAAGGAAATAGTGAGTAACTGACCTAATGAGCTTGTGTAAATGATGGTATAACATGGACTAATAGGCTAGTAAAAAGACAATGCTAAGAGCTACAAAAAATAGGAAGTTTGGAGAGACATGTACTGAAGGAAATAGTGAGTAACTGACCTAATGAGCTTGTGTAAATGATGGTATAACATGGACTAATAGGATAGTAAAAAGACAAACAATGCTAATAGCTACAAAGGATAGGATACTGTGGAGAGACATGTCCTGAGGGGGCAGATGGAAACAGCGAGTAGCCTATCTGACATGCTTGTATAAATGAATGGCAAAATATTGAGTGAGAAAGATAGTAAAAAGCAAACAATGCTAACAGCTACAAAGGATAGGAAGTTGTAGAGATCCATGATCACCCATATCCTAATGACATGACAAATAAAAGAAGTTTAAAGCAAATTTCACTTGATGGTATATTGAAAAAATGGATAGTAGAAGCAAGAGTCGGAAGAATGGTAAGAACACAAACCCTGGATAGGAAAATGTGGAGAGCCATTATTGCTTACATCCTGAAAAGATATAGTACTTGATAGAAGAAGAATATGCTATTTTTTGCTTACCTTTTTCCTATATATATTTTTATTATTTGTTACAACCTTTAGCAAACTGTATGTAGATGATTTCATTTGTCACTAATGTTCTGCAACACGGCACTTGAGCACTATTGGATAAGAATGCACAATCCTTTTAAGTGTGCTGTGAAATATTGTCACAGCATACATCTGTGTGTGTGTGTGTGTGTGTGTGTGTGTGTGTGTGTGTGTAAGTAGTAATGATACAGCATTAGTATTTGAATAAGTGAATAAGTTTTAAACACTATTTACATTGCTCAGAATATCATCCTCATCTTTGTTGCCATATTTCTCACAACGTTTCGGCCGTTGTACGCTCCGGCCTTCTTCAGTATTTGAATAAGTGAATAAGTTTTAAACACTATTTACATTGCTCAGAATATCATCCTCATCTTTGTTGCCATATTTCTCACAACGTTTCGGCCGTTGTACGCTCCGGCCTTCTTCAGTATTTGAATAAGTGAATAAGTTTTAAACACTATTTACATTGCTCAGAATATCATCCTCATCTTTGTATCTGGTATTGAACTTGCACTCATTTGGATCCTGTCAATGGATCTAACTAACACATGGCACAGTGGATAAAGGCGTTAGTTAGATCCAGTGACAGGACCCAAAGAGCGTGAGTTCGATACCTGGTTAAGGTGGTGGAGAACTTGGAGAGGGGAATTAACAGGAGATAACTAATAACTGACATCCATTAGACACGGCACGTGGAACTAGAGCAGTCTATCTCAGCAAGCAAAATAAAGGGTTCAGTTCAACATTCCAACCACCTGAAGAAGGCTGGAGCATACAACGGCCGAAACGTTGTGATAAATATGGCAACAAAGATGAGGATGATAGTCCGAGCAATTTAAATAGTGTACATAATACCTCATCTCAGAAATATAGACAGATACTAAGTTTTAAACATTTTTCAAATAATTCTTTTCACTATTCTTTGAATATGTTATTTTAAATACTTTGTTTTAATATTCATTTTTTAAAAAGTATTTTTACTTTTTTTAATTTATCTTTTTAAAATTTTCCTTACATTTAAATGTATCCCCTAAGTGTGCTGTGATATTTTCATTTGCTCCTAGGTGTGCCTTTGCTTGAAAAGGTTGAGAAACACTGTCCTAATCAGTACTCTCATTGTTGATCTAGAAACTGAATTTCCTATTAAATAGAATAGGAAATTGGAATATATAAACTGAAATGTATTAGTTTATAAGACTGAGGAGTGTTTATAATGCCTACAGCTAAATCACATTAAAACATTTGTTTCCCATACAAACACTGAAGTTAAGAAACATTAAGCTTAGTCAGTACATAGATGGGTAACCACTTGGGAATACCAGGTACTGTAAGCTTGGATGTGTGAGTGCGATAATAGCTCAGAGTTGTTAATTGGAGAGCTAAGTTCCAATTCCTGTTAGGTTTGTTATATTCACTTACACACAAATACCCTTGGGAAAGGTATGAATCCATCACTTCTCCCATCAGCTATGAATAGATAGCAGGGCAGACAGGGTCCTATAGCCTTGGTAGGAAACCAGTCTACATCAAAAAGAAAACTCTGAATTCAAACCAGACTGGATAGGTTTCATCTTTGTTAGGCGATCTTGCTCAAGACACACTTGTTCATTTTCATATTTAGTTAAATCTTTTATATAACTTAACCTCAGTATATGGATCAGTTATAACAAATTTAGTATAGAAAATTAAGAAATTGGACATAGAATAGGCTACACTAGAAGTAGTTCTACCTAACAATGCAAATTACTACAAAACCAATGCATTAATCTAAAAACTCGATTCATGTTCTTAACCTTTAGAACTCTGCATCATTAATATTATTATCCTTGTTACTGCATTCTTTTTCAAGGCTTCTCAGTTGCTGTAACCTTATTGTTAATTTCATTCAAAGGTGTTTTCTGATGCTATAGCAGGATATGACAACACAACTATGAAATTCAAATAAATTAAAATTCAGGGCTCAGAATTGGCAGGATAAATCATATACACAGTGATAATGCTTAAATAGTCTTGTCGGATCAAGACTCTCATATGGATGTCATGTATGATACTACATTCATTCAGAAATATCTAAACTGTCAGCTGTATACAATCACTTTCTCAGATCAATTATTAAAAATGGTTGTGAGCAAATTAAACCTGTAGATCTTAGTGAGGACCATCCTTCTTCAAATCTTGTGGACTGTCACTACAAAAGCACAAGATCTTTACCAAATAATAGAATCAATATCACTTGAGGACTTTCAACAGTAAAAATGGATATCACATGTAATTCAAAGAGAAAATAATGGCATAATCAAGATTCTGCTGTTCCACACTACTTCAAACAAAAGGTTAGGCAGGAAACCCCCCACCATCAATACGGAAAAGGGCATTTGACTTGAGAAATCTGTTTTCCTGAGAAATTGTTTTAAGAAAAAGATTTTGTAAATTTCAACTGATATAGTACTGGTTACTCGTTCAATGAATTCCAAATGTTTCCTTATAAGAAACAGCTGATATCACCATTATTATTAAACATTTTTATCATTGAAATAAACAAATTTTAAAACAGTTTAAATTGACTATGGTCTCTGATTCAAATTTAAATATTAATTTTTTACAACAGTTCAAATACAAAAAGAATGATTTTGACCTACTTGCATCTGGTAGGTAAGTGAAACATTTTTTTTTATTAGAAAAGTTATTTCTATAACAACTCATTGGGATAAAAAGACTTTTTTGCATAAAATATTGAAAAGAAGTATTGAAAAAGTAACAACATTGAAGAAATTTATTTTCCAACAATCTAAGTAAAAGTAGCAAAAAATATTCTTATTTCTCTGTATCTGATACAATAAAATTATTTAGTGTTTATTTTACCCTTCAGGTAACTTTTGGTAATATTTTTTTATATACTGTATCTACTTATATAACATATGATTTTTGAAGACCTAATTTTAAGGGGGTCACATCATATATGAGATATAAAATTAGCGTATGTACTGCTGGTCCTGGCTATGATGTTGGCCAAACTATGTATCCATTGACTGCAATCAAATTAACTTCAAAATTTGGTCTTCAAAGGTCACATTATTACTGTTGCTTTTCATCAAATCACCAAATTGATAAACACTTCAATTTCTAGTGCAAATACAGTCTATATTTGCATATCATGCAACTTTTGAAGATTTAATTTTGAAGTTAATTTTAAAGGTGTTGCATCATACCTGAGATATAAAATTAGCATATATACTGCTGGTCCTGGCTACACTGTTGACCAAACTATATATCTATTACAGCTGTATTTAAAATAAACATTGCATGTTACACAAGTATATATGATAATTTGGATATACTTTTAAGTTTAAAGCCAAAATGTTAAGAACTCTAATCAAATAAAACCTAATAAAGGAACAACAAAATTAAAGTATTAAATGAAAGAATAGATAAAAAAATGCATATAAAAATAATATCTGAATATAAAAATTAATGAAATACATTTAGTTATCAAATAAAAAAAATATTCAGAAATTATTCAATGCAGGGAATGCTTACTATGTCTTTTTTAACATTTTGAGCATTGTGTATTTTAATAAATATAAATTCACTTTTATATATCAAAGCTCTCTTTATATACTGACTATATATAAGCATATGATCTATATTTTAGTCTTGCTGGTCACATAGTAGAGTGCGGAGCTCAAGCTACTGGAGGTAACTTTAGTGACTGGCATACAGTTAAAAACTGGTGAGCTATTTTTCATTCTTCTAATTTCTATTATTAATATTGACTCATCTCGAGTATCTTCGTCTGACTTTCCACTTAGAACTGGTTCTCAACTGTGTGATATATATATAACTCCATCCATGTTTTCTGCTATCATCTCTAAACTGGATCCCCACAAAGCATGTGAATTTGATGGTGTCAGTATTCATTAGGAAATGTGCTTCTGAACTGACTCCTGTTCTCTCTAAACTCTACAATAAATCCCTTGCTGCTTCTCACTTTCCTATGCTGGAAATCCTCTTCTGTAGTTCCAGTCTTTAAGAACTCAGGCGAACCATCTGATAAATCCCTTACTGCTTCTTGCTGCAAAAGAGTTCCACAAACAAGAGGTGTGAGATGAGAAACTGTCAGCATAGAACTTATTTTTACATCTATCCATTTCAACTTTAAAATGATGAAACTTAGCTGCCAGTCTAGTACACATAAAGTTTAGTTATAAAAGAGGAAAGCTTATCAGAATAATTACCATAAAAATATCTATAGAACAAAAAGCCAAGGGAGCTATATTACGATGGTGGGAAAATGACTGAAGTGGAGATGCCAGGTCAGGACCAATAACATTGCAGATTCTTCTTCAGATTTTATCAAGAATCTCTAAATGCTTAGCAGAATCACCAAACCAGATGTGACAGTAATATTCAGTGCAAATGGTTGATTTAAAAATGTATAAAATAGATACTAGTAAGAAAAATTGTTTAGCACAATGCAGTGGAGCAACTTTCCTAGCAACAGACTTAGCAAGTGATTCAATATAATTTTTCCACTTCATTTCAGGGGAAAACATTATTCCAAGTAGGCGCAGTGAGTCACTCTCCTGGTGGTTAGCATCAGCCATGTTCATGAAAAGCAAAAAAGATTCTCTCAGATGATTAAAAGAGAACAGTTTCATAATAAGAAATTTCCTTTCTGTTCAATAGCCAGTTAATTATAATTTTTTAATACAATGACTAGATTAATACAAAATTCAGTTAGTTTATCTGGATGTTGTACTTGTTTTTCTTGTTGCTAAAGGATCATCATCATAAATTGTTATATTCCATGCTAAGGGAATAAATACTTAACACCAGGTGGATAATAGAAGAAAGGTTTATTGTACGCAACCAGTACAATATGAAATACGGTACGGTTATACACACAGGTCAATTTAGTAGTGAGTGCCACTAATTGGAAGGTCGGACATGCTTGCGTCTTCACACTCTCACTCTTCCTCAAGTCTCTCGTAGACAGTTGACTTTATAGGTACTTACTAACTATAGTGTAATTATTCATGGGGGTGCCTGGTTATTCCATTACATCATAAATGAAAACAAGCTCAGAGTAAAAGAAATATTTCAACGTTGAATTCAAAATCATTTACTCTGTCTTGTGGGTAAATGATTTATTTTCCACTCAGTAATCTCTTTCCCACAAATACCAGGTGCTGTAAACTTGGATGTGCAGCTGGTGTAATAATAATGGCTCAAGATTTATTAATCAGAGAGCTGAGTTCCAATTTCCCTTGGCTTCATTATTTTCATTTAATGAACTTTGAAATCTTATTAATGTCATATATGGTGAACAACAAAATTTTATAATAGTTGAAGACATATTTTCCTTGTTTTTTTCTTCTGAATGGCCACATCATGGTGAAATATCGGTTCCTGCACTATCACCAAATTTTTATCAACATTGAGCCTGGCTAACAACTACTTGGGGGACCACTTGGGAATACCAGGTGCTGTAATAGATAATGGCTCCGAATTGTTAATCAGAGAGCCAAGTTCCAATTCCAGTTGGATTCATTATATTCACATGTGCAATTACCCTTGGGAAAGGTATGAATCCACCTTTAGTCCCCCTAGCTATGGGTTAATTAATAAGATTTGTATCACTAAATCATCATTATTTAAAAAAAAAAATCTTACAATCTAAAAATATTTTCTGGCTTTAAATAACCTGCAAAAGCAATGGGAAACAAATCAACCAATCGATCAAACAAAAGTGTTTTAAGTTTTAAATGTCCACTATGTTACATTTTATCAATGTTGAGACTATTCTAAGACTATCTAGCATTATAGAAAATAAATTAACTATTTGGTTAGCCAGAAATTAAAGTTTATAAAATTTGATATTTAAATCATTCATTTTTTTTTTCTATTTATTACAAAATTTGTAAAAGTTTTCTTTTTATCGTCTAATACGGAAAATAATTTTTAAAAAAGTTTTAGCTCTGTTCCTTTTTTCTTTTATCTTCAAGGGATACAATTGGTTTCCCAATTGTGGAATTTTCAGAGGATGGCTCTTTCCTTGTTACCAAACCCCAATCAACTGGTGGCTGTGTCACAAGAGCCACTGTTTGTGAACAAATGTTATATGAAATTGGAGATCCTAAGAGATATCAATTACCTGACGTGACAGCTGATTTTAGCCAAGTGCAGATAAAGGAAATTGGTTAGTATCTATACATGGATAAATATGGATAAACCTAAAGTTCACTTTTAGAAAAAAGATTGTACAGAATTTAGACATAAATTGACCGTAATGATCGCATTAAATAATAAAGATTGATGAACCAATATATAACACTAATTATACATTAATTAATTATACATTTCAAGACCAATAAGCAAATAAAAAAAATGAACATTGTATGTTCATTTTTTAAGCGGATATTGCATACCAGAATGATTCAGTGATGTCTATTCTGGGGTCATAGAAAGTTTTGGGCCTCCATGACATCAGTCTTTCTCTCCTATGGGTTCAATCATTTCTTGACTAGCATTCTGGCATAGCTTCTGCATGATTGCAAAAACTGTAAACAATATTTGTGCCTACACAAATGCAATCCTTTTATTCAATTCCATGTAGGATTTCTGACCAATCAGTATTTGTTTAATTTTCTCCTGGCTATTAGTGTTTTTTTGGCCAATCAGAGTGGCGGATTCCATTTTGTATTGAAATGAATCCTTAAAAGAGCTTCTTGAATGTGTTATGAATAAAAACACTGCATTCAGTTTTTCACCAACTTTATTATAAAAGTTTAAATGATTTTTCATACATACATGTTTGAAATTAATTTATGTCTAGCGTAATTGGGCTAAATGAAATGTAATCAATTTGAATATTTAAAAAGCTAATCTTACACAACAAATACTACATGTATAGATATTTTTAGTACAGTTAAAAGTAATTTAACATATTTAACTTCTATAATGCTCATTTATACTATTAATATTTAACTATATCATTTATAGAGCAATCATTATGTATAATAATATTAACATTTTGAACTTTTAAACTATTTTCTCAGCTAAAGTCTTTCATTTATTCCACACATTTTCAAACTATTTTATCATCATGTCACAAGTCTCATAGCCCATTAGAGTCATAGAAGTACCATATGTATTGCTACCATAACAGCCATGGTGTGTCTAGGGTAAGATATCTTGATGGAGCCTAAAGATACACTTTATCATATACTCATTAGACAAAAAATGTGTAAAAAGTTTAAATATTTTAATTATAAGTTGTTTTTTTATCCTTTTACCCAAAGCAAGGTGATAAAGCCACTAGAATGTAGGGTGTTCTGGGAATGAAAGTGAATTAATTGCCTTTTTTCAGATCTCAACTTAGTGAAGTTCAATTTTTTCTAATTACATGTTTGTGAAAAAAGGAAAGTTCACAGATATTTTTTTATTTTTTTGTGTAAAAAATATTAATCACTCTTCTCCGATCTCTCTTCAATAATGTTTTTATTTTCGCATATTCTTTCACACTCTGTAGTCCTTTGCATCTTGGTGGCTTTATTGCCTTTATTGGAATCAAATAACTAAAAAAGATAATCTGTAATTTATTTGATTATAAAATTTAGGTAGAAAAAATATTTCATGACATTAAAGATGAACAGTAAGGAGTAGGAAAATGTTGTGAAAGTTCATTTTAACAGTTCTTTCAGCTTTGATATCACTTTCTTTTAAAACTATCTAATAAGGACTAACTGTGAGCCAAAGAATACCATCTAAGTTTAAGTAAGAAGAAGACATTGTTACAAGAGAAAAAATAGGTGATCAGGAAAAATCATGGGACAAGTTTCATAAGATGTACTTTGTTAGGATAGGAAAATATAACTTCAGATTGAGGACAGGAAAAAACAGAAAAATATAAGTAATATTTTCATTTAAAATAAGTAATTTATTTAATATATCTTAATACAATAAGTCATATATAATTAATAAGAATGAAGTAATATTTTAATTTGCTAAATATTGACAGTATTCTACTGTCAACAGTTGTATTTAATTCATAATACAGTGTAACCCGGATATAAGAGACCCTGATATAAGAGAAATCCGGATATAAGAGAGATCTTCTCTGGTTCCAAATTAGAGCCTGTGTTAATGTATATATAATAGTCCAAACCCGGATATAAGAGAAACCCGGATATAAGATACTTCTTCTCCAGTCCCGACAACTCTCTTATATCCGGGTTACACTGTAAATAAATTTTAATATTGTCGATAGAAGTTATATTTTTCTTATTCACAAGTTCGAAGTTACAAGTTTCTATCTCTGAGAATAAAAAGAAAGCAAATTATTTTAAACATATTCTTTATAATTCTTTCCAGTTATTTGATAAAATTTAAATAAAAATATGTATGTATGCAGTTAGTTGAAACTGTATGAATTTTGATCCAGTAAACACTTAAAATATTTTCTCAATTTGGTTAACATTATAGAAATATTGCAAATATTTCCATAAAAAATTCATATAATTTAAACTAGAATAAGAAAATAGGTTATGAACATTGCCATTTATATTTAAAAGAATCCATGACAAAATTCGAGTAGACAAAAACTCAGTATCATGTATAAGTCTCAGATTTAACATTGAAAATTCAAGGGACTTTTAATCTAAATTTTAATGTCAAATGAGACAATAATAATAAAATAAACATATATACATATACATAAATTGATCATAAATTTATGGGCAGGAAATAAGTGTATATATTAGATATTGCGTTCATTGTCTCAATTTGACATTGGAGTGTATATATTGGATATTGTACATATATGATAAGTGTATATATTGGATATTGTGTTTATTGTCTCAATTTGACATTGGAGTGTATATATTGGATATTGTACTTATATAATAAGTGTATATATTGGATATTGTACTTATATAATAAGTGTATATATTGGATATTGTACTTATATAATAAGTGTATATATTGGATATTGTACTTATATAATAAGTGTATATACTGGATATTGTACTTATATAATAAGTGTATATATTGGATATTGTACTTATATAATAAGTGTATATATTGGATATTGTACATATATAATAAGTGTATATATTGGATATGGGGCTTATTGTCTCAATTTGACATTGGAGTGTATATATTGGATATTGTACTTATATAATAAGTGTATATATTGGATATTGTACTTATATAATAAGTGTATATATTGGATATTGTACTTATATAATAAGTGTATATATTGGATATTGTACTTATATAATAAGTGTATATATTGGATATTGTACTTATATAATAAGTGTATATATTGGATATTGTACTTATATAATAAGTGTATATACTGGATATTGTACTTATATAATAAGTGTATATATTGGATATTGTACATATATAATAAGTGTATATATTGGATATTGTACTTATATAATAAGTGTATATATTGGATATTGTACTTATATAATAAGTGTATATATTGGATATTGTACTTATATAATAAGTGTATATAATGGATATTGTACTTATATAATAAGTGTATATACTGGATATTGTACTTATATAATAAGTGTATATATTGGATATTGTACTTATATAATAAGTGTATATATTGGATATTGTACTTATATAATAAGTGTATATATTGGATATTGTACTTATATAATAAGTGTATATACTGGATATTGTACTTATATAATAAGTGTATATACTGGATATTGTACTTATATAATAAGTGTATATACTGGATATTGTACTTATATAATAAGTGTATATACTGGATATTGTACTTATATAATAAGTGTATATATTGGATATTGTACTTATATAATAAGTGTATATACTGGATATTGTACTTATATAATAAGTGTATATACTGGATATTGTACTTATATAATAAGTGTATATATTGGATATTGTACTTATATAATAAGTGTATATATTGGATATGGGGCTTATTGTCTCGATTTGACTTTGGAGTGTATATATTGGATATTGTACTTATATAATAAGTGTATATATTGGATATTGTACTTATATAATAAGTGTATATATTGGATATTGTACTTATATAATAAGTGTATATACTGGATATTGTATTTATATAATAAGTGTATATATTGGATATTGTACTTATATAATAAGTGTATATATTGGATATGGGGCTTATTGTCTCGATTTGACTTTGGAGTGTATATATTGGATATTGTACTTATATAATAAGTGTATATATTGGATATTGTACTTATATAATAAGTGTATATATTGGATATTGTATTGTACTTATATAATAAGTGTATATATTGGATATTGTACTTATATAATAAGTGTATATATTGGATATTGTACTTATATAATAAGTGTATATACTGGATATTGTACTTATATAATAAGTGTATATACTGGATATTGTACTTATATAATAAGTGTATATACTGGATATTGTACTTATATAATAAGTGTATATACTGGATATTGTACTTATATAAGTGTATATACTGGATATTGTACATAAGGCTACATAGTGGATATTATTATTGTCTGAATTTGACATTAAAATTTGAATTAAAAGTTCCTTAAATTTTCCGTATTAAATTTGTTTCTTTTTATGACACTTTTATTTATGAGACTCGGATTTTGCTACTAGTCTTATTTCTGTCATATTCTCTACCCTCAATCTGAGTTATATATATTTTCCTGTCCTAACAAAGTGCATCTTAAGATATTTCATCCATGATTTTTTCCTTTTCTTACCTTTTTATGTTATCATGATGTTACTTTTTTAAAATATAAAGAACATCAAAAACTTAAATTATATCAGCTCAATCTATATCGGATATAGATTTATTTAAAAAGAAATTAGAAACTCAACAACTTCAGACTTAATAAACCTAATGAACATTTTGATCCTACCCTATTTTGAAATATCAACTTAAGACTTTTCTTGTTAAAAAGTTGAAGAATTTTAACAGATTCAACATTATTGATAAAAAATAGTGAATTTTATATTGTGTATTTTTGAGGCTTAACATGAACAAAACAAATTCACAGAGTTAGATGAAAATAAAATCCTAGAATGACATCAAAATCTACAAAAATTTTCATCATTTAATAGATAATTGTGCTTTGTTTATTTGTAATGTATATACAGTGTAACCCGGATATAAGAGAGTTGTCGGGACCGGATAAGAAGTCTCTTATATCCGGGTTTCTCTTATATCCGGGTTTGGTCTATTATATACAGTATAACCCGGATATAAGAGAAATCCGGATATAAGAGAGATTTTCTCTGGTCCCAAATTAGAGCCATACTTACCTAAACAAAATAGACCAAACCCGAATATAAGAGACACCCGGATATAAGAGACTTCTTTTCCGGTCCCGACAACTCTCTTATTTCCGGGTTACACTGTATACAGGCTCTAATTTGGGACCAGATAAAATCTCTCTTATATCCGGGTTTCTCTTATATTCGGGTCACACTGTATATCTGAGTAGAAAAAAAGCAAATACAGTATTGAAAGCACCATCTGGGGCTTGTGGGTTGTACACACTTGCCATGTTTATATTGTTACTTATAAAATAGGCATATTTTGAAAAGGTTTTTTATCATTACTAATTTTAACTTATGGTAATTCATTTTTAACCTTTAGTATTAATTTAGTTTAATATTTACTATTATTTCATTTAAGAAACACTATTAAAATCCAAGATGACATATTATTTAGTTAAAAATTAAAGAAAATAACTTATTTATAAAATAGGTTAAATTGACCTATTTTAAATATGTATACTACTTTGGGATATGTTACAACATCATAATTATTTCTACTTATTAATCCTTTCAGATGTAAAATATTACATTGTAAGTTGTTTAAGCCTGGAACAAAAATATATTTTTTTTCTTTTACAATGATGTTGACCTTCTATAAGGCCCAAGAGCCACCCGAGGTAATGGGTTACAGAATAAGTTTATGCAGTATCTGTCTATATTTCTGAGATGCGGTATTATGTACACTATTTACATTATTCAGACTATTGTCCTCATCTTTGTATTGAACTCACACAGGACCCAAAAGAGTGAGAGTTCAATACCCGGATAAGGCAGTGGAGAACTTGGAGAGGGGAATTAACAGGAGATAACTGATAACTGACATCCATTAAACATGGCTTGTGGAACTAGAACAGTCTACTCCAGTGAGCGAAATAAAGGGTTCAGTTCGATATTCCAACCACCTGAAGAAGGCCGGAGCGTACAACGGCTGAAACGTTGTAATAAATATGGCAACCAAGATAAGGACAATAGTCTGAATAATGTAAAGTTTATGCAGATATGTAGGGAAGATAACAGTTAACCCTAACCATGAACAGGTTAAGATTTTAGTGACTGGAGAAGCATCCACTTGGGAGTCGGTTCCACAAAGTACCAGTTTGTGGGAAGAAGCTGCTCGAGTAATATTTATATCTCACTAATGGAATATGAAGGGAATGAGGATTGTTTGTCACAATGTGCAGGACATGGATCTTAGCCATGAAAGTTAGAACTGGTGGAACTAAGGAATGTAGTTCATCTGAAAACTTTTCATGGAAATAGCGAGAGAGTAACACGAGGCTTACGATGTTTCACCTGTAAAAAGTGGTTGTTGGGTGGAAAATAATTCACCACCCACAAGGACATGGAGACACTTTTGGACTCTATCTAGACTGAAGGAAAGTGAAGACTGGGTAGCTCCTGCCCATATATGGCAGCAGTACTCCATTTTGGGACTGATCTGGCTCTTATAAATGTAGATGATAGCAGGAGGAGTCAGGTACGTACTGGAGTGGTACAGGTATCCGACCGTTGATGGAACTAAGGAATGTAGTTCATCTGAACACTTTTCATGGAAATAGCAATAGAGCGGAGATAGGTTTGCAACATTTCATCTGTGCAAAAGAGGTTGTAGGGTGGAAACAGTAGTGTGTAGAAGGGTGAGCAGAGGTTGCAACAGCCCTGGGCATATATATCAGGAGGCATCCAATCAAAGTGTGAAATAAAAATTTAGTTTATATTTAATTGGAATAAAGTGTTTATTTCATGTTTCATCTATTTTTACATATTTAAAATGTCTCCCTTTCTCACATTTCTCAGTGCTAGGCTCTATAGGCCCCCCCCCTACTTGAGTCTTAGGGACATACGATCAAGGAGTTGGCATCAGACATCACCAAACCTCTGCACATAACTGGGTGGAAAATATGTAAAAAACACTTTTTTTTTTTTAAGCATATCACCCCAAGCAAGTCTGGAAGCCACTAGTACGCAGGGGGTTACAGAAGGTTTGGAGGAAGAGCAGATAGGAGTGGTAAAGGAGAGGATGTGGAGAAAGATAGTGGATCGATCAAGGCTAGGGGGTTACAGAAGATTTGGAGTGAGAGCAGATGGGAATGAAAGGTGAAAGGATGTGGAGAAGGGAAGAGGATAGATCAAGGCAGCTGGAGATGTCGATTGACGTTACACTTAAATAGTTGGAGATTGTATTTGTCAGAGAAACAGGACTAAGGAAGGGAGTTCCACAGGCGAGATGTGCGAGACATGAAGCTATTGGAGTAGAAGAGACGTCTACATCTAACAGTTTCAACGGTGAAGGGGTGGGAACGGGATGCCAGCCTCGTGGGACGTTTAAATTCATGAGGCCTAGGAACCAGCAAAAGCAGCTCCTCGGAGCAATTACTGTGAAAGTATTTATAAAAAAGACAGAGTGAGGCAACGTCGCGTCAGTGAGAGAGAGACTGCAGACGAGATGACAGATCGGAGCCAATTACATTGCATATCCGTCTCTGGATCTTATCAAGAACCCTGAGGCAAACAGCAGGGGCTCCAGACCATATATGGTAGCAATACTCCATGCAAGGGTGAATGGTCGATTTATAGATTTGGAGAATAGATTTTGGGGAGAAAAATTTCCTGGCTCGGCACAGGGAGCCAACTTTCCTTGCGGTGGATGATGCAATTGATTCGATGTACTTGGGTTATTTACAGTTGTTAACAATTTGTATTAAAAAGCTTGATTGCAAAAGAAGGAAATTAAGTTGAAAAATGGAAACAACATCAAATCCATTCAGGAATGTTATCTTGGCAGCAACATCCAGTCAACAAAGAGAGACATCAAAATCCACAAAGGAAAAGGCCTGGGTTGTCATTGATGGTCTGAGCATCTGGAAGTCCTCCCTCTCTGACAATCTTAAGAGGGACTTCTTTAAAAGATTCTTTAAAATCTGTCTTGCTCTACAGCTCAACAACATGGACACTGAGGAAACACCAAGAAGCATCACTTGACGGAAAGGATGTTATGAGTTGCATTGGACATAAGCTGGAAGAAACACCCAACAAAGAAATGCCTGTATGGACACCTTCCTCCTATCTAAGTTTTGCTGAGAGAGAGAAGGCTTCATCTAGCTGGTCACTCCTGGAGAAGTTAGAACTTGTGAGGGACGTCCTCCTATGGTGCCCATTGCATGGCAAAAGATCAGTTGGAAGACCTCATTGCACCTATATTGACCAACTTGTAGATGATTATGGATACCATCTGGAGGACCTGCCAACAGAGATGGTCAGAAATAACGACTCAGAAGAATCTGAGAAGAATTCTTGACCTGATGATGATTAACAAATACTTACTTGAAATATATATATATATATATATATATATATATATATATATATATATATATATATATATATATAAAGAGAGAGTAAAACTTACCATACCTACTGATAAGTCCAGTAATGTCCCCATGATATAAGCTATAAATATTCATCTTCTTTATATCAGTGCTGAAGGTTAAGGAGTATTGGTTCACAAATTTTTTTTCATGTAGTGACCTGTAGGATCATAGGGGTACCATGTGTAGAATTAGTGTTTCTTGGGCAAGATAGCCTGACCCTCTTCAGATCAGTTTTGAATTCAGAGTTTTTCTTTCTCTTAGACCAGTTGCCACCCAAGGTTATAGAACCCAGTTTGTCCTGCTATTTAGCCATAGCTGGGGGGAGAAGAAAAGAATTCATGCCTTTCCCAAGGGCATTAGCATGTAAGTGAAAGTAATGGATCTGAGTGGAATTTGAATTCAGCTCTCCAATTCCTCAATCTTGCTATCCATTACTCCAATATGCTTTATTATAAAACAAAATTAAACCTATAATAAAAATTTAAAACATGTCTAGCTTGTGGCCTGGATATTATGGTATATATAACTTATTATCAAAAGAATTAACAATTACAAAAGGGAATAGATTATACAAAGTGAAGAGACTTTTTGTTTGTTTTTTTATAACATCTTTGATTTATTCCATTTTTTAAATGTTTTCAGCAAGGAATCATTTATCTCTTTTTATTTTATAGTCTTATTAAAAAGCAACTAACAGCAGTAATCTAAAATAAACAGCAAATTCTGTCTGTCAGAAATCCTTCTAAATCGGACCACATTTGCTCTACATAGATATAATATACCATTTTGGAATCAGAGTGATCTTGGGATTGAAAATCTACTCTTCATCTAGTTCTTGAACATCCAGCATTGAGATTTATGTCCAAATGAGGAGGGAACAGTTAAAAATTTAAATTTTAAAATAACTGACAAAAATTAGGGATTTTTAAATGTTTTTAATTTATATTGAGTTTAAAGTAACACAAAAAATTTTTTGTTTCGAATTCAGTTTAAAATCTTTCCAAAATTATGAATTGAGGAAATCAATTTTATTTTTTCAAAATGCCAAGGGATCAGAGTTATTGAGAAAGGTTTCATGACATGTGAGTTTGAAGTTCTGCAGAGTATGTGATTTGAAAAACTCAACTCAATTGAAGTTCCATGAGAGTTTGTGATCTGAAGAATTCAATTTTTGGTCTGAATTGGAATTTCGGCCCAAATTAAATTTAAGTGAGGTTTTGAAGTTCCATGGAGTGAATTGAGGAGTTCAAAGTCATTTCTTCAAAATTATCATTGCCGTTTTCTAAGCTTTATATATATATATATATATATATATATATATATATATATATATGTCTCCGCCTTCTTTTATACACTCTTTTTATTTCCATCTATTTCTAATGATTAGTCTTCTCTTTTAACCCTTAAACAACAAACATAATCAGTTGATGTTTTCCAGGATATCAGTGGATATCAATTGATGATTTAAATCATTTCAAGCGACACAGGCATAATTCATTCATGATTCAAATTTAAAATAAGTGAAAAAAATTAGTGATTTTAAAAGATTTTAATTTATATAGACTTTAAAGTAACACAAAACTTAGTGAATTTTAAAATGTTTGTTTTAAATTTAGTTTAAAATATCTCCAAAACTTTGTGAATTGAGGAAATCAATTTTATTTCTTCAAAATGCTAAGGGATCAGAGTTATTGGGAAAGGTTTCATGACATGTGGGTTTGAAGTCCTGCAGAGTATGTGATTTGAAAAACTCAACTCAATTGAAGTTCCATGAGAGTTTGTGATCTGGGAATTCAATTTTTGGTCTGAATTGGAATTTCGGCCCAAATTAAGTTTAAGTGAGGTTTTGAAATTCCATGGAGTGAATTGAGGAGTTCAAAGTCATTTCTTCAAGATTATCATTTTGCTGTTTTCTAAGCTGGACTGGTGAGATGTAAGTTCTACTCAAGCAACTTCTTCCCAGAAATTAATGCCTTGTGAAACTGACTCCCAAGAGACTGTTTTCCTGATCACTGCAATCTTAACTTGTTCAAGTCTAGAGTTAACATAAGCATAAGCAGTACCTCTTACTCTGTGACCCCCTAACTCAAGTGGCCCCAGGGCCTTGTACAAGGAGAATACTATTATAAAACAAAAAAATAAATAAAACATTTTTAAGCTTTAAAAATGTGTAAGTAGAATATGAGGTCGGGTAATAACAATGAAAAAGTTTAAAGGGGTTTTTGTCCTACTTTTTACTTTAACTGATGCGATTCTGTGTGGCTCTCATCATTTTTAGTTATAATAAATAATTTTTGTTAAAAAATTTTAAAACTTTCAAAGTATTGCGACAAGTACACCAAGATTGTTAAATATTAATTTTTATAGCTTAAATTTTCTTTCACAATTAACAGATTTTTTAAAGCTCTGAAAAAAGTGTGTAATTAGATTTTTTAAGTTAAAATTATTATTTAATGAAGATAGAAAAAAAATTTTTTATTTACACTATTTACATAGAGTCTATTGTCCTCATCTTTGTTGTTATTACATTGTTTCAGCTTTTTTGTCCTCCAGCCTTCATCAGGTGTATGCATGACTTACAGGGAATTGAAAACTGAATCTTTTATTTAATCTATGGTGGTAGACTCTTCTTTTTCCACTGCCCATGTCTGGAGATATCTCTTCTAGTTCCTATTTTTTATACTACTCAATTATTTCTCACCCTGTTTCCACACATTACCCGGCAGAAGGATTGAACTCATAATTACTATGTCACCAAATCATGAACCAATGCTTTAACTAAGCTATTGTCCCATAGAACAATTGTCTGCAAAGAATTTTCTGTGGATGTTACTGGATTGATGTACACCTGATGAAGGTCGGAGGACAAAATGGCCAAAATGTTCTGATAATACCAACAAAGTTGAAGAAAATAGTCCTTGTGTAAATAGTGCAAATAATCATAACTCCTTATCCCAGAAATTCAAACTGAAATTTTGTATTTTTGTGTTTACATGTATAAAATTAATGTTCTCAAATATTAAAAAATAGTTTTGCAGTAATTTTTCTCTTTGGTACCTCAACTTTACAAATTTAAATGCAGTACTAAATTGGCAACTTGGTCTCATCATTTTACAGCTGAAATTGCTAGATTTAACCGTAAGTTCTATGTTAACAGTTTCTTTTCTCACACATTTCACTTTTAGAACTCTCTTCTGGCCCCTTGTTTCCCAGTCAACTTTGATCTTCAAAAATTTAAATGCAATGTTAAACCCTTTTTTTTTGTTTTCTTTATTTATGTTTTTTTTTATTTGTTTTCTTGTTTTAATAATGTTTTTCTTTTTCTCATATTCTTTCACATTCAGTAGCCACTTGCATCTTAGTGGCTTTATTGCCTTGCTTGGGTGAAATAATATTTTTTTTTAATGTAAAGAGTTAAAAAATACATTATTTTAACTTTTTTTTTATTTAACTGCATTGATTACATTTTGGCTTGTAAAAAGAAATATGTCATAGAGAAAATGTAATATTTTTATTTAATTTAATAAAAGCAACATTAAATTTATAAGCAATGAAATAAGTAATATTTTAATTTTGAAAATATATTACCATTAAAATATTTCCTTATTTTAAGGGGTAGAATCCAGTATGATAAAAACAAATGATCATTTGAAATAAGTCATGAACTTTATTTAATTACTATCAAACAACATGCAAAATATACAAATTTAATCAAAAAATTTTAAAAAATAAACATTTTAAAATCATATAAAATATATGTCATAAAAATATGGAAGAAAGATTTATTCTCCCATTTATTTCCCCCATTATGGGCATTATTATATCTGTGATATAATAACACCATAATTCACAGATGGATCAGAATGACTGAAAGGAAAAGGAATGGCAAACATGCTTTGTTCCCAGAGAAACTTTTATATTACTAAGACATACAAAAAACTATATATACATATATACACATGTTCCAGGCAGAGAAATTACATCACATATATCTACACAGTAAAGCAAAGTGTAAGAAGAAACAAAGGGTCTTACGTATAATATGGAGATACTCCTGTGTCTGGAAAAGCCATTTTTAGGACTCCAGATTCAAATGGGCCAGATTCATCTATGTCCCAGGTGAAGACTTATTCCATGAACAGGAAACAGTAAGTCTTTGGTTTCCCCAAATTGAGGGCTGCAAACTAGAGTTTCTTTCTATATCTGGAAAAGATATATTCCCAAAGGAAAATAGTGCCATCGGCTTGTAAGCTGTGGTTAGGGCAGAGTTAGCCTTTGCCTGGACTAGCAGGGTGTTGTTCTAAAGAAAGCAACCTTACAGTTTAGCTGCTGTAAATGAAGTGAATTTGACTGTCACTATTGTCACTGTATGAAGTGATGTCATTAAGCAGTTGTTACATGACCCACATGACTTATTTCCACTAAAGGGAGATAATTGCCCTTTGTATCCCTACATATACTTATTAATTTAAAATATTCTATTATTTTACTCTTTTACAAAATATTTTCTTAAAAAATAAACTGCTGTTTATTTCTGCCATCTTTCACTGATCAAATGTGATCAGGATTCAGCAGAGCAAACAGGTCTGCATCAGTTCATTTTTTTTGTCAGGTTCTTTATATTATTTGGGGCGGGGAATGATGTATATCAATAAATTGATTTATATCAGCAAATAATTTTTGAAAGATGTTTCTACAATATCTGATTCTTGTTTATATTTGAATCTGGTATGTAAAGTAGCAGTTGAACATGTTTTCAGAGGAATGATTATTTAAATATAATGAACAATAAAACTGAGGAAAAATTTATATAAATGGATTAATAAGATCAATATGATCAAATCTGCAGATGTAATTTATTTATTTTTTTGAGCCAGAAGCTGGAAGTGAGTTCCACAAACAAGAAGTGCAAGAGAAGAAACTATTAGCACAGAACTTACGGTTACATCTAGCCATTTATTCCTTTCGTCACTGTGCAATGTATAATGAAAATGGACAGCAGTCCATAGGGACACCAACACTCACACAGAGACAAAAACACAACTATAATAAATGCTTTGCTTCTTTTTGCTTTCCTGCTTGTTGGAAATCCTCTTCTCTAATTCCAATCTAAGAACTCAGGTGAACAGTTTGATCCTTCTATCAGCCTCATACCACTTTTTGGCAAAGTACTAGAAGCTCTAATCAACTTTGAATTGATTAAGCAACTCACCTTGCAGGGTCTTCTTTCAGATAAGCAATATAGCTTTTACATCTGTAAGTTAACTACTGGTATAAATGATTATTGCTAAAAGTGTCCATCAGGCTCTATGGTGAGGCTCGGACTGTTGTTTAGACCTCTCAAAGACATAGGGTTTGGTATACTGATCTTCTTCACAAGTTGAAAGGTTATGGTATTTCTGAATTAATTTTTGAACTGATTCAGTCTTTCTTACCAAATTTCAAAATGAAAGACCCCAAAACCTCAAAAAATGACCCACAATCTGTTGTTAACTGGAGCAAGGAATGGCTTGTTAATTTTAATGCCTTCAAAATAAAACTGCTGTCTTTTGTTCATTTTTGCCTTCTATCAGCATAGCTGGTGCTAATCTCCAAGAGAGTGACTCATCATACCTTCTCTGGCTAATGTATTCTGCTGACATGAAGTAGAAAAATTATATTGAATCAAGTTCTAGGTCTGCTGCTTGGAAAGTTGGTTCACTGTGTTGTATTAGACAATTTTTCTTGCCTGAATCTATCTTAAATATTTATTCTTTGAATGTTACTGCTACATAAGGTCTGATGCTCTTGCTATATAGAGATCTTTGATAAAATCCAAAGAATCTGCAATGTCATTGGTCTTGATCTGGCATCTCCACTTTAGTCACTTTCTCACCACAGTAATGTAGCTTCCCTGTGACTTTCTATAAATACATTCATGGTAATTGTACTGATTAACTTTCCTCTATGGTACCTAGACTCTATGAATTTAAGCATAGTACTAGATTGACAGCAAGGTTTCATCACTTTACAGTTGAAATTGTTAGATGTAACTACAAGTTTGATACTAACAGTTTTTTTGCTCACACTTTTCAAATTCAGTCTCAATCATTATTTTCTGTCTTCTTCATGTCTGCTCTTTTATTGTTCACAGTAAATAACAATGGTTTTCTTTTTTTATATTCTTTCATATTTGCTAATCTTAGTGGCCTTGTGGCATTGCTTGGGTGAAATGATTAAAAAATAACACAACACAAATGAAAAGAAACATGCACAGCATTGAATGAAGAAAAGTAATAATGTTTAAATTACAATGAAAATTCATTTTATGCAGGGTCCAAGAACAAAAGATATTCCTCAGGTACTTTGTCCTAGAACTAATAGAACTAAAACATCACCCTAAGAGTAACAATTGGTATCTGGGATGTGTGCTTTCTTTCATATTTTCCTGCTCTTCAAAATTAGAAATATCCTCCAAGAAGGGCTACATATAGCCAATTATTTTCTGAGAAACATCTTTCACTTTTTCAATGGCATTTTTGTCCACTGCTGAGCAGCTGACATACCAAATAGTAATGCAAATAACGGTAGAAGGTCATGAACAGCTCATTTTGTAATTTTTTTTTTTTTTTTTTTTTTTTGAGAATTCTCAGTAAATATAGTTGCTGCTTAAAAGCTTCTGTTTAAAAATGGGAGATTTATTAAAACACAAGTATCCACTAAAAATAATTGCTGATATAATAAAAATAACTGGATTAAAAATAAATCCATTAATTATTTAGAAATTGCTTTATTTATGTTTTGGATACAAATTCAAACAGATATGGGCTTTCAAGATCTGAATGAAGGGATGTGTATTCTTTAAAAGAGTAAATAGAAACTTGTTGGACTCTGATGTTCTCTGTGGCTGAGTGGTCTAGAGCACACCAAATCAGACAGTACTTTCTCCTACAAAGTGGGGTGCTGGTTTGAACTCTGCCAAAGGACACATTTCCTTTATGAAGTTTTCTGAAGTGTGCAGACCAGTAGATGTAATAATACTCTGTCTATATTTTTGTGATGAGGTATTTTAATTATTTACATTATTTACACTATTGTCCTCATCTTTATTGCCATATTCATGATGATTCCAATCACCTGAAGAAGGCTAGAGCATACAATGGCAAAAACAAAGTGAATATGACAAAGATGTCGGCAACAGTCCAACAATGTAAATAATCTATGTAATACATACTGTTTTAAAAATGGGGTGTCTATTCAAACAAGGGTATCCACTAAAAATAATGTTTGAAATAATAAGATAAAGGGGTTATTGAATTCTTTTGCATATATTCTGGAAAGATAATCAGATTACAGCAAAAACAATGCCAAAATTTGCATGCAATTATGGTCACCCATTCCACAACTACATCCATTACATTTAGGGTTGCCAATTGCCTTGCAAAATGTGGAATTTCTCTGCATTTCTTATATCAAACTGCATGTCCAGAGTTAATGATGCAGGACATGTTTTTGTTTCACTTTTTAAGAATCAATGGTTCTTTTTAAAAATTACACATTAATGTTCCTATTTTTTTTTAAAGATGTACTTAATAAACATGAATGATGATAAAATAAATGAATGAATGATGATAAAATAAATAAACATGAATAATAAATGCAAAACTTACTTTCCCCCTCTCTCTCCTCCTCACTTTCAATTTTACAATTCCTATCATTCAAAAATATCAAACAGATTTAATTCAGCTTTACAAGTCTGTGGATCCCTGTTTGAGAACCTGTCCTCAGGGTCTGCAGCTCCCTGGTTAGGAACTCGTCACCTCATAATTCCATATTTTCATTTTAGGGAATTGGCAACCCTAATTAAATTACTTTAATAATTCACTTTCACAAAACTCTGATTTCTCTGCTATTAACTCATGGATTCTCTGTTCTTCTGGCGAACCCACGGCAATAACACTTATTTCAATGTCAAAGAATAGCAAACATTCTCTTGAATAAACCACTTGTATTCCTTACCCACATACTTTATGATTTATCTTACTATAAACATTGCTAGCATAACTATAGATTAAATTTCTGTTATTATTTTCATAAGGTGTTACTTTTGGTTTTGAAAAAAAATATTTTTACTTGATAATTACAATAAAATATGTTAATTTATATGATTTTTATAAGCTTTTAATGGTTTTTATTTTTACTTTTGTAATTTCCAGATGAAATAAGTTAATTTTAATTTTTGTAATTATTTCTTTGTCAAGGTTTTAGAACAAATGATTAAAAAAAATTAAATTAGAGCTCATGTAATGAAAGCTTTTTTCAACTACATTTATTGTGTGTCATTGGATGGCAATATGGTCAATTATTTAAAACATTTTCTTTCCCACTATTAGACCTAAGTTCTAACCTCACCATGGTCAATTTGTTTGGAAGGTGACTTCTTGATGTTATCAGCCTGGGAAATCAATCTCAGAATAGGGGACCACCCACACAGCATTTGGGTGATCAGTTTTTTTCTTAAAAGACTCTACATTTACAGCTATCTAAAATCACTAACAAATTTTTATGTTTGCTCATTCAAAGGCAGGCTGGAGACAGGATTCCTGAAAAATCCTGGTCATTAAATTTACGCGAAAATGGGATGGAGACAAGATTCCTGAGAAACCCTGGTCATTAAATTGACTTAAAAGGAAAAAAGAATCTCTCCACTCATCTCCTGAGAAATTGCATTGCAACAAAAGCTTCCAATTTATTTTGTGATGGAAAATTAAAAAACATATTGTTGCCTATAAAAATGAGATAACATTAACTTTTAGTATTGACACACTTTTTCAAAATAAATATACGAGTCTATTTTTTCATAGCTTTATATATCTAAGAATATAATTTTATTTTGTTTCATTTAAACCAATTTCCTTTTCTTTATTGGATTTTTACCACACTGTTTTAGCTACTATACTCTCTGGCCACCTTTGGATATCTATTGTATTTTGGACATCTAACCACTTAACATTTCTTTACAGATAAAGTAAACCTGAAATGATCCTACTCTATGCAGATACCTCATCAAAGTAAAACTGTTGCTGTAAGAAAATATCAAGAACTGAGAGCACAACATTCCATGCAATTAGGGAAAATTGAATGAAATTAGCCAGATTTTAAAAATAAAATTTGAAGAACATAAGAAAGCTGTCATATATATAAAAATTCATAATTATATATATGTGGAAAGAGAGAGGGCAAAATTAAACTCTGTTGAAGTGACTTATAATAATAGACAGAGAATAATAACATTAAAAAATTAAAGGAGCAATATATAAGGGCTAATGTTTATTGGTCATCTATCAGCCAATCAGCATTTGCTATGCTCATTACTTCAGACCAATCAGATCTTACCATTTTATTTTTATCAAATGAAAGCTTGACAACTAGAAGATTTCTTGAAAACACAAGTATCTGATTTCATTTTGAATCTTTAGCTCTTTTCCAGCTGGTGAAATGAAACAATGTTATACTTTTGGACATTTATGCTTTGTGTACATTTAAAAAAATACATCTGGATATAACTATTGGCAGCAAGGAAAATGGCTATTTAATGATGCAATCTGAGAATATTTATCAAGTATTGCAATAAAAAATAAAACAAATCTATTTGTTGAGAAATTTTCCATGGCAATATCCACAGCATCAGAGAAATCCAAAGTCTCTGTAGATGAGACCATAAACAGCTCTATTGTGGTAATGCAATTCTGCATGTCACTGCACTAGTTGTGATAACATCAAAGGCCTGCTGTATGCGAATACACCAACACTCACTATTTTCCACAGATTTGTCTCAATAGCCAATATTAGGGTCGTGATTCTTGTCAACAAAACAAAAGCAACAAATGCTTTTTCAAGACACTTGTTAGGTCGGGAAGTAACAAAAAAAATATGATTTCTCATTCAGACAGCAATGTCTTCCTTCTGTTACAAGAAAGCAAACGTTTTCTAACTGACTTCTCACTAAGTTCTGGACATGGAAAACAAACCTCTACACATTCACTGTCTAGCTCTTCACTTACCATCCAATTCATTATATAGATACTGGCTGGGGGACCTACCACCCTGACATGTTTTGGGTGGTCAGTCTTTCAAAATAACCTACTTTTATGGCTATATAAAAAACACTAACAAAATTTTATGTTCAACAATTCAAAGGTAGGCTAGAGACAAGATTCCTGAAAAACCCTGGTCAATAAATTTACTCAAAGATGGGCTGAAGACAATATTCCTGCGAAACCCTACTCATTAAATTGAGTTAAAAGGAAAAAGAATCTATCTATTTATCTTTTAAGGATGTGTGAGAAATCATATTGCTACACTATCATAACTGTCCTGAGTAAGACGATAAACTACATCCAGCAGCAAAGCTTCTGATCAAGAGGTTTTCAGGAGCATGGAATAACCTGTTAATTGCTGGTGTTCCCAGATCCACCCTGACCTGGGGTGGTAGCACCTGTTAGGGCCCCAGCTATGGGCAAATAGTTAACCCCAAAACTGGTGTAAAAATGGGTTTTAATACCAGGAATACTTTGTAAAAATGAACAGCATGTCAGGAGATATATAATGAATACATATTCTAATAAACTGTAGGAACCTTGGCCCTATACGTCAACGATTCTATGACATTTCTAGTCTAGAGGAACTTTTCAAGGAGATAAAAGTAGAGACTATCTTAGTTTACTTGAAGGAGGTTGGTCTATACCACAATTTAGAGTACTAAATAACTCTTTTCTAAAGGTGTAACTAGAGAGTGATGGAACCAGTGACTGAAAGAATTGCTTACAAGCCATATATTTAAAATCTATATTTTCAGTATTGAATAACCTTCAGAATTGATATCCTGTTACAACAGAAAAATCAATCCCTCAAACTTTCCGATGAAATTATTTGGTCAAATGGATAGTTGGAAAATTTGTCTGTTTTATAGTTATAAACTGTTTAAATCTTTTGATCAGTAGATCATACATACACTTCAGTATCAGATGAGAATTAAAAAAATGAATTTGATGTTCCAGAAACATCATACAAATACTGCCAGTGAATCTCACTTAGTTCATTGTAAGGTCACAAATACAGTGCCTAGGCCAAGAAAAAAGTTCTTAAAACTCACAGGTATAAACACGAGATGTGATGTAGGATTTTTTTTTTTACAGCAAGGTTCATCCATTACAGACCTGTTGTAGAGGTTTACATTAGGAGGCCATTTGTGTGTATAGGTGTAGAAGATAATGATTAACCTGAGCTTTGAACAGGTTAAGATTGTAGTGATCAGGTAAACATCTTGTTGGGAGTTGTTTTACTGATTCAGATCAATGTTTGACATTGCAAAATACAATAAACAACCAAGTGATGCTGGAGAGCACAATTACCAAAAATCTTTAGATTAAATAATTTATACTAATATTTTCTATTACAGAAGGAATGAAGGATATGGTCCTAGTACAAGGTGCTAAAGGAACTCAACCATCCAATGATTATAAGGTTAGTGATCTGTTTCTTTTATAGATTGTTGTGGAGTAAATAAGACACCCCCCCCCAGTAACACAAATGAACTAAGCAAGATGCTTTAAATAAAGAACTCAAAGTGAGTCAGTAAAAGACAAAGAATTGATGATGTCATGGCAAGTAGCTTAAGCAAGAAATAATATTATAACTGCTAGCAGTGAGTTACATCATAGATTCACTTGATAATTTACGAAGCAACAAACTTCCTGTAAAAAAAATTTAATACTGTCAGCTTTATTTAATTTGGCAAAATTGGTTATCCACTAGTCGAGTTCGCAATCTATGTCTGCAGGTGTTTAAGACAAAATGAGATTATTTTTTTCATTTGATTAATATTAATTTTTCATGTGACACATTTCATCTTTTAACACTTCATTGGACTACCAGTTCACACTCTTCTCCGGTCTTTTGAACAGGAGTAGAGGTTTATCCTTTGTTTCCTGTTTAGGATTAGGTTTCCAATTCCTTCTAAAGTCTACTTCAGTTCTATACTTCTAACATCTCCACCTAAAAACCTTAACTTTTATTTACTATCGAATTACTTTTTCTTTTATCAATAGGAGTAGATAGGTTCACACTCCTCCCCAGTTTCTTGAACAGGAGTAGAGGTTTATCCTTTGTTTCCTGTTTAGGACTGGGTTTCTGGTTCCTTCTAAGGCCTTTTCCTTTAAAAGGAAACAGTTAAATTCAGACCTTCTATTGTTTAAAATATGTAAGACATAAATTAATCCCAAACTAAAATAATATAAATAATAATTAAATTATATTAAAAAACTTAACAATAATAACATTTAATCACTTTCATTTCATTTATTAAACATTAAATTACATCACTTAGCTACTTCCATAATTTACCTTGACTTTCAATTAGCCTGAAGTATGATTATGAGCATTCTTAAATTTAAAAATTCTGAAAAACTAACATTTTTACTTGTTTATAAATACTTATTGCAAAATAAAATCATTACATGCCCACAACAAAAATGTAATGTCAAAAGGACAGTTTTTCCTTTGACACCTCTACTATTTTAACTACCTTCACTCCTCAGCAATGTTTATTGTTTTAAAAAGTGATGATTATACATTTTTTTGTTCTTGAGAATTGACAATAAAAGTAATAAACACTATTTGATAGTTTATTTATACTATTTATTTATTAGATTGTTTATTGGAATGGTTAGCAAAACATGAGCAAATTAGCAATTGATCCAAACTTTATAAAATGGTAAATAGTAAGAATTTCCTTATAGTCAGTTCATATATTTTAATAATTTAATAAATGTTTATAAATTTATGAATAAAAATTATTTTTATATTTCTTTCTTTAAAAATTGATAAATGATAAATATTGCATTGCATTAATCTTAGTACAATTGTATTAACTTTTATAATGTAAATGATATAACAATATATAATTTTGTATAATTTTATATATCAACAAACAGTATTTAGAAAAAATATGACAAACTGGAAAGGTTTTTTTTGTGATGTGTTTCAATAAAATCTTAACGGATGAAGCATGCCACAAAAAAACCTTTCCAGTTTGTCATATATACATACATACATACATACACATATATACATACATACACATATACACATACATACATACACATACATACATACATACACATATATACATACATACACATATTAATGATTAATACAACATGTCATAAAATAAAAAACTTTCCAGTTTGTCATAATTTTTTTTGTTATAAATTCTCAAGAATAAGAAAAAATGTATAAATTTACTTTCATCATATGTTCAGGTTTTATTACAATTTTAATCATCGCTTTTTAAAATGATAAACATTGTTGAGGAGTGAAGGTAGTTAAAAATAATAGCGGTGTCAAGGAAAAAAATGTCCTTTTGACACATCACATTTTTATGTAGGCACGAAGGTCCAAGGTAGCAAATAAATTGGTATTATGCAACTATATTATTTTTTCATTTTATTGGTAGGTTACTGCAACTTATGCTGATGGTTTTCGAGCTACAGCAGTTGCATGTGTTGGGGGACCTCGCAGTGAAGAGAAAGCAACAAAAACAGCTGATGCTATTTTAGAAAGGTAAAAAGAAAAATATATATAACTTTTGTTCTAATATAAACTGGAAAATTGTTTTTAAGTAAATGATATTTGATAAAAAAAAGAAAATTGTGTAAAAATATTAATAAATATAAAGTTACTAAAATCCTAGGAGAGATTCCAGAAATTTTTTTTTTTTTTCAATAAGGTTCACTTTGTATGAGGCCTGGGGAGCACTCAAGGTAGAGGGTTATGATAAGGAGTAGTTTATATGGATAGGATGAACAGATAATGGTTTACCCTTCTTTTAAACAGGTAAAGATTGTAGCGATTGGGGAAACATCCTCTAGGGAGTCTGTTCCATAGGGCAGGAGTTCACGGGAAGAATCTGTTTGAGTGGAAGTTACTTCTTGCCAATAGAATACAGAAGAAATGTGGGTGGTTTGTGACTATGTAAGTGGTATGGAGGGTCCTAGGTCAGAAGTGCTTTTAAATTATACTTTTTTTTAATCATTTTACCTCAAGCAAAGCCGGAATGCCACTGGTATGCAGGGAGTTACAGAGAGTGAAAGTGAGAGAAAAGACTGGATATAAGGGGGATTGGAGAGTGAAAGTGAGAGAAAGGACTGGATATAAGGGGGATTGGAGAGTGAAAGTGAGAGAAAGGACTGGATATAAGGGAGTTACAGAGAGTGAAAGTGAGAGAAAAGATTGGATATAAGGGGGATTGGAGAGTGAAAGTGAGAGAAAGGACTGGATATAAGGGAGATTGGAGAGTGAAAGTGAGAGAAAGGACTGGATATAAGGGGGATTGGAGAGTGAAAGTGAGAGAAAGGACTGGATATAAGGGAGTTACAGAGAGTGAAAGTGAGAGAAAAGATTGGATATAAGGGGGATTGGAGAGTGAAAGTGAGAGTAAAGACTGGATATAAGGGGGATTGGAGAGTGAAAGTGAGAGAAAGGACTGGATATAAGGGAGTTACAGAGAGTGAAAGTGAGAGAAAAGATTGGATATAAGGGGGATTGGAGAGTGAAAGTGAGAGAAAGGACTGGATATAAGGGAGATTGGAGAGTGAAAGTGAGAGAAAGGACTGGATATAAGGGGGATTGGAGAGTGAAAGTGAGAGAAAGGACTGGATATAAGGGAGTTACAGAGAGTGAAAGTGAGAGAAAAGATTGGATATAAGGGGGATTGGAGAGTGAAAGTGAGAGTAAAGACTGGATATAAGGGGGATTGGAGAGTGAAAGTGAGAGAAAGGACTGGATATAAGGGAGTTACAGAGAGTGAAAGTGAGAGAAAAGATTGGATATAAGGGGGATTGGAGAGTGAAAGTGAGAGTAAAGACTGGATATAAGGGGGATTGGAGAGTGAAAGTGAGAGTAAAGACTGGATATAAGGGGGATTGGAGAGTGAAAGTGAGAGTAAAGACTGGATATAAGGGGGATTGGAGAGTGAAAGTGAGAGAAAGGACTGGATATAAGGGAGTTACAGAGAGTGAAAGTGAGAGAAAAGATTGGATATAAGGGGGATTGGAGAGTGAAAGTGAGAGAAAAGATTGGATATAAGGGGGATTGGAGAGTGAAAGTGAGAGAAAAGATTGGATATAAGGGGGATTGGAGAGTGAAAGTGAGAGTAAAGACTGGATATAAGGGGGATTGGAGAGTGAAAGTGAGAGAAAAGATTGGATATAAGGGGGATTGGAGAGTGAAAGTGAGAGTAAAGACTGGATATAAGGGAGATTGGAGAGTGAAAGTGAGAGAAAAGACTGGATATAAGGGGGATTGGAGAGTGAAAGTGAGAGAAAAGACTGGATATAAGGGAGATTGGAGAGTGAAAGTGAGAGAAAAGACTGGATATAAGGGGGATTGGAGAGTGAAAGTGAGAGAAAAGACTGGATATAAGGGAGATTGGAGAGTGAAAGTGAGAGAAAAGACTGGATATAAGGGGGATTGGAGAGTGAAAGTGAGAGAAAAGACTGGATATAAGGGAGATTGGAGAGTGAAAGTGAGAGAAAAGACTGGATATAAGGGAGATTGGAGAGTGAAAGTGAGAGAAAAGACTGGATATAAGGGAGATTGGAGAGTGAAAGTGAGAGAAAGGACTGGATATAAGGGGGATTGGAGAGTGAAAGTGAGAGAAAGGACTGGATATAAGGGAGATTGGAGAGTGAAAGTGAGAGAAAGGACTGGATATAAGGGGGATTGGAGAGTGAAAGTGAGAGAAAGGACTGGATATAAGGGAGTTACAGAGAGTGAAAGTGAGAGAAAAGATTGGATATAAGGGAGATTGGAGAGTGAAAGTGAGAGAAAGGACTGGATATAAGGGGGATTGGAGAGTGAAAGTGAGAGAAAGGACTGGATATAAGGGAGTTACAGAGAGTGAAAGTGAGAGAAAAGATTGGATATAAGGGGGATTGGAGAGTGAAAGTGAGAGTAAAGACTGGATATAAGGGGGATTGGAGAGTGAAAGTGAGAGAAAGGACTGGATATAAGGGAGTTACAGAGAGTGAAAGTGAGAGAAAAGATTGGATATAAGGGGGATTGGAGAGTGAAAGTGAGAGAAAAGATTGGATATAAGGGGGATTGGAGAGTGAAAATGAGAGAAAAGATTGGATATAAGGGGGATTGGAGAGTGAAAGTGAGAGTAAAGACTGGATATAAGGGGGATTGGAGAGTGAAAGTGAGAGAAAAGATTGGATATAAGGGGGATTGGAGAGTGAAAGTGAGAGTAAAGACTGGATATAAGGGAGATTGGAGAGTGAAAGTGAGAGAAAAGACTGGATATAAGGGGGATTGGAGAGTGAAAGTGAGAGAAAAGACTGGATATAAGGGAGATTGGAGAGTGAAAGTGAGAGAAAAGACTGGATATAAGGGGGATTGGAGAGTGAAAGTGAGAGAAAAGACTGGATATAAGGGAGATTGGAGAGTGAAAGTGAGAGAAAAGACTGGATATAAGGGGGATTGGAGAGTGAAAGTGAGAGAAAAGACTGGATATAAGGGAGATTGGAGAGTGAAAGTGAGAGAAAAGACTGGATATAAGGGAGATTGGAGAGTGAAAGTGAGAGAAAAGACTGGATATAAGGGGGATTGGAGAGTGAAAGTGAGAGAAAAGACTGGATATAAGGGGGATTGGAGAGTGAAAGTGAGAGAAAAGACTGGATATAAGGGAGATTGGAGAGTGAAAGTGAGAGAAAAGACTGGATATAAGGGGGATTGGAGAGTGAAAGTGAGAGAAAAGACTGGATATAAGGGAGATTGGAGAGTGAAAGTGAGAGAAAAGACTGGATATAAGGGGGATTGGAGAGTGAAAGTGTGAGAAAAGACTGGATATAAGGGGGATTGGAGAGTGAAAGTGAGAGAAAAGATTGGATATAAGGGAGATTGGAGAGTGAAAGTGAGAGAAAAGACTGGATATAAGGGAGATTGGAGAGTGAAAGTGAGAGAAAAGACTGGATATAAGGGGGATTGGAGAGTGAAAGTGAGAGAAAAGACTGGATATAAGGGGGATTGGAGAGTGAAAGTGAGAGAAAAGACTGGATATAAGGGGGATTGGAGAGTGAAAGTGAGAGAAAAGACTGGATATAAGGGAGATTGGAGAGTGAAAGTGAGAGAAAAGACTGGATATAAGGGGGATTGGAGAGTGAAAGTGAGAGAAAAGACTGGATATAAGGGGGATTGGAGAGTGAAAGTGAGTGAAAAGACTGGATATAAGGGAGATTGGAGAGTGAAAGTGTGAGTAAAGACTGGATATAAGGGGGATTGGAGAGTGAAAGTGAGAGAAAAGACTGGATATAAGGGGGATTGGAGAGTGAAAGTGTGAGTAAAGATTGGATATAAGGGGCATTGGAGTGAAAGTGAGAGAAAAGACTGGATATAAGGCGGATTGGAGAGTGAAAGTGAGAGAAAAGACTGGATATAAGGCGGATTGGAGAGTGAAAGTGAGAGAAAAGACTGGATATAAGGCGGATTGGAGAGTGAAAGTGAGAGAAAAGACTGGATATAAGGGGGATTGGAGAGTGAAAGTGAGAGAAAAGACTGGATATAAGGGGGATTGGAGAGTGAAAGTGAGAGAAAAGACTGGATATAAGGGGGATTGGAGAGTGAAAGTGAGAGAAAAGACTGGATATAAGGGGGATTGGAGAGTGAAAGTGAGAGAAAAGACTGGATATAAGGGGGATTGGAGAGTGAAAGTGAGAGAAAAGACTGGATATAAGGGGGATTGGAGAGTGAAAGTGAGAGAAAAGACTGGATATAAGGGAGATTGGAGAGTGAAAGTGAGAGAAAAGACTGGATATAAGGGGGATTGGAGAGTGAAAGTGAGAGAAAAGACTGGATATAAGGGGGATTGGAGAGTGAAAGTGAGTGAAAAGACTGGATATAAGGGAGATTGGAGAGTGAAAGTGTGAGTAAAGATTGGATATAAGGGGGATTGGAGAGTGAAAGTGAGAGAAAAGACTGGATATAAGGGGGATTGGAGAGTGAAAGTGTGAGTAAAGATTGGATATAAGGGGCATTGGAGAGTGAAAGTGAGAGAAAAGACTGGATATAAGGCGGATTGGAGAGTGAAAGTGAGAGAAAAGACTGGATATAAGGGGGATTGGAGAGTGAAAGTGAGAGAAAAGACTGGATATAAGGGGGATTGGATAGTGAATGTGAGAGAAAAGACTGGATATAAGGGGGATTGGAGAGTGAAAGTGAGAGAAAAGACTGGATATAAGGGGGATTGGAGAGTGAAAGTGAGAGAAAAGACTGGATATAAGGGGGATTGGAGAGTGAAAGTGAGAGAAAAGACTGGATATAAGGGAGATTGGAGAGTGAAAGTGAGAGAAAAGACTGGATATAAGGGGGATTGGAGAGTGAAAGTGAGAGAAAAGACTGGATATAAGGGAGATTGGAGAGTGAAAGTGAGAGAAAAGACTGGATATAAGGGGGATTGGAGAGTGAAAGTGAGAGAAAAGACTGGATATAAGGGGGATTGGAGAGTGAAAGTGAGAGAAAAGACTGGATATAAGGGGGATTGGAGAGTGAAAGTGAGAGAAAAGACTGGATATAAGGGGGATTGGAGAGTGAAAGTGAGAGAAAAGACTGGATATAAGGGGGATTGGAGAGTGAAAGTGAGAGAAAAGACTGGATATAAGGGAGATTGGAGAGTGAAAGTGAGAGAAAAGACTGGATATAAGGGGGATTGGAGAGTGAAAGTGAGAGAAAAGACTGGATATAAGGGGGATTGGAGAGTGAAAGTGAGTGAAAAGACTGGATATAAGGGAGATTGGAGAGTGAAAGTGTGAGTAAAGATTGGATATAAGGGGGATTGGAGAGTGAAAGTGAGAGAAAAGACTGGATATAAGGGGGATTGGAGAGTGAAAGTGTGAGTAAAGATTGGATATAAGGGGCATTGGAGAGTGAAAGTGAGAGAAAAGACTGGATATAAGGCGGATTGGAGAGTGAAAGTGAGAGAAAAGACTGGATATAAGGGGGATTGGAGAGTGAAAGTGAGAGAAAAGACTGGATATAAGGGGGATTGGAGAGTGAAAGTGAGAGAAAAGACTGGATATAAGGGGGATTGGAGAGTGAAAGTGAGAGAAAAGACTGGATATAAGGGGGATTGGAGAGTGAAAGTGAGAGAAAAGACTGGATATAAGGGAGATTGGAGAGTGAAAGTGAGAGAAAAGACTGGATATAAGGGGGATTGGAGAGTGAAAGTGAGAGAAAAGACTGGATATAAGGGGGATTGGAGAGTGAAAGTGAGAGAAAAGACTGGATATAAGGGGGATTGGAGAGTGAAAGTGAGAGAAAAGACTGGATATAAGGGAGATGGAGAGTGAAAGTGAGAGAAAAGACTGGATATAAGGGGGATTGGAGAGTGAAAGTGAGAGAAAAGACTGGATATAAGGGAGATTGGAGAGTGAAAGTAAGAGAAAAGACTGGATATAAGGGGGATTGGAGAGTGAATGTGAGAGAAAAGACTGGATATAAGGGAGATTGGAGAGTGAAAGTGAGAGAAAAGACTGGATATAAGGCGGATTGGAGAGTGAAAGTGAGAGAAAAGACTGGATATAAGGCGGATTGGAGAGTGAAAGTGAGAGAAAAGACTGGATATAAGGGGGATTGGAGAGTGAAAGTGAGAGAAAAGACTGGATATAAGGGGGATTGGAGAGTGAAAGTGAGAGAAAAGACTGGATATAAGGGAGATTGGAGAGTGAAAGTGTGAGTAAAGATTGGATATAAGGGGGATTGGAGAGTGAAAGTGAGAGAAAAGACTGGATATAAGGCGGATTGGAGAGTGAAAGTGAGAGAAAGGACTGGATATAAGGGGGATTGGAGAGTGAAAGTGTGAGTAAAGATTGGATATAAGGGGGATTGGAGAGTGAAAGTGAGAGAAAAGACTGGATATAAGGCGGATTGGAGAGTGAAAGTGAGAGAAAGGACTGGATATAAGGGGGATTGGAGAGTGAAAGTGAGAGAAAAGACTGGATATAAGGGGGATTGGAGAGTGAAAGTGAGAGAAAAGACTGGATATAAGGGAGATTGGAGAGTGAAAGTGAGAGAAAAGACTGGATATAAGGGGGATTGGAGAGTGAAAGTGTGAGTAAAGATTGGATATAAGGGGGATTGGAGAGTGAAAGTGAGAGAAAAGATTGGATATAAGGGGGATTGGAGAGTGAAAGTGAGAGAAAAGACTGGATATAAGGGGGATTGGAGAGTGAAAGTGAGAGAAAAGACTGGATATAAGGCGGATTGGAGAGTGAATGTGAGAGAAAAGACTGGATATAAGGGGGATTGGAGAGTGAAAGTGAGAGAAAAGACTGGATATAAGGCGGATTGGAGAGTGAAAGTGAGAGAAAAGACTGGATATAAGGCGGATTGGAGAGTGAATGTGAGAGAAAAGACTGGATATAAGGCGGATTGGAGAGTGAAAGTGAGAGAAAAGACTGGATATAAGGCGGATTGGAGAGTGAATGTGAGAGAAAAGACTGGATATAAGGCGGATTGGAGAGTGAATGTGAGAGAAAAGACTGGATATAAGGGAGATTGGAGAGTGAAAGTGAGAGAAAAGACTGGATATAAGGCGGATTGGAGAGTGAAAGTGAGAGAAAAGACTGGATATAAGGCGGATTGGAGAGTGAAAGTGAGAGAAAAGACTGGATATAAGGGGGATTGGAGAGTGAAAGTGAGAGAAAAGACTGGATATAAGGCGGATTGGAGAGTGAATGTGAGAGAAAAGACTGGATATAAGGGGGATTGGAGAGTGAAAGTGAGAGAAAAGACTGGATATAAGGCGGATTGGAGAGTGAGAGTGAGAGAAAAGACTGGATATAAGGCGGATTGGAGAGTGAAAGTGAGAGAAAAGACTGGATATAAGGGGGATTGGAGAGTGAAAGTGAGAGAAAAGACTGGATATAAGGGGGATTGGAGAGTGAAAGTGAGAGAAAAGACTGGATATAAGGGGGATTGGAGAGTGAAAGTGAGAGAAAAGACTGGATATAAGGGGGATTGGAGAGTGAAAGTGAGAGAAAAGACTGGATATAAGGGAGATTGAGGAAAGGATAAAGAGAAATGGGATTCAAGATAGATGGTTATTGACATTGCATTTAGATTTTTGAAGATTGTAGCTCTCAGAGGAACAAGTAAATGGAAGTAATTTCCACAGGTGGGAAGTACGAGAAAAGAAACTGTTGGAGCAAAAGTGACGATTATATTTAACTATTTCAACAGTAAAAGGGTTGGACCTTGATCCCAATCTAGTAGCACGCTTAAATTCATGTAATCGAGACACCAGGAAAAAATGCTTGTTGTCAGTTACTAGCAGAGATATTCAGCACTTACCTGACAAAAAAATCTTCAAGTATAAATATACCAGAAAAAATGTTCTTTAATAAACTTCTTACTATAAAATTAAAAAAATATTTACTTGCTCATGAAAATGTAGATGTTAGTGAATAGAACGTGACTATAAGTAAATCATGGGGGAGAGTCAAATTGAAGTGAGCCATTTTCAGAGATATAATCCCTTATTTGCACTTATATTTAGACTATTTTTCTCATCTTTGTTGTTGTTATCAGAACATTTTGGCCAGTGAGCAATCCCGCCTTCCCCAGGTGTATATTAATCTGGGTAACTTTCAGGGAATTCTAAACTGAACCTTTATTTAATCTACTGGGGTAGACTGTTCTCATTCCCCTACAGCTTTTGCAAGGGGTGAGACAATTTGTGAAATCAGAAAATATTTTTGTATTTTATACTAAAATCAGTATCTAAATCAACTTTTAGCAACAAATTGTTTCATTTGACTAGAAATGGCTTACTATTATTTTTGATGATCTCTGGTTACCTTGAACGATTACAGGAGTCAAGGGCTTATGGCCATATTACTGAAGTTAAGCAACATCAAGCATTGTCAGTACCAAGATGGTGGTGTAATGGATAATGGCTTGGAATTGGAAATTGGAGAGCCAAGTTCCAATTTCAGTCAGATTTGTTATATTTACTTATGAGCAAATACTCTTGGGAAAGGTATGAATCTACCTTTTCTCTCCCCCCCCCCACACACACACTCCCAACTATGGGTTAAATAGTAAGACTTGTATCCGTAAATCATTATCTCCAGAAAATTCTTACAAAATCAAAAATTGTTTTCTGGCTTTAAAAAAACCTGCAAAAATTGTTTTCTGGCTTAAAAAAAACCCTGCAAAAGATGGATAACCCCAAAAAGCAATCAATCATTGGAGTCATCTTCAATTAACCTATTTCACAATTGGATGTTTTCTAAGTCTTTATGCCAAATATTAGTACAATGGACCTTTGATTATGGTATAGATACACTAAGAAATGCTTCCAATGTACATATGAATATAAAATATATTAAAATATTTTAGGTTTTAACCTTTATCACTCTGTATGTGACTTCATTTACTGTACAAAAAGTTTATCCTTCCACTGAAGGTGATTGCGATCCCTGACCAATAGTTCTGTTGTCATATCCTGCTATGGCAACAGAAAACAACTTTGAGTGAAATTGACAATAAGTATACTGCATCTGAGAGGCTTTGAAAAAGAATGCATGTGAAAAAGAAAGTAATATTAATAATGCAGGGTGCTAAAGGTTAAATAAAGCTTTACTGAACATTTACTCAATTTAATCATTTTACTCTTTCCTATGTATATTTTTAAATGTATATACTGTATGATTTCTGTGTATAAGATGACCTTTAAATCCCCAAAATCTCCCTTAAAAATTGGAGGTCGTTTTATACTACAATTCTAAAAAAGAAACCTTAAATTATGAGTGATGTTTGTCAGTAGGCTAACCTCAGCCTTGGTGCGATAAACAATTATGTACATAAAAAGATTCCTGATATCAAATAAACTGATAATAAAAGTAATAAAACAATTTCTACCTTATATATTACTGGCATAACTTCATAATAAATTGCCTATTCGAAGAATAATTCCATATCAATGAAATCAACTTGTATCCATGCAAGTTCATATTAAAAATGTTTTCTACTAATTTTTACAATATGATTTATTTTTGTTGGATTTTACAGATGCAGAAAAATATTCAAAAAGCTAAATTTGGCTGATTTTACTAAAGTCCATGTGGAACTCTTGGGATCAGAACCATATACATCTTGCCCTCAGGTTAAGTAAAATTATTCTGGAAAAAAACATTTTTTTTATGAAACAGTTTTAGAAATTTTAATAATTATAAATATTTTTTATTCATAAGCCAATATAAAAGCAATTAAAATAATTTTTATCCATAAGCCACTATACAAAGAAGTAAAATATTTTTTTATTCATGAGCCACTATAAAAGCAAATAAAATAATTTTTTATCGATAAAGCTCTATAAATGCAAGTAAAATACTTTTAAATCCATAAGGTAGTTAAAATATTTTTGTCCTTTTGCCTCTATACAAACAATTAAAATATTTTTGTCCTTTTGCCTCTATACAAACAATTAAAATATTTTTGTCCTTTTGCCTCTATACAAACAATTAAAATATTTTTGTCCTTTTGCCTCTATACAAACAAGTAAAATACTTTTTTTATCTATAAGCCACTATAAATCTAAGTAAAATAATTTTGTAAGCATAATCTAATCTCCTTATGTTTAATCTGCTTTTATGGACGTGTAGTAGAACTGCAAAACAATAACAGTTTCAACTATTAACAAGAATTTACTATTACTATTTCAAATATGTTAAAAGGGGTACAAAATTTAATAATTGCACTTAAAACAGATATATTAAAGCAACAGAAAAGAATAACAAAAAAATTTAGATTACTGTAAAGTGCTGATATTGGAAATCAAATAAATTAACAAAAAAGAAAAACAAAGAAATTGTTTGTCAGCAAGTTCAATTATAATCAACAATACCAATGACAAGATGTAATAAATGCATAAACATTAATGGCTAATTATACTTTACTCTAGAAACCACTCTTTTTGCTTACAGAAAGATGGCTGTAAGGACTTAATATAAATTGACTTTAAGGCCTTAAGATGAAATCAAAGTTGGCGTTCCTCAATACTGAGGACATATCATGGTTATAGGATGGACACATTGATAGTTATTTAATAAATACTCAGCTATCACTGTCCCAAAAATATAGATTTTGATGCTTATATATTTATTATATAAAATGATGTTCTCTGGTGTTGTTGATTTTAATTACTGGGCACATTTCTTTTTCTGGATTGTGTTTTTGATTAGAAAGGAGCTACAAACTAAGCTGTTTTCTTTTCTTTCTTTTTTTGTTAATTTATTTACTTTTAAGTATTAACCACTTTACAATAATGCTATTATTGTGATTTTCCAAGTGTAACAGATGTGGCACAAGGCTGAAAGTAAGGGGCACCTAGTGAGGATCGAACTCACTACTCAGTTGTAATTGTTCTAGCAAGACATGCTTGCTAACCATTACACTGCCTTGAGGTGCCCTAATAATGTTTAAACATGTCCATTTTAATCAGTTATCTTTATTTTATTGTTTAAAATTTTATTTCACATTTTCTTTTTGTTTCTTAATAGCTTGTTCATATTTCACAATTATGTCAATGTTTTAGTCATAATTTTTTGATAATTTGATTTGCATTCTAAGAACACATTCAACAGAAACTGTTTTGGAGAGTTTGTATTATTTCATAATTTTTCAGAGTCAAAATTGCATTAATATTATCAACACTTACATAATTTTTCTTATCTTTCAAGTAATATTAATTGTATTCTATTAAAGAACCAATATATTCAACTATAAAACATTAACAATTTGAGACTGTCAAATTATTAAATATTTTAATATTCTTTCTTCTTAGGTTTCTTAAAAATGTATAAATACAGTCTACTTCATAAATAATAATCTAGCTTTTTAACCGCTTCCCCACCGATTATTTTAGGAAAAACATTTCATTTTCAGACAAATATTTTTATTTGTCTTTAACATAGTAACTAAAAACACTAAGGTACCTTGAAATACCCAAGTGGTGGCTAACATCTCTACTAGACATATAAGTTAACAACTGGACTCATTTCAAGCTCAAAACAGTATAAAAAGACTCAAGATCAATGTATAAACACATCTGTAGCTGGTTTTTTAATGTTATGTTTTGGATGTGTTCGTCCATGTTTGAAAAAGATACTTACAATAAAAACATTTATATATACATCTATACGAAGGAAGGAGTTAATAAAGAGCTTATCTCTCAGATATATTCCTACTATGGTTCAAAATATCTCTTAATACATTTACTATTATCAGAATTACAAATTTAGGATTATCCTTTTTATGCTGCTGTTTCAAAATTAAAAATCCAATTTAAAATAAAAACAATTCCATATGTTATGGATAAATTGATATTCTAAAATTGTTATTGGTTTTGTGAATTTTTTCCAATTAAAGTCTTGTTCTATTCACAGACAATTCCACGACAATTAGGACTCTGGTTAGCAGTTCAACATGATAATAAAACAGCCCTGGAGATTTTTGCTCGAGAGATTGCACCAGCTGGAACAGGAATGGGTATGTATTGAGAATAATAGGATTGGTAGTTAATTTATTTGGAAAATTACTGGTTAATTTTCTTCATCATCATTATTAGTCCTTTGTCCAGCTGTAGTTGTAGGTTCACTGATACCAAATGGTTATTATACCAGACTAAAGAGCCATTGTATTAAAAAAATTATATATTTCTTTGAACTAAATAAGTATATCCTTTTTTAACTGGCTTATGACCACATCACATTGAAGCACCAGTTCCCTTATGATCACCAAAGTTAAGCAATGCTGATCCTGGTTAGTAACTACACAGGTGACTGCTTAGGAATACTAGGTGCTGTAAGCTTATATATACAGGCAGTATAATGGCTCAGAATTGTTTATCAGAGAACTGAAAGAATATTTTCTGGTTTTAAATAACCTGCACAAGGTTGATAAGTCATAAAAATGAATCAATCAACAATTTTTTTTTAACTGAAGCTGTACATGGATAATCTTGAATAATTCTTAGCATGTCATTTTGTAAAGAGAAGAGTTAATATGAATGTATTTCTCTTATCAGTAATTTTGTTTGACTGGAAATGTTTAATCTGGATCCATTATGAACTTTATGCAGAAATAGTTTCCATTGTTTGGTCCTTTCCAAATAAGACTGTACACAAAATAAGACAAACATTTCTGCTTGAAATCAAAGCTCAGCATCTCATTTTGTAAAGAGAAGAGTTAATATGAATGTATTTCTCTAATCAGTAATTTTGTTTGATGAGAAATGTTTAATCTGGATCCATTATGAACTTTATACAGAAATAGTTTCCATTGTTTAGTCCTTTCCAAATAAGACTGTACACAAAATAAGACAAACATTTCTGCTTGAAATCAAAGCTCAGCATCTCATTTTGTAAAGAGAAGAGTTAATATGAATGTATTTCTCTTATCAGTAATTTTGTTTGATGAGAAATGTTTAATCTGGATCCATTATGAACTTTATACAGAAATAGTTTCCATTGTTTAGTCCTTTCCAAATAAGACTGTACACAAAATAAGACAAACATTTCTACTTGAAATCAAAGCTCAGCATCTCATTTTGTAAAGAGAAGAGTTAATATGAATGTATTTCTCTTATCAGTAATTTTGTTTGACTGGAAATGTTTAATCTGGATCCATTATGAACTTTATACAGAAATAGTTTCCATTGTTTAGTCCTTTCCGAATAAGACTGTACACAAAATAAGACAAACATTTCTGCTTGAAATCAAAGCTCAGCATCTCATTTTGTAAAGAGAAGAGTTAATATGAATGTATTTCTCTTATCAGTAATTTTGTTTGACTGGAAATGTTTAATCTGGATCCATTATGAACTTTATACAGAAATAGTTTCCATTGTTTAGTCCTTTCCAAATAAGACTGTACACAAAATAAGACAAACATTTCTGCTTGAAATCAAAGCTCAGCATCTCATTTTGTAAAGAGAAGAGTTAATATGAATGTATTTCTCTTATCAGTAATTTTGTTTGATGAGAAATGTTTAATCTGGATCCATTATGAACTTTATACAGAAATAGTTTCCATTGTTTAGTCCTTTCCGAATAAGACTGTACACAAAATAAGACAAACATTTCTGCTTGAAATCAAAGCTCAGCATCTCATTTTGTAAAGAGAAGAGTTAATATGAATGTATTTCTCTAATCAGTAATTTTGTTTGATGAGAAATGTTTAATCTGGATCCATTATGAACTTTATACAGAAATAGTTTCCATTGTTTAGTCCTTTCCAAATAAGACTGTACACAAAATAAGACAAACATTTCTGCTTGAAATCAAAGCTCAGCATCTCATTTTGTAAAGAGAAGAGTTAATATGAATGTATTTCTCTTATCAGTAATTTTGTTTGATGAGAAATGTTTAATCTGGATCCATTATGAACTTTATACAGAAATAGTTTCCATTGTTTAGTCCTTTCCAAATAAGACTGTACACAAAATAAGACAAACATTTCTGCTTGAAATCAAAGCTCAGCATTTTATTTTGTAAAGAGAAGAGTTAATATGAATGTATTTCTCTTATCAGTAATTTTGTTTGATGAGAAATGTTTAATACTCAATAATATATTTTTATCACACTTTTCACTTTGGAAACTCTCTTTGGGCTTATTGTTTACAGTCAAGTTTCATCTTAAAAAATTTAAATGCAATATCAATCATTATCTTCTGTCATCTTAATTTCTGTTCTTTTGTTATTCTTGTTTCTTAATAGTATTTTTCTTTTTCTTATATTCTTTTACACTTCAGTGGCGTCCTGCGTCTTGGTGGCTCTGTTGCCTTTCTTGGTGTGAAATGATTAAAAGAAATATATATGTTAAAATCATATTTCAGTAGTGTTGATATAGCCATTACAAACAGGCATGTTTTTAATTAGAGATACATAGAATAGTCTGCAAAGGTTTAATATATATGGTCTCTAATACTTTCAAATGAAAATCTGAATGAATATGACTGACTTACAACAGAATGCATGTCATTATTGTATCATAAAAATGATATATTTTGGCTTATACTCTCTTCCTGTTACTCAAGGGTTGTTGCCAGACAAAATGGGAAATTAGTCCTTATGATACAGATATCCCCTTTTAATTTTACTCAAATCATATGTGTACATGTATATTTTAATTCAATGATAGACCTAAAGATATTTCTATAAAACTAAAAAAAATTTTTAAATTTATTTATTACTGAATAATTTTCATACTGGCCATGACAATAAACTATATCTGGCAGCAAAGGTTTATGATCATTGATAAGTGTTGGTTGTGACTTGACCCAAAGAGCTGTGAGTTCAATACCTGGCCACAACAGAGGTGAACAAAGACTTGATGATGAACAAAGAGTTGATTTACTAATAGGAATTAACTGAAACTGAGATATCCAGAAAAGGCATGGCATGTGGAACTAGAACCACCATGTACTAAATAAAAGGGTTTGGTTCAAAATTCCAATGTATATCACCTGAAGAAGGCCAAAGCATACAATGGCCAAAATGTGAATATGACAATAAAGATGAGGGCAATAGTTCAAACAATGTAAATAGTGTAAATTGATGAGTTAATTTTACCTGAATGGTAGCATTTTGATCTCAGATGTTCATGACTATTGTCACATGATCTTTGTTCACTTTCAACTTGCTGTCAAATGAGTGTAACTCCTCTCATGTGTAAGAGGTTAAATTATACACTATTTACATTATTTGGACTATTGTCCTCATCTTTGTCGCCATATTTATTACAACGTTTTGGCCGTTGTATGCTCCGGCATTCTTCTGATGGTTGGAATGTTGAACTGAACCCTTTATTTTGCTCACTGGGGTTGACTATTCTAGTTCCACGTGCCATGTCTAATTGATGTCAGTTATCAGTTATCTCCTGTTAATTCCCCTCTCTAAGTTCTCCACCGCCTTAACCGGGTATTGAACTCACACTCTTTGGGACCTGTCACTGGATCTAACTAATGCCTTTATCCACTGTGCCATGTGTCTTTGTAAATAGTGTACATATTACCTCGTCTCAGAGATATAAACAGGTTAAATTATATTTTGATGACTCTGTATCTTTGTTTTTTGTTTTTTTTACTTTCACTTAATTTTGTAATGGGAGAGAGCTATGGAAGATTTATTCCCCCATTTACATTTTCCCCATTATGGGCATTATTAAATCTGTGATATAATAATACCATAATTCACAGACAGAATGGAATGGCTGAAAGGAAGAAGAATGACAAACACGCTTTGTTCTCAGAGAGACTTTTATATCATTAAAACATACACAAAACTATGTACACATATATATACACATGTCTTATGTGGAAAATAATATATCACATATATCTATGCAGCAAAGCAGAATGTATGGTGAAACAAAAATGAAGGGTCTTACATATAATGTGGAGATACTCCTGTGTCTGGAGAAGCCATGTTTAGGAGTCCAGATTCAAATGGGCTGGATTCATCTATGTCACAGGAGAGTACATATTCCACAAATGGGAAACACCTAGTCTTCGGTTTTCTCAAATTGGGGACTGCAAGCTAGAATGTCATTCTATATCTGGAAAAGATATATCCCCAAAGAGAATTGGCACTATGTGCTTGTAAGCTGCTGGGAAGCCCCAACCTGTGCCCCCTGGCACAGACTAAAAGAAAGCAACCTCATGTGGTGGCTGCTGTAAACAAACTGAATTTGACTGCTGCTTTTGTCACTGTATTAAGTGTTGTCACTAAGCAGTCCATCATATGACTCATATGAATTATCTCCCCCAAAGGGAGATAATTACCTTCTGTACCCTTACAATTTAATGTCATTTGTTCTTTGGGCATTTTTAATTTGCATAGCAAACATTTTTGTTCCAAATATAAATTTTAATTGTTAAATTTACATATTTTCTTACATATTTTTTAATAGGTAATATATTACATATAGTTAAATTAATACCTAAGAATCGTGTTAATTATACTATTGGAATAATTATGAAATAGAAAGAGTGAATTCAGTTACTTTTTTTTTTCAGCACCTGGATTAACCGGAATAGTTGGAGGAAGACCTCGAGTGTAAGATTAAAGTTTTGTTTCTCTACCCTCCCTCATTCTTTCAAATTATGGAAATTATTGGTTTTCCAATAGTCCCTTGCATTAGTGGCATTATCACATTGCTTGTGATGAATTCATTAAAAAAAATCTCTTCAGTGTTGATGAGCTTTTAGCTAATACTGCATTAAAAACAAAATTTATGAATGACAAATGTAAAAATATTTATTCATTTCTCTCTATTAGGTTGTTAGATAAATTTGTTCATTTTTTATCATTTATTTTAATACTTATTATTTATTAGTAGTTCTGATGAATCATTCAACAATGTATATACCCTTTCATTGTTTATGTCCTCCTGTCAATTATCCAGTAACTGTCTAATGCCTTGACAATAGAAATCACTCAGTTTTGACTGGAAAAATTCATCAAGCCATGTTTTAAGCTCCACATCATTGTTAAATGAAACACCCCTCAAATTGTTAGAAAGCGATTAAAAAAAGGTGATAGTCTGAAGGAGCTAAATCAGGAGAATATGGTGGGTGTGGCAGAACTTTCCAACTGAGCTCTTTCCTTGTATCCATGTGTCAAGCAAGTAAACTGGCAGTAATAAAGAAGTGATCGAGTTTGTTTCTCTTGGTCAATGCATGTGGCACCCATGCGCCATGTTTCTGGACCTTATCCATTATGTGAAGATGACATGTGACAATAACATGAGAGAGCTTGCCATCTTCTGAGCCAATTTCCTATTGGTCTCATGTGGTTCTTTAACCAGCATGTATGCAATTGGTTCTCATCAAACTGAACAGGTCACCCAGAATGCAGAGTCTTTGAGTTCAAATTTCCCCTCCTTGAAATGGGAAAAAACATTTCTGTGCCATTCAGAGCAGCTTTGGCATTAAAAGCAAAGAGAAGATATTAAACATTTTTTTTTTTTTTAAGCTTATCACCCCAAGCAAGACTGGAAGCCACTAGCACGCAAGGGGTTACAGAAGGTTTGGAGGAAGAGCAGATAGGAGTGGTAAAGGAGAGGATGTGGAGAAAGATAGTGGATCGATCAAGGCAAGGGGGTTACAGAAGATTTGGAGCGAGAGCAGATAGGAATGAAAGGTGAAAGGATGTGGAGAAGGGAAGTGGATAGATCAAGGCAACTGGAGATGTCGATTGATGTTACACTTAAATAGTTGGAGATTGTATTTGTCAGGGAAACAGGAATAAGGAAGGGAGATTCATGTCTCGCACATCTCGCCTGTGGAACACAGGCGAGATGTGCGAGACATGAAGCTATTGGAGTAGAAGAGATGTCTACATCTAACAGTTTCAACGGTGAAGGGGTGGGAATGGGATGCCAGCCTCGTAGGACGTTTAAATTCATGTGGCCTAGGAACCAGCAAAAGCATCTCCTCGGAGCAATTACCGTGAAAGTATTTGTAAAAAAGACAGAGCGAGGCAACGTTGTGTCTGTGAGAGAGAGACTGCAGACGAGATGACTGTCTAATCTGAAATAAAATTTCAATAACATTGGACAACAGTTTCACAGGATGACCACCAGAGATGCTAAGAAACAAAAAATGCTACAAATGATTATTTACAAAACACCAGAAAAAAGGATCAAATACATCTGACAACCTAATAAAATGTATTTAAATTTTTCATTTTGTATTCATTTATACAGTGGATCATCAAATAAAAAGGCTACTAAATCTCACACTTTGGTTTCAATTATTAACTTAACAGATTTACAAAATTAAGGGCATATATGACACATATCATAAATTGAAAGTTGATTCATCAACACAATCCAGTACTTACATAGCTTGAACTAGCAATGTTAGATATATTTGTCTATGGTAGACTTTAGATACAAATTATACACACTAATGTAGCTTTTAATAATGTGGACACTGCAAATTACTATATACAAAATAAATTTTATAAAGTTTGAATCAGTTGACAATTAGCCAATGTTTTGACAACCATTTCAATAAACAATATAATAAGATTTGTAAATAAATAATTTAATAAATAAAGTGGTTATAATTTGTTTTCCATTCTCAAGAACAAAGAAAATATATAAATTCACTTTCATATGTTTAAGTTTTATTAAAATTCTAATCATTGTTTTTTAAAAGAATGAATATTGCCAAGGAGTGAAAGTAAAAAAAGTTAAAATAATAGCGGTGTCAAGGAAAAAACAAATACCCTTTTAACTAGGGGCCTCCACAAAAACACAATACCTAACATTTAAAATGAATTTTTAATAATGAAAAATTTTTCTTGAAGCTTTTATTTTAGTTTTAATTTCAAGCTGAGAGATTAAATTTAATATTTCCAATCAGCAAAATACTTTGCTGTATTTTAAAACTAATTTAAATAGACTGTAAAAAATTGTTTTTTGAAATTTCTAAAAATTTTGATTTTGGTGCCAATTTTAGCAAAGTGTTATAAAAATGTAAATCTCTTTATTAAAACATTTTCAAAAAATAAAATATACTTTTCTGAAATTTTATTTGAGGAATATTAGCTGATTTAAAATATAATTAATCCAATTTGAAACAACTATTATTTTTTTAAAGTTTAAAATATCAGAGAAATGCATTTTTCAGTTCATCAGTACCTTGTTTATTTATCTCGATAGGTTTTTCCTCCATGACAGCTGATGACGGATAGATTGTTATGTAATGTTGTTCTACGGGGATTTTAAATTTTTTTAAAATAATTGAGGAATATAATACAAACACCTTTTAAATACTCAGTAATCTTTAAAATTTGAGAAAATATTCTTAGTAATCTAATGTTTTATTGACTTTTAGAGAATTTTGGCTCTAAACTTACAATAGGTGTCACTCTTATTTTCTTATAGTGTCTTGTATGGGTGACCATACATATAAAACTCAGTATGTTTTTACACATACAAAATTCTTTTAAAAATATTCGGGGTTGTCAGATTGTAATAAGCTTTATGATATATGATTAGTAAATATAGTATTATTTAATAACAATATTTCCTAAGAGTTATACCATTGGAACTGAATTTTAAAAGATTTTAAAATATTATAAATTATTCTAATGAAAACAAATTTTGTAAATTCATTGAAATTTTTTTTTCTTGAGACAATATTGTCCTTAATATATATTATACATAAAAGCAATTAAAAGCTCATCTAATTAAATAATGTCTTAGTTCTATTGCATTTTTTACTTTTCAATTCAGAACAAATTTAGGTAAGATGGGGTCTGATTTTGAAAAAAAATCTGTAATTTAAATTCTCCAAAGAATTCTGGTTTTTAACTAATATAGTCACTAAAAATGATCATGTTGAATTTCTCAACTTTTCATAAAATTAAGGGGGTGAAACATGTAAAAAAATATTTTTACAAAAGTTTTCTAATAAAAATTTTTTTAAATAATTTCATTCATTTCTAAATAAATTTTGAAGAAAATTTCATTAAAATCCCATAATTATTTGATTTTTGCAAGAATTTCCAAATTAATGTGTCTGTCACCACAAAAAAAGGCTAAAATTTACTATGCTAAAATTAGTACATCTGCTGATGCAAGAAAAACAAGATTTTTAATCAAAATTTAAAATGTTTGAAAAAGGAGTTAAAATTTTAATTAAATATTAAAAAAATACTTTGATCATTCCACTTCATAATAACAATGATTCTAATGATAAAACTATGTTTGCATTACATTTGGAACAGATTTTCATCACAGTATCCTGATGTTTTAGCAATTTCATGGAGGTAGCTACTTTTGATTCACCATTTTTTTGTGTGCATAAAGGTCCTAGTTTGACTAATATTTTATCTTACCAGCTTATATAATTCCTTTTTGTATATTATCTATGAAAATGTCATTAGTTATATTATTTACATTCAAACTAATATCCTCATCTTTGTTGTTATTATTGTGTTACTTCAACTGTTGTTCATCAGGTGTCTTTTGATCTGGGTAACTTTAGGAGAATTTCAAACCAAACCTTTTATTAAATCTACAGGGTGCTATCCATGTCTAGAGATTACTTGCTGTTTTCACTGAGTCTAAGTCTGTACTACCCAGCCTAGGCATTGAGCCCACAATTATTATTGTCTGTCAGAATTTCTCAGCTGGGGAGTTATTATTTACACTAAGGTAAAACAAGCTGTTTCCTATAAGTAAGGCTGGTGGAACATTGATAAGTTGTAGAGAGGGGTATGACAATGAAATCGAGCATGGCTGATCATGTATGAAAGGAAAGGGATAGTCATCAGCCCTTTTGTGATGAAGTGAAAATACTGGACAAGGAAGAACACTGGAGAGTTAGATGTCTGAAGCATCATCACATATGACTTAGTAGGACTTGCACACTAATAAATACATTATGGAAGCCACTAATAAAGAAAGAAAGACAAATGACAGCAAGTCTTCAACAGCAGTAGCAGTACTAATCAGTAGTTAAGTTAGGTTTAAGGCTCCAAGTTCACTACAGACAATTGTCCTACAGATTAGCCTAGTGGATTAAAGCATGTGTTCATTCATAAATTTGGTAACATAATAATTGGGAGTTCAATCCCCAGACTGGACAGTTTGTAAGTGGACTCAGTAATACTCAAAATAAGATCTAGATGATATCCCTAGATATAAGCAGTGGAACAAAAAAAAAGTCTACCCCTGTAGATTAAATAAAGGGTTCAGTTTAGAATTCCCTGATGTTACCCAGAGCTGATGATGACCAGAAGGCACAATGGCTGAAACATTGTGATAACAACAACAAAGATGAGGACAATAGTCTGAATGTATATAATGTAAAAAACCACTATTAATATATAACCAAATTCACAAACTAATGTTTTAATTTACTAGCCTAATAGACCAATAGATGATTTACTTTGATAAAATTTTATCTTTGTAGATCTCCTGTACTGAAGCTTTTTTCATTTTTGTATCCTAAAGACAATATCACCGTAAGTATAGCGACTAACAATTCTTTGTAGTCTTACTTTTTATTTTTGATTATCATATAATGTATAATATGTTATTATTATTTGATATATTCTTACTTTTTATTTTTGATCTGTTATTGCTATTCATTTGTCTTTCAATATATTTATTTGCTTATAACACAGATTATTTTTTGGAGGATTTTAAATGATTTACCAGCAATACATTGGGTAAGAACAAAAGCTTGTAGTTTTTTAAATGAATTTCAAAGACAATCTTTTACATAGATTTATTCAACCACATATGTGCCATTTTCTTTCATTAATTTTTACCATCTTTGAGGTAGCTTCATGGTTTCATCCTCCCAGAACATGCCATCATTCTGGATGATGAACTGGTCACATTGGTTTTTAAAGGCTTTCAAAAAACTGATGCTCTTCTTAATAGGAATGTCAGTTTTCTGAAAGTCTGAAAAATTTGTAGGTATCAATTTTAAAATTTTAAAATTTGTAGGTATCAATTTTAAAATTTTAAAATTTGTAGGTATCAAAATAAATGGTAATCTGAAGGTGCATAGTCAGATGAGTACAGCGGGTGTAGTAGGACACCCAAGCCAAGCTGTACCAAGGAATTCCAAATATACAATTCCCTTCTAATTCCTAGCAGATACACAGCATCACCTTCTTCGGATATAGACACAGTTTTGGGGTGGTTAACAATAGTTAATTTTGTTTCCCAGGCTTTTTCTTTTCATTTCACATTGTTGTAAACAATCTGTTTTTCATCATATTGTTCTTTTTAAAAGTGGATTGTTTTTTTGTTGCATTTGAGAAGAGAATTACAGCTAGAAATGTGGTCTATTAATTTTTTTATATTAAACCATGAGACATCCAAACATCATATTAATTCATGCACTGAACTGTTTTCAAATTCCTTACAATGCTCATATAAAATATATGGTTTATTTCTATGTTGTTGCGTGCCCTGGTTTATTTTTTAGTCAATGTTTCAAATTGTTTTAAATTGGTTATCATCAGTGACTGCAAGCCTGCTGGAATATTCTGTATTCCAGATTAAAATTTCCACTTCTGAATCTAGTGAACAACTTACACACAGTACTGTCAGGTATAGCACTATCTCCACAAATAAAATATATCTTTTTTTTATTGTTTGTACAGTACTTTTTCCTTTCTGGAAGTAAAAGAGCCTCAAATGACAATAACAAATCTTATTTTCTTCCATCTTATTTTTGAACATAAAAACATTTAAAACTTACTACTTGCATACAAAACATACAGAAAGACACTTTGAAATATCACCTTTCAGAATATGTGTAAATATGTTATAAATTTCAGTCATGTATGAAACTAAAACCAGTGTTCAAATACTGTTAGGATCTATCTATCCAAGCTTTAGTTGCTATTGGTCTCAGGATTCCAAACATTTAACAACAACAACAACAACACATCTTTTAAATGAAATATAAAAAAGTTATTTTCTGAAGGAAAAATAGAAGCAGAACATCAGTTGCAATAACATTTCTATATTCTTTTCACCAATATACAATAACAATAAAATGTTCAATTTTCCTTGCAGTGAAGTTTGTTTTATCAAGTAATTAAGTGTTCATAGTGCAGTCTGAGATATGTGGACAGACTTACTTTGTCTGACTTGATAAAAATATTGTTATAGTCTCAGTGTTCTAGTTAAAATAAAGACAATAGTTTCACTTTTATTATCCTGATTTTAGTTAATTTCATTTTCTTTGGTGTATGAATGACTTTGAATCCTACTAAAAAGTATAAAATGTTCTTATACAATTTATAAATTTAAGCTAACATTTATTTAACAAAAGAAATATTGAGTTTACTCCTAAAAATAAATTTATTAACAAAATATAAAACTATAATTGCAAAAAGCATATGCAAATTTTACTGTATTAAATAGCAATTTATGTATTTATATAGTAACTACTTGGAACTGGGATATTTATTTTATACCTTTTGTCTCCATATAGAATATGTTTTAAAAATTTAATGAATTATTATGCTGAATCATAAATCATTTCTATTTCTGTTTATCAAATTTATTCATAAAAAAAATAAAGTACAATTACATTTTACTTGGTTATATATTCACCATTATTTACAATAATTTGTTATCATTTATCAGATAGCTTTTTAATGGCTTTTGAGTAAAATTCTGCAGGTTTTTATGTGAAATAAGTTTTTTGATGAACACTTGAATCTAGTTTTCATTAAAGTTTTTTTCCATCAAAGCATTTTACAGTGACTGATAGAGATAATGATTGGTTGACACAAATTCAAGTGAATATGGCAGCTGGAGTGGAACAAGCCAACTGAGTTCTAAAATTTTTTCCTGTGTTATTCTTGCTGTATGCAGCTTTGTGCTGTCTTGGAGAATATTTTTCTTATTGACAATCACAAGGCACTTTTCAACCAAATTTCTATGGGCATGTTGCAGCTGCTGGATGTATAAATGTGCATTTAATATTTCATTGTGTTTTAACAACTCTAAATAAATAATACTCAGCAAAACATTACCTTCCTTCCATAGAGCTCAGCTTTTGAAAAACAATTAAGGAGTTTATCTTGTCAATCAACTGCTTTTACATGGAACATTGTTATATGTAACCCATTTTTCATCATCTGTCAGGAGATATTTAAGGAACAGAATAATACATTTGTTATTATAATTGATTCCACAAAATGGAAATTATTTATGACTCAACTTAATAATTTGTTATAACCAGTAAATCCATTCTGTTTTCTGTAATTATGTTATTAATTATGTATTTTTTAGGTGAAGGTGTGTGTTCAATATATAAACAAAAATAAAAGAAGCATACAAAAAACTTGAGCTTCTGCTATGGACGTTTATTTCTTTTATGTTGACTGTATTGAAACAAAGTTAAATATCTCTTGAGTAGGTCCGTTTTTCTTTTTGGTTCAGAAATAATTTATGGAAAGTAAGGATAAGAATGGGTAAAGATGGACAAGCTCAAGTCAGCCTCATGCTGAGTTGGGATAAGCAAATCTCTGCTTTATGAGGCTGATGAAAATATGTCCAAACGATCTCATTAGAAAGTGAAAAGAGAAAGGCCCTGTCCTTTCCAGAAGTGGTGTCATAAAATTGTACACATGACCAGAAACCCTTTCTGGTTTCTTTATAACTTGCATTATGGGAAAATTAATTAATTTTTTTATTCTTCATTATTATTGGTTTTATTTCATTTTCCCACTAGAGTAGTTGAATCTGTCACAACTTAAATTTCAGTACTTTAATAAATTACACTTGTGATCCTTTAATAAATTACACTTGTGACACTTTTAACTTAATCTCTTTAGTGATTTTGTTTTCTCTTTCTTATCTAAAAGCAAAGATCTTGAAAATGCAATTATCGATTCTTGCCAAAATATTAACTTGTGTGCTGAATTTTTCAAATATCTCCTTGCTTAAAAGAAATGCTACCTTCTCAAGCCAACATACTTATGCATGACCATAAAAATTTAAAGAATAAAAAAGTGTTAACTTACAAATTTAAAAAATTAAAATAAATAAACAAAATGAAATAAATAAATAATAAAATATATAAATAAATCAATAACAACACCACCAACATTAACTCCCTTATGTTTAATAAGCTGAAAAATTATGTCACTTAGCATCCAGTATAGTTTACCTTTCCTTAAACAATAAGTTTTTAAAATATTTTAGAGTGTTCTCTAATTCAAAATTTGAAAACATAACATTATTTTTTCTCCATCTTATTTTTTGTATAAATACATTTTATGAAGTAAAATTTCCACACATAACTTGAAAAAGTTAACCAAGGAATGAAATGGTTGACAAAAGATTTTCCTCTTGTTGTTTCTTTTAGTCATATTGTTTTTACAGATATATTTTATTTATATCTGAATTTTTACACACACACACACACACACACATATATAAAGGGTACAATGGATAAATTGTCCCCATTTTATGTTTTTTGTCGACTGCACAGTATAGTAGGGTCAGTTGGCCACCATCTATGAGAAAAAAACACCATGACACAGAAATTTGGAAACTACATGCTTGTCATTTGCACCGGAAGATCCAATATGAATATTTCAGAGTGTTTGGTGTCAATCTGAGTACTGTGCAGAGGATTTGGAAGGAGTTGGATGAGTCTAATGGTGATTACGAAGGTACTGCAGCTAGGAAAACTCATCTGATTGTTCTGATAAGAACTCCCGAATTTGTTAGTGACTCAACATAGGCGCCTACATCAAATGCCTTGAGGAGGTAGTGCTACTCTAGGTCAAGATGGTGGCTGTTAGAAGACCCTATATCTGACAACAGGACTCTGCACCATGCCACCCAAGCAGAAGAACCCAGTGATGGTGGTCAGACAATTTCTGCGACCACTTCACCCCTTACATCTGGCCACCTAACTCCCCAGACTGCAACCCCCTTGATTATTATGCATGGGGCGCAGTTGAACAAGAGACCAACAAAACTCCTTGTAAAACCAAAGGCAAGGATTATGGCAACATTCACCAACTTAAACAAGGAAACTGTCCAGAAGAGTTGCAGGAGATTCCAAAGTCATCTGGAGGCCATGGTTGAAGCCAATGGTGATTTTATTGAATAAATTTACTCTTTTATATTTCAAGATATTTTTGTGTAATTTTGGTATTTATATCTGTTAAAGTGAGATGTCAGTGTTATTTTCATTTCTGCATCATTTAGACAGCAATTTATCAATCGCAATATATATATATAAAAGCATATAATATAATAATGCTTGAAACTAACACACCATAAATATTGATATTCAAATAAAAATTCCATTGACATATCACTAAAATTATATCCTCTTTATATTTTATATCAATTTAAATTATATCTTCTTTATATTGTTCAGGTAAAAGTTTTCATAAATGGTGAGCTAAAAGAAAAGTTTAAGTCACTGAAAAGTTCAGAATTTTCTGAAACAGTAAACCAGAAGACAATTTCTAATGACAAGAAGACTGAAACACTTCCAGATGGAAACTTTACGTTCAGATTGGAAGAGCTTGCCTACACTCGAAGTGGTGATAAAGGAAATACAGCAAATATAGGTAAGCATTAATTTTTTACTTATATTCTCATAGAATAAGTGTATGAAATGTACACATATAAAAGGATATATTTGTTGCTTATTAAAATTTATAGCATATGTGTGTTTGAGACAATCTACATATATTTTATTTTTGGTAAATTTTTTTTACTCATTTTTACCCTCAACAAGGTGGTAATGCCACTAGTACACAATGGGTTACTGGGAATGAAAAAAGAATGACAAGATAATTATTCAGCATATATTTTAGTAAAATTCTATTCAAATTCAGAAAATAATTTAGTACATTCCATCCAGATTCCACATATTTTTGTTAATTATATTTAGATCCAGAATATATTCTGGTAAATTCTATTCAGATTCAAATATCTTTATAAATCCTATTCAGAATATATTTTGAAAAATTCTATTCAGATTCTGCACATATTAGTACATTCTATTCAGATTCAACATATTTTTGTAAATTCTATTCAAATTCAGAAAGTCATTTGGTGAAGTCTATTCAAATTCAAAATATATTTTGGTAAATACTATTCAGATGCAGAAAATATTTTGGTAAATTCTATTCAGATTGAAAATATATTTTAGTAAATTCTATTCAGATTAAGAAATTTGGATAAATTCTATTCAGGATATTTTGATAAATTCTATTGAGATTCAACAATATTTTTTTAAATTCTATTCAGATTCAGAATATAATTTGGTAAATGCTGTTCAGAAAATATTTTGTTAAATTCTACACAGATTCAGAAAATATTTTGGTAAATTCTATGCAGATTAAGAATATATTTTTTAAATTCTATTCATATTCAGAATATATTTTGGTAAATTCTATTCAAATTAAGAATAAATTTGGGTAAATTCTTTTCAGATTCAGAGTAAATTTAGGTAAATTCAGATTCAACATATTTTTATAAATCCTATTCAGATTCACAATATATTCTGGTAAATTCAAATTTGGAATATATTTTGGTAAATTCTATTCAGATTCAACATATTTTGGTTAGTTCTATTCAGATTCTGCATATTTTAGTACATTCTATTCAGAAAATATTTTGGTAAATTCTATTCATAATCAGACTATCTTCTGGGCAAATTTTATGCAGATTCAGAAAATATTTTGTCAAATTCAGAATAAATTTGAGTAAAATCTTTTCAGATTATTTTAGTAAATTCTATTCAGATTCAACATATTTTTTAAAATTCTTTTCAGATTCAGAAAATATTTTGGTAAATTCTGTTCACATTCAGAATAGTTTTAGGTAAATTCTATTCAGATTTTAGCTTAAATGTTGGGCTATCCCTTTTAGCTAACAACAATATATTGTGTCTTCTTAAAATTTTTAGCTCACATCTTGGGCTATCCATCTTAGTTTAAAGCAGTGGTTCCTAAATGGTGTGGTATGCCTCATAGGTATGATGGAAGAAGATAGCAGGTGAGGTGGAATGATTGAAAGACTTAGAAACAATTTCAGAAAATTCATATGTCAAAAATAAGTATGATTTCAAAGTTTAAAATATTATTATGGATTACTTTTAATTGCAGGCATGAGTCCCAGAATAAATAGTTATAAATAATTATTGACCAATTTTATCATTGTGATATTTTTTCATTATATCAAATATTAATATTGTAACACTGGTCCATAAATTGGGGGAGAGAGTTATCAATGATAATATTCTGACTTCAGATCTGCGGTTATCTCTTTTTAACCCTCTCTCTATTTTTTTATTTTTAAATATACTTTTTATCACATAAAATTTGGTGATGTGTGAGCAAATTTTCATTCCAAAAATGTGACTCAGAGAAAATGTTTGGGAATCACTGGTTTAAAGAGCTAGTATATAAACCGAGAGCTGTTAACTATATTTTGTCCTAAAAAGATGTAAGAGATAACTTTAAAAAAAATCTGATTATTGATATAGGAGGCATGAAGAAGAGAAAATATCCTACTGCAATTTTGTTTGTAATATATTTTGTTTTACTTTTTTTAGGGGTCATAGCACGAGATCCTTCTTATCTTCCTTACCTCAAGAAAGCTCTTACAGAGGAAGCCATCAAAGAATACTTCAGCTATTTGTTTGAAGATAGCAGAAAAGCACAAGTGACAAGGTAAATAGAAAAATTATATTTTTTTTTTTTATCATTTCACCCCAAGCAAAGCAGCTACAATGCAGGTGGGTTACAAGAAATGAAAGTGAAAGAGGTTGAGAATACTGAGAGTAGGGGGGACTGAGGAAAGGACAAAAATCAAACAGGGTTCAAGAAAACAGAAGTGTCGAAAAAAAATATAAACTTCGACGCAGAAAAAAAATTGGGGGGGAACCCAGAAGAGAGCAGCAACAGCCTGATAAGGGTTGCAAAAGGAGTCCTCCTATTGCGACCCACTCCAACTAGGTCTAGTAACGGTGTAAAGAAAAAAAAGTAATATTTTTTAGCACGACAATTAACCAGTCACACATCAGCCGTAAGAAAACGTAAGAAGAGTACGGAGGACGATTTTTATAAGGAGGCTAACGCTTCCCACAATCCTCCTTACCAAGACCATAAATATCAATAGGTCACTTGCTTCCTGTTTAGCCGGCACAATTCCCCAGAGGCTGAGGCAACACATCCGTAAGTACCTCCCTCTCTCTTCCTCTTTTCTTTTCTTAATAGAAGATGGCGATTGATGTTGCACTTAAATTTTTGAAGATTATTGTTAAGAGGAAAGCAAGAAATAGGAAGGGTGTTCAACTGGTGGGAAGTACAAGAAAAAACTGTAGAAATGGTGGTTGCATCTAGGTAGTTTAACAATAAAATGGTGAGACCTAATTGTCAATTTAGTAGCCTGCTTAAATTCATGTTGAGAGGGCACCAGGAAAAAAAATTCCTCAAAGTAGTTGCCATGAAAATATTTGTAGAAAAGACAGAGGAAAGCCACATCATGTCAGTGAGAAAGTGACTGAAGTCAAGATCCCTGATCAGGATTGATTTCATAAATTTGTCTTATTTGCAAAACTCTTCACTAAACTTTTAGAGTCAAATCCCAACATTTATATCTCTTTCCAGAAGTAGATAATCTATAAATATTTTATTCTGTATATATGATAATGTTATGATATGAACATGTGTTTTCATTTTACTAAGCATATGGTGGCATAACGAAGAAGAAACACTGAAAATTTAAAGCAATAAACAATTGTATTAACATAAAATACAATAAATGAAAGATCAGGGCAAATGTCTCTCATATAAAAAAAGAGATATTGTAAATGCATCTGGTGAAACACAACTGGGTCTATGGCATTGGCAAGCAGTTCAAGTCTGTCTTTGGAGATGAGTGGTTGCTTTTCAACAAAGTGTGTGAACTCAGGTCAAGATGCCATCCAACTGCCAAATATCCCTTTCAGTGAACTTTTATGTCCTTTTTTAGGCTCAAATCGGCTCCAGTTTTTATATTGTTTCTTTAGGTGGGAGTGAGTGCTATTGAGTGGAAATAGGTTGTATTACATTCTTTTTTCTTTGAGTATATTAGTAAACAGAAGATATATATGGAGCCTTGCACAGCTGATGGATTTTTACTTCAGTTTTGGGTGTTTCGAGGGTTCACATCCAGCCAATGGTGGAAATTACTATAGTGTGGATCAGAAGATATGATTTTAGGAAGAATGTAACAATAATTAATATTAAATTTTGCATAATCACTTTTACAGAGATTATAGTAATAGGTACTGCTGCTGCTGAATCTTATAGCATGAATGAATTGTCCATGAGAGCCAATTGTTTACAAAAGTTATTTGATATGTCAGCCATATTTGTTTCTCTCTTCATTCTTAATGAAAGACAATATTTTTTATTTCCATATTTTATTAATATATAGAATTATAATAACTTTGTATCAAACAGAAAAGTATGATAGATTAATTAACACCTTAAAATTTATTAACAGGTGTGTCTAGTTAGCACCTCCCCCCCAAAAAATTAGTTTTGAAACAGAAATGAGAAGAAACACACAATGGCTAAACATCCATTCTTTAATATCATAAAAAAAGTCAATATTTTAGTGAAATATGTGTACAACATTAAGGTGTTAATGGATAATATGGTACAACTTATCAAAAAACGTTTACATAGAGATGACGGTACTCCAGGATTGTACTGAAGAATGTAATTTATTCCTTGTCTTTTATTTTGAGAAACTTGGTGTCATATAATACTCAGGAAAATACAGTAAGTCATATAACAAAATTGAAAATAAGGTTGATAAAGATTACAGACCAGAAAATATCTCATAGCTTATTATTGTTGTTTAGTGAATTTTTGGGCCTCAAGTTTTTCTTCCATATCATTTTTCTTTTAGGTAGTGGATATTTCTATAATTATTTTTAATTGCTTGTGATTTTTTTGTTGCTAACCATATATAATTATATATATTATAAATGGCCTTCTCAGGCTAAATGTATCTCACTGACATGAAGTGGAAATATTATAGTGAATCAATTGCTTGGTCTGCAGCTAAGAAAGTTGGTTTACTGTGTCATGCTAGACAATTTATCTTTAAAAATAAGTTCACCATTCATCCATGCATTGAATATTGCTGTTACATCTGGTCTGGTGCTTCTGCTATGTATTAGAGATTCTTGATAAAATTCAAAGCAGAATCTGCAATGTTATTGGTGCTAACCTGGTATCTAGGTTTCAGTCACTTCCCCACTGCCATAACATAGCTGTCCTGTGCCTTTGCCTTTTTATGAAGACTTTGATGGTAATCGTTCTGATTAATTTTCCTCTATGGTACCTTGACTGTATCAATTTAAGTGCAGTACTAGATTGGTGGCAAAGTCACATCATTTTACAGTTGAAATTGCTAGATTATACTGTAAATTCTATGCTAATAGTTTCTTCTCTCACCTGTGGAGCTGACTTCTGACCTTTTGCTTTCTAGTCAACTTTGATCTTCAAAAAATTTAAATGCAATGTTAATTGTTATAGTCCGTTTTCTTAATTCCTGTTTTTATTTTTCTCTCTCCTTAATCATGTTATTCTTTTTCTCATATTCTCTCATGTTCAGTAACCCCCCCCTTGCATCTTAGTGGCTTTATTGCCTTGATTGTCATGAAATGATTAAATATCTCAATTTATATTGGTCGATATAAAACTTTTATTCTAATTATTCATAAAGATTGTTTTGATTGCATTTATGAAAGATTTAGTCAAGTTTGTTTTATTTATCTTTAATTGATTTAGACACTGACGATTGAAGATAATAAGCAGCACTTTTGGTATATTTTTTTTAATTCTAAGAATGATAAAAATGCAACTCAAACACAAAGATTTGTGCGGTTTATGGATAAGGTACTGTAAATAATCAGATTTGTCAAAAGTGGTTTGCAAAGTTTTGTGCAGGCAGTTTATTAAATGATACTTCGCTGTTGAATATTCAAATTGAATTCAAGACATTACTTAAAAATAATGTTAGATAATGTGTAAGATAATACTGAAAATATTTAAATCAAATGTTTGAAAATCATTTACATCAACTTGTTTATATTAATTATTTTAATGTGTCGGTTCAAATAAGTGAATAACATTCTAGACTGTATTTCTGTGTGATATATGACTTCAGGATATCCTTTATTTAAAAAAAATTGTGATGGGCAAACCACATCACAGATGATGCCATGCAAGGCACCATTAAACAAGAAATAAGCTCATTGGAAGATCTCATAACTTCTATTAAGAAATAGCATAAGAGCCAACAATCTTCGAAAAAGCTGAAATGATATGGACACATCATAAGAGCCAACAATCTTCGAAAAAGCTGAAATGATATGGACACATCATAAGAGCCAACAATCTTCAAAAAAGCTGAAATCATATGGACACATCATAAGAGCCAACAATCTTTGAAAAAGTGGAAATCATATGGACACATCATAAGAGCCAATTTCTTCACTACCATCCTACAAGATACTACAGTGTAACCCGGATATAAGAGAAACCCGGATATAAGAGCGATTTTCACTGGTCCCAAATTAGAGCCATACTTACCTAAACAAAAGAGACCAAACCCGGATATAAGAGAAACCCGGATATAAGAGATTTCTTCTCCGGTCCCGACAACTCTCTTATATCCGGGTTACACTGTACCTTAGTCAAAATAAATGGTAAACAGCAAAAATGGGCTGATAATGTCACAGAGTGGACTGGAAACTCATTCACAAAGACTCAGACATTGGCATGCAACTGAGATATGTGGTGGGAGCTGGTCAGGTGCTCAGCAACCTTGTGATCCCAGTCATGCGGATGATGGGCAATTAGTAGTGGATAGTTTACAACAGTGTGAAATGTAGGTGGTCATGGGAAAATCAAAATGAACCACTACTGAATATACTAAGGAAGCTGTGTTTCTAGTAGTGTTGGATAGGAGTCCTCAACCATAACCTTCTTCTAGAGAACAAAAGAATCAATTCAAATAAACGTAATATTAAAAGCTACTAGTTCAAATGTTGACTTATCATTGAAAGTGTCAACTATTATTGCTAAACTTAAATATTTGTAAATTTCCTGTAAAAATATCCTTAAAGTGATGTTTGTTTTCCTAATGATATTGGTTTGTGTATATTTTTGAGTAACAATAAAATTGCTTTAAAGGAACGAATTGTGATGGATTTTCCCTATTTTGACATGATGTATTTAAAATTAAAATAATCTAGCGGAATCTTTATTTTAATGTTCTTGATTTAGTTTCTTTGTTCAGTTAAAAATTTAGTAGATCACCTGAAAAAGTATTTTAAGGTCCAATAGCATGTAAACTATTTGGAACAAATGTAAAATGAAGCCAAAAATACTTTGTATACAAGATTATAACTTTCAGCTTTTTATTTTCTTAAGTATCAAATTTGTAAGTTGTCAAAATCAACATATCTATGATTTGTTTTAGAAAAATATGTTTTAACTCAAAACAGAAGTTTGTCCATAAACTTTTGTCAATGATCTTCAGACATGTAAGAATCTATAGTAAAAATATAAACATATTTTCTTAAATTACCTAATAGGTCTGCTGATATCATGAAAATAGGCATTTTTTAGGATGTTAAACATCTGAGCAATTTTCAAATGGTACTACTGACATTGCTATAGCAGAAATAATTATGGTTACTGCATAGAAATAATTTATTAGGTTATAAATAACAAGGGAATTAATTTGGATGCTGCTGTGTATCTAACATTATAAATGACAAGCTCTCAAATCTTTTTGCATTTTGGTAATTTTTAGGTTCTTATAAAAATAAAACTATATACGATGCACCTAAACTGATTATATTTTTCTAATCTACAGTAAATATTAATTATTGTTAGTAAATTTCAAATCTGTACATGCAATATCCTTGAAGTTATAAATGTCAGAAATTCATTCAAACCATTATTTGGCAAAATGCAGTGAAATTTCAAGAAGTTCTGATTTTAAAACTATTATAAATCTAATATTTGGGATTTATCAATAAATTTGATTAAGAAATACCTGTGAATTTTTCCATTTTTTTCTGAGAGCATTACATATGGTCATTGGTTGGTTTGATATATATATAATAATTGATTGATATAACATATAACTACATAATAAATATATTTCTAGTTGTTTTAAAAGTATCCATGATGAAATTATATCAGACTTTTTGGTTTTTCTCTTACAATTAACAGGTATGATGTACCAGGTATACATGGAATAAATTTTGTTTTACACAACTCACTTGGTGGGGGTGGAATTGCATCTCTCAGGAGTGATCCTCAGGTAAGAAAATAAAATTTATACTACCAATCATATATTTCTTCTTCTATATACCATTTTCTTTCAGGAAGTTGATTATTACCCTCCACAAATTCCTGTCCCTTGTAGCAATGTTTGTCATTTTGCTATCTCTCCTAATCTCTGTTCTGCTAAACATTTACACAAACTCATTAGGTAGGTTATTTACTACTTTCCTCTGGCCTTCAATGTCCTGTGAATATCAAATTTTCCAAGCATCCTTTCCTCATTATGTGCACTAGAAATTTTAAGTACTTCTTTCTGATTTTTAGTATAAGTGTTTTTTAGTTACCATTTTTCTTAAAACTTTGTCATTGTTCACATGTTCAGTTCATGGCATTCTCAGCATCATTCTATAGAAAAACATTTCTCTTGCTTCAAGTCTCTTCTTCATCTGTGAGGAGATTGTCCAGCATTCACTGCCATATAGGAGGACTGATATTATATAACAGTTCAGTACTCTTTTCTTTCTTTCTCTTGCTTCAAGTCACTTCTTCATCTGTGAGGAGATTGTCCAGCATTCACTGCCATATAGGAGGACTGATATTACACAACAGTTCAGTACCATTTTCTTTCTTTCTCTTGCTTCAAGTCTCTTCTTCATCTGTGAGGAGATTGTCCAGCATTCACTGTCATATAGGAGGACTGATATTGCATAACAGTTCTGTACTCTTTTCTTTGTTTCTCTTGCTTCAAGTTTCTTTATCTGTGAGGAGATTGTCCAGCATTCACTGCCATATAGGAGGACTGATATTACATAACAGTTCAGTCCTCTTTTCTTTCTTTCTCTTGCTTCAAGTCTCTTCTTCATCTGTGAGGAGATTGTCCAGCATTCACTGCCATATAGGAGGACTGATATTACATAACAGTTCAGTCCTCTTTTCTTTCTTTCTCTTGCTTCAAGTCTCTTCTTCATCTGTGAGGAGATTGTCCAGCATTCACTGCCATATAGGAGGACTGATATTACATAACAGTTCAGTCCTCTTTTCTTTCTTTCACTTGCTTCAAGTCTCTTCTTCATCTGTGAGGAGATTGTCCAGCATTCACTGTCATATAGGAGGACTGATATTGCATAACAGTTCTGTACTCTTTTCTTTGTTTCTCTTGCTTCAAGTTTCTTTATCTGTGAGGAGATTGTCCAGCATTCACTGCCATATAGGAGGACTGATATTACATAACAGTTCAGTCCTCTTTTCTTTCTTTCACTTGCTTCAAGTCTCTTCTTCATCTGTGAGGAGATTGTCCAGCATTCACTGCCATATAGGAGGACTGATATTACATAACAGTTCAGTCCTCTTTTCTTTCTTTCTCTTGCTTCAAGTCTCTTCTTCATCTGTGAGGAGATTGTCCAGCATTCACTGCCATATAGGAGGACTGATATTACATAACAGTTCAGTCCTCTTTTCTTTCTTTCACTTGCTTCAAGTCTCTTCTTCATCTGTGAGGAGATTGTCCAGCATTCACTGCCATATAGGAGGACTGATATTACATAACAGTTCAATACTCTTTTCTTTCTTTCTCTTGCTTCAAGTCTCTTCTTCATCTGTGAGGAGATTGTCCAGCATTCACTGTCATATAGGAGGACTGATATTACATAACAGTTCAGTACTCTTTTCTTTCTTTCTCTTGCTTCAAGTCTCTTCTTCATCTGTGAGGAGATTGTCCAGCATTCACTGCCATATAGGAGGACTGATATTACATAACAGTTCAGTCCTCTTTTCTTTCTTTCACTTGCTTCAAGTCTCTTCTTCATCTGTGAGGAGATTGTCCAGCATTCATTGCCATATAGGAGGACTGATATTACATAACTGTTCACTACTCTTTTCTTTGTTTCTAACAAAATTTCCCTGTTTCTTGACATTTATGATGGCTGGGATACATCACACATTTTCTCTTCTTAATTATGTTCATGATGCTGTCATATATTTGATAGTTCAGAAAATAATGTTCACTTTTTAGAATCAACTTTTATTCCTGTATTTAAAGTGTTTAAATCAGTCAAAATAGGAACCCTGATCATCTATACATTTTGTATTGAGTTCCACAAGAATATTTATGCTGCTACAATGAAATTCTAAAGTTCTGGATACCAAGAAATTTTTTAATGCAATTTCTTCATCTTTGCAACAAAATGTCTTTTAGCTTAAAAATTTGTCAAGATGCTTGAAAAAGTGCTATTCAGTGAGTGATAGATCAGCAGAATATGGTGGGTGTGGTAAAATCTTGTATCCCAAGTAAGACATTTCATCTGACTAAAACATTGAAATGGATAAATTTTATACCAATTTTTCAATGGTTGTCAGTTAGATTTTATGAACAGTATATACACCAGGGTTGAATAAGACTGACATAGTTTCATCAGTTGAAACATATCTACCCCCCCCATATGAAGTAACTTTGGATTTTGTTGTGTAATACTATTTATTGGCTGTTATAATAAATATATTGAGCTCTTTTTGTGGATCAGTTTTAATATTTTAGGATCCACTTGGATTATATACCAACATATTTATTACCTGTATATATCTATATATAGAGAGAGAGGCGCACCTCGAAGTGGCGTAATGGTTAGCAAGCTTGTCTTGCTACGATAAATTATGACTGAGTAGTGAGTTCGATTCTCACTGGGTCCCCCATACTTTTGGACTTGTGCCACATGTAAGCTACCCTTGGAAAATCCATATATATATATATATATATATATGAGAGAGAGAGAGAGATAGATACAAGGTATATATATTTTTATATACCAAGAACAGTAATTTAATTGTATGACAAGGAAAAAACAGGAAATTGTATGACAAAGTGGAAAAAATTTACTTGCGGAGCATTTCATCCTTCAGGACTTCATTGTACTAAATTTTGTTATGTTGATAGGACTACACACGCACACAACAGATGGGTCCTGGGAATTTTAGAATTTTTTTTTATCTATCCTAATTCATTTAGAGTCTTATCTTTTTTTTCCATCACTATATATATTAGTGAAAGAAGGAAAGATAGAGATAGTGAGAGAGAAGGGGATAGTGAATCCATAACAGGAGATGACTTGCAAGACATGCCTCCAGTTCCAGGCCTTCAGGATTATGCCATATTTTAAGCTACATTGCAAGATCCAAACGTATAGAAAAATTATCATATAGAGAGAGAGAATTATAAGATTCGGGTAAATAGTGCATGAAGAACAAAAGAACATTGAGATAATGGAGTGAAAATGGAAACAGCTCCAGGGCAGAAATGCTATGGATATGAAAGAACTTACAATTGCTTTTTCTTTCTCTTTATCTTGCTATAAACAAGAGAGAGAAAAAAAACACAACTGTAAGCCAAAGTGGAAAAAATTTACTTGCGGAGCATTTCATCCTTCAGGACTTCATTGTACTAAATTTTGTTATGTTGATAGGACTACACATGCACACAACAGATTGATCCTGGGAATTTTAGAATTTTTTTTTATCTCGCCTAATTCATTTAGTCTTTTTCTTTCTATCACTTTTGTTAGTATGTATTTCACACTGATATTAGAAGATCTGCTAGGAACAGTGAAATATTGTAAGAGCCAGGGCACAAATTTACTGTAGATGACCTTGGGATCAAGGCACTCGCTAGATATTAATATCATAATGAATTATTTTCTCCTTTGATCTAAATGAGTTTGGCTAGATAAAAAAAAAATTTCTCATAAATAATTACATCAGTCACATTACTATCCAGATGACTTATGTTACACCTACTTGACCATAGCTCCATTAGGACTCATTTAAACACACATAAAAACCTACCAAACTCCATCTGAAACATACTAATAGTATATACAAAGATAATAACCTCATCCACATGTAAAAAAAGATTAAAAATAATGGAAGCCTTAATAATAATAATAAAGAAAAGACCAACACTCAATAACATTAACTATGAACATGGCCACAATGTGCTGACCATGTTTGGAAAATAAAACATCCCTATAACTCTAGATACACACGTAACATAATCCATACATTCAGTTAAAAGTAAAATAACATCATCTTTAATAATGGCTAAAAGTATAGCCAAAAGCACTTGGAAATGCAGAAATTTTGGACAATTTTTCCACACTTTGTGTCCAGAAAAAAAAACACTTGTGTGAACACAAGAAAAATTAAATATAAACATTAATTGCAGTACCTAGTCAGTTGTCTTTAGCAAAACATACACACACACATATATATGAGATAATGATATATATTTTTATGTATCAAGAACAGTAACTGTATGACAAGGAAGAAAACAGGAAATTATATAACAAAGTAGAAAAGGTTTACTTGTGATATGTTTCGTCCTTCAGGACTTCATCAGATTAAATTCTTTTATGTTGGTACAACTACACATGCATATGAATAAGGTTTGCTGGGGATTTTAGAATTTTTCTTTTTAATCTAGTCAAATTCATTAGAAACTTTTTCTTCTTTTTTTTCCATCACTTTTGTTTGTAGGTATTCCACACTGTGATATTAGGTTTGCCAGGAATGGGGAAATTTACTGTAGATAAATTTGTGATCAAGGCACTCTCTAGACATTTACATCATAGTGAATTATTTTCTCCTTTTGATCTGATTCAGCTAGATAAAAAAAAAATTCTAAAATTCCCTGTACCCCAGTCATGCACGTGTAGTCCTATTACCAACATAACAAACTTAGTCCAATGATGTTCTTAAGATGAAACATCTTACAAGTAAACTTTTTCCACTTTGTCATACCATTTTCCCCAATATATATTTATAGAATTCTCATTTCTTTAGTTCCACCTGAAATTTGTCCTACACATGAAACTGTCAGTAACAGAATTAATGGAGGTGTGTATATAGTTTGTTATATAGTGTGGATATGTGTTTTTTTTATAATTATGTTTATTTTAAATATAATTTTTTTGACAGTTCTGTTGGCCTGAAAAATGTTGAATTCTCAAAATTTTTTTTCTGTTGTATTATTACTATATATATATATATATATATATATATATATAGATATATAATTTTTTTATTATAATAAATTACAAGAAAAACATTTTACATACATATATATATGGTGCAATGGATAAATTCTCATGTAAATTAGACAAGATTAAATTTATTCAATAAAATCGATATTGGTTTCAAGCATAGCCTCCAAAATCTCCTGCAACTCTTCTGGACAATCTCCTTGTATAAGTTGGTGAATGCTGCCATAGCCCTTGCCTTCAGTTCATCTTTGGTATTACAAGGAGTTACATTGATCTCTCTCTCAACTGTGCCCCCACATAATAATCAAGAGGATTGCAGTCTGGGGAGTTCGGTAGCCAGAGGTAAGGGGTGATGTGGTCGCAGAAATAGTCTGACAGCCATGATCGAGTTCTTCTGCTTGTGTAGCATGGTGCAGAGTCCTGTTGCTAGACATAGTGTCTTCCAGCAGCAATCCTCTTAACCCAGAGCACTCATGGCCTGACAATTGCATCTAGCATGAAACAGACTGTCACCTCTAAGTGTTGACTTCTATGTTCACTATATATATATATAAAACAATTGCAAAATGAATTTAACATACTTCATTATCAAACTTGACAAATCATTTCACTATGCAAGTCAATTTTTTTGTTTTGTTAACTGGATACTTATAATTTAGATTTATAAACATTACATATATGAAAATTAATGTTACAAAAACTACATACTTTGTTTTTTTATCTTATTTTTCAGGGAAAAGCCCTAGGCCAGATTCTGATGGATTTTCCAATTACATGTGTTCCTAACCTGTGTAATAAGTAATGATAAAAAGTCATCTAGTTTACAGAAAATATTTTAAACTTTTTGACAAATTAAAAACCAATGATTCTTTCTCCAAAAATTTGAATTTTATGTAGAAAATTATGTCACACAATCAGAAAAAAAAACAAACTATGTTCTTCCAATATTATAAGTTTTCATTATCAATATGGTTTATGATGTGACAAAAATTGTTATGCAACTTTGATGATTTAATATAAATTCATGTATATATCCAATGATCCACTTTAGGATCATTGGGGAACCATACCTGACAGAGCAAAGTTTTTCCTTAGGGCTGGTTCAGTCCTAGACAGACTGCGCTATCAAGCTTAAAAGGCATAGCTTTTTTTGTACTGTTTCAAATAAGGTTGGGGAGACAGATTCATACTTTCCCTCAAGAGCATTAGTGTAAAGTAAATGCAAAGAGCTTTGGGCAGGACAACTGGCCAGATTAATGGAACGTAATGATTTCTATTATATCTGTTGCAGGAAAGTTTAACTATGAAAGAAAACTAATGTTACCTTAAAAGAAGAAAAAAAAAAAAAAAAAAAATGTTCAAGGATTTTCTAAAATATTTGTGAATTTAAGAATGAATTACTTTTAACCCAGACAATTTTTTTTTTATTTACTGCCAAGTTTTAAATTCTGTTTTTCAAAATAGGTAGATATTCTCCATGATTTGGACCAAAGATTTTACTTACTGTTGCAGTAAGCCACTACAATCATCTATCACATTTTAATTGATTGTTCCATGAAATTTTGATATTATATATTTTATAAATAAATAAATTTAAAAAAAAAAACACACACACAAACAGAAGAGATGTATTTGTTTTTTAATGTTTGAAAATTGAGTGTGAGAAAAAAATAAAATCAATGTTTAATAAAACAAATTCAAATTGCAAAAACAGTGTACATTTCTTGCCTATAATACAAATATTAGGTTGTTTAAAAAATTAAATCACATTTCCAAAGAGATAAAATTTAGCAATCATGTTTTATTAATTATAATTGCTAATAAGCAAGATTACTGCTACCATTATAAATTAATTCAACCCAATATAAAAGCAATTTTCCATAAATTATTTCGAAATATTTGCACTAAGAAAAAAAAAAAAAACAATGGCCATTTTCAGGTACTAAGTCTGATGAGATGAAAGGAAAAGAATTTTTCTAGTCTTTTACTCCTGGGTATCTTTTACCAAGTGACATTATCAAACTAGAAGATGATACCAAAGCTGCACATTTTTGGTTTTAATGGCATACGGTGTTGGCAATAAAGATGTTTTTTTTCTAAAAACTTAATAACAGCTGATGCCATATTTTTTTCAAGGTTCCAGCAAATGTAAAACTTTCTGGATGAAGACCTTGTTTCAGTTTTAGGATCCATTTGACATACAATAATAATCATTCCCCCTACTCACATTCATTGTTAATATATAGTACTATATTGTCTCTTACATGATAGACAGTACCTTTTTACTAATTAAAAAAAAAAACACTGTAACCATTTCTGTAGTTATTAGGTTTAAAATAATGTTATATTATTGCAGCATAATGGTGAATATGAAACTCATTAAAATCTTTCTTGCCCATGAGGTTAACCAATACCTGGAAGTATAAAGGACACAGCTAGATAAACTTGAGTGTTTGTTATTTATAATCTTAATTTCATAGTGGGATGATTCCAAATCTGCATATTTTGAAAGGGATATTACTTTCCAAACAACCTAATATAAAATCATATAAAAATCATTTTATTGTAAAGAAAATAATGAGAACAACTTTATACATATTTGGATGCGTTTTTAATGTATGATATGAGAATTGGGAAAAGATGTTTCTTTAAAAACTTCTCTTTATGTAGAAGAATAATGAAGAAAATTCCATGCTGCCAATACACATGACTTGGTCTTTTAAATAGAGAACCGCTCCATTATACTTGGAACTAGAAAATATAAAGAAAAAAAAAAAAAGAATTAGTGAAATCAAAATCAGGTAAAAAAAAAATAAAATAGTTAATTTAAAAAGTTAGGCAATTTATGTTTGCAAATAATTTAAAAACAACAATAAAAATGTGTCTTCAGAGTCAATAAAAAATAATTTTAATCGATTTACTATAGACATTCCATGTCAAATCAACAAGGGTCTGACCATCACCAACACAGATTTTTTTTGATTTTTTAAATTTAGTACACTTATAGAGTTTCATGATATGAATTGAATGGTACCTATTTTACATCTCTAGGTCAAATGGTCCCAAGATATGACTCTTTGACAAAAAGGTGCATTTTGGAAAATAGTCACAAAGTTTAAATATCAATATCTCAGTTGTTTTTCACCTACAAAGCTATTGTACTTGCAAGTTTTACATACAGAAAAATATTTGAAATAAATTATACAACAATTACATGATTGAGGACTGAGAATATGCTGCTGATAGGAAGCATAACGGTCATAATTCAATGAAAAGAAAATTGTTTCAACATTAAAGAATGTTTGCACATTAAATTTATTAAAATTGGTTAATTTCCTGATTGTTGACCTGTGTCCTGTATGCTGGCTTTAGGATGAATAAAATAAGAATTTTTAAATTTTAGGCCTTGAAATTCTAATTCCTTGAATTTTTTTTTTTTTTTAATTCACAAGAAAAATTAAGTCAAGAAAATGTTTCTTTTCATGATGCCTGATAAATAAGTTACTAATTAATAAACTTACTTTATTTTTTATTGAAAAAACAAAAAAAATAAGAAGCAAATATTGAAAAAGGTTTGGTTTGTTTTATGGCATATCAATGTGAACAGGTTATTTAATGCCAACAAGATTTTTATTGTTGGTAATATTTTATTTTCCAAAAATGTACGCTAACAGGTGCTAACACCCTGGGTCATGGTGGACCTGAGAATACCAGCAATTACGAGGTGGTTCCATGCTCCTCAAAACCTCCCGATCAGAAGCTTTGCTGTTGGATGTAGTTTATCGTCTTACCCAGGACGTATTGAAATAGGATAATTAAAATTAATGTTTAAAATCCAGTTGATTATGAAAAAGTGTCCTGAAAAACTGAACAGAAAGATGATAGGATTGATTGGAGAAGAGAGGAAAGCAGCAAGCCAAACCTTATCTAATGAGCTTGTGTAAATGGATGACAAGAGAAGGAGAGCAGACATTAGTAAGAGCTGCAAAATAATAAAACTTTCTTTTATGTGCCGTGTCCCTTCAGGTGGCAGGCAATGATGGCTCTCCATAACTCCCTGTCCCTTGTAGTTATTGGTAATCCTCCCTACGTCATACACAAGAACACTTATTTACAGTATGAATCTCATAGTACAAGTGCACTATTACACAAGCAACTTGCTTTATGGGCTGCCATTTGTGAGCATTTTGTATCATAGGACAAGTAAAAATTTTCAGGATGAGCAACTATCATATACACGGAAGCAGTTGGGGAGTGGGATAAAAGGTAACATTACCAGTTGGCGTCATCTATTTCTAAGAAACAACACGGTAAAAGGCAAGCCGAAGCACATCTGTGAATGCCTCACATCCAAAACAGTTATTCGTTTTATTGGAGAAAATTCTTCAAAGTACTTATCACAGATAATGCCACCAGCCAACACTACTGATTTGCCTTCCCTTTCTCGAGGAACATGGAGAGGAGTTGACGGCAGATGATCTTCAGCTGCTTGAGGAGCATCAAAACATGGAGGAGCTAAAGAGACTAGCCATGGAGGAAAGTGTGTTGGAGGTTGGCTCCATGAGAGAGATCAAAGAAATGCAGGTGATGTGAAAAAAAGTGCAGGACTTTGTGGAAAAATACTACCCACAAAAATTAAGTGCAAGTCATGCGGCTGCTCTGTGCAATGAAAATTGTGTTCACTATTTTCGTGTCATTTTGAAATCAAGAACAAAACAGATTTCTATTAGTAATTTTCTAAAGAAACAACCTGCAAATGCCAAAATTGAATCAAATGCCACAAAGTTCTGAGTGAAAACACCAGAAACTTTCTCATGAAAAGTTTGTAGTTTAATAAAAGCTGTTTATTTCTTTCATTCTCTCTTATGCTCTTAGTACATGTACTTTTTGGGATTTAATTTCTTACTATTCGTTTTCTATTTTTCTAAATTCTAAAATAGACATTTTGGATGCTTTGTGGGGAACTGAAACGCATTAATTAATCTTCCAATAATTTCAGTAGGAATGTAATATGTGTAATTTGCAATACAAGCTCAGTCTGGGAACTAATTAAACTCATATTTCAAGGTCCTATTGTATTAGGTTATCACACATGAAATGACACATTTTTTGGTTGGTTGTTGATCCAGTCATCTAACGAACTAACCTCCTTAGTATATAAAAGATCTTGACTTATTCCAGATAGTTTATCTTTCAGTATTGTTAGTCATAAGCACAATCAAACAATGTCGAGTAATCTTACTGTATGAGTACAAACTGGGAAAAAGAAGCATTTTTGCATCGAATCATTACATGCGATGAGAAATGGATACTCTTTGATAAATGTAAGAGAGTTGGCCACTGGTTAGATGCAAGTGAATCACCAAAACAATACCCAAAACCTCCATTGCACACTAAAAAGTTAATGGTTACTGTATGGTGGTCTTTCAAAGGGGTTATTCATTATTCATTTTTGCGTCAAGGTCAAACATCAACAGCAACCTCGTATTGCGGGGAAATTGAATGTATGCATGAAAAATTGAAAAAGAAACATCCTAGACTTGTGAATAGGGATGGCCCAATTTTGTTGCACGACAACGAACAGCCGCACGCTTCTCTATCAACTGTCTAAAATCTGCATAGCCTGAATTATGAAATTTTGTTTCATCCTCCATATTCATTTGATACCTTTCCTATTGATTATCACTTATTTAAGCATTTTGAGCTTTTCATATGAAATTGAATGTATGCTTGAAAAATTGAAAAAGATACAGCCTAGACTTGTGAATAGTGATGGCCCAATTTTGTTGCACGACAACGAACAGCCGGACGCTTCTCTATCAACTGTCTAAAATCTGCATAGCCTGAATTATGAAATTTTGTTTCATCCTCCATATTCATTTGATACCTTTCCTATTGATTATCACATATTTAAGCATTTTGAGCTTTTCATATGAAATTGAATGTATGCATGAAAAATTGAAAAAGAAACATCCTAGACTTGTGAATAGGGATGGCCCAATTTTGTTGCACGACAACGAACAGCCGCACGCTTCTCTATCAACTGTCTAAAATCTGCATAGCCTGAATTATGAAATTTTGTTTCATCCTCCATATTCATTTGATACCTTTCCTATTGATTATCACTTTTTTAAACATTTTGAGCTTTTCATATGAAATTGAATGTATGCTTGAAAAATTGAAAAAGATACAGCCTAGACTTGTGAATAGTGATGGCCCAATTTTGTTGCACGACAACGAACAGCCGGACGCTTCTCTATCAACTGTCTAAAATCTGCATAGCCTGAATTATGAAATTTTGTTTCATCCTCCATATTCATTTGATACCTTTCCTATTGATTATCACATATTTAAGCATTTTGAGCTTTTCATATGAAATTGAATGTATGCATGAAAAATTGAAAAAGAAACATCCTAGACTTGTGAATAGGGATGGCCCAATTTTGTTGCACGACAACGAACAGCCGCACGCTTCTCTATCAACTGTCTAAAATCTGCATAGCCTGAATTATGAAATTTTGTTTCATCCTCCATATTCATTTGATACCTTTCCTATTGATTATCACTTTTTTAAACATTTTGAGCTTTTCATATGAAATTGAATGTATGCTTGAAAAATTGAAAAAGATACAGCCTAGACTTGTGAATAGTGATGGCCCAATTTTGTTGCACGACAACGAACAGCCGGACGCTTCTCTATCAACTGTCTAAAATCTGCATAGCCTGAATTATGAAATTTTGTTTCATCCTCCATATTCATTTGATACCTTTCCTATTGATTATCACATATTTAAGCATTTTGAGCTTTTCATATGAAATTGAATGTATGCATGAAAAATTGAAAAAGAAACATCCTAGACTTGTGAATAGGGATGGCCCAATTTTGTTGCACGACAACGAACAGCCGCACGCTTCTCTATCAACTGTCTAAAATCTGCATAGCCTGAATTATGAAATTTTGTTTCATCCTCCATATTCATTTGATACCTTTCCTATTGATTATCACTTTTTTAAACATTTTGAGCTTTTCATATGAAATTGAATGTATGCTTGAAAAATTGAAAAAGATACAGCCTAGACTTGTGAATAGTGATGGCCCAATTTTGTTGCACGACAACGAACAGCCGGACGCTTCTCTATCAACTGTCTAAAATCTGCATAGCCTGAATTATGAAATTTTGTTTCATCCTCCATATTCATTTGATACCTTTCCTATTGATTATCACATATTTAAGCATTTTGAGCTTTTCATATGAAATTGAATGTATGCATGAAAAATTGAAAAAGAAACATCCTAGACTTGTGAATAGGGATGGCCCAATTTTGTTGCACGACAACGAACAGCCGCACGCTTCTCTATCAACTGTCTAAAATCTGCATAGCCTGAATTATGAAATTTTGTTTCATCCTCCATATTCATTTGATACCTTTCCTATTGATTATCACTTTTTTAAACATTTTGAGCTTTTCATATGAAATTGAATGTATGCTTGAAAAATTGAAAAAGATACAGCCTAGACTTGTGAATAGTGATGGCCCAATTTTGTTGCACGACAACGAACAGCCGGACGCTTCTCTATCAACTGTCTAAAATCTGCATAGCCTGAATTATGAAATTTTGTTTCATCCTCCATATTCATTTGATACCTTTCCTATTGATTATCACATATTTAAGCATTTTGAGCTTTTCATATGAAATTGAATGTATGCATGAAAAATTGAAAAAGAAACATCCTAGACTTGTGAATAGGGATGGCCCAATTTTGTTGCACGACAACGAACAGCCGCACGCTTCTCTATCAACTGTCTAAAATCTGCATAGCCTGAATTATGAAATGTTGTCTCATCCTCCATATTCATTTGATATCTTTCCTACTTATTTAAGTATTTTGAGCTTTTCATACACAATAAAACATTCTCCAATAAGGAAGAGCTAATCAAAGTATTTGAGCTGTTTATAACATTAAAGGATGAGAACTTTTTTTAAAGATGGGATCAAGAATTTAGAGGTACACTGAAGAACAGTTATTCATCAATATGGTGCCTATTTCAACTAAATAAATTAGTTATTCAATATTTCAGAAGTGTTTTATTCATTTCCTATAAAGTCTGTCATTTCATGTGTGATTACCTGTACTAAAACCAGATACATACAGTAAAGAACTGTCATGAGCTACATCAAAACTACAAAATTAAAATAAAAATACCCATCCTGTTGTATAGAATTATATCATTTTCTTTAAACACTTGTGCTCTGGAATTTTGCCTTGTGCCAGATTAAGCAGACTAAATCTATATTTTATGCTATCTAATATGTACAATAGATTTAAAACTAATTTTAAAATATTTACTAAAATGATTCCTTAAAAATGAATCCACAGAATGGCTTCTCATTTTAAAACACTTTGTTGTGTATTGATAATTCTGTAGAATAAGTGAACAATTCAATATTACCATATTTTGAAATAATATATCAAACATATAAATAAATACTACAAACATTTTTGAAACCTTTAGTGCTCTGTGATTATTTTCACCAAGCAAAATGTTAGTCCTGCCAATGCAATTTGAATTTCTTGATTGTGTAGTCATATCTTTCATGGTAACACTCGAGGGGTTTAATTTGTGTGAAAACAGAAAGGCCTACTTGAAACAGAAATCACGATTTTGAAATGGAAATGTTTTTTTCTAGATTCCAACTGCCATTTTAATTTGTTACTGTATTTGCCATTCAACATACATCAAAGGTTAATGTCAGTAATGTTTTAATACACCTCCTTACTTACTGTCTCCCTTACTTAAAACATTTAGGAACCCAGTTTTATGAAGTTGGCTTCATTTAATAATATAAAAAAAGTTGGTGGTAATGGGGGAGGGATAAATTGTTTTTGTTTTCCTATCACGTAAGGTGGGGACAGTTTGTCATTTCAGAAAGTCAAATTTTACATATTAACCTTTTTCAAAATGTTATTTATAATTTCAATAAAGCAACAAAACAATAATGTAGCTTTTTTTGTCTCTAGATGACTTTGTGGTGCTACTTTTCTGTAGGTTTTACAAAGTGGCAAAACCTAATTTAAAATTTAATTCTTATTTAGGATTGTAAAATTCTTTGCAAAGGTTGTCCCAGAAACGCATCATCAGATTAAGAGCTGAAGGTATGAAACACCATCAAACTGGAGTAACTTATCCATTGGGTGGATATTTTCATTTTATTTTCTTGTTTTAATAACATTTATACTTTAACTGAATTTGAGAACCAGGCTACTGCAATTTCAAAAAAATACTATATTTTGAGCAGATTCCATATAAAACAAATGGAGGAGTAATATTTGTAAATGATGCAGAATGTTAATTTTATGAAGTTATTTACACATTTCATTGAAACTAATTCAAAATTTAATATTAAGTAGGAATTCTTTATAAATTTTCTTTGCAGTCACAATATAGACTAAACAATGTCTTATGATTAATGCTATCTGGATAACATTATTATTAAATATCATGTTTCTGTATTTATATAGTTGAACTAAAGAGAAATAATAGTTAAGTGAAAGTAGTAAAATTTACAGAAAATTATTAGAAAAAATTTACATTAAATACAAATTAAAAGCCAAAATGGCACTCCATTAATTTATAATTCCACTCCTAAAAAATATGGGATTTTTTTTTTGGGGGGGGGGGATTTCCTCAATACACATTTATATAAAAAAAAACTGTTCTTTTTCTCCACTTTAGAATATGGTCTTGTTTAGAATATCAATAGAGTGTAAAATTGATCCCTGACTTTTAAATCCAATAACTAAAGGATCCATTTTGTATCGATCAGGACCAGCTTCTAGATCAATTAAAAAATAAAAATAAAAAAGTCAATATTTCTCTGTTCTGAAAAATGTGTCTTGGAGAAGGTCTAATTCCGTTTTTTGTTTTGTTTTTTTTGGTGGGGGAAGAACTAAGAAGAGAAACAGTTTTTTTTATTTAAGGAGTGCTATCGCAAGTTAAAACAATTTTAAAAAATTGCATTCATTACATTAACGAATGAGTAAGTGCTGAAAATTTAAATGAAATCGGATAATTTCTTGATTTTTTGTAAATTCTTGTAAAAAGGATACCGTTTTTGTACGGTCCGCACTTCACCTGAGAAAAGTGTGTGTGTGTGTGTGTGTGTGTGTGTGTGTGTGGAATAAATTTTCTAGAATCAAAAATAATTTCAGAATAAGACTAATCGTAATCCGTCGAAATGACATAACTTTAAAAATTGAATCACACATATCAGAACCATTTCACTCAATACACTTTTTTTTTTTAAACTACCATTTTCCCCTCTTCATTGAACAGAAACTGTAAAAAAAAAAAAAAAAAAATGGGTCATACTTTTTTGAAAAAATACGAAATACATTATCGCAAAAAAATATATTTTTTGTCTAACGTAATTTTTACCTTAACTATTGCTTCTTGACCCTTTTGGCAGGGATAAAAGGTGTCTCTCCTCAATTAAGATGGAGAAGGCACCTGATCTCACGGATTCCAACCCAACGGCAGCACCTTCCTGACGGCACTAAGACTAAGAGAGGTGTGTGTGGGTCGATGTAATCGACGCCAACCAGACAGCGGTATCGGAGAATCGGTAGTTTTTGTCCTTGATCCATATGTACGAGTATGGGCTCCCCACATAAAAAAACCTAGTGTCACATCCTGCCTTAGTGGGGAGGTCAGTTAAAAATAATTCTTTCTTTCTTTTTTTTTTTTACACAAAAAAAATAAATAGGTAAATAAATATAATTTAATCACCGTGAAGAAAAATTCACATATATGACGAAAGGTATGGCCAAATTTGGGTAAAACTAAAAAAATAATATATTTTTTACCTCCACGGAGAGTAGTTGTTGAAATAAAATTTTTATTTAATAACTTAGGAGATTTATGGATATTGTCAGTTTTAGCGTTAAAAAAAACATTGAGTTATTTCCCTTACATCGAACGGAAATGGAAATCCATGACCTCTTTTTCTTTATTGAAAACGAAAAATATATAGCGCAAGAAATGTTATAATCTATTTCAATTTTTTTTTTTTCAGTAAATAAAAGGCTGATATTTAATTAAATATTTGGCACTATTTAAATAAACCTGTCCACTCACAAAAATATAGGAAGAGGGGGTACATTGGGTGAGGGCAATGATTAGCATTTTGTGACCTTCCTTAGACTGCAACACTTGTCAGAATCGAAAAACCATGCTTTGTTATCGATTTAGAAGAGGGTTCTATTTATAGTGTCAAATTGATCCCTGACCCCTTTTACAGAGTTATTGGACTTAGTTGTTTTGCATTAAAAAAATTCCTGTTCTTTGTAGTTTTTAGCAATCCTTCCCACTCCATTCCACTGTCCATTTACACAAAAACACATATATATTAATGAAACTTGTAGTATAAGTGCACATCCATAATTCTTATTTTAAAATGGATTTGAATGAGTAAACCCACAATAGATTTTCAACATTTACTTCATAACTATTATTAGCAATTGAAAGCCATCATAGAAATTTGGCAGTTGCAGCAGACCACAACTTAACTGAATGAACTACATTAATCTAAGAGCTCTTTGCATCAAACAAAATATAATTCTTGGAATATGGAATGTCAGAACACTAAATCAATGTGGTCGGTTAGAAATCATAAAGTATGAAATGAACAGGTTAAATATTAATATTTTAGATGTATGTGAAATGAGTGGCAAACATTGGAAATTTTGTCAATGACAAATAGAGGATCTTGTATATCAGGCACAGAGATAAATGAAAGAGGAGTAGGATTGATATTAGACAAAGACATGAAGAAATGTGTTCTGGAATACTTTCAACTATCTGAAAGAATACTTGTCATTAAACTGAAAGGGAAGCCTTTCAACATATCTATCATAGCTGTGTAGGCACCAACAACACAAAGTACAGAAATTGTAAAGTTTTATTCTATGTTAGACAATAAGCCTCAATGTAAATCATAAGTAATGACATTTGTCATGGGAGACTTGAATGCCAGAGTAGGCAGAAAGGGAGATGGTAAAATGGTTCACAAATCTGGCCTAGGAACTTGTAACGAACACAGAGAAATGGGATGGATGGTGCACAGTGAATGATCAGGTAATAATAGCCTTAAGAACACTTATGAAGTATATGAACATGAACAAACCCCAGATGAGAAATATAAAAAACAATTTGACTATAATTATCAATAAGAGATTCAGGAATGCAGTTTCACATTGAAAAACATGCAGGAGTGCCAATCTTCCAGTGACATGTAAATTTGGAATGAAATTACAGAAATTGAAGAGGGCCAAGGCAGCACCCAAATTGTTAATATGACAGACTCCTTAATAACCCAAATGTTACGAAGAAATATATGGACAATAGAGTTGGTCAGTTTGGCAATTTATGTTTCAGTATTGATTTCCAGTAAAAACCGGAAATCGATACTGAAACAAATTGACACTGCAGTTTTTGATTAGGTCTTTTGGTTTTTAATTTAGTATTTTTGCTTTCTAAGTCATTCATTTTTTTTTTGTGTGTAATGATAGCATTTCCAGTCAATATCTGATTTCATTTAAGATTGATAAATTTGCAACTTGGTCCATTCAAGGCACAATATCTTGTGTATTTACAGCCCAATCTATTCATATGGCTGGAAAGAAAATAAAATAATCTTTCTAAATATGTAATTTGTATGTGCTTTTATTCATTGAATTATTTTGTTTTTTTTACAGCTAGTTAAAACAGTATTTTGCTTTGAACAGCTGAAAATGAGAAATATGATTTTTTTTTTAGACTAAATGTTTTTTACATGTTACTTTGTTTCACAAAATCAAAGTGACCAATCTTTATCAATATTCTTCAAGAAAATTGATAAAGATTGGTCATTTTGATTATACACTCAATTAAAAGACACCTTAAACTACAATGAAGATGTTCATTTCTCTGATCCATGGAAGCGAATTCCTTCAAAAATTATAAAGTAAGAAGCAAAAAAAAAAAAAAAAAAATTTACTGATAGTATGTATGGTAAAAGAACTTTAAAATTATTGAAACTTACTGTCTTGTTGCGTAAAATAAATGCTCCGTATACTTTTTGACTTTCAAGTGTTGTTTTTTGAAACCTGTCATTGTGGAAGTCTGTTAACTGGTGTGTAAGGGGCCAATATTTAGTTTTAAGCAAGGGTAATAAAAATTTATATAGACATGAGAAAAATTGTCAGTTTTTAGGCTTTTAAACATAATTTAGTCATAGAATTCATGACTTAGATTAAAGTTTATTAAACTTTTGAATAAACTGTCAACTATAAATAACTACCATATTTATTAACAAATTGGAAAAATACGAAAGAAATCATTGCATAAAATATCTATATTTGTGTCCTTGGACAACACATTTTTGAGAGAGAAAATAGTATAGCTCTCCAGAAATTAGTTTATGATGTGGCTTAAAAAAAGAAAAAAAAAAGAAAACCCTCATGTTTAAAATAATTAAAAATACAGCAATTCTTTTCTGGTATATCAGTCAACTGTTATTGGTGTTTTGCAAATAAATTTCTTCTAAATAAGGAAAATCAAGTAGTTATTTTCCCCCCCAAATAAATTTTTTATCTAGCAAATAATACTGCTAAAATTACATATTTTGAAAATAATTAAAAGCTTTTAATTTCATTTTTAGAATGTGTAGATTTCCAAATCTGCAAATATCATCTGTTCTTTTTTAGATACAGATTTTAAAACTGAAATTGAAAACTATTTTTTAATCATTTTAATCTTAAGTGTATTCGCCAGATAAAACCATAAAGATATTTATAGAATTAATTTTCCTTGTCTGAAATCTATTTATTTCAGTTTCCAAAAGAAAAAATCTTTTTGTGGTAAAATTAAGTTAACAAAATAGTAAGTAAAAATTAAAAAAATAGTTGCCAGTTTCATCTTAATGTTATGAAGTTGGATTTTTTTTTGTAAGGGTTTCCTAGTAAGCCAGTACACCAATCACAAAATAAGATGTTGCAAACAAGAAAAATGAATGAAGATTTTTTTTTTTTTTACCTAGGGAATGCACCTAAATTAGATATTAAGAATAATTAAAATAGTTCTTAATTTCACTTTTAAAATGTGTATATTTCCAGATATGCGAGTCTCTAATGTAAAATCGTTTGTTTTCTACAAATAAAATTATGTTTTTATCAAGTGAATAAACCTAAAATTAAATATTTTAAAAAATCAATTTAGTTTTAACCTCAGTTTTCAAATGCATATATTTTCAAAACTGCAAGGCATTATTTTTAAACCCAAAGTAAAAATTATTCTTTTTTAGTCACTAGTCAGTGTCAGACAGTAGTTTCAATAATTTGAAAATTCTTTTACCACACATTTATTACCATCAGTTGTTTTTTTTGCTTACTTTATAATTTTTGAAGGAATTCACTTCCTTGAGAAGAAATGAACATATTCCTGGTTGCAGTTTAAGGTGTCTTCTAATTGAATGTACAATTTCAAGAATATTGATAAAGATTGGTCACTTTGATTTTGCAAAACAAAGTAACGTGTAATTAAAAAAAAGAAAAAAAAGAAGGAAAATCATATTTCGCAATCTCGGCTGGTCAAAGCCAAATACCATTTTCTGTAAAAAATAATTCAATGAAAAAGCACAAACAAATTACATATTTAGAAAGATTATTTTATTTTCTTTGCAGCCATATGAATATTTTTAAGATTGGACCAGAAATGCAAGAAATTGTGAGATGAACAGACTAAATTGCAAATTTATCAAACAAAATCCGATATCAACTGGAAATGCCATTGTTACACTAGAAAAATGAATGGCTTCCTTAGAAAGCAAAAATACTAAATTAAAAACTGAAAAAACCAAATTGCCAAACCAAGCAACTCTAATTTCAACCATAGCCTCCAGCTAGATTGTGGAATCTTCCACAACAGCCAGTTTACCCTCCGCTGGGAAATGCACTCTTCCTGTTGTAATTTTCACCACCATCATACTTACAAATATAAAACAAGCATTCATTGGTTAATCACCTTCAATCTAGCTTGCTGATTGGTCAGTTTCAACCAATCAAATAACCCCCACGCGACAGATCTATTTTGGCACCAACTCAGTCTGATCCAGTCACATGGTACAACATACTATAAAACCAAACACGAGTAATTATCGTTCTTTTTACTCACTCTCGTCTTGACTAATGTAGTCAGACGTAAAAGAACTTTACAACATTTCATGCAAGTATAATTCTGAACTATTACCAACTTGTACAATACACAATTCCAAACATTCAAAACATACTCATTCTTCTAAACTACAATTTAATAGTAAATCTAATCCTCATGAGCTCAAGTAAAAATATTTCCTAGTCTAAGAGACACAACTCCGTCTAACCTTTCAGTTTGCATGCATGTACATCAAATACTTAATAAATTCAATTGTTATGTTTTGAATCATTATTTTTGTCTTTTATTAATTGTTGTGGATGGAAGATTATGAACACGCACAATTTTAAGCCTTCTGATCATTCAAACCTTCTGATATCTCCTAACATCTTCACACAAACCGTAACATAATTGATGACCCCGACGTTTAAACAGGCTAGCAACATAATTAATAACTCCGACACTTATAACAAGAACAGCAACAAAATTGATGGTCACCGACGTTTGCGACCCAACATAATTGGTCACCCCGACGTTTAAGGCCGCAACATAAGTGATGACTGCCGACGCTTATGCCAACAACCATAAATTGGTAATCCCGACGTTTTCACCAACATAAATGGTAACACCGACGTTCGCTTCTCGGCCAACAATTGAACACCTTGACGTTTAACACCAACGGAATTGGTGACTAACAACGTTCAAGCCTGCTCTAACCAATGAATAGTAAAATCAACTACGTTTTTAAACCAACATAATTGGTACCATCGACGTTCAAACTACCAGCAACAACAGAAGTGTTAACGAAACCCGATGTTTAACTCTGCAGCAGCAAAAATGGGTACTCGACGTTCCTACAAAGAAAAAAATCTGGCAACCCTGACGTCTCAACATAATTGATAACTCCGATGTCTCAACCAAAATTTCTTGTTCGTCACCATGTGCGTACACACAGACTAAATATCAGACACCAGACCAACTTGGCAAGTTTCCTCAACAGGCCGTCAGACGACCTCACTCTGAAACTTTAAAACAAGTCTCAAATGAAGTCGGCAATTCAATTGTCTGACACGTATAATTCACAGAGATGCTAAGGAAACTCTTTAACATATCCTAATACGCACGCTGTACACCCTTTTCTTTCAGAGCAATAACATAACCGCTAAATGTGACGAAAATTAATTATTTCAAAATATCAGTGACAAGTGACAACAAGCCTGAATTTTCAAACCACTTTCTATGGTATTTTCTACCGCACAGCATTATTATTCTGACATGGAAGCAACACTCAAGTTTCACTGGAATGAACGTACACTTTTCTCTGGACGACTCATTGTTCCTTTACAAAGTTTACATACGATGCGACATCACTGTGAGGATTTGCATGCACGTAATTCGTCGCTACTAATATTGCAAATTCCGCATTCTCTCACTACATGCCACTGGTCATTACAATCGCATCCTGTTCAATCCTGAAACCCAAGAAGCGCGTACACACAATTTTCTACACCACGTGGCGACATCTCATGCCACTGCTTGCTTACCATGCCTTTTTACAGTACACATTCTTCGGACGACTCAGTGTTTTGAACAACATTTTCAACGCATCTTATAAAATTTGCTGTAAAGATTTACGTAATCACTAATAAGCAAATTTTATTTTTCAACCTTGCCATGACATTGCAACCTCAACATCACCTGTATGAATTCGACTCACTAAATTACGTAGATCTTTAGAAAATTAAGCTAGCTTCTCAATCTCTTCAACAATTCTTCTCAACACACTTGGGCATTCTACTCAACATAACGTCAGCTGACTGCACATTCACACGTACATTACGTCGACACACATTCACTCACATAATGCTACACACCGCACACATTTCAGAATCTAATCTTAACCACACTTTTGACACATGCCCACAATCTCCTCACAGATGAAGAAGAGACTTGAAGTAAGTGAAACAAGGAAAAGAGTACTGAACTGTTATGTAATATCAGTACTCCTTTATGACAGTGAATGCTAGACAATCTCCTCACAGATGAAGAAGAGACTTGAAGCAACAGAAACAAAGAGTATTAAACTGTTATGTTAATGTCAGTCCTCTATATGATAGACAATGCTGGACAATATTTTCGCAGATGAAGAAGAAGAGACATGAAGCAACAGAACTGTGCTTCTACAGAAAGTTGCTAATGAAAGAATATAAAAACATGTGAGCAACAGCGAAGTTTTAGAGACAAAAAATGGAAAGAAAAAGGACACTTATTATAGAACTTACTTGAAATTTCTAATCTAGGATATATATAAATGAGGATAGAAGAGTTAGAAAACTTAACACTGACAGGATATAATGAGGGAGAAAGGAAAACAACGCGTCCTAAACCTACCAAGCGAAAATGAGTAAAAAAATAAATGGATCACGAAGGAACAAAAATAGGAAAGACAAGGTCACAAGATCTATTAAGAGCTAGAAAGGAGATGAAATTGAGGATAGCCATGATCGCCAACGTCCTGAAAAGACACGGTAGAAGAACAAGTTTTGTGTGAATGGTTGACAGAGCAACGATTTATACCTTCTTTTTATATATTTTAAAATTTAAAATATAGAAAAAAGACAAATTAAGATCTAAAAAGTGCCAGAAATTGTGGAGAGCCAAGATCGCTAACGCTCTGAATAGACACGGCACATAGAACAAGTTTGTGTAAAAAGTTTTGGTTTGGCAGTGATTTAGTAGAACAGATAGCAAAGAGCCAAAATTTGCAAAAAGGAAAAAAGGGAGTGAAATCGTGGAGAGCCATGATCACCAACGTCCTGAAGGGAAGTGGCACATAGAAGAACAAGTTTTGTGTAAATGGTTGACAGAGCAACGATAAGAAAATATAGCAAATAGCCAAAATTTATTAACATCTAAAAAACTAAAAAAAAAAGGGAGTGAAATTTGTGGAGAGACAACGTCCTGAACAGAAGCGGCACATAGAAGCTTTTTTAGTTTCAAGGAAGCGAAAAAAGTTAAATTTTTTATATTTATTTATTCATTAATTTTTTTTATTTTAACTTTCTCATCCACTTTTCAAGAAAAAAATGATTCAATCATACAAAAAAAAAAAAGAAAAAAAAAAGCTCAACAATTTACAATACATTTTCGTTTTTGTTCGGCACCAATTTGCTTGCAGAAAAATTTAGTAGTCTTAAAAATATCTTTTACATTTTACTCTTCTTAGCTTTCACTTTTTAAATATTTTCCTGTCTACTTTTTTGTTGTGATGCTATCAGTTACCTTTTTAAGCGTAAGATAAATCATGAGAATTAATTTTTAAAAAAGTACAAACTTACGTGATTTGATGAGACCACAGACCATAACAAACATTATGACGGTCTCGTACGTTTGTTGCCGGGCTTTTTTCTTTTCCACTTCGGGATCAACACGATCTTTAGGCATTCGCATCATTTTCTTTCCTTATACAACCGAAGGGAGAAATGTAGGTATACTATCTTTTGGGTCTCTCTTACAAAAGCAAGATGACCTTCACTTCTCTTGTCTACTCAACGCACCGATAAATGATATTAGGAGTAAACTTTTAATCGTGGTAGGAGGAGAGAAAGTGATTCGTTTCTCCACGCGGTGAATGAACTATTTACGGTGTAACACGAAAAATTTCCTTTGAAATCGTTGAATCAATTGAATTTATCCGCCAAAATACAAAGAAATAATTTATGAATGTACAGGGTGGACCGAAAGTCTTGTCACCTACTACCTCCTCCAAATTTGTCGGAAAAAAAAAAATAAATAACCTTCGACGCAGAAAAAAAATGGGGAACCTAGAAGAGAGCAGCAACAGCCTGATAAGGGTTGCAAAAAGAGTCCTCTTATTCAATTGCGACCCGCTCCAACTAGGTCTAGTAACAGTGTAAAGAAAAAAGTAATATTATTATTATTATTATTATTATTTTTTTTTTTTTTTTTTTTTTTTTTTTTTTTTTAGCACGACAATTAACCAGTCACGCGTCAGCCGGAAGAAAACGAAAAAAGAGTACGGAGGACGATTTTTATAAGGAGGCTAACGCTTCCCACAATCCTCCTCACCAAGACTATAAATATCAATAGGTCACTTGCTTCCTGTTTAGCCCGCACAATTCCCCCGAGACTGCGGCAACCCGTCCGTAAGTAACCCCCTCTCTCTTCCTCTTTTCTTTTCGTAACACATTCCCGACAGCAAAACACAAAAAAAGTAGAGAAAAGAAAGAGAGAGGGAGAAAAAAAACCAAAACCAAAAGAAAAAAAACGAGGCAACAATGTTCCTCTCCAACTAGGCAAATTCTTATTTCTACATGGCCTGCCTCGGCTAACCGATTGCAATATGTCAATCAGGCAGGAAGCAGACTTGGTCTACCTCTGCGGCGTCTTTGGGGCATACACTCAGAGCAGTACTATTTCCGTCCTTTTAGGATGCTCCTTGTCAATGCCAACACGTCGAAAATGGAACCATTCATCACAAGAATCACACCCAATCATGTTCAAATTTCCCTGAGGAGAGTTGCACACAGGACACAACCAGACACGCTCCTCATCGATGGCAGCAGAACATGATGGATCCTCGTCCCCCTCTGCAATCGAAGCACTCCCAGGGGGTGACACAGGACCACTAGTTGGTAACTCAGTAGAACGATTAGCTGTCAGGGAAAGTTCCAGGGGGGCGGGTAGAGGTGTTTCAAAGAGTGTACCTCTTCAAGACCGTCCCCCTTTCGGACACGACCTGACCATACCATCATCACCAGGGATGAGGTCTATAATTGTCCCCAAGAACCAAAATGGTCGTGGTTTTAGAGGACTCTTAATCAGGACCACATCATCTTTCTGCAGCCAGTTCTCCGTTCGCAAGCGTGTTCGTCCCGGGACCCTTCTCCCCAGTTCCAGAAGGTATTCCTTGTACCAGGACTCATGGAACCTTAATAAATACCGGTTCCTGAGGTCCATTGCCTCCACGAGCCTTTTTCTGCTGGCTGGTACTGCAGAAGCGATGTCATTCCTGTTCAATCGCAACAACAGCCCCGGACTCTTGTTGGGCCTAAGGAACATGTTGGGTGTGATAGCTGCAGCATTGTTATCAGCAGACACCTGATAGGTCAGAGGTCGGTTGTTGACCGATCTCTGGATATCAGCGACCACTGTCAGAAGGGTAAACTAATCCAATTTACCTCTGCCAAGAATCTTAAAAAGCAACCCTTCACCGTTTTAATGCAACGCTCCCATGTTCCCCCATACCAAGGTGAAAACAGTGATGGTTTTTAGTTTTAATCCGCAGGAACCATACTTGCTTTTATATTCCTGGTAGAGAGGCGGCTAAAAAGTCTTCCGCCTCCCAGGAAGGTCTTAGCATTGTCACTATAAATTACTTCCAGAACTCCATTTTGGTTAGTGAAGCGAACCAGGGCTTGAAAAAAGGATAGCACACTCATATCTGGAACCACCTCAACATGTATTGCTCTGATATTCAAACACGTGAACAAGAGCAAGTACATTTTCTTGTCCTGCTTACCATCATTCACCCAGAAATGGCCGGTGAAGTCGACGCCTGTATGCTGGTAAAAGACCTCAAATTCGACTCGATGGGTTGGTAAGCTAACCGCAGTATTCGGCAGTACTGGTCGCGAATTGTATCTTTTGCCTCTAGCACATGACCCCCAGAACCTTATTGACGGCCTGTCTTCCTTGAGGGACCCAGTAGCCGCTCCACCTCAACTCAGCCAGAGTAGATCCAGTTCCAAGATGACAACACTTTACATGACAATCCAAAATAATAAGTAGTCACTGGGTGGTGTTTCCCTATCAGGATAGGGTTCTTGATTTCATAGGTAAGATGTGAAGATCGGTCGATTCTTCCTCTTGATCTGATCAACCCATCCAAGTCCAAAAAAAAGATTCAAGGCACGAACTCTAACGGGTTCAGATTTTCCTGCTGGCTTCATTATGTACTCAACCTCTGAAGGGAATTTATGTCCTCGGAGAACTCTCATCAGGTAAATGGCCGCCTAAGATCTGTAGTCCCATTCCCGTCCTAGGCAAATGGCTATGAACTTGAACACCAGTGATGTAACTCTCAGTAACCCAGAAAATGTTGAACCTGTGAAAGGATATGACGGAGGAGTATTCTTGGTCAAGAACCATAGAACAGTTCACTGAAGTACGGGCCATCTGCTGGCAAGTCTCGCTTAAACAAGGTAAATCCTGTATCGGCCACTGGATGATCCCTTCACACAACCAGGAAGGACCAGAACACCAAAATTGGAAGTTTGAACGAAACTTCCTCAACGTCATTCCCCTTGTGATCAGGTCGGCTGGATTATGTGCTGAATCCACATATTTGAAGAGAGTCTTCAGGCCGTAGCGGGACTCCAACCCAAGGTTCATTTGCAGGACGTCCTTGAGTCGGTTTCTAGCAAAAATGTTTTTGCTGGCCATGGTTTGAGACAAGAGCCAAGATAACACTACTTGGGCATCAGTAGCCACACATAAGTTACTTGGAACAAACCCTTCACAGTTGTCCAGGATTATTGGAAGGCACTTGAAAGCGAGGTGAACAGCCATTATCTCCAAAACAGGCAGTTTTGTCTTTCATCGGCGCGACCTTAGCCTTAGCAAACACCAAGGACGATCGATGATTTTGCACAATGTAAGCGGCAAATGCATATGCCTCCATGGAAGCGTCGCAAAAGAGGTACATATCTCCAGGCTGTCTTGCATCGAGAGCCTTTCGAAAAAAATGGAAGTCACTCAGTCCAGACAGGTCCCCAGCAAGCTCCCTCCAATCACTCAAAACTGCAGAAGGGAGAGGATAATCCCAACCCAAACCATTCTTCCACACAGATCTAATAAGTATTCGGCTGCGAACCGTAACAAGGAGACAAAGAGATAAGGGGTCAAAAATTTTGGCTGCCTCAGAAAGCAGTCTCCTCTTTGTTGACGCATCGGGATCGCACTTGACGCAGCCCACGTGCATCTCTTCTGAAAGAGAGTTGTATCGGTAACCCAGTACCTTCCCCCATTCTTCATCATGTGCACTCAGTGTACCATCTTTCATCCTAGTTCGGAGAGCCTCATCGTTGGAGTTGCAAGACTGAATAACAAAGCCGCCCTCCTGCAAACGTTCCCGTGCCAGGAGTACAATCTTGCAAGTTTTGATAGTGGCTGTTGGGTCAGACCTGAAGACCGGTCGATGTGGAATCCACACATACTTATCAAATGGGGGGGGGCAAAAATCTCTTCAATTATTCCATCCTGTTCTTGCTGACGGAACACCTCTAAGTATTCAAGATAAATATTCTTTTTAGTCAGGTTTGAACCACCCGGTCCAAAATGCACAAAGAAATAGCGTGATTGGCTGGGACCCGGGCTAACTTATCAGAATGCCAGGGGAGCTCCACGTAATACTTTCCATCCTTGAGCTCTACAGTATCCTTAAAACATCTCACCTGTTCTTGATCGTAATCAGAGATGGTATCCTCGTCAGATATACCCAGAGACTTCATGCTAAACATCTGTTCCAATCCTCTTTCTACTGCACTGCCAGGAAAAAACTCCGCCAAGGGGTCAAGGTAGGTTGGTTGGCTTTCAAGAACGAAGCACAAATGTGATGAATTCACTTCGGGGGGTATCCTCCATTACAGTATTAAAGGAGAGGTGGGCCACTTCACAAGGGGTCCCGTCCCATGACAAAAAGGAGTCCACAGCTCCAAAGGGAACCAGACCTGACGGAACAGAAAAGGCCCAACCCTCCAGACAGGGGACCAACTTTAAGGTATTCAATCGATGAATAAGGTCCAATCCAATAATTCCCTTGATAAGCACAAGGTCTGATCCAGCCAAACTATAGTTAGCTGCCCTAAAGGCACCCAACAGGGCCTCCGAGTGATCCAGTCGTACAGACAAGTCCATTGCATCAGTGACCAAAATAGAGGAAGTCAAAGCCTCACCAGAACCAAGGTCAACCCCCAAAACCACCTCTGTGAATTTCCGTTCACACTCACTAAGGGGGGGTGAAAAGTCTAAGCCAACAACCGACTCCAGCGGTCTGAATTGAACCCAAATCCCTCAGCACATCAGCAGACGACTGCCCACTACCAATGTCTAAAAGGCAATTAACTGCCACCGTTTTTTCTCCATTGAAGAAAATGACCAATAAGATGGGGGGTAAGCTACGGGAATGTCCAAATACTCCCTATTTAACACCGAAAGAGCACGACGATAGTTGGCATCCGTGCAACTCAACCAGTCTTAAAGCTCTGTCGGAGAGGGAGCATTTCAGAAAGTTTAACCTTTCAGAGTCATTGGCCATGCCAACCACAGTTTTCGAATCACGTCAAAAAATTCCGAAAACTCATGTGGTCGTCAGCCATCTCAAGTCCACTAAAGGTGGGCCCCATTATTTGTATTTGCGAAGGTTTGACAACAAAGGAAGCCGAACCTCTTCCCGGTGTCGACGGAATCCCAAAGGACTGTGAAACAGGATCCAAGTAAGAACTGGGAGTTGGTAAAGAAAATGAACCATCCAGATCACCCAGTTCTCGGTGGTATTCCATTAGTCGAGTGTTTGTGCAGCCTAGATATACCATCTTCTGTAGGCATCTGATGGCTACTCGTCGTCAACAAACTGAGATGGCACAAAAACAATTAACGTCCTACTCTCAACAGAACTCACTAAACGCCTCTGTCTCTACTGTTCAAACTGAGGTAACTGACAATGACGACCCGTCTGGGTGCTATGAGGAACATACCGTGGCCGCCATTGCTTCTTCTGCGGGAATCAGAGACATGATAGAATTAGATGCCCTGCCCGAAACTCAATTTGCAAAAATTGCAAAAAGAAAGGACATTTTGCTCATGTCTGCAGATCATCTACAGCGGCTGCTATCAACCACGGTGAGTGTATTCTTGCGTCTTCCATTCCATCTTATAATTTCTCAGAGTCTATCTTGCTCGACATTGCGTGGAAAAATCAAAGGCAAGTCTCTAAAAATACTTGTTGATACTGGCAGCTCAGAAAATTTTATTAATTCTAACGAGGTTAAAAGGCTAGGATTGGCAATCTTGCCAAGTTCAGAAAGAATTTTTATGGCTAGCAGTTCCCATTCATCCTCTACTTTTGAACATTGTATAGTATCCCTCAATCTAAGCGGTAGAGAGTACCGTAATGTCAAGTTGTCCGTTATGGCTAACTTATGCTGTGATTTCATTCTTGGGCATAATTTCCTACGTCAGCATTCTTCAGTAAAAATACCTTTCGGGGGACTGCTTCCACCTCTCACTGTTTGTGGACTAACTACAATTAATAATGTTCCTTACCCCTCTCTGTTTGCGAATCTAACTTCTGATTGTCATCCAATAGCAGTAAAATCCAAGAGACATAGCCTACCTGACACTAAATTCATTCATTCAGAAATATCGCGTATGCTGAAGGAAGGAATTATAGAGCCATCTCAATCGCCATGGCGAGCCCAAACACTGGTAGTGTCTCCTGTAAATCACAAGAAGAGACTCGTCGTAGATTATTCCCAGACGATAAATCGGTTCACTCTTCTGGATGCTTATCCACTTCCTCGGATAGAGAACATGGTAAATGTGATTGCCTGTTATCAGGTATTTAGCACTCTTGATCTAACCAGTGCCTATCACCAGGTTGCCATCAAGCCAGAAGAACGAAAATATACTGCCTTCGAAGCTGCTGGGTCTCTGTACCAATTTTGTCGAATCCCTTTTGGAGTGACCAATGGAGTAGCAAGTTTCCAGCGAGTCATTGATGACATTATCAAGTGAGAAGACCTCCGATGAACCTACGCCTATATCGACAACGTTACTATCTGTGGTCATAACCAGGCAGAACATGACAACAATCTAAAGAAATTTATGAATAGTGTGGCAAAGTACGGCCTAACACTGAATAAAAGCAAATGTCATTATTCACGTAGTTCAGTGGACTTGCTTGGGTATACTATAAGCATGGGTTCAGTAAAACCTGACCCTGACAGACTCAAAGGATTGGTGGATCTGCCAGTACCTCAAGACCATACCTCTCTCCGACGAGCAATGGGGATGTTCTCTCACTATTCTAGGTGGATATCAAATTTCTCAGAAAAATTACATCCCATAACCAGAGTTGCCCATTTTCCTCTCGCTAAAGAACAAACGGATGCCTTCAAGCATCTAAAGGAGATCGCAAAATCGTGCCGGGTGGCTATAGACTCTACTCTACCTTTTGAGGTTGAGACTGATGCTTCGGAACATGCTATTGCTGCCTCTCTAACCCAAAACCGCCAGCCTGTAGCTTTCTTTTCAAGAACTTTAACTTCTGCCGAGCAAAAGCACTCATCAGTTGAAAAGGAGGCCTATGCAATTGTAGAAGCGATTCGAAAGTGGAGACACTTATTACTCGGGAGACATTTTAAGCTTATCACAGATCAGAAATCTGTCTCCTTCATGTTCAATCTTAAAAGTAAAAACAAGATAAAAAACGAGAAGATCACAAGATGGAAATTAGAACTTGCCTGTTTCAGTTACGACATAGTATATCGTCCGGGAAAACAAAATGCTGCTGCGGACGCTTTATCACGAATTTGCTCTTCTACCATCTCTGTTAACAAACTACATATCTTGCACAAAGATTTATGTCACCCTGGGGTAACAAGAATGCTGCATTTCGTCAGAAGTAAAAATATGCCATACTCTGTAGAAGATGTAAGAGCAGTAACCAGGTCATGCCAGGTGTGTTCCGAGATAAAGCCTAGATTCATTAAAATGCCCCCTCAAACACTCATAAAAGCAAGTCAACCCTTTGAAAGATTAAGTATAGACTTCAAGGGACCTTTACCTTCAAATTCTCGCAATCAGTTCATACTTACTGTGGTTGACGAATACTCCCGTTTTCCTTTCGCTTACCCTTGTGCTGATGTCTCAGCAGCGACTGTCAAGAAACACCTAACTAGTTTATTTTCTATTTTTGGAAACCCTTCTTTTGTGCACTCTGATCGTGGTACAGCTTTTATGTCGGACGAATTAAAGGCGTTTCTACTTTCTCGGCGCATTGCTACCAGCCGAACAACTGCCTTTAATCTGTGGGATATATCGCTACCCCCACCTTCATTTTGACGCACGCGCGACTTTTCACCCCTTCCTCTCACTTTCGACCGGTTATAGTAGTAAACCGTTGTCTTAGCCGAAGATGAGGAAGAATTCATTTTTTTTTCGCGCGCTTTTGCGCTGACGTCACGGAAAATTTGGCTTTTCAAAATCAGTCGCCCCCGTGGTCGTCTGACCATCGGCACGGGTTGGCTCACCTTATCCTCTCGCCGGTGAACCCATAGATACTGGCAGAGAATTTTATTCGGCAAAACCTTGCCTAGACCTCATGGCTCGTCGCGGTGTCTTACACTGTCGTCACCTTAGGACAGAATTTTCATTCCAACGCGAAAATCTTTTAGCGAGCCGCTCAACTCCCAGGAACTTTCAAAAACTTCCAACCTGATGAACAAGCATTTTTCACATTCTTCGAACTGACTTTCTGAACCTTTCTTCTCGAAGAACTCCTTCCCGCCATAGTCATCTTGGATTTGAATTTTGGCGCGGGATCTATTCTTGTCAACTACCATATTTCCAGTATCTTACTGATGGTCTTCACTCAAGTCAATTAAATTTCATTCACTACAATATTTCCAGTACCTTACTGAAGACAATCTACTTGGCCTCTTCTTCAACTACATTTTCCAGTACATTTACTGAAGGTCTTCACTGAAGACACTACTTGTTAAACTCTTAATAAAAATGTATGTTTGTTCTTAACCTTTTGTTGTTTTGCCTGTCTACTTCTTTTCACTTTGTACGTTTGTACGGTGGAAAGAGCACGTCTTTATATTTTCCTTTTTTTCCACTTTGTTTGTGGATTCGGTAGTAGTGTGTAGCGTCTGGCACAAGGCCTTATTTTCGTAAGCCAGATCTGCACCGCTACCGGGTCCGCAACAAATCCACAGGGCAATGGACAAGCAGAGAGGTACAATGGTATCATCTGGCAAACGGTGAGCCTGGCTCTACGGTCTAGTAATCTCCTGGTTGCTAGTTGGGAAAAAGGTTCTAGATGTAGCACTCCACTGCATTCGCTCATTTCTTTCCACTACCTCGAACTGTACTCCTCATGAACATTTGTTTAATTTCCAAAGGAAATCAGCTTCTGGTGATTCCATACCAACATGGTTAACAAAATCAAAATCGGCGCTCCTGAGGCGCCATGTACGCGGGAGTAAATATGAGCCTTTAGTTGAGACAGTTGACATACTCGAAGTCAATCCGAACTACGCTCACGTGCGACTTAACAATGGACGAGAAACGACAGTGTCTCTACGCCATATCGCACCTTTGGATGGCAAACTGTTGTGTCGGAAACCTACCACCCCTCTTGAAGATGAACTTGTCTGCGTCTAAAGACTTTAAATAGCGGCACGTCGAGAGACAGAGGGCGAGCGCGAGATAGTTCTTGGCTGCGGCTAGGGAACTGTGCTGTCGAACTCTCCGCCTCGGCGGAGAGGAACTCGGACGGGTCTTTGTCACAGGGTAAAGTTTCGTCCGGGGAGGTTGACAGTCCCTAGAACCCGTTTATACGGGTTCTAATGGGCATTTTTTTGGCCGAGCCTACGGGCTCGGGGAACCCACACTAAATCGGCCTTGTGCCACATTCGACACATGTGGGAGTGTTGATAAATACAGAAAGTTCTTGGCTGAGCTAGTTATAGACTACTCAGGCGATTTCTGTACCTTTTACCAACCAATAACACCCTTTTTATTGTTACGTGTTATTTGTCGTTTGTCTCTACAAACCCCAAACCAACATCATAACACAAACCAAACGGTTCACAGACAGAACTTGATCCAATGGACGCCCCTATCCAGTCTAACACTCCTACTCCTCCTCCTCCTCCGCCGAGTGCTCTGGAAAATACTGTTATTGACGATTCAGCTGCCCCCGAAAACCACCCCACTGTAAATTCCACTCCTACATCTCCCCATCCTCTACCCTTGGATAGCTTCCAGAGGAACTCTTCAGAAGACGCTGATGTATCGAATCTTCGACGCTCTTCTAGAATTCGTCGAAAACCTCCGTATTTAGCTGAAAATGATCAGCTTTGAACATCTTTTTTTTTTACCTTTCTCTATTTTCAGTTTGAACAGAGACATCCATAGAAACCACCCCTTTCCAGAAGAACGTACGAACCTGAACTTTTTCTTAAGTGGCGGAGAATGTGGTGAAAATAAAGGAACTCTTTAATCTTTCCCTGACTTTCCAGGACTGATTGATTTCCCTTTGTTTTTGTCTTTCTCTCTTCATGAGGTAGTAGGCCATTTTCTTCTTACGGTTCGCTACCGGAGTAGATTTCTAGTGGAATAAAGCTTCACTCAAGCTATATGGACTCAGCCTTCTTTTACTTCCTCTCAAACCCTTTTTATAACAGTTGGCCTTATTCGATTAGAGCAAGCTTGTCTCGCTAGTAGAACATACCACTTAGTAGTGAGTTCGATCCTTACTGGGTGCCTCATACCTTCGGCCTTGTGCCACGTCTAAGCTACACTAAGAAAATCACCATAGAAAGTCCTCATGGAGATGTTGAAGACCACGTGAACAAAATATAGTTACCTGTGAGTCTGAGAGTCACAGACATTTTTTAATGTGCCACACGAATCTTATTTTGTTGACTTACTTAATCCTAGTATTAATTCTAAAGAGTAGCGATTACTGTTTTAATAACGAATAATTGTTTCAATGCATATACCTAAGTCTGGCTGTTGGAAAATTAGGCAATGATTGTGATTGATTATTGCCAAAAAAATGTGTGTGCTCTATCGAGAAGGAAAAAAAAAATAGAAACGCTACGGCACGCTCAGTTTTTAAAAAAAAATTATCAAATATCTGGGAATTAATTAAATTTTCAGTACTTAATCATTAATAAATTAATTTTATACTGAATAGGTCATTTAAAAAAAATGTAAATATTTTTATTTGGTCAGCTTCATTCCTATTTATTTTTAGGTAGGGGTATTGTATTCTTATTCAGGTTTTTTTTCACAGTTAACTTTTAAATAAAAAATATTTCAGTAAAAAAATTGTACAATATCAAATGAAAATTCATCCTGAAACTTGCCAAAATTAATACAATAATAAAACTCAAGAAAATACCGACAACTGGTGCTTACACAATAAAAAATTATTTTCTCTAAAATTTGACTGGAAACGATCAACATTCAATCAATATTCATCTATATAATAAATGCAAAAATCTGTCTATATTTCTGAGATGAGGTATTATGTACATTATTTACATTATTTGGACTATTGTCCACATCTTTGTCGCCATATTTATTACAGCATTTCAGCCGTTGTATGCTCTGGCCTTCTTCAGTGAGTGAAATAAAGGATTCAGTTCGACATTCCAACCACCTGAAAAGGCCAGATCGTACAACGGACAAAACGTAATAAATATGGCAACAAAGATGAGGACAATAGTCCGAATAATGTAAAAAATGCAAAAATGTTTGTTACATTTTTTCAATTAAAGGGACACAACTCACTAACTGTATAATAAATGCAAAAATGTTTGTGTCACATTTTTTCAATCAAAGGGACACAACTCTCTAATTTTTAAATATCCTATCTTCTCCAAATGCAACTTGCTTGCTCATCCAGGATTGTAATTGGATCCTCAGATTGCAAATTTAGCTCTCTGTGAAATTGAAAAAAAAGTGATTAACTTGGCTCAAAGACATCTCAGCAATTTTGGTATGCCAAATCCAAACAGAGAAACTGGACAAATCAACAGAAATTTCGAGAGAAACAGGATAGAACATGGAAGAACTGCAGCAACGTGTTCAAAACAATGAGCCCCTGTTGAACCAAGACTAACAGCAAATATATCAGAAGGTCCCTGATAACATCAGCAACAACAATGGATGGATTTTCTTCTTGGATGCACCTGGAGGCACAGGTAAATATTTGTAACTAACTTTCTTTTATCTACAGTGAAACTCCAAAGGAAGTAGCATCATCTGGAATTTCTGCTACCCTCTTACTCAGCACCTGTAAACTTCCATTGGATTTGAACTTCAATGAAACCCCTATTTACAACATCAAAAAAGGAACCAACTTGGCTAAGCTACTGGAGGAGACAAGCTTCATTGTCTGCAATGAATGTACCATGGCACACAAGAAGCAAACATTTGAAGCCCTGGACAAAACACTCAGACATTAGACAGAATTCACAAATCATAAGAGGTATCATTGTGCTACACTCTGGTGATTTTAGACAAACATTTCCAGTAATTGCAAGAAGAACTTCAGCTGATGGACTCAATGTTTGCCTGAAAAATTCTTACATCTGGAGCCATGTTCAAAGACTCAGCATGAAAACAAACATGAGAGTTAGAATCACAGGTGACCTTGAAGCAGGAAAATTTGCTGCTTTGCTGTTGCAGTTTGGCAATAGAACCATAAAAATGGAGATATTTCACTCCCGAATGGTTGTGGAGTTTTAGTCTCAAGTATCCAAGACTTGATTAACCATGTTTATCCAAACATTAAACACCATCTCATGGATTTAAACTGACTTTGTGAGGGGGACATATTAGCTCCCAGAAATCAAACTATAAAGAAATTCCAAAAGAAAGCATGAAGTACTTTTCCATTGACACTGTGGTTGAAAAAGAGCAGGTAGTGAATTATACAATAGAGATCCTGAACTCATTGAACCCTCCTGAAATGCCATCACACAAGCTGGAACTAAAAGAAAATGTGCCAGTTATGCTATTGAAAAATCTGGATCCTCCAAAGCTTTATAATGGAATAAGGTCCTTTGTCAAGAAGATGCTTCCTCAAGCTCTTTGAAGCAGACATCTTTACTGGTCCAGGAAAGGAGGAAAGAGTTTTAATTCCAAGAATCTCCTTAATTCTTTCAGATCTTCCTTTTGAGTTCAAAAGACCAGTTTCCAGCAAAAGTGATCTATGCATTGTCATTCAATAAGTCCCAAGGATAATTACTGAAAGTAACTGAACTTCATCTGATGGAACCCTGCTTTTCTCACAGCTAGCTCTATGTTGATTGTTCAAGAGTTGGGAATGAAAACAACCTATTTGTACTGTTCCTGAATGGGAAAAATAAAAATGTTGTTTATCACGCAGCTTTGCAATAAGTTCCAAATAGACAAAAACTGTTCACTTTTTGAAAATATTGTTCAAGTTTAGAATCAATCAACAGCAGATACCACCAAAATTAAAGAAAAAAATCGCTATCTCCTGTTTTATAAACTTGCCAAATATCAAGGAATTATATGATAAATTAAATTTACACCACTTATTCATTGAATAGATTAATTATATATTAATTAGGTTATTTTATTAGAAAACTTAGTGGAAATATTTTTGTCAGCTTTTACTCATCTTTCTATACTTTTTAACTTAGGGCAAGTGTTCACAAAATCTTTTTTTGTTATATGAAGAAAAATCCCTGAAGATATTATTTCAGTAAAAACAAATATGCAATATCAAGTCTGAACCTCCTGAAAATTCATTCTGGATAAAAATTCATTAAAAATAAAACTCAAAAAATATTTTTTGTTGAAAGATGATGCTTGTATAATTTAACAAACATTTTCTTTCAGATTTGACAAGGAAAAAAATCTACACTAATTATCTATTTAAAAAAAAAATTCATGTAATTTTTCAGTGCAATTTTTAAATTTATCCTCTTGCTGTTCATAATAAGAGTTTTATTATTATCATTATTATGTTGGTGTAGTTATACTCCATTGCAATTTGATCTCTTTCTGGTTCATTCTGTAAACCTTCCTCATTGCCAACATCATCACCACAGCAAATCCAACACCACAAGCAAACAACTCCACAAGCAAACAACTCCACAAGCAAACAACTCCACAAGCAAACAACTCCACAAGCAAACAACACCACAAGCAAACAACTCAACAAGCAAACAACTCCACAAGCAAACAACTCAACAAGCAAACAACTCCACAAGCAAACAACTCAACAAGCAAACAACTCCACAAGCAAGCAACTCCACAAGCAAGCAACTCTGCCTTTGTAAGCAATTGACTCTGACTCTGCAAAATAACATGTAACTCACTTGTGCTACCACAATTTTATAGAACAGGCCTACCAGTTATGACAATCCCTCATCACCTTGACAACCAACAAATCGATCCACCACTGTGACCTTTATCAATCAACATGTGTGATCAAACCAACACAGGAGATCGGTCAATTTCCAACACTATCCTCCCTTATTGCAAATGCTGTCACCTAGGCAATTCCAACTCCACTCTGTAAGACAGCTTATATATATTAAACAATTACACATTATTTGAAAAACCTAATCTTTGTTATTCCTTTACTTTTGCAACCAAACGCTTATTATAACAATGTCACACATCAACATAGTCAATGGAAATTCTTTTCTTGAGGTATGGTGTCAATAACAATCCTTACAAGAAATTTTCACAGAATCTTTGCAGATTAAATGATGGCAGTTTTCTGGATTTCTACAATCTTCTCTCAAAACACTTTATCAGTTTTCTAGTTAATGTTCCAAGCACACCACACATTACTAACAAGAATTAGTTTTACATTCATGTTCTTGAGCTCTCAAGCCAGATTCTGGCATTTTGGTCTAAATTTCAATTTTCCCTAAGCACTTTTTCAGTTTTCTAGGTTGTGTTTCAATTGCACCCATTATTAACAGGGATTAGTTCTACATTCATGTTCCATAGCTTCTTCAGCTCCCAAGCCAGATCCTGGTATTTTTCAACCTTTTCAGTTTCAGCATCCCCTCTTGTCTGATATGGAAGAGCAAAATCAATATTTTGACACTTGCTATTTTCCTTATTCACTGTCTACCCTGGCCTTGACTTCATGCATTCCGATGGGCCTGCTCCTGTGCTACAAATATGAGTGACTCTTTCTTTCTCTTTAAATAATCGTCTTTTATCCAAAGGCCATCTCTCAGGCTCTGCAATTATTCTGTCTGCTCATGATCATGCAGCTTGTTTTCTTTTAATTTGTCATGCCACTTCTCCCTACACTACTTCGCTACAGTCACTGGCACAACATTTTATGCTTCCAAGTCCCCATCAACTCTTTGTATAGCTGTTAGAATCAATTTATGATAAATTTTAACATAATTTTCAAGTGCCAGTGTAGGGACATTATTATTATCTCTATCTATAAAAGGCAGGATGTGTGTGTGTGTGTGTGTGTGTGTATGTGTGTGTGTGTGTGTGTGTAATGAATGCACAGCCGCAATTTTTGACAGATTTGCACCAAAATTTACATGCACATGCTCCAAGTTAGTAGGAAAGCCAAGACTGACTTTGCATTTCCCAACTCCCATCGATAGTGGAAATAATCGATTTTCTCATGCTTCTATGGTAGTTTTCATATAGTTTGCGGCCATTTTCTACTGGCCAGAGTGAGAGCCTATAGCTGGCTGCCACAAATAGGCAGGAAGATTCTATTGGCCAGTGTGAGAGCCAACAGTTGACTGACACGAATGTTAACTAGCATGCAAAAAAAATCAATAGCTGCATTCGTCACAAGTGGGAAAAATTTAAATCTGCATGGCACTTTACTCCAATTGGTTCATTCGCTTAAACTCCACGTTGATTCTGATTCCACAGAACTGGGTTGGGTGTGAAAAAGTATTTGTTGTTAACATTCTTTTTTCATTCGGTTTTTCCAGTTATGAGTCCTTTTTTAAAGCTGATCGTTTTGTGTTCATTTTGTTTAGTTCTTTTTTCGTAACAGATTTAATGTTTAGTATAGAGCTTAGAAAAAATTACAGTGTGAGATAGGCAAGAAGTAAGGCATGTAGCAACATCAGCACGGCAAAGGGCACTCCTTTAAAAGCAAGGAAGGGCAAAAATATTTTAAGTCAAGTGATAGCGATTGCTGTATGAGTCGTACGATTTTTGAATCAAGCATGGGCAACGCTGGGCCATGCTGCTAGTAAATGAATAAAAATAAAATATAAAATAATAATAATGAAAATTATAAATAATATAAAATAAAACAATATTTAAACTTTGTTTAAAATAAATTAAATAAAAAATAATAAAACTATTCCCATCACGCAACAAAAATTCCTACTGTTGAAAATATGGACATCCTTCTTTTAATTTTATATTCAATCTCTTCACCACGAACCTTGGTATGGGCAACACATGTCTAACTTCTCTCTGTGATATAGTGTGTAATAATATGGAGTGACTTCTCCCTTTTATCACATGTACCTAAAAAGTACACACACCAATACACACTAGAAAAATATGAATAAATTGTATGAAATTAACATAGAATTTACCATGCATTTCCTGTTATTTGTGTACATTTTATTTCCTGTCAAGTATGCTTTTATCTTTGTGAATACGAGGCTAATTTCTGCTGCTATGATGTGAGTGACACTCCTCACAACATTTTGGTGACTGCTGGCATGCATAACAAAAACAACCTATTCACCCACACCAGAACAGCCAATGACATGACTTCTTCAACATTCATTAACCCTCTGCAACCCCACTTCGTCCTTGAAATATACAGCCTATCAACATCACTGTTTAAATTCAAAAGTTTATTCATATTATAGCAATTTATACATTTTCCTACCCATCTCATCTAATTCTGTATTATTCCAATCTAAGAATGATGAAGAATAGTGTTGCAGAGTTACCAAAGTATTAATTACTTTGATATTTCCACCAGTTAGTTTTGTTTCAAGAATTTTCTTTACATGTCTTTTTGTAAGTAAAAATACCAGAATTTCTTTCTTCTTTTTCTCCATATCTCAGTTTCTGGTGAAGTTTTAATAAAACTGAAACATATTAGATTGATAAACATTTCCTATTTGTTCTTTATCTTATATTGCCTTGAATTCAATTATTTATTATTATTAATAATAATATTAACTCAACTATTTATTATTATTGTTGTTATTAAATAAATATGTAAAATTCTTTTTCTTTTTTTTTTTTTACAGGTTAGCTTTCAGATAAAAGCAAAATGTAACTTCAAAGAAAATATTTAAAATGTGTTTTTAAGTTATTTTTTAGTATGCCTGTGGTGATTCTGATAATTTTTTAACTATGACTAGTGTTGGGTTTACTTATAAGTTTTGTATCCTGAAGACTAGACACAAAATAGTTGGTGTATAATATTTTTGACACTGTGATATGACTTTCTTGTATATACAGAGTGCAATAGATAAGTTGTCTTTTAAATTATGCAAAAATATAAATAACACTGACATCTCATTTTAACAGATATATTTACCAAAATTATCTAAAGAGTAAATCTATTCAATAAAATTGCTATTGGCTTCAACTAAAGATGGGCGGTCAAATTGAAAAACCACCTTTTTTCGGTTTCACCTTCACACGTGAAACTGCATCAAAATTTTTATGAAGCCAAAATTGTTCGGTTTAGTGCTATCAATACTGAGTGACCATATTCAAAGAAACACTGTTGGAAAAAACTTTCAGATGTTAATAAAATTAAATTTTATCAACATTTATACCATTGTAAGAGAAAAAGATTGAATAAAAATATGTTAAAAACATTTGACTCATTTTAAGAAATAAATGTGAAATCTATTTGTTTACAAAAGAAATGAAGAAGAAAAAAGAAATACATTATGTCTGAAATCTATTTGTTTCAGTTGTAAAAAAATAAAAAAATTTTGTGGTAAAATTAAGTTAACAACAAAATAGCGAGTAAAAATAAAAAAAATAGTTGCCAGTTTTGTCTTAATGTTAAATTTTATGAAGTCAGATTTTTGTAAGGGTTTTCTAGTATGCCAGTACACCAATCATGAAATAAAGTTGTTGTAAACAAGAAAAATAAATGAAGTTTTTTTTTATAAATAAACTAGGTTTTTATCTAGGCAATGCACCTAGATAATAAGAATAATTGAAATAGATCTTAATTTCACTTTTAAAATGTGTATATTTCCAGATATGCAAATTTCTAGTGTAAAATTGTTTTCTACAAATAAAATTATGTAATATGGTTCTATCCAGTGAATATACCTAAAATTAGATATTAAAAAAATAAAGAAAGTTTTAATTTCAGCTTTAAAATGTGTATATTTTCAAAACTGCAAGTCATTTTTTTTAACCCAAAGTAAAAATCATTCTTTTTTAGCCACTAGTATTCAGTGGGTGTTAACCATTCTGCTTATTAAATTCTCTAAACAAGGAAAATTCATTCATTTTATTTTTACAAATATCTTTATGGTTTTATCTAGCGAATACACTTTTTTTTAATTTCAGTTTTAAAATGTGTATCTAAAAAAGAACATGTGACACTCACACATTTGGAAATATATATACACATTCTAAAAATGAAATTAAAAGCTTTTAATTATTTTTAATATTTAATTTTAGGTGCATTTACTAGATAAAAACATAAATTTATTTAAGGGAAAAAATAACTCATTGATTTCAAGTGTCTGTCAGTGTCAGACAGAAGTTTCTATATTTTGAAAGTTCTTTTACCTTACATTTATTTATTACTATCAGTTGATCATTTTTTTTTTTTGATTACTTTATAATTTTTGAAGGAATTTGCTTCCATGGGTCAGAGAAGAAATGAACATCTTCTTGGTTGTAGTTTAAGGTGTCTTCTAATTGAGTGTACAATTTCAAAATATTGATAAAGATTGGTCATTTTGATTTTGTAAAACAAAGTAACATATAAAATTTAGTCTTGAAAAAAAGCTGTTCAAAGCAAAATACCATTTTAACTTGCTGTAAAAAAATAATTCAATGAATAAAAGCACAAAAATTACATATTTAGAAAGATTATTTTATTTTCTTTCCAGCCATATGAATATTTTTAAGATTGGACCAGAAATACATGAGAAATTGTGAGTTGAATGGACTAAGTTCAAATTTATCAATCTCAAATGAAATCAGATATCAACTGGGAATGCTATCGTTACACAAGAAAAATGAATGACTTCCTTAGAAAGCAAAAATACTAAATTAAAAAGTGAAAAACAAAATTGAAAACCGCAGTATCAAGGGAAAAAAAAGTTGGTGAATGCTGCCATAATCCTTGCCTTCAGTTCATCTTTGATGTTAAAAGGAGTTTGTTGGTCTCTTGCTCAACTGCGCCCTACTTATAATAATCAAGGGAGTCACAGTCTGGGGAGTTAGGTGGCTTGATGTAAAGGGTAGTGTGATTGCAGAAATTGTTCAACAGACATGACTAAGTTTTCCTGCTTGTATGGCATAGTGCAGAGTCCTGTTGCCAGCAGCCACCCTCTTGACCCAGGGCAGAACTACTCAAGGCACTTGATGTAAGCCTCCATATTGAGTCTGAGGCCCTGTGAGCAGATGAATGGAGGCATACTGTAACCATCACTAGTGATTACCCCAAACACAATGATGTTAACTGGATATATCATCCTACTCTTTCCGAATCCTGTGAACTGTCCTCAGATTGACACTGAAACACTCTGAGATGTTTGTATTGGAGCTTCCGGTGTGAATGCCAAACAGAACAGCATGCTTTTTATAAATTTCTGGCAGAGTGAATTGCATCATGGTGCTTTTTTTTTATAGAGGGTGCCCAACTAACCCTAATATACTGTGCAGTTGAGAAAATCAAAAGCAAACAATACACATGCCAAAATTAAAACTATAAAATGGTGACAATTTAGTCATCTCAGTGTTGTTGGTCACACACACATATCACCCCTTTCAAGAATAAACAAACAATCAGAGAGCTAACAATAACTAATAATGCCTACATTCAATGTTGTACATTTCAAATCTGTTTCACTGGATCTGGTCTACTGTGTTTGATATAGTAGAAAACATGGTATATGATCATAGAAAATAAATTATAAATTGATCAGATCATACCATTTTAGACCACTAAGCTTGGTGGTTAAATAATGATTAATATTTTTGATGTACATTCTCAAGAACAAAAAAAATTCATATATTCACTTTCAGCATATGTTTAGGTTTTATTAAAATTCTAATCATTTTGAAACAAACATTACTGAGGAGTGAAAGTAGTTAAAATAATAGCAGTATCAATGAAAAACAGTTCTTTTGACACTCCATTTTTGTAGACACAATGGTCCATGTTTGCCAAATTTCTTTATTTTTTAATATATATTTCAACATAAAGTGTTACACTGTCACTTAGAGATTGTCATTTTACTAACACATCTTCTTTCCTAAATCTCATCATGAAGGTGTTGAGCTCACAAGAGCCACTTTGCCCCTCCAGCTTTCAAAGTTTTGTCAGAATGTTGAAACATCCTCCAGTGCCAGATTGATCTGCTGGAGGCCCTGGCAGATGATGTCCTTCCAGCAGCTGTGTGGTTTTCTACAAAGTCATCTCCAGTATGTAGGTAGTAGGTCAAACTAGTAGATGACTGGTGAGGTGGTCATCAGGTCATTGTAGGACACAGTGCTGAGCAATAGTGCAGAGAATGCTTGGCTGTCTGATCCTCTGGTAGAGCTCCTTGTTAGACTCAAGATCAAACCAGTGCACACTCTGATGGTCTTGAGGGCACAGCACTCAAAAATTACTAACACATTCTAAGCTGCAAAATTTTTAACCTCTCACTTTTGGTTTTATTTTGGGTTTTTCTTTTGTGCATTTTTAAAAATATAGTAAATGTAAACTTATTTTCATTAAAATTAAATGCCTCTTTAAAACAAATTTTTTCCATCATGTTAATTTTACAATTTATGTATTTTGTACATGAGAAAATAAAAAAAAATAATATATCCCTAATATTTATAGCTCATTTATGTTCATAATTAGATTTTGTCAAAATGTTGCTGTTTCACCAATATAACATTTATTACATTTACTATATTGTTATTGATTGTTTATTTCTATTAAGTCCAAGTACAAACTGCTTGACCCAAGGATTGAACTCATGATCATTGTCACCAAATTCACAAATTAATCCACTAGGCTATTGTCATATGGATTAAATAAAAGGTTCAATTCAGAATTCCTTGTACACCTGACAAAGGCCAGAGGGTACAACACCCAAAACATAGTGATAACAATATGATGAAATCAGCAGCTAGAGTGACGTAGACCTTCGTGACATCTGTGTGTATCACATTTGGGGCCAGATTTTGTGAGTTTTATACAATTTTTATATAAAATCATATGAGGACAATAGTCCGAATATAAATAATACAAACTTGTTCACCCAGTTAAATAATGGCTGATACTACTGAATTTAGTATCCAACAGATGTGATAGTGATATCTTCAGTAATTTACTAAGTTGCTATAAGCAAAAGAAATTTTGGGTATTCCCACATAGCTTTATCAGTTTTGACAAGTTGTTAGAGTTTGCTATCAAGTGCCTATAAAAATGGAACACTTCTTGTCTTTATTCTCTTTGTTTTTTCCTTCAAGTATACTGGGGTGACAACACCAATTGGGTTCTGCCCCAGGCATAAGGATATCTTTTTCCTTAGTGGCTGAACTTTTTCACCTACACATTCATGTATCACCCACACAATTCATAAGTTTTAATGCTTTCTTTTTGTTTAAGCATTTCACCCCAAGCAAGGCAAGAGTGACACTAGTACACAGGGGGTTACAGGGAGTGACAGTGAGAGAAAATATTGGGTATAGCGGGGATTGAGGAAAGGATAAAAAGAAGAACAGGAATGAAGTCATCAGATGATGATGATTGATGTTGCATTTAAATTTTTAAAGATTGTAATTATCAGGTAAACAAGTAAGAGGAAGGGAGTTCCACTGTTGGGAAGTGTAAAAAAAAACTGTTGGAGTAGAAGTAGCAGTTACATTTAACTATTTCAACAGTAAAAGGGTGGGACCTAGATGCCAATCTAGTAACATGCTTAAATTCATGTAATCGGGGCACAAGGGGGAAAAAAGCTCATCAGAGCAGTTACCATAAAAATATTTCATGCTTCAATAAAAGACAAAGGGAAGCCACATAACATCTGTGAGAAAATGACTGGAGTTGAGATGCCAAGTCAAGACTGACTACATTTATATTCTGTTATGGGAACTTACCCATTATAATAATGGACTATTCCGGACATTATAAATACTGCGCCTCAAGAGGGAGCAGAGAGGATTTATTGTAAGAACATTGGAATAGTGATACTTGTCGAGACAACATAGTTCACTCAAACCAAATCTGATAGTCATTACTAATACTTCTACTTCTTTGTACATATTTCTGTTTGTAATATATCTGTGTTATTCCATACCTGTGTTCGAGTTATTCTTCATTGGTTCTACCTTGGACCATCACCGTCGTACAAGGAACTTGGACCATAACACATTCATACTTGTGTATTTTCTTTCCTTTGTTACACAGATATATAAAAACACAAAAAATATAAAATATCACACCAAATTTATATTCTGTTTCTTTTGTGACGTATGATATTAAGTATAACTTGAGACTTCAATGTTAAAATAAAATAGTATTTAATTAAAACCGCAAATAAAATACTTAACAAGAACAAAGAAGTAAAAAGTCAACCAAAGATAATTAACCATGTCACTGAATACCTTGTTTGTAGTGCAACTCAACTTAATATCCGGTAAATCCTAAATCAAACCCAAATCATTGACACACAATAATTCACACTAATTCGACTGGATAGTTCCACTCAATAGTTACTCAATAATCACTACAGTCAGTAGCCTGACACCACTATTTATACACCTGGCAGAAAACATATATTCATAAGTTCAGAGTGTCACACTTGAACCTTGGTGTTGGTAGTTACTCATTTTCTTCCTATATGACAAGAATTGATCAATTATATATGAAAAAATATTGTTGCCACTGCTTTTAGTCAAACCATAAGCAGTGCTGCGATAATTTGGTGCCACTGATACACATACTGCAACAAAATTAACAGAAATGAAAGCATTGTTTATTCATCGTGTCTATTAATAATGAAAGCCAAAGTTCTTTTTTCTTATTAATTTATCTTAATTTTTATGGTCTACTAATTCTATATTTATGATACAATTGAATTGAATAGCAATAGAAAATCTGGTTTAACTAATTTAAATAACTATTCCACTTGTCGACCATGCATCTGTACTGGTGCTTCTGCTATAAATTTAGAGATTCTTGATAAAATCCAAAGAATCTGCAATGTTATCAATCCTGATCTGGCATATCAGCTTCTGTCACTTTCCCACTGCCGTAACATAACTTCCCTGTGCCTTTTTTATAAATATTTTCATGGTAATTGTTCAGATGAACTTTCCTCTTTGGTAGCTAGACTTTATGAATTTAAGTGCAGTACTAGATTGGCAGCAAGGTTTCATCATTTTAAACACAGTACTAGTGTCGTGTCTACTAAAATATCAAATACAATATTTATAAACCAATAACACTGAATAAAATGCTTACATCTTAAAACACACCAATAAAACTATGGAATACAAATCAGAAAGGTTGTTTTATTAGTCATCATGATTAAGGTAGATACCACCAAATTATCATGAAGACATAGTAGAAGACATACCATGTGGTTTTTTAAGGCCAATTTAGGAAGAAATAAATAATATAATTCTGGAGCTGATGTTCATATGAAAAAGTGTATAAAACTCACAAAATCCGGCCTCAAATGGTATATGCACAGATGTCACCAAGATCCACGTCACTCTAGCTGCTGATTTCCACGACCTCATTCACATTTACATGCAAAAAGCAACACCACTGACATCTACACACAAAAAGCAACACTACATTATTTCTCACATACATACACAAATACAGTTTATATTCTATTCCAGAACTTTATTAACCAAAACAAAAAAAAACATTACTCATTCAAATCCATAACCAAATTCTTTTATTCTTGTCGTTATATTAAATTAATATTTATTTGTTGATACTATGTTTCTTTTTCTACTGAATTTTTTCTTTCAATGAAAATCGTTTGATTATTCTAAACAGACGAATTACGAGCAGTCCCACAATATTTTATGTTACTGTATCAAATCCCGATACTCCAAATTTTGACATTCAACAAAAAAACAAGTAGAAGGATTCCTCCAAATGGTGACCCTGACATGATCTGAACACGCAACCTTCTGATTTGTATTCTATAGTTTTGTTGGTGTGTTTTAAAATGTAAGCATTTTATTGAGTGTTATTGATTTACAAATATTGTATTTGATATTTTAGCAGACACAACACTAGATTGGCAGCAAGGTCTCATCATTTTAAAATTGAAATGGCTAGATGTAACTGTAAGTTCTATGCTAACAGTTTTTTCTATTGAACCTCTTGTCTGTGGAATTCTTTTTTAGCTTCTTGCTTACCAGTCATGTCTGATTGTCAAAAATTTAAATTCAGTCTCAATCATTATCTACTGTCTTCTTAATTCCTCTTTTATTGTTCTTGCTCCTTAATTATGTTTTCTTTTCTTATATTCTTTCACACTCAATAGCTCCCTGCATCTTGGTGGGTTTGTTGCCTTACTTAAGGGTAAAATGATAAAAAAAACAGTGTTATTAGCAAGAAAAACTATGGAAAATTCTGATATAAATTTTTGAAGAAATAATATGGGACTAGAAATATAATTTAAATATTTACTTCAATTTTATAGGTCAACAAATATGTACATTATATAAGTAATCACAATCTGAATAGGTAAAGAGCACTGAATGCAATGCCTGTTGTCTTTAGTACTTATAATTTATCATATTAGAGTAGACACTATAAATGTCTCTTTCTGCAATAGTTGTAAATCTTCTTGACATCTTCAACATTCCTTTTGACCTTTATTCCAATTGTCAGTTTCATTTTCCAGCCATTCATTGAAAAAGTGGCACAAATGAAATCAAATAATATCACAAATAATATCAAAAAAGTGACACAAATGATATCAAATAATATCAAAAAAGTGACACAAATGATATCAAATAATATCACAAATAATATATAAAAGTGACACAAATGATATCAAATAATATCACAAATAATATCAAAAAGTGACACAAATGATATCAAATAATATCACAAATAATATAAAAAAAGTGATACAAATGATATCAAATAATATCACAAATAATATCAAAAAGTGACACAAATGATATCAAATAATATCACAAATAATATAAAAAAAGTGATACAAATGATATCAAATAATATCACAAATAATATATAAAAGTGATACAAATGATATCAAATAATATCACAAATAATATCAAAAAGTGACACAAATGATATCAAATAATATCACAAATAATATTAAAAAAGTGACACAAATGATATCAAATAATATCACAAATATCAAAAAGTGAAACAAATGATATCAAATAATATCACAAATAATATCAAAAAGTGACACAAATGATATCAAATAATATCACAAATAATATAAAAAAGTGATACAAATGATATCAAATATCACAAATAATATCAAAAAAGTGACACAAATGATATCAAATAATATCACAAATAATATAAAAAAAGTGACACAAATTTGACACATATCAAATAATATCACAAATAATATCAAAAGTGACACAAATGATATCAAATAATATCACAAATAATATCAAAAAGTGACACAAATGACATCAAATAATATCACAAATAATATCAAAAAGTGACACAAATGATATCAAATAATATCACAAATTATATAAAAAAAGTGACACAAATGATATCAAATAATATCAAAAAGTGACACAAATGATATCAAATAATATCACAAATAATATTGAAAAAGTGACACAAATAATATTGTTGTGGCCTGTTTAGGGGCCAGAAAGAAAGACACAGAAGACGAAGGTAGGTTGAACAAGTGTATTGAAATAACAGATACATATACAAAGCAAGAGTGTTAGTAATAAGCAGATAGAGGTGTACGTCCAAACAGTAGGTTAACACTGCATGTAGGTTAACTCCCGCTTCCCAACTGACTCTTCAAGTTAGTATTTATGAGAGGAGGAAGAGTTCATTCTACTGTAGGAGCGTTTATCACAACAGATATCACAAATAATATCAAAAAGTGACACAAATGATATTAAATGATATCACACATAATATCAAAAAGTGACACAAATGATGTAAAAAATTCCATAAAATTCTCATTTCTTTAAGTATATTGTACCTACAAGCATTTTTAATATAAAATAAAAATTGTGCTGTGTATTTTCATAATCAGTTTTAAGTTGCATTTCCCTGAAGAATTTTATTCCTTTTTTTCTAATTCATCAGCTATACACATATTAAGATCTACTTGTTGCTTCACTGACCAATCATTTGTTTTATCAACTTCAGTTACTTTTAAAAATTCACATTTTAACATCTCATTGCCAGGCTGAAAAATATCCAAATAAACATTCTTATTTCTTAATCAAATTTTAGCAATGTTTAACCTTTGTACCCACAAAAAATAATGTATTAAAAGGACAGTTATTCCTTTAACAGCATTATTACAGTATAATTTTGTACTCTCTTGGCAATGTTTATTCACAAGATTATAAAACTATGTGAACCAAGTACAATGTAATAATTATTATTTCCACTTTTATAAAGAAATAAATTTGAAAAGAAATATTTTCATTAATCATTTCATTTGACATCTCACCAGGATTTCTAACAAGTTCAAATTATTGAAAATTTTCATAAAGAACATAATCAAAACAGTAATTGTTCTTTCATGTTAATATATAATTTACCTAAAAAGCATAGAAAATTATGATGCTATGAATTTATAGAATTAAATGAACTATGAATATAATTATACATATTAATTTAAATATATTAATATCCTAGGTTAAAATTTGTTTTATCTATATCTATAAAACAAAAAATGTGTGTGCGTCTGTCTGTCTGTGTGTATGTGTATGTGTATGTGTATCTGTCTGTCTGAGTGTGTGCATGCTATTTATGCACATTCACATTTCTTGGACGATTCCAATGAAATTGTAAACACATGTTGCAAATTTATTAACTTAGGTTAAGATCAACAATTCAATCTCCAAGCTTCTCGGATTTGGTAGAAAAATGAATAAAATTTAAGGTGGGTACGGCTTTTTGCAAAAACCAAGGCAAAGTTACATGCAAACAAAATTTTTATTGGATGAGCTGATGTATTTTGCAATCAATACAAAACATAGCTCATGCTATGAGGTTTATGCAGAGTGCTTGATAGTTTTCCTACAACATTGGCTTCCCACAAAAAATTACAAAAAACTGTGAAAAAAATCGGGTTTTTTGTACTACTTAAAATAAAAACTTGAACAACAACCTCATTTTTTATCCGATTTTCTTCAAACATGTCATAAAAAATTGCAATCAGGCAAGAATTAAGACAGTGTGATTTTAGTCCTGCTCACTTACCTGCATATATAAAAAAAACACATGAAAACTGTTCAAAAAACCTGTTTTTCATCCATAACTCCCTGGTTTTTCATTCAATGCTTTCCAAATTTGTTATGTATATTAAATATGACACACAAATTGTCTTGTGTGAATATTTGGTTTAGATTATTTCAGTTAAGTGGATGAAATCTGTCACAAACTAGGTCCAAAATCAGCTTTCACCGTTTAGCCAATAGTTTCTTCATATGATTCCATCTTAAATTGGCATTCAAACAAACTTTGATGCAAAGATTGTTTAAGAAGGATTATTGAGGAGTTAAAAGGGAAAAATTTCTGAAGAACCTCTTATTAACCCCAGCTTTACAGTAAACGTGAGGGGGGGGGGCGTTGATGCGTTTGCACTTGCCGTTGAATCAAATTCTGACGCTTCATTCCTGTTTTTGTTTGATTATTAGATTTGTGAACAATGTCATACTATTTTAAAGTTATTACGGTCATAGGAAATTTACTGAATATCTAAAACATTGAAACAATTTAACCCCGAACCACAACCACACAAGAAGGTTTTATCAATGGTATTCCTTTATTAAGAACAATCAAACGCTTGTGAAGGACATAGCATAAAAAAGATTAGGGGAGTAGTAGCTTAGTATACCAATGGATGATGCATGCAAGCAGGGATGCAGGCAGACATTTCTAGACAGTGGTGTGTGGGTATACAGGGAAGTGCAGTTACATAATTGCAGTCATGTATATACAGGCAACACCAGGTACCTTGGCTAGTATGAAATAAATTTTACTTACATATATATTCCTATTATTCTTATAAATGAAAATAATAAATTTGTAGTATTAATAATAATAATAACAGAAGACAATTAGAATGAAAAAATTAAAGGCAAAGAGACCTAAAATTAAATTAAAGAAAAGAAAAATGTAATTTCAAATTGTATAAAATTTAGGATAGCTACATGTTGAAAGGCGGACACAGAATACCATCTGACAAATGCTCAACTTTCTGACACTAATGAGAGTGATAGTTATAAACTTTTATAGGGTGGATATAATATAATATATACCAACACCCACATCCCTACCCTCACCCTACCACTACAAGTTAGCAGAAGGGTCATCGAGGAATTCATTAAACGAAGGAAATGCCAGCTTTAAAGGCAAAGCTGATACGAGAAATAAAGGAAATCAGATGTGAGATTTTGATACTAGATGAGATCACAAGAAACCAAAATGTCTCAAGACACAAATGCAGGAAGATCAAATTAAATCACTAAATAAAATTCCATCAACCAAGGAAATGCTAAAACAGAAATATATATATATATATATATATATCACTCTCAGTCACTGTGTGTTTATCCGAATCTAAAAATAAACACGCTAAAATTCACCTCCATCCCGTACCGTACGCTGATGGCTTAGCGGGTAGAAGTTCCGACTGACGCAAATTCAGTCGGGTTTCGATCGTAGCTAGAGGCAACCGGACGTCTAGCCACACTGATGAGCTGTGAAACAGCGAAACAGTCTGTCTGTGGATGACAAATATATATATATATATATATATATATATGTGTGTGTGTGTGTGTGTAATTTGGCAGCAACTTTTCTTGCAAATATGTAGTGTTGAATGTTAAAGACAACATAGTCTTACATATGTAAGACTATGTTGTCTTTAACATTCAACACTACATGTTTGAAATATATATATATATATATATATATACACACAGAAAAATTTGAGTTTGACTGTTTAAATGACATCACCTTGAGTAACTTAAAATTAGTTCCATCAAACTTGAAAATACATAGTGAGTTTTGTGGACTGGCTGACGAATTGGCCGGAGGCATTTGCCATACCGGATAAGAAGGCACGAACGGTGTCAGATATAATACTGAACGCAATATTCCCTAGGTATGGAGCCCCTGAACAGTTGGTTACCGAGAATGTGAATCAGATTATGAGAGAGACATTGGGAGAATTAAACATGCAGCACATAACCACCTCTCCATATCACCCCAAAGGAATGCTAAGGTAGAGAGATTTCATAAGACCCTCACTGATGTGTTAGCTAAACTAACAGAGGATAATAAGGAAAATTGGAATTTATTCATAACCCAAGCGTTAGCAGCTGTGAGATTCTCGATGAACGAGATGGCAAAATTTCCCCTTATTACATGATATATGGCAGGGATGTAGTCTTACCTATAGACAATCTGTTATGACATAGGAGGAAGTATTTAGGAGAGGATCATCACCAAATAGTTTTAGAAAAACAGCATAAAATTTTTACGCTGGTGAGGAGGAGGATTCAAAGAGCCCAGAAAAGCGAAACGATAGGGTAAATAAAAATAGAGAAGTTTCCTTCCAGATAGGTGATCCAGTGTATTATAAAATACACGTGAGAGAAGGTAAATTGGACCAGAGACGGAGTCCATACTATAGGATCGTGGAGCAGACGGGTCCGGTTTCCTTTGTGATCTGGGACCAATTGACCGGACAGGTAAAGAGAGTGCATGCGAATGATATAAAGCTAGCTAAAATAGGAGAATGGAAAGGAGTCGAAACAAAAACAACAGAAAAGGCTGAGGAAAACTACGTTGGTAGAACCGGAAGGGTTAGAGACTGAGAGTGAAAGTGAAGGGAGTGCGGAGATTGAAATTAGCCCAACTACTCTTCGAAGGCTGAGGGAGTTAAGTCGGACCCCACCGGAACATTCTGAGGAAGCTGGGATTGAGCCTAATCTTAGGGAAGAAGAAGAACTGAGTGAATGGGAGGAAGAGTATGAAATTCCGTTAGCTCAATTGCAGAGTAAATTGCGGGCTGAAAAAGCACCTAGTGTTAATGAGGAATTACCACTAAAACGGCGATTGAGGGGAGCGGTGCAGCCCGAGCCCAAGCATTAAGTGAAAACAGTACAGTGACTGTGGTGAATGAGTGACGGTCTGGGACTAACTGTGCATTTATCATCAGTGCTAATGAACTGTGTGGACGAGCCCCATGCATGCACGGCGCTGGTGGTTGTGTGGGTCGGTGCTTGAGGCATCGCTCTATGTAACCACCTACTAAAAACAATAAGAGAATGATTGAATAAGACAAATTATTCTCACCATCTCTTTGCAGACATGGATGAGAAGAGGCTCGTGGTACTGACGATGCTAGTTGTGGTAGCTAATACCTGGGAACACAGTGAGAATACTGTATTTAAGAAGACTAGCGAAGTGATTATAACTAGATCAAAGTGGTTGATAACTTTGGTGATAGACTTGCAGCCGTATAAGTTACTGGGTCAGTTGAAGACCGAAGTGGACAAACTAGATACAGCCAGGACTCAAGTCGCCGGCAACTATTTACTTAGACTCCTGAATACCACCGTATATTATACCCCATAGCTTAGGAATCCCTAATACTTGAGAGACAATGGAAGGATATGAGTTACTATTTGAAAGGAATAAAGTTGTTATGGACCAGGCAAAAGAGAGTAGTATTACCGATAGTGGGAAGGGCATTAAGCGTGTTGTTTGGTACAGTCTCCAAAGGCGAAGTGAGAGTAATTAAGAGGAAATTAGAAGCGGTAGAACAGAGACAACAAGCAATGGCTCAGTCGGTTAGAGAGAGCATATCCATACTCAATGTTACTAGGCTAGAATTGGCTAAGAATAGAGGGAGTATCAATTGGTTGATTTCTCACCTATGGGTTTTTAGAATAGAAGTGATAAATGTAACCACGTCTGTAACAACTGAATTACAGAAATTAGAGGGTTTTTTGCAAAGGTATTTTCAATTATTAGCTATAATGAGTAAGGTACGTCAAACAAGTCACTCTTTAACGATGTTGTTAGAGCATGTGAGAGCACAATTAGACATGCTGTCGCTGGGACACCTGTCTCCGAGTATAGTATCGCACCCGGCCGGAAGTTACTGCCGGCTACTCAAACAGCTGAAAGCGTCACCACGGAAAACTGAACGAACGCCATTAAGTTCCGGTGACTCAGCGTTTTCAGACATCAAAATACAAAAACAAAACATAACATACACAACTAAAATAATGACCAGAAACTAATTCATATACACATGATACACATGGGGCCTAAATGAAACCCATGTGTACATTCAAAAGTGGAAGGTCATTTTTAGTCAATAACCAAAAGACATTGTTAACTAAGCTACGATGCTGACCCCGGTCGACATAAACACTGCCGATTTTTTTTCCACAAAATATCTTGGATCCGGGACACGCTCCCATCACCGCTGACCACAAGCAGCCAGGCCGAGCCCAGCAGCAGCAGCCCACATACATTCTTATGCGATAGCCCTTTTCAGGACTAACAAGCTACATGTTTATGCAATAGTTCTTTTTAGGACTACCTGACCACATGTTTATGCGATAGTCCTTCTGGTTACTACCAAGCTGCATCCCTGGTGACCGTCACCCTAAGGACGAACAGGTTGCCTCAGCACTGCCTTGTCTGCTGCCCTGAAACAAGATGATCTTTCGATTGGCACTCCTCTATTTCATATCGATTACTCAAACACAATACCTGTACATACTTTTGCCAAATTGTTGAATAAAATTTGGCTTTGATTTAAAACCCTCACTTTTGTTATCCTTGCTTCGATCGTATTATCCAATATAAATTTTTCTGTTTGCAGGGTTGATAGCACCTGCTTGACCGTCCCGCAACAATAGTAACCCCGGAACGATTAAGAGAAGTTTAAAGAGAATGAGGCTTTGTTAGAGCTGGTAGGAACGAATGCCAGTGGATGGATGGGATTGTGGGAACCCATTGTAAGAGAGATTCCTAAGATGTCACTAGAAAAGATGCTGGCATTATTAAAGCCATTCGATAAGATTGATCTTGAACGGTTGAAGTCAGAGTTAGATAAGATAGGTACGCCGAATTCGGGCTGGAGAGAGAATTTGGTTGCTATAATAACCTGGCCGACCGTTGTGGGAATTATACTAATGATAGTCGTGGCCTTGCTGGTTTGGTGGTGGTTGAAGAGGCGTGCGGTATTGTTGACCGGGAAGAATAAACTGGCACAGGAGTGAAGGAGGGATTCCAGTTAGTGCACTTTACAAAGGTAGGTCCAACCTGTTGTGAAGGCGAGACAAAATCGGAGGGACAAATTTACGAAATAAATCAAATTTTTTTTATTTTTTTGTAATGACACTGAAATAATTGATAAGGAGTGTTGCAAACTCCAATAATTGAAAAAAAAAAGGAGTGAACTATGTGAAAAGGTTCTACTGCACGAGATCACCAAAACAGTGAACTTTAACCGGAAGTTGCATGTACATATGTATCGTAAGGACAATGAAAATGTAAATGGGCATAATGAGCCCTAAGATGACCTGAGGACTCTACCTTTGCATGCTGGGAGAGACGTATGTTTAAGTAGACCCTAGTCAGAAGCATGTTGGACTGGTTTTTCTCATATTTTGTTGATAGGAAAGCTCGTGTGTCATTTACTAGTAAATGACAGATGGGTAGGGGAGGAAATGTAACAGAGAAAGTTTGGGAACCACACACAAACACACACATATATTTTTTTTTTATTGAAATTGGAGTAGATTTGAACAGTAAAGTTAGATCAGAACAATTTTGTTTACTGATGGGAATCTGATCTAGCCCATTTGGAATTGGATCATTAGGAAGACAATGAAAGATGGTCAAGATAATTTTTATTGGTTAAAATTTGAAATAGAGCTTACTAAGGCCATGAGGAACTTTGAAATTCACATGATTTTGGGTTGAAGGCAGACTCATGATAATTGCGTGTGGGCCAAGGGTTGATTTATGATCAGCCAGGTTTATCTATATAAACACACACAGAAATCTGTTGAAAGAGTGGTTGACAGAGTGCAGTCGAGCTGGATACGAAGAGGTTGGAGACTGGAAGTGATGTCAGAGATTGGAACCAAACGCCTGCTAACATATTTTGTTGATATAAGTATGAAGAAGTGAAATACTCCTCCAACAATCTAAGACTGCTACTGCTACTATTATTACTTCCACTGGAAATGGAAACGTCGAACAAGCTACAATAATCAAAAGGTTGTTTTTGTGCTTGTCTGTCATCGAGTGCAGTTGAGCTGGGTGGAGAGATATTGGAGACTGGAAGTGACATCAAGGATTGGAACAAAACCCCCGCTAACATCTACTGTTAATATAAGTACCGATGCTTCTGCTACCACAAAGATTACTACTCCCACCAAGAAGGAATGCAACTATAAACTTTAAGCCGCACACAGAAATCTTTATCTCTCCATTGCAAGAGTTGTATATCTTTCTGAGACGATTTCACAAGCTAATCATAACCCTCTCTCTCTCTCATCCAATGTATGAGTTTTTACTTCAAATACTTTTCTTTTCTGTAACCCGTTTCATTTCTATACTATTCTTTTCTTCTATATAAAAGATGTTAACAATTCAACCATTGAGTAGTTGTTTGTCCGGCTTTCTTCAGATATATATATTTTTTTGGTGCATTCTAAATTTCTTAGCGCAGACTCTCCAGCTGTGTCTACATCTTCAGTCAACCGTGAATGGATGAACATCACTTCTGCTTTCTGGATCAAACCTAACACAATGTGGGCAGGATTGAACCAGTGGGCCGGTCGAATGATCTACGGATGCCCAGGGGACCTACGGCCACTCCCTTAAGTTCGGTTAAGACCGAGTAGACACCTCAACCCAGAGTGTAAGACGTCGGAGGTTGAGGGGCTGGGGCGAAAGTGTTAGATATTTACATACGCTCTATCTCTGATACTGAGCACTTTATCCCATAAATATAGCACACTTTAAAACTATATTTCTTCATATATATATATATATATATATATATATATATGTATGTATTAAATTGAATGTTTTGAAGTTTGCAACTCAAGTTTATTTTTCCTCTTTGCCTAGATGTAAAGTAAGAAATGTCCTTTGTCTTGGGTATGGTGATAAACAGTAGCAGAGGAATCCAGTAGAAGAGGAATGTGAAACTACCTCTTAATTGTTGTTGTTTCCAGCCTGACCTGAAATATTTGAAATATTGAACCCCCAAATGGGGTAAAAAACTGAAATTATGGAAAAAAATAAGAATAAAAAAATAAATTCCCAGCAACTGATTTTTGTAAAAGAAAAGATTACTTAAGCCCCAGGAAAATTAAATTTCAGCTTTAAATGACCCATAAGGTATTGATATGCAGTGAAACAAACAAACAAGAAATGAATAATGCTAATCCTAATAATGCATAATTTTTCTCTTGAAATTTTAGGGTCCAACTTCATATTTTGAAGAAGAAATAGGATGAATTTTGAATAACATTCTTATGGAAATTTCCTGACCAATACATGTATGAAGTATATAGTCAGTTGCAGGTGGGAGCTTGTAGAATAAGGAGTGTTTTTTTTATCAAAGTGAGTAAAGGTTTTGCTGCAAGAGATGAACCCTGTTGGTTTATTGTATGACCTGTGCAGTTATGTCACTCTCCATTGGATTGTGACACTCCCCACTGGATTATGATTTAACTTTAGTAATTAACCCTGAAGATAAATTCAGTCTCTTTAGGTGGTCAATTATTATACACAATTGCAAACTGATAACACCCGCATTGTACATAAGCCAAGGAAGACTATCAATTTGGTCAATGTCCCCACAATGAAGTTAAAGAGTTAGGAAAAAACCGTAAAGACAATTAAAAAATTCAATGACACTAAAACCAGACTAGTAACATTCCATCATTGCTGATCGGACCAAGCACTTTTACTAATTGTGCCTTGAATGCCTGTTGGAACTTATTCAACCCAAACCTAAAGTAGAATTTTTACATATGATTTACTGCTAAAGATGCTGGAAAATTCCGTGTATTGATCCAGTAAGCACCTGACTCCCGTTATTATCTACCTTTACAAGAGCCAGATCAGATCGAAAATTGATTACCGTTGCCATATGAGCAGGAACTGCTCAGCCTTCAATTTCCACACGTGATAGAATCCAAAAGATCTATGTGTTCTTGTGGGTGATGAATTATTTCCCACCCTACAACCTCTTTCTCAGAGATGAAACATCGCAAGCCTCTCACTGCTCTATCACTATTTCCATGGAAAGTGTTTATAGGAATTACTTAGTTCCACCAGTTATTAACCTTCATGCCTAAGATCTGCTATGCCACACCCATTGTAGCAAATGAACCACATTCCTTTTGTATCACAATGAGGAGATGTAAGTTCCACTCAAGTGGTGCCTCATACTCTGTAACCTTGCTTGGGGGGTGCCTCTTACTCTGTAACCTTGCTTGGGGGGTGCCTCTTACTCTGTAACCTTGCTTGGGGGTGGAGTCTCTTACTCTGTAACCTTGCTTGGGGGTGGTGCCTCTTACTCTGTAACCTTGCTTGGGGGTGGTGCCTCTTACTCTGTAACATGGCTTGAGGGTGGAGCCTTTTACTCTGTAACATGGCTTGGGGGTGGTGCCTCTTACTCTGTAAACCTCTACTTCAAGTGATTCTTGTACATAAAAAATAAAAATAAAGATAAACCTCTGTTTATATTAGGAGACTAGAATGTTAAAAATCAGTCCTGACATTTATAACTAATGGGTAGAGACAACATAGCCATTTATAATAAAATAAAAAAAAGGAATCAACCATAGTTGGAATTATCGAGTCAATGCAAATGGCCCTTTCTTTAGCTGCATAGTATGTGCTTCGCCAGGGCTACATACAGTTTTGAATTCAGAGTGTTCCTTCTCTTAGACCAGTTGCCATACAAGGCTATAGAACCCAGTCTGTCCTACTATTTTATCCATAGCTGGAGGGGAGAGGAGAAGTGATAAATTCATACGTTTCTCAAAGGTATTACCACATAAGTGAATATAATGAACTGAACTGGAATTCGAATTCAGCTCTCCAATTCCTCAATCTGAGCCACAATCTATTACTCTACCATACCAATCACAAAAACTATCTTCTAAAATCTATCAGAAGCCATGTTATCCTAGCCAACACATTTCCCTCCAACAAAATATATCCATAAGATGGTAAGCACACAATGACAAGGTACACAAATTAACAATGTCCTTATACTTCAGAAATACAAGCCTATCATAAACAAAATTAAGGCCAAACCTGTAACAATGAAAATCACTCATGAGTTATGTGTATTCTCTGCTAAAAGTAAAAATTTAAGTGTGTTTTAAGCTTGTTAATAAAAAAAAGGCAAAATATTCAAATTATTTATCTGACCAATGGTAAGCATTTCAGTTGCATATATAAACCACTAAGAGTTGAGTACCAAGGTGAGCTACTCCAAATTTTGTGTATGTTGGTGTGTTGGCGACCCTGCACAAATTTTTTGCACTTACAACAAATTCTTTCCTAGTGTTGGGATTGAACTTTAATGTCAGAATTGCAACCAAGCTGCATATGATTTTCAAGCAAAACAGTCCATAACTAATAGTACACTGAAGTGCATACATTTTGTTTTTGTTTTTTAGAGGTGTGATATAAACGAGCATTTGGTAAAATATATAAAAAATAAAGAAAAAAGTTAAACTCTGAAGCCGACTGATCATTTGAATTTTGAGGGAATTGTCAGTTGCCTACCATGCTGCAGTTTAAAGGATTCTAGAGCAAAAGTAATACTTGTAAAAACTTGCCTCCTAAACAGTGCTTAATTATTCAGCATACTGTATTTGGCAACAGAATCATCAAATAGAAGAACTCTATGGACATATTTGAAAAAAGATAGATAAAAAAAGAGAAGAGATAAAGAGAGTAAATTGATAAATTAAAAAATAAACTTACATGTGCTTACTTCTCACTAACATAACAGTGCCATCAAATGAATAAAAAGAAGACTATATTACATTTTACACAAACAAACTCTAAGACATGAGACTGCACTATCTTTGAAATACAAGTTTGAGAAATTTAACCTAACATCAATGTACTTATTGACAGTATAAAAAAGGAAGTGTTTCAAGCGACAACCATAGATGACTAAGTAAAAGCCAACTGATGATAATAGAGATCTTTGTGATGAGGAGGAAAAAGAAAATGTAGTAAAATATTAAGAAAGTAAACTGAACCCAGAAAACAAAATCATAAAGAAATTTTATGAACAGTGAATACCCCCAGTTTAACAATTAGACAGATTCAAAGACAGTCTGAAAATGTTGACAATCCAAATCAATAATAATTGAAGATAAAAATATCATACAACTGTTGTAAAAAAATATGAACCAAGTACTAAAACTTGTAACTATATACTAAGCACCAACCCAATGTATAATGCTATAAGTATTCTGATAAAAAAAATATAGTTGAAAAAGTTATGGATTTACTAAGAGAAAGCAAATCTCCAAAGATATACAATGTTCAAGCACAACTTTTGTAACATGCAGCTAATCAGGTGACAAGCAACAGTTAAGTAAAGATAGTGTTTATAGAAAAGATATAAAATTGAACTCCAGGTTATTCAAGGTTTATTCTGGTCAATAAGTATATTTTTCAAGGTCTTTTTTTTTTATCCAAACAGGTTTAAATGCTCTAAGTGGAAGATGATGAACTATGTTTGTCTTGTAAAGAATAATAAGTCTTGCTGAAAAAAAGTTTAATGGGTTCTAATTTCCTTCCTTATGTCCTTTAGACTTTGTGTTAATTTAAAGCAAAACTTCCCATACATCCAAAATCAATATCTTTTTTAACACAGTGTGTATCTAGTAATATTGATGGTGTATGTTTTTATAATCTATAACTTGTACAAATATCGTATTGAAATATATTGTCTTTCAATATACTTTTAGGATGCTTCTCTTGACCTCATTATTAAATTGAGATAAATATGATAAAAATATGACATTTCTTGGGATACAAAAAATACAATAAACAATTCCAAGAGATTCTGCTTAAAAAAAGATGGGATAACACGCATCAGAACGAAAGCCCTCGATACAGCACACCTTGAAATCAATCTCCCACCCAAGGTTGAAATACAAAGATTGAATATATAATGATAAATACTTCAGATATAAAGATAAAATTAACCTGATAAATTAATTTCATGTCCACTTTCAATATTACATGAATTAAGAAAAATAAGGGATTCAATTTGAAATTGATGCTTATATACTACCATTATTATAGGTTCTCAAGTCTCCTTTTGGAATTTTTCAGAAATTCAGTCTTTCAAGATTCATATTTTAAATTTCAGCCTTGTCATGGCCCACTAGAAACTGAAAGAATATGTGAAAAAAAAAAGATGCCAAATATATGAAAAGAAATGCCAAATAACCAAGACCCATTTCTGAATACCATTTCTTAGAAGTAAATCTAAGAATTGCATAATAATCTGCTTAATCAGTCAGCCCCAAATTCTTTAGAATAGACTCAAGTGGAAAACAGAAACTGCTGTTGAAACAGGTAACAATTCTGACCAAAAATAAACAGAAAAAATTTTTCAATATTACACCACTTAGAAGCACCTACACAATTTTCATCAGGTTAATTTAACTTAAAGAAAGCGTGTGCACTGCATAAAAGCTTTCATAAATCATGAAGAATTTCAACTATGATACTAGTCTGAAAGTCAAACCTTGAGCAATACAGTTCTTTTAAGCAAACTCATAGTAAACAGATAGACAAATAAATCCATTATTCTGAATGAGTAAACTTTGATGTTTTAAATATACAGGCTGATTGAAAAGTAACTCCCTGTTTTATGTATGAGTGACCAGCCAGGAGTCCTGACTTAACACCCTGTGATTTTTTTTTCTATGGGATTTGTTAAAGGAGCAAGTCTACTATATCAAACCTAGACATTGGAAGAACTTGAAGGGAATATACAAGACGTTGTCTTCCATACCACAAGAGTTCCTGGTGAAATCAGTTGATGCGACTCCTGGACAACTTGGGAAGCTGGTAGTGAAATCTGGTGCCCATTTCGAATTTTAAATAAAACCTCATGCTAAACATTTTCCTCTCATATCCTTGTAAAAATTATAGTTAATAAATAAATTATAAGTATTTTAAAAAAGGGAGTTACTTTTCAATTGCCCGGTAGCAGTAGGCATCCTTTTATCTCACAAGATAATGGTTGCAATTTGTTTGAATAAAATATAGTCCTTTGGTTGAGACTGGAGTAACCTCAACAGAGCAATGCTATATGAAGGCCATACACTTACCTAAACCACATGCCCTTCCATATCCATACTGAACAGGCCCAAGACATTACATTTGGGGTCAGCTTGGCTGCAGGAGTTGCTGGAAGTTTGTCAATGTCAACAGCCAACTGACTCTAGATTTACTTCCATAATCTTTTTCATGCTTGGATATAGCCACAAAGCAGTAGAGGATTAAAATCAGTTTTCCTTCGCCTAGACCAGGTGTGCCAAACTGGTGGAATACAGATCGTATGCAGCCTTTTACATGTATTTTGGCAGCCCTCACAAAGGTTTCTATTCAGACATTCTTTTTTTCACTTTACATTTGTTCTTATTTAGTTGTCAAGGATGATCACATGATTAACCAGAAGTTAAAAATAGTCGCTGACATTCAAAAAGAAAAACCCATCGAGATAGAATAAACAATCTAGTCATACTAATTTAATTAAAAAAAAATCTGTTTTTAATAATTTGCATTACCAACATAGACAAAATTCTTGATATACCATGGCTATAGAAACCTTTTTGAAGGCCGCCTACATTCATGTAAAAGGAATTTCAGCGAAGATTTTTCATCTTGTGAAGATCAATTTGCACCATTCACTTTTGATGTTGCTCAGGCAGAGGAAAGTCTACAGATTGAACTACTGCAAATGCAGACTGACTTAACACTCAATGGAAAGTACCTAGAAGTAGGGGTACCCAGATTTTTTTCATATCTTCCTCAGATATTTAAGAACTTCAGAAATAAAGATTATGGCGATGTTTGGTTCCACATGTCTGTGAGCCGTTTTCATTTATGAAGGCCACAAAAATGTCTCACAGAACCAGATTAACTGATGAACATTTGTCATCTTTGATGAAAGTCGGATCTACACAGACATTTCAACCTAATATATTCAGAATAGTTTGTCAATCATCAGGACAACATAAAAATGATTAAATTGTACCTGTAAGTATTTTGTATTTAAAGTTTAGTTACCACTAGCTGTAATTAATGTTATACTGTAAGCAGGTGCAGCCCTGCAGATATGGCCAATGTGGTCCTCCATATACCCTGGGTTTGACTTGCCTACCCTAGACAGACTGCCAAGATCTATCTATGCAAAGCAACTGGTTATGAGATGTCAGCGGTTTGCCTTCACTGGACTTAGTTGTCAGATGCTATTTAAGATAGATATCATAGAAGCATTTTATAGGCTGAGAACTTGCCCCCACTACCATACTGAGCTGACTACCTTTAGAACATATTACATACATATTTTAGAAGCTTTTTTTTTTTTTTAAATATATATATAATTACTTGCAAACACCTGCTCAGGCACATTTGTGCTTGATCAACACACACAAAGCTAACCTCTTTTTTTCTTGTGTTGCAATGGCTCTCCACAGAATTCTCTTTAATATGTGAACTGTAACAATTCCTCAAAAGAAGAGATTTATTCATGCTTTTCCTAAAGGCATTAGTACAAAAGTGAATGCAAGAGAAGTTAAACTTGGCTCTCCATTTCCATACAGATGATAATTACATGATTTGCACACCTCTCTGGTCATCAAAAGTAAACAACAGAATTTGAAGTACTTTCATGGTAATTGTTTGGATGAGCTCTTTGCTACGGCACCGAGACATTTTGAATTTACGCACAGAACTAGGCTGGTATTGAGATCTCAGCAATTTACAGTTGAGCTGGCTAGTTGTAACCTTAAATTCTATGCTAAGTTTCTTTTCTCACTTGTGAAACTCCCTTCTGGCTCCATGCTTTCCAGCCAACTTTAATCTTCAAAAATTTAAATGCAATGTCAATTGCTATCTACTGTCCTGATTACTCTTTCCTCTTCCCACTCATTATTAATGTTTGTTCCTAATTCTTCCAGGTTTTTATATTAGTCTCAAATAATAATTTACTGGCAGTATGCTTGCATGCTATGTGAAAGGTATACTATTGTAGATAGGTACATTTTTGGCCTGTTGTCATTTAGTCCTACTTTTTTCTGCTTGGCACTTTGTCCATTTAACAATGGTAGTAATGTGTGATCAATGTAATATTCATTTAGTTCCTAAAACTCAATAAAATTAAATGTACATTTGTGTAGCAGCTGCAACATGGAGGAAAAAAAAAAAAAAAAAAAAAAAAAAAAATGTCTACAGCAAAAATACAAGAAAAACTTTTGGACTGTTCTACCCCTCATTTGTCTTATTCACCTGGCCTTGCATCAATTAACTTTTGATTTTTGCGAAATGCTTTGAGAAAAAAAAAAAAAAAAAAAAAAAAAAAAAAAATACTTTCTCAATGAAAACCAGTTTCAAGAGTTTATTGAAAACATTTTTCACCTCAAAATATTGGAATTTTACAGAAAAGTTGTCAAACTACCAAATACAGGTGAATATACAATTGAAAATGTAATTGTTCTTTCTTTGTCAAGAAGCCGATAAGAAAAAAAAAAAAAAAAAAAAAGAAAGAAAAAGAAAAAAAAAAAAAACTTTAGGATTCATCCCAATATATCTATAAAAAAAAAAAAAGAAAAAAAAAGAAAATTAAATTGCAATATTGAAAATAAAACTATCCAAGCCAATGAATGGTAAAAGATTTTTGAGCTTGATATAAGAAAATTTCCATGTTTTCACTACTCTTATCAAAATGGAATATGCATGCTGATAAATTCCAAAACAATTTCTATCTTCAGAATTCATGCCATAAATCTTGTAACTCATAATGTGCATAGGACAATATGGTTTGACAGCCAAACCATCTCAGTTGGTTTTGAAATTCTGTTTTCCTTCTAGACTTGTGGCTACCTCATATAGCCCAGTTTGCATTGCTATTTAACCCATAGCTGGAGAAAGAGTTTCATGCAAACAAAGGAATCAATTCCCTTTCTGTATCTATGACCAATACACTATCTGCATAACTAGCATCAGAACATATCAAAAGGACAAGTTAAAAAAATAATGAATAAACCAAAACCTTTCAGTTTTTGAATCTTCATTTCATTATTGCTAAATCAATTTAAAATATCAGTGTCCCTTTCAAAAGGAGAGATCAGATAAACAAATGAAATAAATTTCCCCTATTTATATTGCTGCCCTCATCTTTATTGCCATATTCATGATGTTTCAGCCATTGCATGTTCTGGCCTTCTACAGATGATATTTGTTGGAATTTTAAACCAAACCCTCTTTGTCCACAAGGGAAGGGGGGGGGGTAGATTTTTCTATTGCCATGTCTTTGGGTGACTCAGTTAATCTCCCTCAATAACTCAACTCCAAGTTTTTGTTCCCTCTGCTGTGACCAGGTATTGAACTCACAACTCTTTCGGTCAAGTCACTTTTGGACCTTTTAACCAACACCTTTATCCATGTGACCATGTGCAAATTTTGGGGATTTATAAACTTAATGTTTCACTAATATTTCAAGAAGGCCAGAACATACCATGGACGAAACATTCTGAATATGGCAATAAATGTAAAGTTACAATACCTGCTCTCAGAAATAAACAGGTGTCAAAATAACAGTCTAATTGTTATGACTGGAGGAAGGTGGGGCAAGAGGAAAAAGAAAAAAAGAAAAGAGAAGCATAGCTAAAATACATTGAAATCAATTATAGACACCTACCCCATCAAGACAATTGTATAGTAGGGTTTCATAAAAATTTACATGAAACTGAAGTATATCATACAATGAGCCATCTTACCAGATGATGTTTAGACAATTTACAAATTAAATTTTTAAATTTAAATGAGTAAAGTATCTTTAAAATAATTGTAGAGAAAAAAAATATTTAAAATTTCTATCGTGAATTGATTTGCTCTAACAATCTTTACTGAAATAAAGGCTACAGAAATCTATTAACGAAAGTATCATAATTAACTGATTTAAAATGTTTTTTTTTTCACTACACAGTAATAACCATGTTTCAAAAACTGAAGCTAAAAACTTCAAATTTAATTATATAATTAAATTAAAAGCATTAGTTCCATTTCATCTTCAAGCAAATATTGGAATAACTTATTTTTAAATTTACTGTTTTAAATGCACAGAAATTCATAATTTCCTGTTTCCAATGAAAGTATCAAGTTGTATCCCTATTTTTTGCTATTGTGGAACTCCACATACCTTAGGGGAGCTGGCAAATTGCTTTCTAGTAGTTTAGTTTTAGAAGGTAGATTTATATTTAACGAAATAATTTTACAAGATTTTCAAATATGACCAGTATTATATCTAACAAAAAAAAAATAAAATAAAAGGAGTAAAAACTAGGGTAAGAAAAAAGTTAAAGTGTTTTTTTTTTTTACAAAAATAAATTCATGCAGTTGGGTCAACATAAAGTCAAACACTTAAACAACATGCAGATTACATATATGTCTTTGGCATTTCTTTAATAACCACCTGCATTAAGAAATTGTCAATCATTTTCTGGCATCATCTACATGGGAACATTGGAAAACAGGTAAGATACAGATTCTCCATTGTGAGTGCGCCGTACAGCCTCTGCTAAAATCATCGATATATCAATACACTGCAAAGAAAAGAAAAATTCTGTTAGATTCAATCAAGTATTTTTTATGTAGTTTAATTCAAGCCACCATGTTTTTACAAAGACAAATAAAATAAGACAAAAATAACATTGTCCTGATATAATAAAGAAAGGAAAAAGTTTCACAGCAACTTTTATGATCATGTGGCCCCTGAAAGTGAAAAGGTGAGTGAGCAGGAGAAGCTAAACACAGGCTTATCACTTCTCTAAAAAGTGAAAATACTGTTGCAAACTACTGTAATATTAGATAAACCATATAATGGACCCAAGCACCTCCAATTAGCATAGTATTAAAAAGGTACAAAAGATAAAAATTATCTGTTAATTGGAAAGGAGACCCAAGTCCTTTTCCTCCAATGTTTGAAGATGGTAATTAATTATGATGCAAGTTTCTTGTAACAAAATAATTTCTTTAAAAAGACATTGATTATATCAACAGAAGCTACAGAATTGTTACTAACCTTTTTGGTAAAATTATAAGTTATTTGCAAAATGGGGAGAGGGGGACAGAGACAGAGAACAATTTCGTTACTGTTGTAAAAAAATTAAATTTTTTTTACAACAGTAAAATCATTTGAGCAGAAAATGTACAATGAACTGACCACAGTTGAGATAATCAAGTTAAAGCAAATGATTCTTTCCTTAACTACTTTGCCTGGACTAGATACAGTTTTAAAAACAGAATGCTCTTTCTAGACTGGTTACCACCCAAGCCTATAGAACCCAGTCTATACTGGGATTTACCCATAGGTTATTAGCACACAAGGAAATGCAATGAACTTGACTGGAATTCAATCTACTCTTCAATTCCTCAACCTATTACAACAACACTGCCTTTTGTGGGGGCAAAAGTTCAGCTATGCATCTAATAAGCTATTTTATCCTAAAACAAAATGGGAGTAGTAATTTCAGATAACTATAACAGCACATTTTAATTTAGAATTAAAATTTTGTTTTAGGTTTACCATATGTAAAAGTTAAGCTGATATTCATCTATAGTACTACCCTTGAATGTTTTTGCATTAATTTTAACCCCACCAGGATAAACTTAGCCTGCATATAGTGCAATGCCACTGAAGATGCAGGATTTTTAGCCTCTTCACACACAAAAAACAAACACCCACTATACTCCTAAAAGTGCAGAAAAAAAAAACAAAAAACAAAAAAAAAAACAAACACACACAATCACAATGGATACAAATTGGTATATAAAAAGATACCTGAATTTTGGGAGCCTGCTTCATTCTTTCCTCCTGAGGAATGGTATTAGTAACAACAACAGCTTCAAACTGAGAAGCATTAATTCTTGTAATGGCTGGACCAGAAAAGATACCATGAGTGCAGATTGCATATACCTTCAATGCACCAGCTTCAAGCAGCCTAAAAAAATAAAATAAAATGAATCCAAATTGATTAATTTGCATAAAAGTTGAAACTGAACAAAGAAAAGGAAACATGATTACAGTGAAAATGTCAGTGTTGGAAGTACACGATAAGTAGCTCAAATTCAGAAAAGTGATGACTGATTATGTCATTGTCATTTCTATCATTATGTCCAAAGACATTCATTTGTTCAAATAGATGTCTCACCTTTATACATGTTTATGGAAAGAATGATAATGGCTTTAATTCCTAAGCCGTTTTGGTGTACAAGATGCATCCTGGGCCCTACACCGTTTCTGATCTTCATTATCAATCTTCACGATATATCAGTTCCCAATAAGCATCTATGCAAACAAACACTACTACTATTTACTCCTGCATCAATAACAAATCCAGTATTGCTGACAAAACTAACTGGCTTTTGGTCTTGAAAAGGACCTCCAATCTGTTATTTTACCGACCAGAGACACCCCCCTTTCTCCCATTAGAAAGTCTGATTTTTCAACTTCACAAGAGCACCTCTCTGTGACTGCTTAGTCTCACACTGTCCACCGACCTGAGATGGAACAAATACATTGACTCTATAGCTTCATCTACCACAAGGAAAGTTGGTTCTGTGTTGTGCCAGCAATTTTTCTGGCCCGAGTTCATCCTTCAAATCTAAATCAACCATTCAGCCTGGCATGGAATACTGCTGCCATGTATGATCTGGAGTCCCCACTGTTCATCTTAAGGTCCTCGACAAAATCCAAAGATGGATATTCAATGTGACGGGCCTCTTGTTTACAGATCACTCACAGATGTTCCAACACTTACATCTTTTCTACAAATACTTTAACAAGCTCCAACAAGATACTTTTGCAGTTTCCCAAACAGCATGAATTTAAATGTCCTACTACGTTGGCATCTCAGTCCCACCCTTTCACTGTCGAAACGGTTAAATGTAACCATCTCTTCTACTCCAATAGCTTCATGTCTTGCACTTCCCGACAGTGGGACTCCCTTCCTCTTCCTTGATAGCTATAATCTCCAACTACTCAAATGCAATGTCAATCAACATTGATCTATTCCCTGTCCTTCTCTTCATCCTTTCCTCTATCATGCCTCTTTACTCTTGCTCCCACTCTCCGTAACCCCTTGCATGCTAGTGGCACTCCCACCTTGCTTGAACAGGAAGTAGTTTAGAGCCATTGTCACCAACAATTTGGATTCAAAACTGGCACTGAAGAATTTTCTATCAAACGAAAAAAATTTCATTGAAATCAGATGAGAACTCTAAAAATGCATAAACATCCAATCATACAAGTTGAGAAATATAGATATAGATTATGAAAACAAACTAGTTATGTACACACAAGTAATTACAAATTCATTAGATTACTCTTAAAAAGGGAAATAAAGATTAATAGTTTGTCTGTTTCATCTTTTAAGTTAAATTATATCTGTTTTCAGAATAAAGGTTATTTTTGTAAAAGTAAACTTAAAATGAATAAGTTTCCATCTACTTACTTGCCAGCAGCATGACACACAGTACCACATGTGTCAGCCATGTCATCAACTAAAATTGCAATTTTGTCTTTTACATCACCAACAAGAACCATAGAAGCAACTTCATTAGCTTTCTTCCTTTCTTTGTGAATTAAAGCAAAATCCACATTTAACCAATCTGCTATAGATGTCACTCTGAGAAAGAAAAAGAAAAAATGAAATGCATCCGTTACATCAGGGATTAAATAAATTTTTCACCCCAATTTGAAATCCCCCCCTCCCATCAATCCAGTAGAGCATTAAAAAGTCAAACTGCCTTTCAAGTTAAACTTGTTCAACTTCATAATTTTTTTTTTTAACTTAAATTTTGCTGAATAAAAAAAAAAAGGTTGAAATAATTTCTTTATATTCACACTTTAGCATTGAAAAAAGTTTTAGTATTTATACTCACATTTATACAATTTATTTGAAATTAGGCATTTTTTTTAATTTTTTTTTTTATTGCTCACCTTTTGGCACCACCTGCATCTGGAGAAACAATGGTACAGTTCCTCCATTCAGGAATGTTACTTTTGATCCATTTTAAGACAGCTGGCTCTGCATATAGATTATCTACAGGTATATCAAAAAACCCCTAGAGACAGGAAGAGAGAGAGAGAAAAAAGAAAAAAAGATTCCATTTAACAACTATATTTATGAAATAGTATAAAATTCCTAAGGCAAAATAAGAGCTTAACAGGCAAAATGAAATAAGAAATTTTATACTGTTTGAACAAATAAGTTTTATGATAGGATAAGGAACAAATTGAAACAAATTTAACATGTTTCACTTTTATTTAAGTTTCATCAGAAAATGAAATATGAATGAAAGAAATTCTTGTATTTTATTTTTGAGCTTGTTTCTCATTGGTTTAAAAAAAAAAAAAAAAAAAAAAAAAAAAAAAAAAAAAATCCAAGAATTTTCTTTTAACATTTCATTTTCTGATGAAGCTTAAATAAAAAGCTAAACATGTTAAATTTGTAAATATTAGATATTCTTTTTCATCTTGCATGGAGAGTTAGGAGACAGAGAGATCAGGTAAAAAAAGTTTAAACTTGCAAAAACTTACTTGAATTTGTGAGGCATGCAAATCCATAGTGATGATGTGGTCAGCTCCTGCGACAGACAGCATGTTTGCAACTAATTTAGCAGAGATGGGGGCTCTACTCTAAAGAAAATAAAAATAAAAATATAAGATCATTAACATACTTGTCTATATTTAAAGTTTCAATTATTTCTGGTAAGGGAATCTTTGATAATACAAGAGATTTAAAATATTTACTATTTAATGCAGATTTATATGGAAAAACTAATTTAAATATTAACCCTCTTATAAGGTAAATGGCCATTTAGCACAATGGGAGTAGACTGGGTTCTATAGATATATATGCAGGCAGTGCAGTACTGACATAGCATCACTGGGCAGAGGGCAGTGTATTGCAATATTCCCAAACAATAATAAACTCAAGAATGGCTTTGATATTATGACTGGTTAAGTATGATCAGTTTGCTTTATCAAATGAGATTTCCTTTATTAGAAAATACAAAATGAAGATTTGTTGCATGTATATGTTAAGTAGTTTCCTTTGATTCCATTTTATCTGACAATTACCTTGTCTTTTTTGTCTTGACGAGCATAAGGAAAGCAAGGTATGACTGCAGTGACTCTACAGGCAGATGCAATCTTGCAAGCATTAATCATAATGAGTAATTCCATCAACATGTCGTTCACTTCACAGCAGCCACTTTGTACAATGTAAACATCTTCTCCACGTACCGATTCTCCAATTTCAACACTGGAAAAGAGAAAACAACAAATATACTATTTATTAAGTAAATGGCATGCACACAAAAAGTTAGAATTTCAATTTTCTAAATTAGACAATATATAGATAGAGAATGTAGTTTTATATATCAACTTGCAACAGAATATAGACAAAAATCAATGAAAAACCTATAGCAACAACTATATTTAATAGTTTCAAAGATATCTGTTAAACTTAGAAGTTTAAAATAGAATTGCTATTACATAATAAATAAAAATAAATGAATAGGAAGGGGGAAATAATTGTATTATAATACAATCTGTATAATTTTTCTTGTTTAATTTTATAGATAAAAAGCTAAACAGAGATGTCAGTGAAAAGTAAAAAAAGCAAGTCGTATGAATAGGAAGTGTTTCCATAGCTGCCGGTCTTATTCATAGAAAATTGGCAGAATGATTTTGGAAACAGGATTTTTACTTTTATTTTGACAGTTGAAGTTTAATCAGTTTTATGAGAGGGATTGATCTCAATAACAATCAAAAGTAAATCCACGTGACAACAAATATTTGAAGTCATTGAAATTACTTATCAAAGGAGTTAATAGAAACATCTACAGCTGAAATTATGCAGACTTATTTAATCATAACTTCTGTAGGATCACAAGTGAATGGGAGCTATCTTTTCTAATCAGAAAGATTCATATTCCTTTTAAATTTACACTATGTAATTAGATCATTTGTTTTGTTTTTTTTTGTTGATATTTCCCTTTTAATTTAACGCTAAGATCAGCTTTTTGATGCATATTTCTTTTTGCTGTTCATTGGATTATTTTTTTTTGTTGTTATGCCATCTGTTGCAGACAGATTTACAGAAAAGGGGGTGTTCTGCCAGACATTTACGATTTCTTTGTCTAGAAATTATAATCAAATGCATTTTTAAGCAAAAGTTATTTAAATATATATATAAAAAAAAAAAAAGGTTCATTGGGTACACGTGTTCAAGTTTTTTTTTAAGCTTAAATTAAACAATCTTTTCCAACTAAGCAGGTTGAATTTTGCCGTTTAAGAAAAACTAAGGACGTCAACGCAAACACGTGTACAAGTACTCATAACGTTTGTAAGAATTTTGTAACCATCAAATTCTTTACAGCAGAACACTAATAACAATTTACTATTTATTAAAGATCCATTTATTTTACTTTCCATATTTGGATACTTCTCTAGATTCTATAGGCAATATGCAGGAAAAAAAAAAAAAAAAAATGTATTGAGATTGAATTTATTTTTAGTAAGTGAACGTCAAGCAGAATTTATTTTTAGTAACTTTGAACGTCAAGCAGTTTTGCGCATTAAAGAGTAAGGGTAAAAAAAAGGAATGTCATCGGTCAAGGAAAGTTTCCAGAACAGAGCAATTACGCAACTTAATAAAATGCGTTTATTCACATTCCATATTGTCAAGGCCTTTCATGGAAGAAATTTTCTAGTAGAACGTTTGAAATTATTTGGCTCATTTTACCAGCACTTCCAAATGTCTCAATCGGAGTTGCATTTATTTTCACGATACATCCCCCCCCCCATTATTGGTCTGGAAAGTTGTTAAATATTTAGGTAGAGAATTTTAAAATAATTTCTCCGCTAAATTAAATGTATGTCAACAGGCCAATTTTATCAATTATGTCAGTCAAAGTTAGTAAACATTTCTTGGTGAAAAAAAAGGGGGGGGGGGTCATTAGAAGAAAAAAAAAAAAAAAAAAGTCATTTTACAATTTGTTTTTACTTACATTATACAAGGTGAACGAATAGGTCATGCTTGATTTTTAACGGTCCCAATGGAGAAGTATTGTAATTGTAGCACATTTTTTTTTTTTTTTGCTCTTTGTTATTTTACTACTACTATATAGTAACATTACTAAACGTGTAAGATTTTGGTTGATGATTTACACGATCAAGAATAAAAAAATACATTTTTAAGTGTTAAAACAAGAAACACGTATATTTTTTTTTATATATATTGTAAATAAATCGAATAGGGTAACTTGGGGTGGGAAATTTGTTCCAAAGTAGTACATTTGACGCACAAACATCACCTTTTTTTAAAAAGGTTACTGGAAAAAAGCCTTTTCTGAAGTTACAGGCAATACATTTATTTACTTAGTAAAAGAAACGGAGGAGGAAAAGCCGAAAGCGAATGTGTCCATATTTTGATACGCACGTGCGTTCTCTGCTTCATACTCCTTAAAGGAAAAAGTTTAGGAGTATAGTACCCATTGCACGAGCGGCTTCAAAAGCATGCATAACTGTAAGAGTAGCAGTACTAAAATATATAAATAAATAAATATATATATAAAAAAAGATAAAAATAAAGTTTCTATAAAAAAATATGTCAACACTAAAAAGGCGAATTGAGGAGCATTTAAGTCAGGGTTCAGTTTCCCGCTCTAATTTCTTATACAATAAAGAAATTTAAAAAAAAAAAAAAAGTTACCCTTTAAAAGAAAAAATTAGCTTCAATATTCTTAATTGGTAAAGATATTGGTAAAAGAATTAGAAATATGAAACAGAAAAAAAAAATAAGTAGATCTACAAGTGAGAATTGTTTTGTTTAAGAAAAAAAAAAAAAAAAAAAAAAAAAAAAAAAAAAAAAAACGATCTCATATATAAAATCTAAATGAATATGAAATCATTAAAGATAGCATTGGTATCGTTGGGTAAAAAAAAAAAAAGTTCGATGAACATAGCTTAATAAATTTAACCACGTGTTAGGAAAAAAAAAAAAAACAAAAAAAAACGTAGCATTTGATTAAGAAAATAGCTCTCCATAACAAACACCCACTAAAATGAGATACAAGGTTAGTTTATGTGGTAGTGCCGTGTACGCGTGGGACACCTACATTCAACATTGCCTTACACACAAAGACAATGTATGCATGAATACATTAACATTGAAAATAAAATAAAAATAATGCTGCATATATTTTAAGTTCGAAGCAAGAAGTTATAAATATTTAAATAGCTTTCGAAATGTCATTTTCGTTCTTCCCCCCCTTTTTTTTTACTCCTTAAATGAAACAGCGACCTACATAACCACGTGGAAGGCAGGAGACAAACTTATTTTTCTTTTAAATGTCATCTTTTAAGTCTTTTGGAACTTAAAGCTAAAATAAAATAAAGGCTACTGATGAAAAATATTTTCCTGTAAAAATCTAAAATGTAAATTAGTTTTACTTTTATCGAATTAGCAATTATTCACAATAAACAAAAATATACAAAGCACCGTATTTTTCAAGCGCTGATTAAAAAAAAAAAAAAAAAAAAAAATGAAATTTGCAGTGTGGGGAAATTAAAAGAAAAAGAAGCTATTGTTTAGGCTTAAAATTTACTTGTCCACGAGTTATTTTCATTAAAAACAAAATAATCCCACTAACTTCGACATGAATTGATTATTTAAGTAATTTTATAAGTAAACTTACTAAATGACCATTTAGTTTCCCCACCCACGAAATATACACAATGTCAATTTCAACCAACTGTTTAACATCAAGAGCTCAGCAGAAAATGGATATTTTAGGTTAGTACCTTCATGATTTTGTGACAATATGTACTCTAAATTAAATTATGATCTATCAAAAAATCAAAATCACAAACAATTCACAAGAAACACTTAATGGTATAAAAAGGACATATACAAGAAGACGATAAACGTAAGCAAGAAAATTGGCGAAGTTAATTGGTTTTTACTTTTTATATGTAACATTTTTAAAGTCATTATTCTTACCAAGTCTCTCCATTGCTGAATTTTGTTGTGACAACCTTTCCTTTGTCGATACCCAGACGATCACAGATCTTTCTGGTCAATTCTGGATGAGAGGTCCCACTAAACACTTTGATATTCGGCATGTTTTGAATATCAGATCCGCTGTTTGACTGAGATTTATCTTTAAACTTTAAAGAACCCGGCATTAATGATTTTGGCGCTTTTCTATTAATGCCCCCCTTCGCTTCACTATCTTTATATATTTCAGGAGTATAGTAGCAGGAGGAGTGACAGAAAAGAGGGTAGGAGTCTGAGAGAGGGGGCGACCGACAGAAAAAAAAAGAAACAAACAAATTAATTAATAAAAAAAAAAAACGAAAAATTAAATCTTTATTAATGTACAGACGAACGAACAGCGGTAAAGCTTAATTAATTTGTATTTCCTTCGGTCTACAATAGGATATTATTAAGGAATAATAGTACTAAATAAAAAAAATTCATCCAAGTGTTACATATGTAGCAACAAATAGTAACCATACGTTTGAAACGCTGTTACAAACTTTTAAATTTTTTTACACGGAAATGTAATGAAAATAATTACGTAATTTGGCAAACTTTTTTTAAAACATTTTTCCAAGTAGGTATTTCAGTGTGAATATTTGCATTCAAAAAAATTACGACTTTTTAATTAAATGTCAATGACAATCAAAAATCAAAATCATAACTTCAGTTTAAAAACAGATGAGCTTCGGTAAGAAAAAGAAAGCGAAATTAAAACATTTTTAAAGTGAAAGAATTCTTGATTTTCGATAAATGTCCTGTTTTTTTTGTTTGTTTTTTTATCTATTTCTGGAAGTATTTTCCGAGAAGTGTGTCGTGCTTCTTTAACTTGGAACGAAACTTTGAAAAAAAAATATCAAAAGAAAAAATTTCCAAAGGATTTAATTAAGGCAAAATAAAGTTTACTACAGCTACAACTAATCTAAATTTATTTCTAGAAAGTGTTGATTAATTGCATCTAAAAATGGTAATTGTAAAAATGGCAATGAAGCCAAAGAAGACGTTGCCCCAGGAAAAGGATAAAGTTTTAAAAAATGGACAATTAACTAGCAAAAGAAGTAGGAATGTGCGAAAATTACTTAATTATTTTCTATGTAAAGTTTATGCAAAATTGTAAGTAAATATATACGAAAAACAATTATGACGACATTGATGCAATAATGAATTATGTTGGTGACAGTTTATTTTTCCAAAGCATGTTACGGTCGGGATACGTCATATCGAGTTTTTAGTCGTTCTCGATTCTTTTTACCTAGATTTTCTTGACGGCTTGCCAAGATTCATATATACGATGAAATAATATCATCGTATTTTTTATGAACCTCATTCACTAGCGATGGTAACTTAATGCAACATTCTATTGAAGTTTAGTAGAGTAGTAGTCTGTCAAAGAACTTTTTTTTTTTTTACCTGGGTATCACGACAGAGTTACTAAGTAAAAAACAATAAACGCATTTTAAATAATAAATGAATTAATTAAATGTCTTCTTAATGTTATTGTTAAATTTCGGTTTTATTTGAAAGATAATAATGATCTTTAAAGCTAGATCTGTAAAAAAATATGAAAAATAATTTTACGCATTGAAGGTTTTTAGACATTTTTAAAAGTAAAATATTGGCAAGGCTACTGGAGTCTTTAAACTTCATTATTCATGAAAAAAATAAATTTAAATAAATCAAATATTTGTCTTAGATTTGTTTCAAAGTATATTAGGAAATTTAATGATTAACACTTAACAGTATTTTGTAGAAGTAATGTTTACTTTTTGTAAAAGTTAAAACAGTGAAAATATTGTTTATACACACAGCAATCCGTGAGCTATTAAGGTTATAGGTCAACTCAATAGTCTTCTTCTGTCACCCCCACTTAAAAAAAAAAGAAAAGGCGCGTAAAACGGCATTAAATACACAGTGAAAAAAGTGCTAGAAGCTGGTATTGTTGATATTGCAAAATAAATAAATTATCTACTTACTTTATATATATATTTTGGAGAACTTTTCTTTTAATTCACCCCCAAATAATGTAAAATTATTTATCACAAATTAATTCATCCCCCAAAATTATAAACTTTAACAAAGTTTGCTTGTTTTTTTTTTATTAAATTTTTGGCACACTTTTTAGTTTTGAAATTCTAAATTCTAAATCAAAGATTTTTTTTAGCTTGGCTCACAACAACACCAGCCCTCAGAATGAAAAATAAAATTACCAAAAATCAGTGAATTTTAAGTGCAGATGATATTCGAGGTACTTAAAGGAATTTTTTACAATTTAAAAGAAAAAATTTGTTTTTATTAGGGGCTTGTTTATCGGGGTGAGCGCAAACATAGACCTCCACACTTAGCCATACTGCACCTGAGTTGTCCACATTTGGGGCAATCACAAAGGTCAACCCAAATGGAGTGCAATGGAAGGGCCTCGCTCTCGGGGAATTTGGTGTAAATTTTAGTAAATATAATTTTTTTATATTATTTTGGTGTGAATTAACAGAAAAGAATCTTTTTTTTTTTTTTTTTACTGAAACAACGTTTTCTGTGATTTTTCTTTATATAACTGTAAAAAATTAAGTGAACACCCCCAAAGTTAAAAAAAGAAAAGGTTCACAATATGCCGAAATGAAGGTGAAATTTACTCACCAAAAATATTTCCACAAAGGTTTCTAAAATAATGACATATTCAATGTAAAATGTATTCATGACTGAATAAGTACTGAAAATTAAGCTTAGATAATAGCCTGATTTTTTATAAATTTTTTAAAACAGGGTGTAGCACACCACTTCTATAATATAATATAATAAAATATAATATACCACTCATAGAGGCTAGCATATAATGCCATTCATTGAGATTAGTACTTATTTGTTCAAAAAGTTTGTTTGCTTATCAGTAGAAAATTTAATTAACAAACCAAACAAACTTTTTGACCAACCCAATATATAATGGCACTCTCATACTGATTAGTATGTAATAACCACATAAGGGTTAGTATATAATACCACTCATAATCATTATCATATAATACCTCCCACAAAAGTTAGTATATAATGCCGCTCATAAAGGTTAGTACATAATGACTCTAATAATGATAAGCATATAATGCCACACAAAAGTTACTGTATAAAACCAATTATAATGATTAGCATATAATACCACTCATAAAAGTTAGTATACAATGCCATTCATAATGATTAGTATATAATACAACATGTAAAGGTTAATGTATAATGTGACTCATAAAGGTCAGTATGTTGTGTGAAGATGGAAATAAACGCCAAGACAGTCAAACACCAAATCACAAAAAGTATGGCCAGAGTTGGAGGATTACACATTGTTCTAGTTAAAAAAATTATGTTTCAAAAATAAATATTTAACATTTTTCAACCAATGGGTTGTGTTCTCAACAACAATAAAAACATGCTTTGTGATCCCTTTGAAGGGTATTTAAGCAAAGTTTACTGACAAACCAAAAGAAGAGGCAACCAGCAACAGACAGCAACATATTTTACTTAAGCAAAATTCCCTAATACATTCACCTATCTCCCTCACCAAGCTAAGTGACATTTACACTTTCCTTCTCACTGTCTCCCTCACTTCTTCTTTTTTAGCTATACATGCAAAGAAATCACATTCATTTCTTATTTCTTTTCATCTTGAAAAATAACTACAAGAAAAGACTGTATCCTGACAAATATAAAACTTTAACACTCACACATGCTAAGAAAAATTTAGATGTAGAAAACATGAAAATAAAAATATCTTATATTTTTAAGTTTAAACATCATTTTTGCCTTTTTCTTTGTTGTGGGTAGATTCAGATTTGCAACAAGTATATAATAACACTCATAAAGGTTAGTAAATAATGCTACCGCTAATGGGTGGCATATAATACCACTGATAAAAGTGAGCATATAATAACAGTCACAAAACATAGCATGCAGTACCACTTGTAAAGGTTTGTATATAATGTTGTACATAAAAGTTAGTCTATAATGTCACTCATAATTGTTACTTATGACACAGTATATAATGCCACTAATAAAGGTCAGCATATAATATTAACACAACTAAACAAGATTAGTTTAAATACAAATCATAATAATATTACTCATAAAGATTAGTATATAATGCTACTCAGAAGGATTAGTAAATAATGTCAATTATCAAGGTCAGTATATAAGGTCACTCATCATGGCAAGTATATAATGCCACATAAAATGTGTAGTATACAACACCACACACATATAGATTAATATATAATACCACTCATCAAATTAGTATATTGTTATATACTGTATATATAAACACTAATGGGCATGTCCCAATCCTTATAAATACATTGGACACTATTGTAAGTGGGGGTAATATGCTGTCTAAGTAGTCCACCATTGGCAGTGGTTTACCTATTTCACGCCGCTGGCAAGTATTGTATTTTATTGATGTTATAAAGATTACCATTTCATTTCCAACCTCCATTTTGGTTATTCCTCATTCAGTAACCTTTTCTAGGTTACAACATATATAATGCCACACATAATGGTTAACAAAAAATGTTTCTCATAAAGGATACAATATAATACTACTCATAATGGTTAGCATGTGATATCATTCATAAAAGATTGTCTATGATACCACACATGAAAGCTAATCTATAATGCCAATCAGAAATAGTAGCCTGTGGTGAGTACAAAATAATAATAGCTCCCTTTACTCACTCCCTTCAAATTCAGGCGAGCTGGGGAAAAAGATGGAAAGAAATTCATGAAACTTTCTTTGGACCAATGAAAACCTTGTTTTCACAGGAATTAGCTGTTCAGTCTAGAAAAAGAAAGTAAAGAAAATAGTGAGCCTATGTGAAATCATTTTTTATATAAAATAAGGAAAAAAAAATTAAATCAACAAAAGATTGAAATCATATGAAAATTTTCATTTCTGTTCAGGACATGTATTTTCACAAGTGACAAATTATTCACTAAATTATGTTATTAGCCTTAACCAAGCACTTAGCACTTCAAAGAACTTTATTTCAATATTCAAAAAATGTTGAGTATTTCTCTTCACCTACATTTGAATGTATGCAACTGCATAAATCTTCTGTAAAAACAAACTCTCTTACCTTTGTTTTAAACAATTTTGAATATTATTTTGTGTCAGATCATTTAATCTGTTGTATGAACTTTTTCTTTTCATGACAATTCATTGAAACTATAGACTTTAAAAATTTCTGATTTATTTTCCTGAAATGACCTACTGACACAACTTCAAGTGTGCAAATTCATAAATGAATTCCTTATCTTGTTTTGCTAAAAATAAATATGGATATAAATAAATATAAAAATAAATATGGATATAAATAAATATGGATATAATTATAAATATGGATATAAATAAATATAAAAATAAATATGGATATAAATAAATATGGATATAATTATAAATATGGATATAAATAAATATAAAAATAAATATGGATATAATTATAATAATTAAATACAATATGATTAGCCCTGATCTGGCATCTTGTTTACAGTCACTCTCTCACAGACATGCTGTTGCTTTCCTCTGTCTTTTCTACAAGTACTTTCTCAGTAACTGCTCCGACAAACTACTTTTGCTAGTTCCCAAACTGCATGAATTTAAATGTGTTACTAGGTTGACATCTCAGTTCCACCGTTTCACTGTTGAAACAGTTAAATGTAGCCGTCTGTTGTTCCTAATTTTCATCAACAACCTTCCTAACATCATAAATTCTCACCTCAGTATCTATGGCGATGACACAACTATTTACTCCTGTCTTAATAGCAAGTCTGATTGAATTAATAAAATCAAATTGGCAGCTGACGTACAATCTGTTGTTAACTGGTGCAAGGAATAGCTTCTTAATTTTAATGACCCCAAAACAATTTTTTTCTTTACAATGTGTTCCTCTGTACAAGGGCCAGGGAGCACTCAAGGTAGAAGGTTACAGAATAAGAGGTACAGTTTATGTGGATATATGGGGAAGATAGTGGTTAACCCTAGACTTGAACAGGTTAAGATTGAACTGATTAGGAAAACACCCTCCTGGGAGTCAGTTCCACAAAGTAGTGGTTCACAAGAAGCTGCTGCTTAAGTGGAGCTTGCATCTCACAAATGGAATACAAAGGGAATGAGAGTGGTTCACTACAATAGGTGTGGCATGGTGGATCCTAGCCCCTGAAGTTTAGAACAAGTGGAACTAAGAAAATTTGTTTGAGCGGTAAGAGGCTTGCAATGTTTCATTTGTGAGAAAATGGTTGTAGGGTGGAAAATAATTTGTCACCCAAAAGGATTTAGAGATGCTTTTGGACTCTGTCTAGACCGGAAATTGAAGACTGGGTAGTTTCCGCCCATATATGGCAGCAGTACTCTATTTAGGGCCTGATCTGGCTCTTGTAAAGGTAGGGAATAGCACAAAAATGCAGGTACTTACTAAAGCAGTACAGGGAACCAACCATTTTTTTGAGCATTTTTAGTGATGGATCAAATGTACAAGCTCCACCTGAGGGCCGGGTTGAGTTTAAGGCCAAAGAGGCTCTCAAGGCCTCCTTGAGGAAACATCCATTTATCATTAATGGCGATAGTTCTGGGTCCGATTGGCAATGATGGAATGTCACGAGTTTGGTTTTTGAGGCACTGAATTGTAACCATCCAGTTTTCCCCCACTGAGATGTTAGAGCTAGATCAGATGAGAGATCAGCTGCCAATCTCTGGTTATCTAGACTTTTGGAGGTGAACCCAAATATACTCTTGTATCATCAGCATAGATATTAACAAATGATCAGAGTATACTATTAGGCAGATCATTTATGTAAAGTAGAAAGAGGGTTGGGCTTTGAAGTAACCTCTGGGGGATGCCTGTGTAGGAAAACAACCATTTTTCCATCATCCTTAGTGAGGGCACATATGCACAAGTTCCCCTTGAGGTTCAGATTGAGCTTGTCTCAAAGCACAGGGCTTCCCTGTGGAAATACTTATTCATTGTGATTGCTGGAAGTTCTGAGTGATGATGAAATATAACTAGTTTGGTTTTTTGATTCACTGAATATGACCAGCCAGTTCTTACCCCACCGACCTGTTAGAGCTAGGTCAGAGGAGAGATCAGCTGCCAATCTCTGGTCATCTAGAATTTTAGAGGTGCATCCAAATATATTGTTGTATCATTAATATAGATATTCTCAAATGATTGGAGTATGTAAAGTAAAAAGAGGGTTGGTCTGAAATAGGGGATGTCTACATTGATTATTAAGGCCCTCGAGGACTGGCTGTTAACAACTACCTTCAGGCACCTACCCATTAGGAAGGACTTTATAACTGAAAAAACTCTTCCAGTCATTCCATAGCTAGAGAGTTTGTGCAGCAATACTTTTTGCCACACCTTGTCAAAGGCCTTTGAAATATCCAGTGCAATCATCCTTGAGATGTATTTGTTGTCTGTTGTCTCACTAATTATGTGAATAAAGATGGTTAGGACATCAACAGATTGGATTGGGTTGATTGAAACTCATACTGCCTGTCGTTCAAGAGGTTGTTCCTATTTAGGTGATCAACAATCTTCTTGTTGCCTTTCTGCTTTAAGCAGCAGTTAAATAATTTTGCTAAGATCAGGGATAATTTGGGGTTAATATTCTTAAAAACAACTACTTGGATTTTGTCGGGGCCAGTGGCTTTCTTTCTTAAAAATATTACTGAGATTGTGAGAAGTGGAAGTTGGGAAAGGAATATTCTATGTCATCTAATGTTGAGTTAGAAGCAAAGAGTGAAGCGAGGAGCTTCACCTTATCTGGAAGAAGAGATAACCCCAGGGCCATTTATAATAGTGGGCACAGACAATTTGCCTTTATTCAGAATTTGGTTGGAAATTTTCCCCAACCCTTGGGATCCAATTTGTTTGTTCTCAACCTGGCCTTTTCCATAATTTTCTTGCAGTGACTGTGGGCAGTTCTGAATACAGCAAATGTCCAACTACATTGCTTACTATGAGAGATATTGAAGTGGTTGTAGTGAGTTACAGATGTTGCACATCCAGAGGTGAACCAGAGCTGGCTATTCAGTTTTTTCTAGAATTTTTTTTTTGAGGGGTATAAAACTCTCTATTCCAGAAAGAATCCATTCAGAGACAAGGGCAAAAGTTTTGGAGGAAGCATGTTTAAAGAAGGTTGATAGAGGAGCTTCTGCCATGTAAGATCTAAAGTTGTCCCAGTCTGCCTTCTATGGAATGGTAAATCAGGTGACACCTTTGGTTTGGCACCAATTTGGACACTAAATAGAGAACGGTTTGTCATGCACTGAGGGTAAAACTTCCATAAAGCATTTTTCAGGGCAGGATGTGAGGAAGAGGTCAAGGAGGATTGCCTGATGTTCTGTCATCTCAGGAACACGTTTGTTCTTCAATGATCTGAGTTAGTTCATAGGCAGTCTTTGCAGCATCTGCTTTCTTCATCAGTTTTGTTCAAGTGGATTAACCATTCTTTGTGGTGAAGTTACCACAAATATGAAAGCTGGCTGAGTTCAGTGAGCAGATTATCAATCCTCACAGATATTAAGTTGAAAATTAACATTCTATCATCCTGAGAATAATAGAGAATGAAAATGAATGTGGTACTGTGGATAAGTGTCACATGGAAGCACATATACAAGAGATTAGGCTCCTTTTTTTTGTGTCTCTGCCACAGGGAAATCCGTCCTTAATATAGGTGCTGAGCCCATGGCTGTGATGATTTAGGCAAACATGTTTGCTTATTAGGGGTGAGTAGACTGGGATTTTGTTCTTCTGCAGTGGGATAGAGTTATTAATACCTATCTCACAAAGAAATAGGCGGGTCAGGTTTGGCTTCAAGAAGATGGAGTTCCGTGTCTAAAAAATTGAAACATGAACTCCTCATACTGATGTAGGAGATGGTAAACCTGGGGTCTACCATTTGTTTTGTGGTTGGGTTTGTTGAGTTTGTTCAATTTAGTTAAGTTCATGTATGAAGAGCAGTGTGTTTGGTAGTGAGACGGTCACACCCACAGGAGATGTATGCGTAAATAACCTGGATTGAATTGTCTAGAGATACAACCATAACCGTACCTTTCAATCATGGCATTGAGAGGCCCTACCGGAGACTACTGAATGATCCAGAACTCAATCACAAAATGGCAGCAGAATAACCCCACTATTATACACCTGCTGATAGGATAGCTTCCTTTGAAGTTACTGAAAGATTCAGATCCCTGACTAACTGTTCTCTATTCTCCCTTCCATCAGTACGGCTGATGCTAACTTCCAGTAGAATGACTCATTGCACCTTCTTGGGCTAATGTTTTCTTCTGATATGAAGTGGAAGGATTATATTGAATCAGTTGCTAGGTCTGCTGCTAGGAAAGTTGGTTCATTGTATTGTGCTAGACAATTTTTATCTCCTAAATCTATCTTACATATTTATGTCTATCATTTATCCAGGCTTTGAATATTGCTGCTACATGTGGTCTGGCATTCTTGCTATATATTTAGAGATCCTTGATAAAATCTAAAGAATAATCTGCAATATCATTGGTCCTGACATAATATCATGGCTTCAGTCACTTTCTCATTGCCATAATGTAACTTCCAGGTGCCTTTTCTGTAAATACTTTTATGGTAATTGTTCCTCTTTGGTACCTATACTTTATGAATTTAAGTGCAGTACTTGACTGGCAGAAATGTGTCATCATTTTATAATTGAAATGGCTGCCAGATGTAACCATAATTTTTATGCTAACAGAGTCTCTTTTCTCATATTGCTCATTTGGGGAACTCATTTCTGGCTTCTTGCTTTCCAGTCACATTTGATCTTCAAAATTTTAAATTCACTATCAATCATCATTCTTAATTCCTCTTCTTTTATTCTTCTCTCTCCTTAATAGTATTTTTCTCATATTCTCTAACACTCAGTAACCCCTTGCACCCCAGTGGCTTTATTCCCTTTGATCTTCAAAATTTTAAATTCACTATCAATCATCATTCTTAATTCCTCTTCTTTTATTCTTCTCTCTCCTTAATAGTATTTTTCTCATATTCTCTAACACTCAGTAACCCCTTGCACCCCAGTGGCTTTATTCCCTTTGATCTTCAAAATTTTAAATTCACTATCAATCATCATTCTTAATTCCTCTTCTTTTATTCTTCTCTCTCCTTAATAGTATTTTTCTCATATTCTCTAACACTCAGTAACCCCTTGCACCCCAGTGGCTTTATTCCCTTTGATCTTCAAAATTTTAAATTCACTATCAATCATCATTCTTAATTCCTCTTCTTTTATTCTTCTCTCTCCTTAATAGTATTTTTCTCATATTCTCTAACACTCAGTAACCCCTTGCACCCCAGTGGCTTTATTCCCTTTGATCTTCAAAATTTTAAATTCAATATCTATCATCATCTTCTGCCTTCTTAATTCCTGTTCTTTTATTGTTCTCTTTCCTTAATAGTATTTTTCTCATATTCTCTAACACTCAGTAACTCTTTGTGTCTTAGTGACTTTGCTACCTTACATGGAGTGAAATGATTAAAAAAAATTTCTCAAATTATTCCATGTATATGTTTGCGATAACTGGTGACAACAGCTTTCTTCTTGTTGGTATATGTCAAATTCTAGTTGGAAAAATGTCTGCTGAATGTCAACATTTCCATCAGATTATCCCTTGGAATGTTAGTATGTTCTGGGTTTCTAAAATAGAGAAAGGACTGTCTTGTTGACTATATCCACTAGGAATCTGCTGAGCAAGTAGCATGGTGTTCCTCTGCAGTTGACTATAGGTCCCAAAGGAATAGCAACTTTTTGAATTTTGGGAAGACCATGCATATACATCTGATGAAGGCCAGAGGGAACAGTGGCTGAAACATTGTGATGACAACAACAAAGATGAGTATGTTAATATATTTATTTTGTTTATAAAATGGCCTGGTCTACAAAATATGCAAAACAAGAAAAAATTTTCAGAATCCATGTTGTTATTTTTTTGTTTCTTTTAATAGCTTATTTAATCTTTTTGCAGTAATGCCTGGTTTGAATTTGTTCACTATCTTATATAATCCATTCATGATGTTATTTTTTTGTTTTTGTTTTTTTTACATGCAAATAAAAACAATTCTTACAGCTTCTTTTAATAGCTTATCTAATCTTTTTGCAGTAATGCCTGGTTTGAATTCGTTCACTATCTTATATAATCCATTTGCTTATTTTGTTAAAAATAATGTCGTTTTTCTTTGTGGATATCAGTACACATTGATTATAAAAATAGTTTTATAAAGCAAAGTTAATTCAAAAAGTAAATTCAGAAATTAATTTTAATGCTTTTAAAATTTTTTTTCAGTTCTGTTTATGCAACCATTTTTATATACTCTGTAATCGTTTCCTTTACCATTTTTTGCAGTTGCTATGGTTAAACATTGTCAGGGCAATGTGACCTGGCCTGAGGATCTTCAATAGGTTGATAACTTCAAGAAAACAGACATTATTATCCATGTGTAAAGAAGCTCAACATTAACTTCTCTGCCTTACAAAAGTCAAGATTCCTATCAAATGGCAGCCTCAGATTACACATTCTTTTGATATGGAAAGGTACCAAAAGGCAATGATTACATTGTATTAAGTCTATGCTCTACCAGTAACCTTTATTAAATCCATTCTTACAGAATCTAATGTATAAAAAAAACGTTCACAAATCAACATGTCAACAACCACCAAACATAAAGGATGCATACTAGACACACACACACACCCACGCACACACACACACACACACACATGAATATACATTATTATTTGAGTCCCACATAGACAAACTAAAATTATTATACACTCACATACATAAAGCAATATTTACGTTCGTTTCAATTAGGCTTAAAATCTGTTAATTTCTTGGAGCTTCAAAAGAACATATTGTCTCTATTTGAATTTGGAACACTATAAGTTATACTAATGTTATTTATAAAGTCAAATGCATGTGAAATCTGATTAATCTATGAAAACCAAACAACTCAAAATAAATATACCAGAATTTCTTTCTTTGTTTTTTTCTCCATATTTCATTCTCTGATGAAGCTTTAATGAAAGTGGAAAATGTTAGATTGATAAACGTTTCCTATTTGTTCTTTATGCTATCATCCTGCCAGATTCCAATCTATATTTGATCCGAATTCATTCTATATTGTCTTCTGTTAAAGTACTATCAAAAGACACTGCCTTCATCTTCTCCCTCCAGCTCTCAGCCTCCTCAGGTTTAGTGAACATCCTGAGCATCTATATATTTACATTCACCTAAGGTATGTTATATACCGAAGGGGGGCAAATTGGCTTAATATAAGAGCCACATACAATAAAGTGCAGATGTATGAGAGTGGTAAGATATGAAACTGTTGTGGAGTTATTTCTGCAATAGAACTTGTAGTCGGACTAAATGCGTCCTAAATGGGGTAAACATACAGAAATGTTAGGAACTTGAAAATAAGTGTTATGCAGAGTAATCGAGTTGTGGTCGCTGATAGCTACTCTTCCCTCGACTACCTACTGACTCCTACTTATAATAGGTGGGAGAGTCTATTCTCTAGACCAGGTGTCTTTCACTATAACAGAAACAAAATTTACACATACGTTTTTGTTGCATACACATGTGACCACTCTCACTCTCCCCGGCACACCCAAATCTTTAACCCCCTTACCCATGACCTCAGAATTCTGACATTGCTCTGTAACCCTTGCAGACCAGAAATTTCTTTAATATCACTACCTCCCACTATTCCTTCCCTCAGTACTAAAGAACAATGCCTCACTCAGATCTTGCATTAAAATTAGGATGTCAATTTTTAAATATTTTTACTAATCATGAACATTATGATTTAATACAAGAAGGTTTTAATTTATACCCAGTAAATAATTATAAAGCTTGAAATTTTTCTTATTTACCTTTTTATATTAACTGTAATGAAAAAGAGCTCAGCCAACATATTTCCATGAGTCGTACATTAAAGGTCAAAGAGCTGCATGAGGCTCGTGAGCCATGGTTTGGCCACCCCCTGTTATATACCAGATATAGTTGTAAGAGAACAAACAAAAACAACAAAGTACTGTTGGTGAGGTGGAAAGAAAAATGAAACAATCTATATTGAAATAAAATTTTCTGTATTGCCAGTATAAAGGATGAAGGTGGAATGTTTCTTTGTGGGCAAGTGAAGCAACCTGGAGGATGAGGGAATTGGTTGTGTATGAACATAGTATTGAATTTTGTGTCAAATTGATTGACTCAGGTCCAGTCTGTGACTGCCTGCCTACTGCAATGAGTGTTGCAAGTGGATCCTTTTAAACAGTCAGGGTGGATACATGACTCAGTGTTTTTGTCATTTTTAGTAGAAACATTTGTTAACTTTTGACATTTAAATTGTACTTTATATTTTTTTAAATTTGTTTTGTGTGCCAGATGCTATGCTCAGAGTCCCTGCGCAGAGAGTGACATTTTTATTTTTAATTTTGCTTTTCGTAGCATTCACATGCATTGACAGGTGTCAGTGTGGAGTGAATCAGAAAGAGGTTTAATTTGAAGCAGATATAACGAGCATGTGATTTTGCATAATTGCAAGGTGTGGTGATTTAACCCAATCATCAAAGCAAAGTAAGTCTTAAACGATTACAGGACATGTTTAAAGAACAAAAGGAAATAGTTGTTAATGTTTAAATATTATAATGAACACAATGAAAAGAAGATGGTACAATTGAAATGAAGAAAGGATAATACAAAATAGAAATTAGTGTAAAAAAGTTGGAGAAATAAGGTTGCAAATACAGTGGTGTATTTGTAGACTTAACTTAATTATGGAGATGAATGTCCACATAAAGAAGAATTGGTACAATTGAAATGAAGAAAGAATAATAAAAAATAGAAATTAGTGTAAAAAAGTTGGAGAAATAAGGTTGCAAATACAGTGGTGTATTTGTAGACTTAACTTAATTATGGAGATGAATGTCCACATAAAGAAGAATTGGTTTCATGTGGTGTTGCTAGGAGTGTGAGGCTGGACAAAGAAAGATACTTTCAATTTCATCAAGGTGTAGCAGACCGTGGGGGTGAAGATGTGAAGAGATATCAGAAGGTTAAACTTTCCTGCTGGCCGGTCCAGCTACATAAGAATGTCGGACTTTAATTAAGTCCAAAGAAGACAAAGAAAACAAACAAGACCGATACATATATGCAAACAAATATATATTAATAACAAATTACAATGACATGGACAAATACATAGAGTTTGTATGGAGAAATTATGTGTGTGTGTTGTGTTGAGTGTTCGTACGTACGTGTATTGTTCTTAACGTGTTCCCAGAATTTGGGAAACGCTGTATCTGTGAGAGGTCACATATTGGAAAAGGGAGATTTTATCTCACCTCCAACGCGAGGTGGCGGCCCAAAGACCTAAGTGGAAAAAGAGCGATTTTACCTCGTCTCCATGCGAGGTAGCGGCCCAAGGCCTGAGTCGGAAAAGAGAGAGAGAGAGAAGGGTCAGCCAGTATTTATAGCCAGGGGAGAGAGACCCCTGTTGAAGGATTAAGGAAACTGAGGAGGAGCTAACTCCGACAAAGGGAAGTAGAAGGCAGATGTCTCTCACTTATGTGTCTTCTAGGACTTTTGAAGTGAAAAAGATATGTTTTGTTCAAAAAGATGCAATATATTTAAACTGTACACATGTGCAAAAAGCAAAGTCTGTTAAATTGTCCATGCAAGGTGTATATATGAAAAATGCTGATTGGTTTAACCATAGCTAATCGATGAACTAATGAAAAGTTGTCGTCAAAGATGTTCACTACAATTTCCAGTAGAAGCTAAGAATGAATTCTATTTGGAGCTTAAAGTCACTCTCAAAGAGATCCCCGTGGGAGCAGAATTTAATTCCTGACTTTGTGACATATGCCACATATGGTAAGCTAAGAATGGACAGAGGCTACTTAAGATGTTCTTGCAACATGAACAGTGTTTAATGAACACATTCTATCCTGGGCATGATGATAAACTGCATCCGCATCCTGGGTAAGACGATAAACTATGTCCAACAGCAAGGCCTTTGATCAGGAGGTTTTGAGAAGCATGGAACCACCTCTTAATTGCTGGTGTTCTCAGGTCTGCCCAGACCCAGGGTGGTAGCACCTGTTAGGGTCCCAACAAATAGTTGACTCCACAACCTGACTCAAAACACTATGAAAGTGTAAAAATAGATTTTAATACCAGAAATACTTTTAAAAAAATTAGTATCAGCAATAAATATTTGAAAAAAGAAAATATTACCAGAAATAAAAAACCTTGTCAGCATTAAATAACCCATTGAGGTTAATATGCCACAAAACAAAACAAACCAAACTATACATTTTTGAAAAAAATATTACCAGCTATACATTTTTGAAAAAAAAGGAAATTTTGTCAGCATTATTTTTTAATGCTGACAAAATCTCCTTTTTTATGGTTGATATGCCATAAAACAAAACAAACCAAACTAATGAACACATTCTTTCATACATAGCCTGACCACTGAGTATCTTTATGTCACCATAGATCTTGTCACTGATATCAGCTGGATCTAATCATCATTTGAAACACTCAATAAACTGTTCTACTGACTGTTACCCTAACCACACTCTGGTTTGTAGTAAACTCAAACAGACCCACCACTCAAAGCAAATAGGTTACCCACATCTCAACACAGCCAGGATATCAATACTTCAGAAATTCTAAAAAAAGATGGCCTCATGGACTGCCCAACAAGAAGCATTGAAAAGAGATGGAATCACATTCATTCCACCATCTACAAATCCACGAGGGACAATTTTGGCAAAAAGGTGTGGCAGATTTCAGACTGGTTTGAAAAACAGGAATTTATGAACCAGTGATCATGTTTAAGCACATTGCACTGCTCATTTACAAAAAAAAGAACCTCAGAGAAGTATGTCAATGCACTCAAGAAAACCAGACATGATGCTATCATCATCATTTTGCAAAGGAGATCACAGTGACAGAAACAACTACTATGGACGATTCCTACTCAATAACATTAGGAAGACCTTCACCATATAGTGCTTAAAATATTGCAATCATTTGCTGAGCATGTATACTACAATTCAAAAGTTTAAGGCAACCCCTGGCAGGTTTTTAAATTGCCACCAAAAGTAGTTGTTTTGTACTTTAGATAAGAGAAAATTATTATACATGGTTAAAAAGTGAGAAATGATTTTTTTAATAGAAATTTTATTATGAAAAAAGCATTTTATGATTAAATTTTGCTCTCATCAAAATCCTCCTTTAGCCTTGATTACTGCAGCATAAATTGTGGCATTTGTTGCAAGATTTTCTCAAAGTATAAGTTTGGTAATTCATTCCATTCTTTTTCAATGACTCTAAAAGCTCTTTTCATTTTTTTCACTCTTCTTTTGAGTTTATTTAATGCTAATTCTAGGGGTGGCTTCAAACCTTTGACCTGTAGTGTATATCCTGACACAATATGAATTCAAAACAGGAAGATCAACAGTTGACATGATCTTTTCACTGAGGCACCTGAAAGAAAAGTGTCATAATCCGAAGATGTGTCACCTTAAAAAGAAGTGTCATAAACAGAAGAGGCAACTTAAAGAGAAGTGCCACCTTAAAGAGAAGTGTCATAAACAGAAGTGTCACCTAAAAGTGAAGTGTCATAAACAGAAGAAGCATCACCTGAAAGAAAGGTGTCATAAACAAGAGAAGTGTCACCTTAAAAAGAAGTCCTAAACTGAAGAAATGTCACCTCAAAAAGAAGTTTCATAAACAGAAGTATTACCTTAAAGAGAAGTGTCATAGACAAAAGAAGTATCACCTTAAAGAGGAGAGACATAAACAGAAGCATCAACAATACATCATCCTCATTGTTATACTACTTAATCAATATTTCTTTCTGATTCACAAATACATTGCACCAGATATGTCAGCTGGGTGTAAGAATTAAGAAAGTAAAACATAAATAAAAAAAGTCATCTTCTGCACAGGGGCTCCTCCAAGTATTACATCCAGCCCACAAAACAAATTCACAATCATGCAATATCTAATCACAAACATTCCAGCCCCCACCACCTCAAAAAATTAGGACATCCCTGGGTGCCTATACCTGTTAAAACAAAGATATAAAAATGGCACTCATCACCAATGACAGGCAGTTCAGCTTCAACACTTCATCACATGATCGCCAGACACCACACCACCAGACTCTCTCCTGGCACCTGTGACCTCACCCAGGTAATCAGTCAACTCCCATCACTACCAACAAACACCCTTATGCCTAATCACTTTCCTTACCAAAGACAACTAAGGAAGCACATATGAACAATTTTTTGTCACCTTTCAAACAACTATGTACATATTTCGACCAATACACATTGTTAAAATCTTAATTCATTTTTGTTCCTTTCCTTTGCAACCAAATTCTTATTATAACATTATCAATCTGACAAAATAGGGTTTTTTTTCATTTGTACAGAAATGAATTTCCCTCCAAGCTCCTGAGAATGATTAAATCATCTCATGAAGATATACAAGTACAACCAGTCTAGTATAATAATAGCTTCTCCTCATATTTTCCTAATCAAGAGCAGTGTAAAACAAAGGTGTGTACTTACTATGACACTCTTTAGCACCTTCTAACTGATGAAAGTGCTTGACAGTAGCAACAAGAAGGTGTCAAAGAGTGTTGAAATAAATACACAAAAATTTTACCCTGCTCTTGGTTAGGAAAAAATCTGATAAAATGTTTGCAGATGGTGTCATCTAGATTACACACAGGGCTGGTATGTACTACCCCCAAACTCCCTGATGGTGAGGGGAATAGCAAGCTTGATTGGGGGCCCCAGACAGAGCTTTGAGATCCTTGCAGTCTTATCAGAATTTGTTTTTTCTGCCTACATTTATATACATTACAGATTTAACTAAACACATCTGACTATTAAAAAAAATGAACTTTGATGTCATTCTGAGATCTTTTCTTTGGCATCTAACCCTGAATGTGTTTTACTCATGGTAACTCTCAAAACACGCAAAATAAAATTCACTATTTTTTATCCATAATATTGAATGTATTAGAATTATTCAACTTTTTAACAACAAAAATTTCAAGTTGTTGATCTATTTAAGATGGAATGATATTTTATGATATGCCTCTAACTTGTATTAAGATACATTGTATTTATTTTCAATTTTTCTATTTGTATTGTACACCTATATTGCATATGATCCATTATTATACATAATTAAGTTACAATAAAATATATATTTTAAATGAATACTGCCTTACGAAAATTGAGATGTAGTAGAATGCCTTGAGTGCACATACTGAAGAAGCTTCATAATGCTGCATCAGCTGCTTAGTACATATTTGCAGAGAATTTAGCCTCACTATCAGTCTTAAGAAAAACAACAGAGATGTTACTAAAACTTTGGCTGATGATGTTGTTTTCTTAAGTCTGATAGTGAAGCCAAATTATCTACAAATGTGTCCTTAACAGCTGAGGAAGCTTTAAGATGCCTCATCAGAGAATTTGATGTCACTATCAAACTTAAGAAGGCCAACAGCATGTACTAAATGTTAGCAACATTCCGAACATCTTTGTAGGTGATTACATCCTTGAGAAGGTAAAAGATTCTACCTACCTTCTCTTAGATCCTGAACAGTGTTAAGAAAGCCAAAAGTATGTACCAAAGTGTTAGCAACATACCAAACATCTCTGTTTGTGATTACACCTTTGAGATGGTAAAAGATTTTACTTACCTATATCTCCAGCAACATTCCCTTAAATTCTGAACAGTGTTAAGAAAACTAATATCATGAGTCAAAATGTTTGCAACATACCAAATGTATCTGTTGGTGATTACACTGTTGTGACTTTACCTAACAATATCTCCAGGAATCTTCCCTTAGATTCTAAACAGAACACATGTATTAGCAATGTAGCAGAAATAGGAATAGCTCACCTGGCAAAGAGAGTTGGGATAATACTAAACAATTGAAACTAAGGTGGTGTATCAAGTCTGTAAGCTCAGCACATTGTTTATAGCAAGGAAGATCATGGAACGTGTACTCTCATCAAGAACCAAGACTCAATACCTTCTAGCTGTGCAATCTCAGAATTTTAGGCATCATTTGGTAAGACTGTGATCCTAATGGGAACATCCTGTAACAAGCAAGAATACCAAGTATGTTTTCCTAGTTTGCCCAAAGAAGCTTGAACTGGCTAAATTACTTCAGCTGCATGTAGGATGGTCATATATTTAGGATATGCTGTATGGAGAATGTTCCACTAATTCTAGATCTTTAGGGCAGTCAGTAATATAATTGTTAACAAACATGGCATAAAGACAAGTCAATGTTATTGGTCCTCATCTGGCATCTTGACTTCAGTTACACCAATGTAATGTAGCTTCCCTGTGCCTTTTCTATAAATATTTTCATGTAATAATGTATTAAATCAGAGTGGATTTTCCATTCCTTTTCTCTTCACTCAATTTGAGGTGTTAACATCTTCTGCTGATAAAGCAGATTTTGTTTTACTAGAAATTCTCCTCAAACTCTGCTCTTGGCTCATATGGAATATCCTTGCCTACTTTTCTCTTAGAACTGAGTCTCTGTTGAGTGATATGCATATAACTTCCAGGGTTTCTGCTATCATCTATTCATCTGAATCGTCACAAAGCATATGGATCTGATAGTATCTCTTTAATAGTCCTTAAGAAATGTGCTCTCAAATTAGTTCCTGTTCTCTCTAAACTCTACAATAAATGCCTTGCTGCCTCTTGCTTGTTGGAAATTCTCCTCTGTTGTTCTAGTCTTTAAGAACTCAGGTGAATCATCTGAACCTTCCAACTATCATCCTATTAGCTCTCTACCTCTTTTTGGCAAAGTACTAGACACCCTAATAAACATCTCACATTGCAGAGCCTTTCAGATAAGCAATATGGCTTTCACTTCTCTAGGTCAACTGCTGATGTAATAACGATTATTGCTGAAAGAATCTAGCAACGTTTAGATAAAACTGAAGCTTGGGCTGTTGCTTTGGGCATCTCAAAAGCATTTGACAAGATTTGGCATACTGGTCTCCTTCATAAGGTTATGGTATTTTTGGATGAAGTTTTTGAATGAATTCAGTCTTTCTTATCAAATTGTGAATTGAAAGTTGTCCTGAACGACCATTCTTCTAGATATTTTTGTACTAATGCATGTGTCTCCCAGGGCTCTTTCCTTTGATTTACTTTGTTCTTCGTTTTCATCAATGACCTTCCTGATGATATCAGTTTTCAACTTGATATCTATGATGATACAACCATTTACTCCTGCCCCGATGGTAAGTCTGATCAGTTTGATACAGCAAATCTAAAAAAAATGACCTACAGTCTGTTGTTAACTGGGGCAAGGAATGGTTTGTTAGTTTTAATATCTGCTAAACAAAACTTCTCACTATTAATCATCAGCAAGACCCCTTCTTGCCTCTCATCTGCATGGCTGATACTAACCTCCATGAGAATGACTTGTTGCAGTTTCTTGGGCTAACATTCTCAGTTAACATGAAATGAAAAGATTATATTGAAACCATTGCTAGGTCTGCTACTAAGAAAGTTGGTTCATTGTGTCATGCTAAACAATTTTTCTCTCTTAAATCTATCTTACATATTTATAAGTCTATCATTTGTCCTTGCTTTGATTATTGCTGCCATATATGGTCTGGTGCTCCTGCTGTATATTTAGAGATTCTTGATGGAATTCAAAGAATCAGCAATATTCTTGATCCTGACCTGGCATCTTGGCATCAGTTACTTTCTTATGACTGCAATGTAGCTTCTCTGTGCCTTTTCTATAAATACTTTCATGGTAATTGCTCAGATGAACTCTTCTCTATGGTATCTTGACTTGATGCAGTACTAGATTGGCAGCAAGATCATATCAATTCACAGTTGAATTGGCGAGATATAACTTTAAGTTCTATGCTAACAGTTTCTTTTCTCACACTTCTTACTTGTGAAACTCACTTCTGGCCAACTTTGATCTTCAAAAATATAAATGCAATGTCAATCTTTATCTACTGTCGTCTCAATTACTCTTCTGCTGTTTTCGTTTCTTAATAATGCTTCTCTTTTTTTCTTATTCTTTCACAATCAGTAACCTCTTGTCTTAGTAGCTCTACTGCCTTGCATGGGCTGAGATGATTTTTAAAAAATTAAGTGCATAGTTTTTATATTCTAGTGAATTAAAGCTATTACCAACTTCCTGTATTTAATATATTTTTTATTCATTTTTTAAAATTTAAATGACATTATATATAATCAGTGTTTTATGTAATGTAGATTTTTACTGGCCAAACAAAATTAAAAAAAATATATTATTTTGAGAAATGTAAAAAAATATCTGCTAAATAAATGTCATATAAAATTAAAAAAGCAATTAATATTTGAGTAGCAAGTTATTTATATCATCTTCACAACAATATGACATATCTTACTATAATGTAAGGCAGTGAGAAATTTACCCACACCCCATCTTGTTGGGGTTTGACACAATGTCAGTTTAATGTGGGGTGCCCATATGTATGTATTGACCAAGGACAAAGATTGCAGAGTCCTGGCAACCAGTATCATTCTGACATTGATATCCACCAATCCAATGAGGAAGATGCTTCTGCAGGATTGCAATCCCTGGGATCAGGCTTGTCATAACTTTAGGAAGAAAGAAGTTACTACACTTTGATCCTAGTCCAATTAAAAAAAAATGAAACATTAAAAATAATAGAAACATTTATTTAACTGTCCTTAATGGAAATTAAAAATAGCTTTATCAAAATTAATCATTTGTTTACTAATAGTTTAAAACATCATTTAAAAAAAAAATTGCTGTCACGTTTTTCGTACCTTGAATACGAATATTTTTTCTCATTTCAATTTTTTAAAAGGAGCATTTTTTTTCAAAATATCTGCTTGGTTTATTTATTTCTTTTTTTTTTTAGTTTTACGAATTATTAATTTCACACAAAAATAGTGAAGTAAAAATGTTACAATAATGTAAAATGTGCCAAATTTTTATTTTATTTTAAAAAGTAACAAAAAACAAGTTTCATTTTCTTTTTAATTATTATTAGAGGGAAGCAAAATTTGTCTTTTTTATTTAAAACACTAAAGTAAACAGTTTATAAACTGTTTATGTATTTAATTTTCTCAATAAGAATAAAATAACTTCAGAAGCATAATTTTAAATTTTTATTTGTTCAAACGAGTGTGTTGTTCTTTTAATTGGAAAGATTTTTAAAAGAAATTTACTTTTCTAGAATTTGATCAACTTCACTATTTCGAAAATTGAAACACTTTTTAAAACTAACTGCGATAGCTCTTATCAATTCCTTGCTAGCACTTCCTTTTTTCAACCTTGAATATTATACCGGAACTTCCGGGGGAATTAGCGGGAGAGAAAAAAAAATCCCGGAATTACCCGAAACATCCCGAACGAATTTTAAAATATTATGCACAGAAAAAAAAACAATATTAGAGAAATTATTAATTTTAGTTGATCTTAGATTAATATTTATATATATATATATATATATATATATATATATATATATATATAGAGAGAGAGAGAGAGAGAGAGAGAGAGATAGATAGATAGGTGTGTGTATATATATATATATATATATATATATATATATCATGGATAGATAAAATAAAAAAACATTCTAATAAAAAATAAGAAGTGTAAAAATGATTGCTTAAAAATTAGTGTGGGCAACAATGGACACAAGTGAAAAGAAATCTATGCGCAATAAATAGAAACGAAGGTATACAGATAAAGAAAGAAATACGAAGAAAGAAAGAAGGAATGAGAATGATGAGAGAGGGTGAGAGTAGGAAAGAGAGGTATTAAAAAAATAAAGAGACGTGTGAGAGTAAAAGGAAGAGGTGTAGTATGAAAAGGAGTAGAAGAAAGTAAGTGTCGGTAGCGCATGTGCAAATCTGGAGTCGGAAGTTATGATTACTTTTTCTAGCAGACAAGTGCGACGACTCGAAGTTTGAAAAAAAACAAAAAAAAAAAAAAAAGGAAAAAAAAGAAGAAAAAATAAGTCAGCTAGAGATAGGTGAAATTGCTAGTTTCGTTTTCGCGACAGATCAGTAATCCTTATCAATGGCAATTGCCGAGCAGCGAATAAGACGAGAATTCCGAGAAGTTATTCGAAGTGAAGAGGTAAAAATGTTGTGTTTGCCCCCACCTAGTGTTATGCGTGTAAAGCCCTGTTAAAGTGAAGACTCTACCTTTTATCGTACTATTTAATGTTGATATTAAGATTCTTGGTGTTAACAAGCATTACCATTACATTTAATTCTTATTTCATTGAAGCCTTTAACTTTTAAATGAAAGTATACAAAAATGCTTTGCTGAAACATACCCTTCTGCTGGTACCCAAGTTCATTTGAGCCTCTCTCAGTTGTTACAAAAACACTATTTTACTGTGATAAAACTCTTTAAGTATACAAAAAATGTAATTTCTAGATACCTGTGATATAGTAAGTACACGTTTATAGTATACTTATTTCTAACTTGATAAATTGCTGTAGTAATGAATTCTCACTATACCAGTTTTTCTTAATAGTTTCGTCTTAGTGTTATTCTTTTTTAGTGTTATTGTATTTCTTTAAAACGTTCATGGAATCGTGGCTATAGTAAATGTACTAAACTAAACAGTTGATCATTCTTTTTCTTTCTTTCTGTAACGTACTAAGAAATCTATTATACACTGAAAAGGGTTACTAAAGTTATATAAACAATATTCTAACGGTCTATTTATTCAATATTGCCTCTTCACCCAAGTCATGCCAGACGCTAAAAATCGCAAATGTCACAACTACATGCTTAATTTACCCAGTTTTCGCACACTTTGAAGCGGTCACAAACTGAGGGAGCAATTCATAATTGATAGTTATTTGTAAATTGAACCCCGATTTTTATATGGTTTTATATCCGCCCAAGTAGACCGCAGAAATTTTCTGCCATTTATTAAAAAAATAAATAAATAAAAGTAAATATTAAAACCGTTGCTGTTACTTCATTCTAAATATTTCTTTTGTTACTAAAACTTTACTCTGCCCTTGCTCCTTCAAAACTTAACATTCGTAAAAAGTAAAAACCTAAAAAGTAATTAAGTAACTTGACCATTTATTGATGTTCATTAAAATTTCATTTTCATACTTATTTTCAGTAAACTTAATGTTCAGAAAAGGTGTTATACATATATATATATATATATATATAATATATATAGTGGAGGACATTTTTGTTTGAGTTTGAGATAGTACTAGAGCAAAGAGCCGGAATCTTTTTGTCCTCATTGTCAAATCAGAAAAAGATTTTTGTTAAGTCTTAAATTTTTGCTTTCACAGATCTTGTTACCAATATCATAGAAAGCAAATTGTATAAGATTTAAATAAATACATTTTTAAAAATTATTTACAATCTCTTTGATAGAACTAATACTTATTCTCTTTTGAATTGATATTGGAACTATCCAATATACAGTCAAAAACTCTGCATATAACGTAATTTTTCACCCCTTGTCCTTTTCTTTTTAATGTTAGTCTTCTTGGTGGTAGGTATGTATGATCACACTCACATCTCTTGGTATATTTATTTAATTAAAAACTCAACTTATTGTATCAACTTGTATGTTTATGGCTGCCCTTGTTAAGAGTTTTACTTTACAACATGAATTTAAAAAAAAATGCAAATAATGCATTTTATTTATTTTTCTTTAATTTTACTTTGTTTTAATTTGATGTCATCTTCCGTTGGTTAAATAATTTTTGTCTTTGCTTCATAAAAATAAGACATCAGGTGAATTTTTGAGTGCAGCACATTTTTAACCAAGCTGTTCGGCAGTCTCACTTAACGACGTTGTCCTTGGATTTAAAAATCATTTAAATCATTTTTATTTATCACGTTGGCTAAAATAAATACGCTTTCTTTATTTTCTAATTAATAAAATATACAAGTGACAAATTGAAATTGGTGTATATTTACCTACTTTCATCTCTTAAGATTTGATTTGCAACGTTCTTGAGATATTTCTGTTCGTGTCTGTATTTTTAGTTTACTAATTTAAAGCTTTTGAATAATATCCAGATTGACTATGCACAAGTTTAGTAATTAATTAGTTGCTGGGAGTTTAATATTTAATCTGATATATTGAAAGTACCTATATGTTTTACTTCTTAAAAGTAACAAAGTGCGATGTTGCTCAATAAAGGCATTTCTTCACAACTATTTTTAGCATTTTCCTATTTGTCTTCAAATATATTTTTTTTTTTTTTTGTAACATTTTTTTTGACACGTAGTTAGTACCTAAATAACAAACTTGTGAATTATATTTTAATTTGCCAAATAATAGAATAAATTTATTTTCTAAATATGGGTCTATTTTTTTTTATTACCAATTACAGATTTTAAAAATACATAACTATGGGGGATTGGTAGGAATTTACATGCCTGTCTCATGCCGATACATTCAGTTATTGAATAATGTTTAATTTTAAAGGGAATTTTTACAGTTTTCAAATTCTGATTATTTTCTTCAAGCTTTCGAAATATTGACTTTCCTTTTATTTTTACTTTTTTCATTTTCCTTTAAAATTCTTAAATCTTTTTAAACAAACATTTATTGACAAAAATCAGGAATATTTTCCCTTTAAACTAGTTTTTCGTTGATTTGGATTTTGGATTATTGTGGAAACTGTTAACTTCAAGTTTGTATGTCTGGAACACTTCGACAAAAATTGTCATCGTTCTGAATTCTAAAATATCAATTATTTTAATTTTTAAACAAATTAATCGACTTAAAATATATTAGTTATGTAAATTAAGCTATTGGCATTTTCACAATTTTATTTGAAACTTAATTTTGGTTAATGGAGCGGGGATGAGAAAACTTAATCATTGAGAGTTGAAAGCTTTACAAATTTTTCATCAATTTTAACTTTTTTCCTTGTATATTAAATTTCCACAATAGTTAATTCTCGGAAGATGTCAATTATTAAATAATAAAAAGATTAGCTACGAAGATGAAACAGATAAAATAAAAACTTAAAGGATTTTATAATCTCCATAGGGTTTTTTTTTTTTTTTTTTTTTTTTTACACTGTTACAGCACTTTCATTTTCATCCAAAAGGTTTAGGTACAATTTTTTTTTTTTTTTTTTTTTTTTTTTTTGAAGTTTGCTGTTTGATTATTAGTAGCTTGAATCAGTAGTTAAACTAACTATCTTAGTACTTTGTCAGCATTATATTTTTAAACATTAACTAAACGTCTAATCAAGGGTGACATTCTCTTAGTCTTGTAGAATTGTTGATCCTATCTCTGGAAAATACTTTAAATATTTTTATTTTAGCATCACTTTTTTAGTTTTATTTTAAACTTGAAACATTGATCATTTATAAACATTCTTGTGCAGTATTTTATCGTCATTCTTAGTTTATTGCAGGTAGTTAAATTTTTTTTCTTGTCATTTCAAATTTTTATTCCCTTATGCTTGTTTTACACTTTAAAATTTTTAAATAAAACAATATACCGAAGAAAGTGGAATATTTCACTTTTCTTTCAGTATCTTCTAATTATTTTACTGGTAAACATAATCATTTTGGTAAATTACTTTGATATCGGACTATTTTTTATTGTACAATGAAATAATCTTAATTTACGCAATCTCCTTGGTATTTATTTTAAATCAACTTTTTGATAACTGATTAATGGTAGAATAGACTGAATTTTTAGTGAATTTTGAAATCTATTTAAAAAATTTGTTGTGTTACTAACATACAACATTATGAATTAACAAATAAAAACAACTTGTGCTAAAATTAGTCATTTCATTTTGATATTTTTGTATCTATATCTAAAAAGTGTATAATTAAAATTATATCCAGTTAATTGGTCAAAACTATTTATACCAGTGTTTCTGTAATTTAAAATTTATTATATAATCATGCATCATCAGGTTATTTATATTTTTGCTTATAGATTTGATTTTAATGTCTTTTTACATGCAAAAATCTCATCACTTCATAAAAAATATCATATAAATAATATTAAAATTAGATTATTGCTTAAAAAAATAATGTAGTGGAGATGAGCAGCATAGCTGCTATAGAAATTAGAATTGGTGAGCCATATTCCGATTCCAGCCTAACCTGCTATTAATTTCATACAAATAAAGGCACAAATCCACCTCTTCTCCCTACAGCTCTTGGTTAAATAATAAACAGCTCTTGGTTAAATAATAAACAGCTCATGTCTCTAGTTTTAGGTGGCAACCAATCAAACAGAAGGGAAACTGAATTCCAAACAGGAGAAGGCAATAGGAAACCACTTCAGTATCTTTCCCAAGAATGCTTTGTAATTCACAAATAATAAAGGAATCTGAGGAGTGTCGTGATCAATGCTTAGGCTCATAAAATGTACAAGAATAATTTGTATACTATTATTTTTTTATTTTAATCATTTCACCTTAAGCAAGGCAACAATGCCACTACAATGCAAGGTGTTTACAGGGGGTGAATGAGAAGATTTAAAATGGGGAGGATTGAGAATAGGGAAAAAAAAAAGAAACGGGTTTCAAGAAGATGGTGATTGACATTGTATTTAAATTTTTGAAGATTGTAGTTATCAGGGAAAAACAAATTGAAAAGGACTTCCACAGGTAGGAAGTGCAAGAGAAAACTGTCTGTGGAGAAATGACAGTTGCATCGAGCTAGTTCAACTGTAAAACAGTGAGACCTAGTTGCCAATCTAGTAGCTTGCTTAAATTCATGTAGTTGGGGTACCAGGAAAAAAAGAAGCTTGTCTGAACAGTTACCATGAAATTATTTGTAGAACAGACAGGGAAGCCATATCATGTCAGTTAGTGACTGGAGACAAGATGCCTGGTCAGGATTGATTGTGTTGCAGACTCTTTCGATTTTATCAAGTATCTTGAGATGTACAGTAGGAGCACCAAACCAGATATGGCAACAGTATTCAATACATGAACAAATTTTAGTCATTAATACAGATAAAGCACAGAGTTACAGTTAGAGGTAGATTGAAAACCAGCATATAGTATTTGTTTTTTTTATTCGGCATCAGATGTACCTTAAATAAAGGTGTTAGTTTATTAGAAAATTAACACTTTTTTTTTTTTTTTTTTTTTTAAAGCCTATACTGATGGTACTAAAATGTTCTTAGTTTGACTTGCTTCCACAAATCTGACAATTTTTTTTTTTCTATCTCTTGGTCTGATAGAACTTTGCAAACCCTTCTCATATTTCTGGCAGATTTTAATTAAAAGATTTTATATTTTTGCAGGTTGAAAGATGCCGTATCAAAGTGGAATTAGTTAATGATAAATTTAATGAGCTGAAAGGAGAAATAGCTGGACCACCAGAAACTCCTTATGAAGGAGGAAAATTTCAGCTTGAAATAAAAATTCCAGAGACTTATCCATTTAACCCTCCAAAAGTGAGTAAAACTTTTTTGGTGCTTTTTTAAAAATAAAACTGTTCTAGTGTGAAATTTTCATGCCAAGATTTCCCCGACCACATCCTTCAAATAGCCTTATTTAAGTTAGAATTTTTAAGTGAATTAACAAAATTAGCAAATTTTTTCATACCTTCATTATTATCTCTGCCTTGTTACATAACTTTAAGGAATGATAGAATATATAATAAAAAAAGTGTGTATAATCAGGGGTGGCAAGACCACATCTTGTGGAAATATGTTGGGTGAGCTGCTTTTTTCCATCACATTTAATACAAATTTTGTAACAATGTATATGTAAATTTTGTTCATGACTTGCAGCTCTCAAACATCTGAACTTTATCATAGGTGGCAGGTTTGGCCAACCCTGATTTTTTTTATATACACACACACACACAAGTTTCTTTACTTAAGCACTCTTACACTATCATACACTTTAATATCCTAAATGTTCCTTGCACACACATCTATAAATTATCTATTACATTTATACTCATGACGTGTGTCTGACCACTGAGAACTACCAAAAATCAACATTCTGGTACTGTCTCTTTATCATGTACATAAAATGAAATAAAGAACAAAGTAGGAAACAAATCTCAATCTAACATGTTTCACCTTTATTAAGGCTTCATCAGAGATTGATAATCCTGTACTCTCTTTGCGTTTTTATTTCTATTCTTGATCTGTGATGAAGCGTTAATAAAGGTGACACATGTTAGATTGAGATTTGTTTCCTACTTTGTTCTTTATTTCATTTTGTGTGTGTGTGTCTATATATATTTATTCGCACGTATACACAAGTACAAATAAAATTTGTCGCTTAGTGGATTATTCAGCATCTATTGTATTGTAGGTGAACCTTTTCGTAATTGTTCACTTCACTTGTCAGAATGTTTCAGCTGCTTCAAAGCTACAATCAGAATTTGCAGCTGATTTAAGATCGTCACAAGTTTGCATACTTTTATAAAACTTAAGTCTGAAATATATGTACCTACATAACTGAACAGTCACTTTGAAAAACCTGTATCACTTTTATCACCAATAACAAAACTAGCGAAACTGAATACACCATATCTTAACAATTTTATGTATTTGTTTTTGAAGCTGCCTCAAGTGAGTGTGTGAAATCTCATACATACACAGCCATACAACTTGTGAAGATGTTTTAAATTCACTGAAAGTTTTGATTGAATGTAGCTTGGAAATAGTTTTGTGAGTGCCTATGAAATTTAATAAAATACAAAACTCAATACAAGAGTGATAAGTTACTCATTACTAGTTTTTAATTGTTGATATTTGAAGATATACCACAAATTAAATCTCTTGTATATTAGTTACTAGCTTAAAAGCTGCCCTATTGGGCAATCATTTAAGCTGCTTTAGCTGAGGGTTCTTGAATGTGCTTTCATCACAATAGGTAAGGGTTGGTAGATGTGGTAGGCAACAATAAACTAAAGAACTCAAAATTGATTGCTGCATTTAAGTATGGCATTAATATTTAAGCTTACCTTTTAAAAGTTTAATGATAATTCTTCTGCCAACAATTAATTTAAAGACAATTTGATGTACATAAGTCCTTACTTTTTGTACAAACAATTATTTTTATTTCATGGGTGACTTTTGCTGGATTTTGCAATTTTTATTTCCAAATTTTATTTTCAAGTTATAAAAATTGTTATACGAAATTTGTCGTAAAAAAAATCATGTTAATAAAATAAACAAAAACAATTGCAGTAATGAAAACTTTAGAATCCAAAATTTCAGGATTGCTGATTCAGATTCAGCCCAGAATGTTTTTAATTCACTCACAGTTGCTTAATTCCCAAATGGTATGATATATTGGGCTATGACCTCTAGGAGTAAAGTTGAAAAAGTGTGACACACTGACATTTGCATTTATTATATAGATTTAAAATTCATTTTATATCAACATAATGACCATTAATATTAAACATAGACATTATAAGGATATAGAATTTGAGAAAATCATTTCACAAGCTTTTTATTTATGCAAGTATATATAGTTTGACAAATTGGTTAAAAGTTTGCTAAATCACTTAAATTTGGAATTCTGTTTTACTAATTAGCATGATTTAAGTAATGTTCAAATTAAAACCTTTTTGTTATCTGCTTTTTTTTTAATCCAGCACTATAAAAGTTTTAGTAGATTATATCAGTGGATACAATGCAATGGCTTTACTTGGTGTTTTTATATATAAAGCTCTTCACGGTGAATTGAGCCCTCTGGTAGCCAGTAATGCTTATGTGCTAAAAATCCTTTTTTTTTTTTTTCTTTTTTTTTTTCTTTTTTTCCTCTCTCTCTTTTCTGCCATCACGTGCTGATGGCCTAGAGGTGAGAGGCTCTGACTGATGTCAAATTGGCCAGGTTTCGATCCCAGCTTGGAGCAATCACATGTCTAGCCACGCATCGAAACAGTCTGTGGAGAACACACACACACAATAAATTTTTTGGTTTTTCATAACTGAAAACAATACAGCAAATTCTAAATAAAATAACTAATATAAAAAAAAAAATAAAATTCAGTCTAACTTATTTTAAGTTTACTTATCGTATTCACTATTACATTTATATTATACCAGTATTTTTGTCTTGTGATTTTAAATCTTACAAGTATTTTTTATATTTCCAATACTGCTTAAATAGTTGTAATATTGGTGTGGGGGGGATGTATGACAATGTGTAAAAGAAAGTTCTCTTGTGACATATTTGGGCCTTTACGACTTCATTGGGCTATGAGTAGTAAAGGATGAAATGTCACAACTTTCCACTTTGTCTTATATTCCCCCAACATTCTGTGTATGTATGTATGTGTATATAATATCTATCTATCAAGAAAATATATCTTTATCTCATAGTTGTAATAGTAATGAAACAACTAACTTTTTGTTTAGAGTAGTTCTTTCACAATGCTGAAAATATTTCATACACTAGTAACTTCTCACTATATTCTTGCTTATATCATGATAGAGAATTGGGATATATGAGAATAGTGGAGAGTAAAGAAACTTACAAAATATTTTTGTTATATAACTAAGCCTTTGACTCTGTTATTGTGATTTGTAACAATTTCTAATTTAGTTTTGTGTTCTGGAATAGCTTGACATGTCATAAGACATCAGGATCATGCATTATTTGAAAGTAGTCATCAAAAAATTGAACATTAATAGTTTACTACAAATGAAACATCTGAACTTTGTTTATCAATTAAAGCAGTAATTCTTTTACTTTTACCTGGTTAAACTCAAAAAAAGTATCATGAATTAAAGGTATTCATCAAAATATTGTACAGGTGATTTTAGTTTTATAGGTATGTCATTTAAATCTTATTTTTTAATGTTTTATAAATACTAGAATTATCTAAAGTTACTTTTGATGACTTGGCTTACTCAACTGCTGAAAGTTTATATCTATAATGAGATGAGAAATTATGATATAATCATTCCAGTGGATTGAATAAGGGATCCTATTCAAAATCATGAGTTTACTAAATACAAAAGGCACCTTTTTAAGAAAAGCAAAATACAATAGTTGAAATGTGACTATAACAACTGAGATAGGGCAGCATTTCAGATGAATTGGTATTTAATATAGACTAATCTAGTTCTATGTAGCAGAAACTGAACTGCTAATAGTGCTTCAGTCATCAGCTTAGGAATGTAGTGAGGTGTGTTTGAGCTATTTTGAGTTTGTTCTGTTCTGTCATTAGTTATAAACAACTGGCTGTAGTAAGTTGTCAACTCTTGAATTACTGATATTTAAACCCTGTTAGAATTCTAGAATTGTTAGTTGGAAAATAAGATAATTTGTACGTTTTATGTTTTATTTTTCCTAAACATGTAACTAATTTCTATTAAAATGTATATACACTTGATTTGGCTTTGCCATTTTTGGCAAAATGTAATATAATCTATATTGAAAGAACTGAATTTTATTAATCATTGAAATCAAAATAGAAAATATACAAACCTATTTATTTCTGCAAATACGTGTTAAAAAGAAAATTTGATAAAATTATTGACAGAAGAAAATTAATTACAGTTAAGAAAAAAGTGTGTACATGAGAGCAAATAGACCCCCAATTTTTATTTTTTTAACACTTCAATATATTAAAAAAAATTAATGACATAAGCTGCATAAATTCATGACAAGTTATGGAATAATTTTTTACGTTATATTAGCAGTTGTATTTTGAAAGGTTTTAATGTCTCAAACATTCAATGCCTAATGTTTAAAATGAATTTTTTAAAATGAAAAATCTTGAAGTTTTTATTTTAGTTTTTATTCAAGCTAATAGATTCGATTTAATACCTTGTCTTTCAAAACTAATTTAAATTGATTGGGAAGGTGTTTTTTTTGTTTGTTTTTTTTTATAGCTAAAAACCAGCAATTTTTGGCAATCTTTCAGCATTGTGTAATTTTCTTTTAAAAATTCTTTCAAAAATAATTTTTCTGAACCTTTTATTTGAGGGATATTAGCTGATTTAAAATAGATTTGAAACAAATATTACTTACTTTTAGTTAAAATATTGCAGAAATACATTTTTTTAACATGGAGGTAGATGTTTATTGAGGGTGTTGACAGCTTGATTGATAACCAGAAGTTTAACTATTTTTTGTCTACCAGTGACATATCTGTTAAAAAAAATACTTTAAGAATATGTCTTTTTTGTAATGTTTTAACTATCCAGTGATCTTTAAAATTTAGGAAAATATTCTCCACAATCTAATGTTTCATTAAATTTTAGGTACTTTGGCTTTAAATTTATTACAGTTACCACTCTTATTTTCTGATAATGTCATGTATGGACATACATATTTACAAAAATCAGCAAGTTTATATATACATAAAATCTTTTTTAAATACTGGGGGTTACTAAATTGTAAGCTTTTTCCATTTATGATATTTATAGTTTTAACTTAATAACAGTATCACCTAACCAGTACCAATTAATAGAGAATTTAAAAAAAACAAAAACAATTAAAGTTTATAAATTATTCTAATTAAAATTTTGAAAAAAAGAATGAAAACAATTCTTGTAAAAAAAAAAAAAAAAAAAAAAAAAATTGATTATTCATTGAAAAAACAGAAATTTTTTAATGGCCATAATATATCTTATTCATAAAAGCAAGTAAAGGCTTTTCTAATTTAATCTTAGTTTTTATTGCATTTTTTATTTTACAATTTAGCAGATCTTCAGTAACTGGGAGTTCTGTTTTATAGAAAGAAATTGATTTAAATTTTCCAAAGAGTTCAACATGTAACTAATATAAACCAATACAAAAATGAATTTCTGAATTTCCTAAAATTAAGGGGGGGTAGCAGAAGTGAAACAAAATGTTTTATAAAGATTTTCTTAAAAATTTCTAATTTCATTCATTTGTGAATAAGTCCTGAAAGTTTCATGAAAATCCAACAATCATTTGATGTTTGGAAGAATTTCAAAATCAAAAATGCACTAAAATTTCCTATACTAATTTATGGCCCCAAGTTGACACAAAGAAAACAAAATTTTTAACAAAAATTTTCAAACTTTCTAAATCTAAAAAGAATCAAAAATAATTTAATTAAAAGATCCTTTGGTCTTTCCTCTTAATAACAAAGATTTTGACAAAATTTATTAAATTTGGGGCATTTTTTTCATCGTGTATGTGTTTGTCTTTTTTTTTTTTTAATATATCGTAAATCATTAGTTAATACAGGAAACATTTTGAAATTTGGAGATAATTTTAAAAATTACTTGGTGCATTTTAATGAAGATTTTGTAAAATGTTAATCTGTTTATATCTGAATGTTTCATAAAAGCTTGACTGCAGGAATTATTTTTTATTGATTGTAGTTATAATAGGTTAGTGTGTATATTTTTTATATATTACATCATCGGATAACAGTATTAAACAATTCTGTAGTAAGTTTAATAATACAGAATGAATATGTTGTAGAGAAACTGATTTTTAATCCTTTCTAACATGTTTGAAATTTTGGCTAAAAAATTGTTTTTCCAGTAAAATAAAGTCCTCCATTCTTGTGAGATTTGTAGACAATTTAGGTCTTCATTTTAAAAATCTTGCAAAAATAAAATATATTTCTGAAACATTATTTGAGGGAAATTAGCAAATTTAAAGTTTAATTAATCTGATTTAAAACAAATATTACTTTTAACATAAAAAAGCGTAGAAAGCTAAGAAAAGCATTGCTTAACCACAGCGACTTATTTTTTCTGCTTTGTTGATTGATTTGTTGACAACTTAATATTTGGAAAAGTTGAACAGAAGTGACAAACTTATGAATTCAAAGTAGTGAAACCATTTTTAAATTATTTTCAGCAATTTTTAAATATTTCAAAATTTATTTTTTCAGAAAACATTTTCAAATGTAAGGCTATAAAATACCTAAAAATTCAGTAGGTATTTTATAGCCTTACATTTGAAAATGTTTTCTGAAAAAATAAAATTTGAAATATTTAAAAATTTAATTAGAAACTTCAGTATGATTATATAAATTAAAAATATTTAGTGAAATAGGAATAAAAGAAAATAAAACTAACATTTTGAGCAGATTTGCAAAGACTGTTTAAGTTGCTTACAGCTGGAAAAATTCGAGATAACCCTTAAAACATGTGACTTTTTAATTATAATATCATGAAAATTTGTATTTCCACAAATCAGCGAGCTTGTGCACATACAAAAAATTCAAAATTCTCTAAAAAATATTGGTGATTGATGAATTGTATTAAACTTTTCAATTTATGATTATAAATTGTTTTCACTTAATATCTAAAAGGTCAAAATTAATACAGTTTTAATTTTAAAAAAAAATTAAAACTCAGTTTATTCTAATTAAAATAAAAACAAATTCATTATTCATCAAATTTTTTTTTCTCAAAACAAGTATCCTTAATATATCTTTATAAAATCAATTAAGTTTTTTTTTAATTAATGTCTTACTTTTATTGCACTTTTTATTTTATGATTCAGAGCAAATTTTTGGTAAATGAGTTTTTGTTTGAAGAAAAAAGATTCTCCAAGGATTCCTGCATTTAACTAATATAAAAATATGAGGGACAAAAAAAATTTTTTTTTTTAAATTTCATTGAGTGGGGGTGACAAGTGTTAAAAAAAAAAAAAAAAAAAAAATTTTCTAAAATAATTTCATACATTGTGAATAAGTCCTGAAAAGTTTCATTAAAATCTGATAATTATTTGATTTTTGTAAGAATTTCCAAATCAATATATTTTTAAAGGCTCAAAAAAGACACTTAAGATTTTCTAGATTAATCTTTACTGATACAAGAAAAACAAGATTTTTGATCAAAATGTTGAATGTGCTAGAAAGGATTAAAAAATTAAAAAAAAATATTTGGTATTTCCTCCTTATAACAAATGTTTTGATAACATTTTATCAAGTTTGAGGTCTTTTTTATCATGCTATACTTTTTTTTTTTTTTTTTTTTTTTTTTTTCAGTGAATTATTGGAGGTAACATATAAGATGTAAAAGCTGTTACTAAAAAATTTTTATATTATAAAAAATTGTTTTGTAGACAATTCACATTAAAAAAAAAAAATTAAAAAAATCACTTTGGCAAAACTTGAATTTGTATTACAATTTCTTCTCTTGCCTATTGAAAATAGATTATTCCATGTTTTTAATATGGAGAATGTTTAAATCGATTATATAAGCTGGTGTAAAGCTTACTAGTAAATAGATTAGCTTTTTTTTTTATTTCTCAGTACAGTATTAAGAATTGATCACTTTTTAAAAAATTTGAATTGTTTACAATCATTTTTTAACAAATTGATTTTTACATTTGCTTTGAATCATAAAATTCCATAGTGAGGTTGTTCAAATACTGAATAATTTTTGTTAAGGAAAACTAATAATGGGTAAAGTATTTTTTCTTTAAGTTGCTTGGATTTTTTTTACACAGGTAAAACATTTCTGCCAGTCTTAAATAATTTTCTAGCTTATGTATATAAAGTATTCACATAAAGACATATCAATAGTCCAGAGTCTGGTATAATTATTACCTGAATTCTGATAGGAAAATGTTTACTATATAATGTTAAAGCTCTGATTAACAGAAAAATTGATATAAGTGTATTAACAAGGAATGTGCAAAATTAATGCATCTACATCTTTTTAAATATCACACTTTTGGTAAGATTTTATCATAGATTTAAGCTTTATGAGATTGAGTAACTCTGTAGAATACTAGTTCTTGATATATTTAATAAACATTCTAATTTCCTATACATTCCAATGGTATTCCAATAATACTTATTAAACAAAATTGAAAGACAGATTTTCTTAAATAGTTCATTTTTTTTTTTATAATGGCAGTATATGATTGAATGTCTAATGAGCAAGAATATTTAAGTGACCAGAACACATGAACATACTTCTTAATGTTACGTATTTAGATACTTGAAACAATATGTACGATCTCGTAATTGCTTAGTAATATAAAACTTAAATTGTAGTGAAACAATCTTATAGATTATAGAATTTGAGCAGTATTTAAAAATATAGTGGGGGGGGGAACAATTTTTCTTCTCATCAAGACCTAGTGGGCTAAGGTTAGTGTTAACCTTCATTTAAGGCCAAAGCTTATTTTTTATTTATTGATCTTGCACTGAAAATATATAACTAAGGGTTTGTCAATATAATAAAGATTTTTATTTATTTATTTATTTATTTATTTATTTATTCACACACACACACACACACACACACAGTTATTCCAACCACCAGTCAAGATTGACAATTTTAAGTCATTCATAAAGTTAAAGATCTTTTCAGCATCTTTGTAATTGTTTTAATGACTTCATAGGATAAATTGATATTACTTCAACATAATATTTTTGAACACTGTTTTTACTTTTAATAGCAGATAATTGCTATTATAATCCAGGTTACTTTTTTAAAAGATTTTTCATTTAACAAGACAAAACTAGTTACATATTGAAGCCACAACAGCATACATTTAAAGTTTAAAGGCTTTCTTAGCCATTTGTATTCCTGGAGTCAAATCAGTTGAAATGTGATAAAGCTACTGTTTGTACCAGATTTACTTTTGACACACTGTAAATATTAAGATAAATGATTTTAGTTTGTTTTAGATAATCATCTGTTTTACAAATTAAGTATTCCATATTGTTTATTCAACAAGCTGAGGTTCATTTAAGTTCTACTTTTAATTTAAAAAAATAAAATAAAACTCATTGCCATTTAAAGAAATTTGAAGAACTGAAGATGGTAGTAAACTTTATAGCAAATATAAAATAAAAAAAAAATCATTAAGTGATATAGGACAACTATATTGGAAAACGATATTGAAACACCAATCTTAATAGCATCAGAAATTTATATTGATGTGTATAAATTAAATTTTAAAGTTTTTATCATCTCCATAAGGTATGAAATTGAAATATATAAGCAAAAATATCTGAAGAGAAGTTGTTCTCTCTCTCATAATTAAATTTTAAAGTGCCTAAAATTTTGGAGGTACTCAGCATTTCATAAGTGAAATGTATTCAATAAATTTCCAAAATGCCCCACCCCCACTTTTTTTTTTTTTTTTTTTTTTTGCATTATGTATTTATTGTAATTAAAATAAGTTTTGGTTACCCTTTGGATATTAAAAGGGTGTAATGAAAGAAATTTATGGCAAAAATATTTTCTAATCTCAGCATTATAATTTACTGAAAATACTATATACAGTAATTTTGGTCATAAGATGATTTTTTAATTTTTTTTATTATACAGTTTTTCCTTTTGAAGTAACAAAATAGAAAATGTACAGTTTTATGTGCTATCCCAATACACTTAAAATCTATCACTTGCTGTTTTATATATAGATTTATTGGAATATCTTGTTTTTCTTACTGCATCAAGCTTGTTTCAATAATCCAAAGTCAGTTATTTTGGCTAAAATTCTTAGTCTTAACATGGATATATTCTTCACTTATTCTCACATATTTCATGTGTTTGGATTTTTCTCTTCTCAGTGGTTCTGCAGCTGAGCATCAAGATTCCTGCAGACTGAGGTTATCTAGTAATCAGTCTGAAAAATAAAATCTAGCAATTTGTACTGAGTAGAATAACGTGCTAATTCTTCCAGTATTTGTATGAAGCACTTTATCTTTTCTACTAAACACAGGTTTCTACATCAAATGGAATTTTATATTAGTCTTGTTTATGTAATTCTGTCAGGTTTGCATATGTTGATTTTATCCACTTTGGTTTAGAAATTGTCTGCTATACTTACAATTTGGGTTTTTTTATATATATATATATATATATATATATATATATATATATATACCTAATTTTAAAGATTGGTTGGTTTCATATTTATATTCACCATATGGTTTATTCTAAATTTTATTTTGTTCCCTTTTTATTATGGAGGTCTCATCTTTATAAAATTTATTGTCTTGCTGGTAGACACAATCTTCTGCAAAAAACAAACAAACTATGAACCTGACATAATGCTACATAAACATTCGTAGCATAGAATTCAATATTGCAGATACCTGTGTTGAGGGAGAAAAACAATTTATTACAGCTTTCTATAGCTAAAAACATTTTGGTGCATATGCTGGGAGAATTAGCATATGTTGCTCTATTCAGTATATGTAGCAGATTTTTTTTTTCTAGATTTACTACTAGATTGTTTTTTCTTTCAGGAATCTTTGCTGAGGATGGCCAAAGAATACATCAGCTGAAACCTGGAATGGGTGGAAATTTAATAAACATTTTCCTTACTTTTGACTATAACATAATTATCTACAGTATTTTTTGCCATAAATTATTTTAAAATGTTTTGGATTTTTTTTCATCTGTTCAAAAATGTAAAATATATATATATATATATATATATATATTGCAAATAGTCTTTCATACTGCATGCTTTACAATGGAAATCACCGACACAAAATAACAAAAGAAGCTGCACAAATTAAAATGCAAATGGAGGTATAATGATTTTTTTTTTTGTATGGGAGTAGCTGGTAACAAAACTATTTAGGGATTTTGAACTCTTTGGAAATTCTACAAAAGTGGTTAGCTAGGAGACAGATTCCAATATCAACTTTTTTTTGTTTTCTTAATGATAAACCATAACTCATTGACTTTGAACAAATGTTCTGAGGAAAAAGCACTGAGAATTTTTTAAAGGTAGGATATAACCAAAGAATATATCAACAAAAAAAATTTATAATAACTCAAAAAATATAGAATACTGAATATATTTAGTCAAAGACTTAAGGAAACAAGGCAGATTCTCTCTTCTACTGTACACTTTGCAGTAGCAATATATAGTATAAGCTATTGGTGCTATTAGTATAAAAAATGTAAAACTGCATAGGGCATGTTTAATTTGTATTGATACTAAGTATTTTGATCTGTAAATATAGGTTTAATTATCTGAATTAAATATACATTTGTATAAAAGAACTGCTTATTTCAAAACTAGCTGACATAAAAATACTGGGATATACAAAATTGGTCATTTTTAAGTTCTGAAATTGTCAGATTTTACATAAGGATTTTAATACATAGTTATAATAAAAATGACCCAGTTTGAATACCTTAACTAAAAAAATACATTCTTTTAATATTTTAGTTTTTTATAATAATCTTGTGAATTAACCAATTGGTTGTTTGTGTTCTATGTTTTTTTCAGCTATTTATACTGAGCTCTTGTTTTAAAATTTTCTGCATGTAAAAATTTTATGAAGATCTACTTGAGATTAAGTATTTGAATAATGTTAAATTCTTCTGGTTTTAAAATTAAATATCTTTACTATTCATTAACATATTTGCTTATCCATTGAAATAATTTTGATTTTAATCTTGAAGCCATAATGATTTTTTTTTTATTTTTTCCCTCCCTCTGTACTCATCTTATATTTTTTCAAATCTAGGTTCGATTTGTTACCAGGATTTGGCATCCAAATATTAGTTCTGTAACTGGAGCTATTTGTTTAGATATACTCAAGGACCAATGGTGAGTATTTAAATTTTGTGTAAAAGCTCAGTTTTAGTTGAGTAACCTGAGATTAGTCTTGAAAAATAATGACTGATCATATTTGTTAGATTATTATGTGATAATGCTCTAGTTTTATTCCAAAATTTACCAAAAAATTGCTTATGGAGCATTTCCATATATTTTGAAAATTTATATCTAATCTGAAAAATAAATTAAAACAAATGCAGTGTTCTCTACACTAGATTCTTTATGTATAAGTTACTATGCCTTCTTGGGAAAGATAGTGGAATAGTTTCCTATTTCCTTCAGTTTTTCTTTCTCCGAGGCTGGCTACCATCCAAAATTAAGAGTGCCCAGTCTACCTCACTATTTAACCCATAACTGGGGAGAAGAGATGAATTCATATTTTCTCCAAGGGCATTTGTTTGAACATAACAAAGCCAGAATTTGAACTTGGTTTACCAATTCCACTTTCCATGCTGATAATGCTGGTTGTTACACATTATTAATGAATTGGAAATTAAATGATCTGATAGATTTCACACTAGTATATCAAATTATATAATTTAATCATTGATGTGCTTTCTTTTCAACTTAAAAAAATAAAATAACAGGGCTCTCGGAACTCTGAGAAAACTGCTGAACCTGGTATTATCAGAGCATTTTCTCTGGAGGCTAAAATTTATTTGCAATAAGTTTTATTTTCTGGATTATTAAATTTTTATCCATCAATTTTCAAACTACACTTTTGCATGTATGAGGCTATTTATAAAAGTAAAGTTTGTAAATGTAATCTACCATAATTTAACTTAGGACATCTATGTGTGTACATTATAAATGATGTACAATCAGATACTGTTAACTTGACTCCTTCAAGCACTGCCCATGGTTCAAGTTGTTAAGAAATCTCTAAAAGATTGTTAAAATTAAGACATTGTGCACCTCTTATGTTGTTTATGAACACTAGAATCTGAAGAGTTTGGACAATATATCAGAATTATTCAGAGGCAATGTTTCTTGATAATAGTATTGCCCAAGACTTTTCTGTCTCTGCAGCAAAATTGAGCTACATTTGTAAATCCTAGTTTAGCACCTTCCTTTAAGAAACGGATCATGAACGAATTGGTACCAAAAGGTCTTGAACTGCTTCTCAAATTGTTAATTTTTTGAGAGGTCATTCAATAAAGTTAATTCATATCTATTTTGATGAAGTTGCCAAAAGAATAAAGTTTACCTTGGTTCCCAATTCATGCAACATGCACAGGTAAATGAGTTTGATTTTTAAAGAGTCCCACAATGTAAATAATTTGATACACTTATCTATGGATGCTCGCCATGTTAACTGAGCCTTCCATAAAGAACTTGAAAAGTACCATTTACTGGCAAACTTAAATTCACCATCATTAATTGGGAGTTGTGGACTTCATGTTGTACATGGCACTTTTAAAATAACCTAACAGTGCACAGGATAGGACAAGGAGAAAAAAAACAAAACAGAATATTAAAAAAAAACACCAGCTCAAAGATCCTGACAGCAAATGGGTTGAAAATGCAAGTTTATAGCCAGACTTTTTGAGTTGATTGAAAAGCTGAAGATAATTTTAGTTTAATACAAAGATAAGATTTCCTAACGAAGAGCAATTCTGTCTTCTACAAAACTCCTCATTCAAAATTTTTCCATCATATTTTGAGTTTTCATTGTGTGACAACAGATCTGGAAACTTTTCTTGTACTGTTTCAGGCTAAAAACTATTGGCTGTTTTCCTTTATGAAAAACTGGAAAGACTCCCCATTATGGAGTGCTTTGTCAAACTTGATCTCTTAAAGGAAAATTCAAGTGGATTTCAATTCTCATTTTTAAAGATAAGAAAACTTAAGATGGCAACAGTGTTTTGATTCCTCTTTTTGGGAAATTGGTGACAAAATGTTCACTGACGGGTAAATGGTAGTTGGGCTTTCTTTTTTGTCCCCTACCTAAATTTCATTTGTTAAATCTGAATATTCAAAAAGATTTTCTAGATGCAAGAATTTGGGTCATATTACATCCTCTGCAGCTAAGAAATTAAAAACAAGACTAAAACTAACAAGTTTTATTAATGAACCAATGTTTAGTATATCTAATGGTTGTATTGATGAGTTTTACTTTTTTGGATTTTTTTCCGACATATTCTGATCTAAAACTTAGAAATTCTCTTGCTCATTGAAAAGGACATATAGAATCTGGTTTTTCTAGAAATAAATTATTTCAAGAAAAGATCCAGAAGGGGTCCAAAGGTTGGTTTATAAATGTATTATGCAAGAAGTATCAATGAAAGTTCCTATCACCTTGGAAAAGAAGAAAAAAAAAAGTTGGAAGCTACCAGTAGGTCTACTAAACAGCTTGTGAAAAATGAAACTAAAGCTAAAAGATAAAGAGCAGAAAAAAAGACAAGCCATGCTCAACCTTCAAAATGAAGAAAGCTTTACAAGATTAGTTGCAAAAAAATGTTTCCGAAACTTTCTTTTTTCTGATTCAGTGACATAGGATTGTATATAATTGTGATTGTTCCAATTCCCAGAGTTGGATGTAATTTCTGAACATAAATCCAGAAATGGTATACACTTCAATTTAAGGACTCTTGTTTTTGTTTTCTCAAATTGAGAATCATTTTTCACAAGAACTGTATATAATTTTTATGGTAATTATCTCTTAAGTTCTATTCTGAGGAGATTCAAATGTCCATTATTGAATATAGCAAATCTTGTAACTAGGTAACCGAATTTAGCCTCAGTATATCTTTGATTTTGAAAATGCTGGGAAGTCTGAAGTTTCAATTTTGCTTCACTATTAATATTTGATCTTGCAGATATTAGGTTTGAGAACTCTTTTTACAATACGTATTTAAGATTCAGTTGTCTCTAAAGGATGTTTTCTTGTTTAATACCTCTCTTGAATATTTATCTATGTGCTCTGATGAAAAATGCCAGAAGAAAACCTGAGATTTATTCTCACAAACGTGAGAACTCCTCACTCTAGTTATTTGAAAATACTTGACTTCCCTTTTATTCAGTCATGACATTTTTTCTCTCTCTCTCTCTCTTATAGTTGAAATAAGATTGGCCCAATCTTGTTTCCCCCTTTTTTACCTTTGTTTACTTGCCAAAGACATCCTTTCAAATAGGACAAAGAGATTTACTCAAATGTGTATAATCTTAAAAGCCTTGATACAATCAAAATATTCTCTTAAAAATTAATTTTATTTCTTATAAACTTGTATATATTTTTTAATTTTTTTAATTTTTTTTTAATTTTTTATTTTTGTAAATGAAACCTGAAAATTGTTCTTCAGGGCAGCTGCTATGACCCTTCGGACAGTTCTGTTATCACTGCAAGCCTTATTAGCAGCTGCTGAGCCTGATGACCCACAGGATGCTGTAGTAGCAAGACAGTACAAGGAAAGGCAAGATGTTTTTCAAAAAACAGCTACGCATTGGACAAATGTATATGCTGGAGGTAAGAAGCTTACTTGTTGCTGCAATCTAAAGAAATTAGAATATATGACCAATAAGTGATCTCTTGAATTCGTAATTTAAGATGCATTTAGTTCCTCTAGAATTTTCTACTTCAAATAGTCACTTGAATCTTCTATATCAATGTGATTATTATAATTCTGTAGTCTTCACAGTACACTGAAATAGCTAATTGTATACGGGGGGGGGGGGAGTCAAACTACTAAAGTAGTTTGATGCAAAAATACAAAATGACCCACAAAAACAGTAGGGGTTGGAAAATATTGATCCACACTATTTAGAACTCTATCAACAAATTTTTGTGTCCAACAAGAAAAAAATCCATATCCCTCATTTCAAACAAACCATGTTAAGTCCAAGCAAGCATTCCTTCTGCATACACATGGAAAGTTGTCACAACTTAATGAAAATTGTTTCAGGGGGCAATCGGTGTGACCTGATTAGGAATTAGGAACATGTTCCTTTGGTAAGACAAAAGATACTCATGATTTTTGTATGAGGTTTTCCATGATGGCAGACTTATGCAAATTATGTAGTTAACCTTTTCCTGATATACAAGGTATACTTGAAGGTCCTAGAAACTATTTTCATAAAGTTACGGCAGCCTTCCATGCATAAGCAGAAGGAATGGTTGCTAGGATTCAATGTGGTTTGTCTATAAAAACATTGTTTTCATTACATTACTGACACAGGATATGGATTTTTCCTTTTTAGTTGGGAACAAAAATTATTTTACTATCTTTGAGTTCTGTAGAATGGGAATGATAGTTTTTTTCTGTTTCTTTGTCATTTTTGTATTTTATTTTTGTATCAAACTATTTTAGTGGTTTGTTTTTATCTCTTACACCCTTATGCATAGTTTTGTACTGCCAAGTTGACATTTGAGTAATTAGATTCGTGTACATTAAGTTGTTTTGTTTTTTAATAAAGCAAAATTAACAAAGCATACTTGTAAGATTCTCCTCCTTATCCCATTAAAAGTTATTGATAATTCTTTTGGATTCTTGTGCATCTGAATATGTATGACTTAATGTATCATCAATTTAAAAATGTGCAATGGATGCTTAAAACTTATTAGTTTAAACAAATTATAATGTCATTGATTACATGACTTTGGTCTTGGCAACTCATGAAAATATTTGATTAGCTTTCATGTATGCATAAATTGAATTGTTTTATGAAAGTGATTCATTCATTGAAAGTGAAGTCTTGAAAATTTGGACTTAGTAATATTATACATGAAAATTTTATTTCTTCTTGCTAAAGTGTTTGCATTTTCATTTGTAGAAATTGCTTGTAGTTTTTCCTTCACTTTGTAATAGACAGATGTGTATATTCCATAGGTGGCTCTTTAAATTTTACTTGGTGATAGATATTCTTATTGAGATTTATTGTTTAGACCTTTTTAAAAGCTTAAATTACAAATACTTCTTGCTTTGTATATTTTACTAAAAATTGTTCAGGCAATATTTAAAAGTATAAATTTACTTTTCTAATTTATTCAAATAAATCCCTTGAAAATATTTAGAAAATGAGGTATAAGAAATAATTCAAGTATTCGTTTATATAAAATTTGGTTAACTTATATTTCTATAAGGGCCTAACCATGCGGATGATTTAGAAGACAAGGTTCGACAGTTAACAAATATGGGATTTGAGGAGGTAAGTGAATATTTAAACTAATATATTAAAATTTTAGAAATCAGGGTTTTTTTTTGTTTAGTACATTTCATTCTTTTGTGATGATTTTCATGTAATAAAACATTTAGTATATTAAGTTTCTATTTATAATATCTATTTTGTATTCATAATTTGTAGATTCTTTAGCTTTTGTTTGACAAAGTAGTTTGACATCAGTTAAACTCATGTCACTGGGTTTTTTTTAGTAACGTCAAAGGTTTTCAGCATTTTTTCCGTACTTGTATACTTAAAGATTCTTTCTAAAAGGGGTTTGGGTTAGAATACGTTATATTTAACTACAATTTTAAAATATTTTTACTCTTAATTACTAATAGACTATATTTCTTTTTAAATCAAGTAAATGTAATAGTTACTTAAATTATTTTTTCATATCAAATATAAGTATGTATATTACCAGCTCCCTTTTTTTCTATTTTTTTAAATTTTTTTTAAATATTATTTAACGAAAATTTTTGACAATGATAGCAAAGAATAGCTATTTCATTTCTTTGATTCAGTAAATTTTTATTTTTTATAAACTTAGTAATATATAGTTTCTCATGTATGCACAAAGGACTTAGGTCATTTAATGATCTATATATTCTAGCTTTTCTTATTAATTTCCATTTTACTGTAGGTGTTTTATTGGTTTCTTTTAAATGCCAGAAATATTTCGAAAGGGACGTCTGATTTCTGTATTTATCCTAAATGAAGTTTGATGTTGATTGAAATTCTTTTTGAACTCGTGGATTATGCAACCTATATAGATTTGTCTTCAGGATCCTCACTAGATGAGATATTGCATTGGTATACTAATGATTCAGTGCAACATTTATTTTGTAGAGGACAGTTTTGAGGGTTTCTACAGTTACATAATTTTTGTTTATCTTCATCCCTTTTTATTTTTATATTGTCTAAATTTCTTTGGTTTTGGTCTAAGTGTTGAAGATATTAGCATTATGTTTCTTATAATTTTCTCTAAGTTTTCAGTACAGCTGTAACTTAATTTTAGTGTATTTTTATTGAAAATAGTACTTAGTTTACTTTCTCTAGGAAAGTGCTTAACTATTAATGCAAGGAATTTTTGTCCTAATTTGTTCTTTACCATTTGGTTGTATGGGGGTGTATTTGTAGCCACTATCTTTTTAGAGCTTTATTACAGAAATCAGTTAATTTTATAATATTTATGCTCTGTAAATTTACATTGAGCACTATTTTGTAAAAATAAAAAATATAAATAAGAACACTGGATTATATACCTTAATGATTTTTATTTATTTATATATATATATATATATATATATATATATGTGTGTTTATATGTACGTGTACATATATATGTGGGGATACTATATTGTACTGGTACAATTTGCCAGTAATAAATATACAATTTTTTTGTCTTTTTTAATATTTGTATCAAACAAAAATGTCAATTGACAATTTACTAAAATGTAGGCTACTATAACAGCTGCTGCACTACAATGTTTATTTTTATTTATTTTTTCTTTGACTGATTCTTATTCTATTCGTAGACACAACTCTTTTTGGCTAACCCAATATCACTGGTCTGTACTTGTAAAGTTGGTTTTCAATTATAGTATACTTTATGTACAGAGTAGTATTTATGGTTTTTAAAAATTATTTAAAATAACTAGACATGGATAAAAATGATTTTACTGCAGTCAAGCAACAAAAACCTCAAACATATTCCATTGTGATAATTGTATTCTATATGATAGTACCTACACCACTAAAGAGATGCTTACCCATAAATTTAGAAAGTAAATTTTATACTTCCCAAAAGTATTCACAATCATTCAGACCACAGTGTACACTGTCAATGAGAAATGCTAAAATTATACAAGTGATGTGTATATAGGTATAGACTCTTAATTCATATTGTAAATTCAATTTTATTATGTTGAAAATCAAGTCTTGTATAAGTGGTATAATTTTTAATGTATTTCACACACACACACACACACACACACACACACACACACACACACACACACACACACACTTCTAATCACTCAATGGTGTGACAGGAATTTAATGGATATACACTTTTAAAACATGGTTATGGTGATCTGAATTTCTTTTCATGTAGGGGGAAAGGTGAATTATATAACTTTGAATGTAGCATAGTCAATGGTGCCAGACAGATCTGAGTACTAAAAAACAAAACAGCTGGTTGATTTTTATCACAGCCATCTCTAAGGTTTACAGAGAATAGTTAGAAAAAATTCCAATAGGCAGAAATTTTTTGTTGATGAAAGGTTGTGGAAGGTTTTTATCTGGCTTCCCAACTAAGGTAGGGTGTGATACAAGGCTTTTTTTTTTTTTTTTTTTTTTTTTTGTTAATGTAGGGTGCACATGAAGATGCATATAGGCCAAAGGCAAAACTTGTCCAATCACTGCAACCACTGTCACACTGGCATCAGTATTACACGGACCCCACTTCTCTTAGTGCAATGAGGAAGATACTGCTACAGGATTGAAATCCTTGGGACTGGGCACGTTCTTGCATCTAAAATAGAGAGAACAGATACTACACTTTCATCTTGGGCTAAAGGTCTGAAGAGAATGGTCAGATTGGGTGAAGTTGATTTAAAAAGGCAGCAGTCACTCAAATAGCCACTCTTTAGCTTTATATAGAAGAGGATATCTGAATGCATAACATTTCAGGCTTTGATGTAGATCGGCTACAGAAGTAGAGGACCATGCTGGGTGCCACTTGTGACAGATAAGAACAATAAACTGAAGCAACAGTTTGCTAAGGATCAACAAATAAGAAAAATTTAAAAAAAAAAAAGTAATAGAAGATTGAGAAAAAAAAAGTTTCTTGATCTGATGAGTCTCAGTTTCTTGATGGAACATTCAGATGGTAGGACCAGAATTTAGCATAAACAGGAAAGTGTGGATCCATTATATTAATAGCTTAAGCTGCTGATGTAATAGTATGGGGAATATTTTATTCACATACATTGAGAACCTTGAAACCACTAAAAGTTTTTCAAATTCTACCTCAATTTATGACTATGGTGTACCTGTCCTCTGGTGGCCACTTCTAGCAGGATGACACAATGACACAAATTAAAAATGACAAATAACTTTGCTGTCTTTAAAGTAGCCTCTACAGCCACTGGATCTCAATCCCATAGCACACCTTTGGGATATGACTGAAAGGGAGATTTGAATTCTGGATGTGCAACTAACCAATATATAAAAATTGTGAAATGCCATGACGGTGCAAAAAAAAGTGTGGTCCCGAAGCCTCATCAAATCCATGCCAAAAAGAATTGAGGTGGTTCTAAAAGCTCTCTAATCTGATACTAAAAGTGTGTGTGTGTGTGTGTGTGTGTGTGTATATGTATGTATGTATGTATGTGGTAGAACCCTTTCTTGTAAAGCTCTTAAATTTGGAAGACTTTTTTTTTTTTTTTCCCCCTATGTAATTGGAACTGGTTATATTGGTTTATTTTTTCATAGTAACAATTAACTATTTGTAACTGTTTAGTATAAGGAATAATTTCTTTTCTTATAAATGTATGAAAATAATTTCTCAATTTTTCTCCTAAATTATATTTTCTGCTTTTCCTAATATTCTTTACTGAAAAGTTACAAGTATTTCGCTGTTTAAAATAAATTAAATAGGGATAGCAACTAATGTGTACACACTAAAATTGTTTATAATGAGTAAATTGATTTTACGTATGTGAACCATGAATAAGAAACTTTTTTTTTTTTGAATCCACTAATATTATGGAACACATTTTCTGGCTATACATTTCATTTCACCTTAATTTAAGAATTATAATTTAAAACTTTACTTGCACTAATAATTTAATCAGTTTAGAATTTACTCTGACAGAAACAGCACTGATCATCAATACTAAGGAATTATTTTAGGCATAACCAGCTGCAACAGATGTCTTGTTCTCTTTGATTATAAAGACACTTCAACTAGAAATATGTGAATAAGATTGCCAACTCCTGTGCTCTGTGTGTGTGTGTGTGTGTGTGTGTGTGTAGGGTCTACTTCTGATGTAGTCTATTTACACAATTTCCCATATCTAGATAATTGGCAAATATTTAAGAGGATTTGTAATAGTTTGTGCTTTTCTTTTTAATGCAATAAAATTATATATAACATTTTCAATTTGAAAACCAGGAAATAGTTTTTGTTTTCATGACAGTATTAAAAATGAGTTCAAACTTTTTCAGTCCATTAAGTTTTTTACTATTTATACCCAATGTGTAAAAACTTTTCTTGCATTTGCTATTGACTAAAGATACCTTTTTTCTTTTTTATCTAATATATATATTTATTTATTTCACTTTTTTTTTATCCAGGACCAAGCCCGAGTAGCCTTATCCTCACACAACTGGGACACAGCCCAAGCAACAGATTTCTTACTAAGCTAATGGCATACATAAATTGTGACAAGTCACAACTTTTTTTTTTTTTTTCTTTTCTTTTTTTTTTCCTGTGACCCTGGCCTAACCTTGCAGCCTGCCAGTACATCACCTTGTTTGGGATATAACAAGGGTTATCATTGAAAGCAAAGTTGTTAATACATTTGTGATTGTTGAAATAATCAACAAAACTAAGATAATTAAAAAAAAAACTGATTTTATCATAATGTACAATCAAAGTTATAAGAAAAAAAATGTTTGAAGAAAATATAAACCATTAAAGAAATATTTGGACAAGTCATCTTAGTGGTGGTGATTTTTGAAAAGAATGAAGGGGGTTGGATATTAAAATGAACAGCATGAAAGTTTTTTGAATTCCTGTCCATTTAGTTCCTCTTAAAATTTTCTTTGAAACATAATAAACCTATTGCTTCATCCAGTTCTGAAACTTACTGTCACAAGGTTTAGTTACAGGTTTTTATATATATATATATATATATATATATATATATATATAAAATAAATAAAATGTGTGCATCTACACACATGCACTGAAAAATACAAACAGGGTGTGTATGGTATGTGTACTGGTAGCTCCATTTCTCTCTATCTTGCTCTTTCTCAAATTGCAGATCTTACCTGAATGAGAGGACAGGTTTCCTTTTGCTGTCTCTTACCTGGAAGTGAATTTTTAAAGCTCTCTCTGTCCAGTTAATGTATCTGTTTATTCAGAAAAGCTAGTTGATTTTTCAAGTGTTACTGTTAATTAAAAATTAATAAATTGTCGCCATCTGTTGCTCTTGTCAAGCATGTATTTTAAGATTGTTTCTGTTTTTAGAGTATTACATTTAATTTTATTTTTTTAAATTGGGGGGAGGTTGGAGAATACCGATTTAAAGAATAATGTTAATTTTTAAAATTGATAAAACGGAAATTCTTTTTATCTTGTGTGCTGCCTTTTGTTTTTGGTTATGTACTTTCGGCCATCTTTTGATGTATGGTTTCTTAGAAATTGCTTTTAAAAATGTTAATTTTGACCTGCATGAGTTTCATGAATGTTTGTTTTTCAAATGTGAAAAGTTAATGTTTTTTTTTTTTTTTTTTTTTTTTCCTTGAAGTTATAAATACTTAATACTAGGTTGTGTGTGTGTGTGTGTGTGTGTTCTTTTTATTTTTTTCTTTATATTTTTTTTTTTTTTTTTTTTTTGTTACTTTTATGTTGTTGTTATTGATACCTATATTTATTAAACAAATTTAACTTTTAAATAAGACCTAAAAAAAATAAGCTAATGTTAAATATTGTTCTGATTAACGCTTTATTCCCCTTCAAAAGCACTAGTTTCCTAATTAGATATCAGTTTGTATGTTGACTACTCACTTAGATATGGGCTTAAAAATTTGAATATCAGTCTGATATTATAAAGTTTATTGTTATAATAAAATTAAGAAATCGATCTCTTTATTTGTTAATCTATAAATAATTATTTTTCTTACACTTAAGATTTTTAGTATATCTTCTGTAAATATAAATTCAATTTAGATTTTTTTTTACCACTAATATTTTGACAGCTTATGCATAAAACAATCTATAATTTGTCCTTAGTACATGATATAGTGAAACTTTGAATTAGCATGCAATTGTTTTGAAAGTAATTCTAGGTATATTTTCAAGATAATGTTAGAAAAAGGGATTCACAATTTTATTGCAGTATGTCTCTTGTCAGTACTTATTGAGCTCTTTGCTATATGCCGCTTCTCTTGCATCTTTGTGCACCCATGTTCTTGTGAAGAGTTCAATGCACATTTATCTGATACATGTGTGTTTAGGTGGAAATGTGCATCAATGTTTATATATAAATGTTTGTATAGATAAACAGTTAAATATGAATGTACATGCACACACCAGCCTTGAATTCAGTAATATAATACTAGCAATTCTGCATTTTAAACAAAGAAAAAAAAGAAAAAAAAACAACAAAAAAAAGAAAAAAAGCTTTTTATTTGCTCACTTTCAGATTTTTTTCTATTTTTTTACTTGTGAATTTTTCTATTTTCAACAAGCATATTAATTTATCTGAAATTTTGTTTATGGTTTGTATCTGCAAGCAATGACAGGTCCTGTTTACCAAACAGTCAACTATTCAATAAAATATTATTTTACTAACAGTCCTGGGTTCATGTTTGCTAAAATTTTAAACCATTCCATATATTAAACAAAAATGTTTTTATTTGTATTGTTTTGTTGCTATTTTTCAAATAAAACTTTGTACTTTTTATAATTGAAAAAATGTTGAAAAAAATTGAATGTCTGACCTCTTGCAATAGTAGAAACAATTTTTTTTTTTTTTTCTTCTTCTTCTTCTTCTTCTTCTTGCAATAATCACTTCTATAAGATTGTTTATAAGTAATATTACCTTAAACTAATGACTGGTAAGTTTTCTCTACTGGAAAATAGCTTAGATATTAATAAATATAACATTTTAAACTTAACTTTTTACAAGATTAAAATAGATTTTGGATACTTATTTGCTGGCCTATAAGACAAGTTTTGGCATATTCTGCCTTTCACCATTTGTATATTTATTTTAATGTCTGATAGGCTGGTAAATATTGGGTCCTTTATTCCCAGTTACATATTTCTATTCTTTTTTTGAAATGGCAAACCTTTTGTGCGCGTGTGTGTGTCCTGGTTGTAGGAAACAAAACTACCAGGTGGATTGAGTTAAAAATTGATGTACACATGCTTTTTGACTCCAAGGTTCTATAGACGTATTAGCTTATTAAATTGCTACAGGGAGTGGGGGTGGGGGGAACTATTATCATCATCATGCTCCTGACCAACAGCTATGTTATAACTATTGGGTATGCTTGCTTCCTGCAACTTTTTTACCTGTTTGAGAACCTCTAGTTCTTGATCCCAGTAGAACAGGTGGATTAGTATGTTGAACTTTGACTTGTTTTGGAGGTTTATAATTGTACCTCTGCTGGAAAATACAACAGGTAATGTATTAAAATTGTTTTTAATTAACCAAAATAATTTTAAGTCATCCTTTTGATGTACATAATTTAAATAAAACGTAGCAAAGAAGCTAATTTCTAATTATTTTTTCAATAAAATCTATCCTAAAATACCTTATCACATGTTATCTTCCATTTTGTTTCAAATGCTTCATTCACTTCCCTGTTAAAAATCTTACTTTTAGCAGCAACATAGTTGATGGTTTTTATGATTTTTAAAAAGAGACTGGTTTGATTTTTTTTTTTTTTTTTTTTTTTTTTTTAACTTGAAATTTGGAGAAAGTGGTTGCTTTATGAATAACAAATTTGAATACACATAGTTTAATGGAGGTACTTGCAATAATTTGGGACAGAGAACTGTTAAACTTATATGAATACAAAAAATTCAAGGGCATGAATAAGATGCATATATTTGAAGTAAATTCTATGGGCTGTATCTCTTTAGGGCATTGGCAATCATGACTCTCCACAATTTCTTGTCCTTTGTAGCTCTTATAAACAAATCAGATAATTCTGATTCTGTTTATACATTTTTACTACAATAAATTCTTCTTTTTTTTTTTTTTTTTTTTTTTTTTTTTTTTTTTTATCTCAAAAATAAAATTGTCTAAGATAAAACCTAATCTAAATGAAAATTTCTCTGAATATATTCTACATTTAACATTAGATAAAAGAATTTTTGCTAGGGTAAATCTGGTCTCTTAGTAAAAAAATCTACATGGGCCTTTGGCTGATGGATTATTTCCGAACCCCTTTTTTTCCTCACTGACAATGTCAGAAGCATTTCACTACGCTATTTCCATGGTAAATTTTCAGACAGGCTATAATCATATTCTGACCTGAACAGCTACGACTCCCCGCCCTTCATGCCATGTCCCCTGAGACAAATTATCCCCATCTTCTTTTTATTCTTATTAATAAGGAAGCTCCTTTTGCTCAGCTTCCCAAGAATCACTATGGAGCACTCCCAAGAGGTTGCTTTTCTGATCATTACAATTTTAACCTCTTCAAGTCTAGGGTTAACTGTTATCTTGCCTACATGTTCTCATAATCTGAATTTCTTACATTATTATTATTATTTCTTATGTTCTACAATCTTATTCAGTAATATTCTACCTAGAGTAGCTCTTTGTATTGGGTGACTAACTAGTTAAGGAAAAAAAATTAAAAATTATGGTGATCTATCAAGTATTTTTGTCTATTCAGCCAATTTCAAAATATAGGTATCCCTTTATTAATGTGACTTTGATTAGTATACTAAAATATTTATATATCAAAATTCAATTACTGTGGTAAAACAGTCCAGGTTAACCATAACAATTTTTTTTTTTTTTTTTTTAAATTACCGATGTACACACTGGCAGCACTAATTGCTGTATACTTGAAAATGCTGAATAATTCTGGTATATTAATGATTTACAAGTATATCTTTTCTGTGTGCCATTTTCTCTAAGGACATTGGTGATCATAGCTGTCGAAAATGTCTTGTCCTTTGCATGTTTTAGTAAATTTTGTCTTTTTCCTAGCTCTCCTAAACACTCCTGACATCCATTTACACAAGCTTGTTAGATTACCAGGCAAATTAAAAGCAGGGTTTATTGATTTATCTATGATGATTATGTGTAGAATATTAACTGGCTGTGAAAATATTAATTTTGTGCAACATATTAAGTAATATACTGCATAAAATATTCAGTAGGAACTAAAAAAAAAAAAAAAATATATATTGGTGCTAATTAAAATATTAACCATACCCACCTTTTTAGCTGGAGGAATAGAGAAAGTAATCCTTTCAAAAATGTGTGTTACACTATTGCATAAGTTGAAAAGGTATATATGGCGTATATTGGGACTAGACAAGAAGCAAATATTTTGTTCTAGTTTCACATTTACAAGGACAAAATATCTACACTGTACAAACTTTGTGGAATGTTATTTGCATATTAAAATATAACGGTGTGTGTGTGTGTATATATATATATATATATATATATATATAGTCTTTAGGTATGCTATATTTATGGGATGAGGTGCTCAATATCAGATAGAGCATGTGTAAATATAAAAGTGAACATTGAAATCAATATTTAAGGCAACAGGCTGTTTCATGCTAGACGCAATCGTCAGGCCATGAGTTTTTTGGTTATATATATATATATAATATATAGGTCAGTGGTGCATTGTGGGTAGTCTATTTTGGCGATTATTTTGCCGGAAGTTTATTA